>CAWVPG010000151.1:0-725000 GCA_963931845.1 Maratus michaelseni | reverse complement strand
CAAAAGAACCACTGATCCAAATGACCTGAAATTTCACCAATATGCTCCCAAAGCAATGGGATTTTTTAGGCGTGATTAAAAAAACATCTTAAAATCGCACCCACAGATAGCGCTGTAAGTTAACAGAAACAAAGAATATCGTCAGTGGGAGGAAAACAATGGACGGTACTTTGAGAAAAAGAAAACTTTATTACGCATATCAAAAACATACAGAATGCAGTAATTGGGAAAAGGAACTGCAAACACCTGTAGAAACAGAACGAAATAAAAATTATGGAGTAAAACATTCGTACAGAACTGCGCAACTAACGCATACGATTTTCAGTGTACTGTCCGATGTTTTCAGCTACGAGTTGGAAACGTGAAACCGCATGTTGCACAACAGAGTGAAGAGTATCCACTGTGCGTGTGTCTTGCACAAGCTCCTCTCCCGACTTTACTGCATATACAGCGCCATCTGTCGGTGAGATTTTAAGTTTTTTTAACCATGCCTAAAAAATGCCCATTGCTTTGGGAGCATACTGGTGAAATTTCCGGTCATTTGGATCAGTGGTTCTTTCGTTATAGGGTTTTACTTTCACAACTTTAAAAAACATCACCTGTATATATGCTAAAAAACATTACAAGAAATTGAATTTTCGGCAGATTTTAATTACGCACCAGAATGCATAAAAATGAATAAGTACTCAATGAAAAGTTAAGAAATTCAGTGCAAATGCACCTTGTTCAATAATTAAAATTCATAAATATACAACTAAATGTAACTATATTGTTTGAAGGTGCGTAAAAACATAATAAAAACATTTAATTAAAGTCCTTTTAAAAATTCAAAACGTTTTCAACCGAACTTACTCGGTCATCATCAGTGAAAAACTGATTTTTCTGATTGTGATTTTGAATCTGATTTTGTGTGAGCCTGATTTTTCTGAAAACTGATTGATGAAAAAACATTTTTCACTAATGATAACCGAGTAAGTTCGGTTGAAAACGTTTTGAATTTGTAAAAGGACTTTAATGTGCTTTTAAATGTTTTATGTATGTTTTTACGCACCTTTAAGCAGTATATTTACATTTAGTTGTATCTTTATCAATTTTAATGAATAAGTACTTTAGAAGATTCATTGTAAAAGAGTTATTTTGTCTGCCGCTGCGTCAAAAGAATTTGCAGATGAGGCAGATTTTTAATGCTGTGAATTGTAAACCTCTTTGTATATTATTCAAAAATGTAAAGAAAAGGTTAGTATTCAAGTGACATAGTTGTCTAATACACACTAAAATGTATTAAAAAAGAAACAATATAGGTATATTCAAATTTAAATAAAATACATAGAGTTCATTTAAAGATTTTTTTCATTGACTAACGTTATCTCATTATGAAGAAATGTTTAGTAAACACTTTTTTTACAGCAAATTTGCCTGTTATCATTTTCTTTGCCAATTTTTAGAATTCACTAGAATAAAATTCAAAATTTGCCATGTATACTTTAATAATAGGAAATATTGAAATCAAAATAATATGTATTATTATATTAATACTTCGCTTTTGCCTTTCTCATGCATGGTGCAATAAATAAGGTTAGAAATTATCACATTGTTTAACGCATCATTTTAGTTAAATTTAAGAAATTAAAAAAAGAGGAAAGGAAACGTTCATATATTCCTCAAAAATAATTACATGAATATTAATGTAATTCAGGGTTCAAGTTATCAGGTAAATTCTGGAAGCGGTACTTTTTTAGCTCTTTTAAATTACACGTGTGTCAACCTTCCTGTTTTTTAATGTCAAAAACTACTTAATTGGAACTTTGCTATTTAATTTGAACCAGAGTTATTATTTTAAAAAATGATTTCTGTTTTTATGTGGTTAACAATTAACTTATTTTACTTATAAAATACATTTGTTTTATTTAGCTTGAAAAAAAAAAGTAGTTGGCAACTTTGAAGTTTTATTATTAATATTTAAGATTTTAATAAATATTTTTTTTTTTTATATATGCAGCATACAAACCATATCTTGGCTAGAAACGGCGCAATGGATTTTCGAGCTCATAGTAGTTAAATGATTGATTTTGTCGGTTGTGTGCGGTAGTTTAGTGATCTACGCCTCGCTACTCGTGCAAAGGCATTGATATAAAAATTCGATCTTTATTTTGTATATTTTCCATGGCAAAGGGAATACTTAATCTACACCCAGAAAAAGGAATTGATTAAAACTACAAAACATGTTTTGTTGAGTACATTTTGGTTGTTTTAGCAAAATTCAAGTAAAATTAAACAATTTTACATGAATCAACAAAACATTTTTTGCTGAGGATACAATTTTTTTTTTTTTTTTTTTTTTTTTTTTTTTTTTTTTTTTTTTTTGAAATTGCAAAAAAAAAATTTTTTTGTTGATTCAAACAAAATTTTCATTGACCTATATTTAAACAAAATTTTTGTTTAAATATAGGTCAATGGAAATTTTGTTTGAATCAACATTTTTTTATTTATTTTTTTTTTTTTTTTTTTTTTTTTTTTTTTTTTTTTGCAATTACAAAAAAAAAATTGTATCGTCAGCAAAAAATGTTTTGTTAATTCAAGTAAAAATGGTTCAATTTTACTTGAATTTTGCTAAAACAACCAAAATGTACTCAACAAAACATGTTTTGTAGTTTTAATCAATTTTTTTTTCTGGGTGTATCACCGAAATTACGATTTCATTTAATTTAAAAGATTAAATTTAAAAGAGGAACAAAAAAGTGAGAACATAGTGTTGAAAATTTTTCAATGAAATAATGGATAATCCACTCGCAATCAATTAAATTAAGTCGTGTGTAAAATTGCAAAGAGTTGAAATCGAAATTCCATTAAAAAGCGAGAAACTGTTTTGCAAATTTACAGTAGACATTGTAAATTAACATACAATTATGTAAAAGTAAAGACTTAATTCTAAAGAAATTCGGAAAGTATTACAATAAACAAATTTAATTTAACAAAAATCCGTCACTATTATAAAGAACATATCTTGAAGGAAAAAAAAAATACTATAAATAACTTACTATTTGTTCCAATATGCTTCTTTGCCTATGTTTCGCGTATTCATCATCATCATCAACCTTTCTGTTTTTCACTCTGTAATTAACAAATAATTAGAAACATTTACAATGTGATAAACAGACCTGCCAAGTCTCCGGCTCTTTTGATACCAGTATGTTAGTACAGAAAATGTTGTTTTATTTTATTGCAGAATTTTGTGATTTGAAAGAACAACATTTTCCTCTAAACATTTACTGGTGTGCAAAAAGCCGGAGACTTGGCAACTCTCGATAAAACTTATACAAATACTGAGTATATTAAGTAAAAACTGTAAAAAAAAAATATTCAAGCTGTTAAAATTCTATATATTCATAATCCAATACGAAGTCGTAGAATAATTCAATAGAAGCAGAATGTTATTTGCAATTTTTCTATTTGCAGAAAAAGGAATCATTCAAGTTTCAAAGGCATATTTTGAAATACGTCAATGATTAGTTTCCAAGAAAACTCAAACTATCTAAACATTAATCATCCGGTGCGCCAATTCACTAAATTATCATCACGAAATAGGAAATTATATTTTCAGTAAAAAAAAAATGGTATTATTATTTAAATTAACTTTTGTACATTGAAATTTAATGCATTAAAACACTATATTTGTCTTCATCCTTTCTACAACTTTATAACTATTTATATTTCACAAATATCAGAAATTCTGCATTTTTCTATTCTCATAACATAAGAAATTTTTAAAAATACACTTATAACTAATTTAAACATTATAATTGGACTTTTAAATGAAAAGCAAGCAGTATTTAATACTAGACGATATTTAATACTAGACAGAGCATCTGCGCTCTGTTGTCTACATTTTTAAATATATTAATATTAGAATACACGAATTTCAGCATTATATGTATAAATACTATGCATAAAAATGTCTCCACTTAGGACTCTGGGTACTTTGAAATAAAATATATATACACATCATAAGATATGGACACCATTTAGAAATATGGAAACAGAGGTATTCTTTCAGCATCATGCATATAAAAACATTTGAATGCACACGTTAGTTACTGGATACTCTTTAAAATTTAAAAAGTGTACACATATTGTATTGAAAATATCTACACCATTCACAATTATCAAAATATTTTTTTTCAGCACCGAAAACTTATTTATGTACACAATTGTCAATTTCAGAGCTCGGCGATACTGCAGTAACTGAATCAAAAGATCTAACTCTTGATAGACCCACATGCAACTAATCATAGCTGAAACTGGTTTTAACAAATTGAAATTCTGTGAAAATTAGAAATGAATGAAAAATTACCAGTGCATACTTTTGCATTTTTTAAAAGTTTTTAGTGCATATATTTGAATATTTAAAAAAAAATTAGTACATATTTAGCGCTATTTGCAATGCATATAATCTGGACTCTACTCATAACGGTTTAATAACAATGCATGTTTCAGAATGCGTATCACTTTACTTCCTTTAAATCATTTAACTTCTTGAAGGGCGGTGGGATATATTTTATCCCACATATTATTAATAAACATTTTCAAAAAAAATTTTAAATAAATGTTTACTTTTATAACTTCGGTAAAAATAAATAAATAAATAAAAAATAAATAAAAAAAAGGCTAAAAAACGCTTTTGGTTATTTTAAAATCAATTTTTTTATTCTGTTGCGAACTCTCTTCAAAAACACAATTACTTGCTCCTGAAAGTGTTAAAAGCTACATGACTTGGTTGAGGATAACTAGACATTTTAGTATCAAAGGAGTATCATGCGAAATGAAGAACGATTCCCACTGTCTAAGAACGTTCATATCGTCCAAGGACATTTCCCAGAATATATAATTTGTTGAAAATTGTGACAGATATAAATCCACAAGTACTTTTTAAAATATCAAATTGTTATAACTTACTTTCTGTAGATGAAGACGAACATTATCAAAATTATTATTAATAGTGTCCCTAAAATTCCTCCAACAATCGCAGCACTTTTGTGATCTGTTTCAGCAGCTTTAGCTGCCACTGAAATTGAAAAAAAATTCAATGAAAATATATTTCAACTATAATAATATTTTGTCGTAACATGTTATATCTTAGAAATAGATAGACCATTACACGATAAGAATTTTATGAACAGTAGAATTCACTCCAGTATTGTTACTACATTTTCTATTTTGAGATACACTGAGACCCTTTGTCGTTTTATGTGTATGCTTAGCTTTCATCTGTTTGTATGAGGAACTGACAATGAATTGATAAATAAAATAAATTAAACCTCAATCACAATTATTTAATGATTATATGTAATTAGTAAAGCAAATTCAAGTTTGAGCGATACGTACAAAACACTAAATATAAAATATATTAATTGTTTACATCAATACCACATTAAAAACATTATGTAATACGAATGAAACTCAACCAAACGGAAAATACATAGTCCTATTCGTCCGCTAAAAATTCATATGAACCACAAAATTCTGAACATGCAAAAAATATGTTGAAGAGTTAGTTTAGAATGTGCAATTTATAATGTTTAAATGTGGACCATGAGTGTCTTCAATTTAATGTAATAACACGTCGCTCACTTAAGATATTTTCCTTTCCTATTTTAAATTTAAAATATGCATATTGTTTACCACCACACTGGTTTTCTCTAGAACTGTTCTATACAACTAAATAAAACGTATAGACAAAACTTTTATGACTGTGACAAAAAGTAAATAATTTTAAGAGTATTTCTACCGGTGACAAATGACATCCTATAAAGTTTTGATTTATGTGTATGTGATTTACTTGTCATTTTTAATGTTAGTAGGTAAATTAATAAGTATTTAATATATTAAAAATGAATCTATTTTAACACTTGGAAATTTTTACATAGAAATTGGAAAATTGTCAAAGTATTAAAATAGATTTATTTAATCATCGATGCTGGTTTCTCTTTAGTTTCGTGTTTGCCCCAGGGTTGATGGCTCATGGAAAAATATTCCATCTTGTGCCGCGATTGTAGCGTCGCCAACATATAATAGTGAGAAGTGGCAGGCTGGGTATCGTTCCAAGTGGTTCAGTTGGTAGAACGTCAGTGCGCTATACTGATGGCCCGGATTCGAGTCCGGATAGGATGATTTTTCATTATGTTGGCTATACGCATTTTAAGCAAATAACATTTGAAATATTAAAAATGATTTTTGACATTTTAACCCAAAACTGCCCATAAATCTAAATATTTTAAAAGTTCTCATTCGGCACCGGTAGAATTAATGTTAAAAAAATCTGATTTTAACATTAAATTACTACATGAAAACGAAGGTATTCCAAAGCAGACCTTACAGATAGACTTTTTAATACCTTGGAAACGAGATTTACTAATTAGATGATAATTTAAAAAAAAAATTCGCAAAAATGTGCATAACTAAAATTTATAAAGATACAAATAAATGATGATTTCCCCTGATGATGACAATTAAATTTGGTTGAAAACATTTTGATTTTAAAAGGACTTTAATGTTCTTTTAAATGTTTTTATGTATGTTTTTACGCACCTTCAAGCAATATATTTACATTCATTTGTAGCTTTATGAATTTTAATTATTAAACAAGGTGAATTTGCATTGAAATTTTACCTTTTTTATTGAATGTGCATAACATTCGGACGATTTGTGATTGATTTTGGTAACGGTGTGAGATGAGAGACATTTCAATTTCATCTTCTTTTTCGGAAAGGGGAAAATCGAAATAGTTAATAGACCGGGAGGCGGCAGCGCAGACAATCACCTCATCGAGTTCACGACTAAAATTCCAGAATTAGTTAAAACTCGATTCGCATATTAAAACGCAATCGGTCTGCCAAGTCATATCTTGGTGGAAAACACGTGAAAACCCGATTTTAGCGGTTGACTCGTAGGTTTACCATTGTGTTTTCCTGCACCCAAAAGTATGAAAACATGGAGAACTGAGTGCAGGAAAACACAACAGTAAACCTACGAGTCAACCGCTAAAATCGGGTTTTCACGTGTTTTCCACCAAGATATGACTTGGCAGACCCGATTGCGTTTTAATATGCGAATCGAGTTTTAACTAATTCTAGAATTTCAGCCGTGAACTCGATGAGGTGATTATCTGTGCTGCCGCCTCCCGGTCTATAAATTAAGAAATCATGTTGTGTTTGACGAGAATCCCACAAACAACAAACGCAATGGGTAGGGACCATTGTTATTGTGGCGATTAAACTTACTGCCGTATCATATATTATATTTCAAGTTCAATATCTCTGTAGCCAATATGCTCAGTTTATCTAATTTTTTTCTATTCGGCTCGTTGTGCTAACATTTTAACCTTGATGTAGTATTCGTAAACTCCCACGTAAAAGTGTTAACAAAAACGCAGCCAAAACAACTTTTAAATGAAGATTTTAGATCATCATAGATGCGAGCGCAAACTTATGCTGTTAATTTTTTGGACATTAGCTCAGAAACATTTTGATACGCCTTTGTAAAATGTAAGTCTGGAATACACCTTTATTGTTAATACAAATGTGTAATAGAGTAACAAACCCTTACCTGTTTCATTGCATGTAAGTCCGGTGTATATCGGCTTGCACCTAGAAATGAAAGACAGAATGTATATAGTTGATTTTACTTCAAGATT
This sequence comes from Maratus michaelseni, assembly GCA_963931845.1. Classification (NCBI taxonomy): domain Eukaryota; kingdom Metazoa; phylum Arthropoda; class Arachnida; order Araneae; family Salticidae; genus Maratus; species Maratus michaelseni. Next base: position 717,310 of record CAWVPG010000151.1, on the reverse strand, counting down.
TAATTCATGTGTATTTAAAAATAATTGCAGTTATTAACGTTTTGATAATATACTAAAATAATTAAAATGAGAATATTGTAAAACATTATAATTCGATTCTTGTGAATTAATTATTAAAAATCTGCCAATAATCAGGGATTTACTTTTTCAAATAATGATATCGGTTGGAACGATAAATAAAAAAGTCAATACTATTTATTGTGTAGCAATAAGAAATATTGTCTATAATATTACATCTAAAAACTTCTAATGTGATAATAATAATTATGATATTTATAACGCTAAATTGTAAATATGAGATTATTGCGCATTTACCTGCACAGAAATCCATGATTTTGTTTTTCAGCACATTCTCCATCATTCTCGCAAGGATTGGGGTCGCATACAGCTAAAAGAGAAAGTCATAAAACATTAACAAAGCGAAGGGCAATAGATTGGCTTTATAATACGAGGGAAGTTGCAAAAAATAAATAAAGCACTATACATTTGATTAGTCAAAATGATTTTGGACAATATTTTGAGCGATGCTTGCTTAGAAAAGGGTACTCCGATAAAACAGTGATGACATGGGCACAGGGCGCATGCTCAGTCTGAAGCTTTTGTCCGTACTATGACAATTAACATTCCAGAACTCCGGAATACTAGCATTGATAAGTTCGATTGGATGGGTTTTTTAATTTAATTCCTGTATGTGTCCACCATTAAAAAGAAGAATCCTACCTAAAGTGCATTAATTTATAGGATAGTGATGACATACGAAAAATAAAATTTTATTGTTTGAGAGGATATTGGGCAATAACTTGCTAACCCTCTCATTTTTGCAAAGCTAATGTTGGTTAACTGGTCAGACTCATTTACTAAAACTTGTTTATGCGAGAATTATCAAGTTGTAGAATGTGAATTGCAGCAGTTTGGCCAAATATTTATAATCTGAGCATGCTCCACGTGTTTAGGCCACTATTTTCTATTTGTAAAGACACTCAAATGGTCCCAAAGTAGATTAAATTGAATGTGGTTGACACGAAACATTCTCTGTTTTGCAAAACGACTCAATCTAAAACACACCAACTGGCACTCAGTAAGTAAATAAAAAATGCCGAGCCAGCAGCGTGGTTGGTTGCAGAGGCGACTGCCACGGTGAGGGCCCGGGTTCGATTCTTGGTAAAGCATGGATGTCATTGTGTGTGTATCTTCAGTGCTGTCAACGTCCTTGTGCTTATCCCGTCCTCAAGAAGAAGATTTATGTAATTTGTCAAAGTCCTGTATGTATTTCTGTGAATAAAATAATATGGATCATTCGCGACAACAGCCTTGTAGCTTATAAGTCTCAAATCAACTTCCTTCAAATGTCAAAAATGTTTAAACAAAAAATCAGGCAATATTAATAAAATGAGTTTTTTCATAATTACAAGCAAGTCGTTTATGAAGAATTCTTCTTCATTTCTTTAAGTAGTGTTGATTTTTCTGTTTCAAAAATCTGTTATTTGTTTATCCTATTACTAGAAGGAGTCTTATGGGTAATAAAGTAATCTAATTTTAGTTTGTATAAAACTTAACAACATTAATCAATTGAAATAAATTTTTATTTAAATTTAAACAGTTAAGGGTACTTCAGTTAAAGTAAGTTAAATCGATTTTTGATTTTATGGATGTATTATTAATTCATTTAAAACAGGAATAAAGAATAAATTGCATTATGAAGAAGACATGCAGAACAAGTTGTCTACTTTCTCTTCTGTAATTTCTGAACCGGTAGTTTTAGAAATATGATTCAATTGAATTTTTTAATGTTGTCCCTAAAGATATCAAAAGTCCATTCATAGAAAAAAGGGGTTTCTTAAGTTACTGATTTTCAATTTTTATACAGTTCCTAATACCTATAAATTATATTTAGAAAGATTTTTCTCCTTGCTCTACCTAGTAAAACAGTGAAAATGCAACTCTTTTACAGCTTAAACTTATTGAGTTATGATAATTTGAATTTTATGAATTTTCAACCTATTCTCGCAATAAAACAGAGAAACATGTTCTTAGCATATTTCTCTTAATATCTCTTCTTTTAAGATAACACCTTTTAACACAGTAGAATTTCCATTTTGTGAAAGGGCTCAAGATGGATTTACACTTACACTAATTACAATCACAGTTTCTTCACATGAAAAAAAATATTTAAAAGTAAACTCACAAACAAAAATATATGGTAATTAACGCATTAAAACTTATCTTAAAATCCACACTTATTTAATACCTTTACATCCATGTTTTTTTGGTTTTAGGTTTCCATCTATCCTCCTGAAGCCGGTGTTGCATTCGCATTCATAACTTCCATAAGTGTTAATGCAATACGTAGAGTTTTCTGGACATTTGTGAGTCTTCTTCTTACATTCATCAATGTCTACAAAGAAAAATGACAAGAGTTAGATGTCAAATTTTCAGAAAGATGAAAAACAAAACAATCCTTGAATGAGAAACGCATTCTATATAACAAGTAACAAAGATATTGTAATAAATGTGTGATTATACATTTGATTATTTAAACAGCATGATTAGATGTAATAATTGAAACATTTACATTTTAAAGTAACATTTATCGATATACGATTATTTGTTTCATATTTTAGAGAGTAGTAAATATGGTTTAGATTAGGTAGTAATGCAACAAATGCAATGATACAGTTGCATAAATTTAAGATTGGGTCTATTCTGATAACGTCCCAGCCTAACTTTATGTTGTTTACTTACTTTGGCAGGAGGCATTTTGGACTTCTTGTTCGCAAGATATCAAACAGGAACATTACAAATGGGATTTCAACGTAAGATTTTGGAATATTTGTTTTGTTTTTTTCTGCTGTATGTGATTTACTTAAAAATATCTATAACGAAAATATCTCTCTTACACCGTTTTATCATATATGACATTCAGGTAAAAATTACTTACCAGCTCATATGCTATTTTACGGTTGGAATACATCCCCTATATTGCTTGACTAAGATTTCTTTTCGTTATTACAAAGTCTCTATTTTAATTAAAATATTGTCACAAATATTGCATGCTAAATTGTTGAATCATAACTTTACAACAAGGAACAAATGTGTAATTTACAAGAATATTAACTTCAGGTTTCAGTGTAAAATATATGCAACTTATTTTCATTACTTTAAGGACTTTATGTCCAAACTTCAGTCATTCATGACTAGATGCATGCCATACGGTACTGCATGCTACATGGCATGAAAAAAATTGCTAGGTTTTCTATTCATGTTTCAAAATCTATTTTTTTTTAGATAACCAATAAAACAATGCGAAAATTTTAAAGGAAAGTAAATAACTCTAGAAACGTATTCTTTAAAGTAGCAAAAAGTCATTCACTTTGTGAGAATATACTGGGTATTTTTGAAATACTTATACAAACTTTAACAAGAACGAAAAATTATGCGTCAAGTATAGATTATGAAACACTTTCCAACACAACCAGAAAACTGTAACGAAACTTCACCGTTAAATAAGGTGAAAGAAGAAATGTAAGTAAAGAGTTTAGAAAACAACGTATTGAAAAATACAGTTTTCTAAATTCCCTTCCAATGTCAAATAAGTAGTCGAATTATTTTGTGCAGCCCTGTATATGATCAACAGATGTGGGTATATAGCATGATAAAATATATTTCTGTTAGAATATTCACATTTAGCGATTTTCGCCAATCGATCGAAATGCACTCGAAATCTTTTGTACAGCCCTTTATATTATATGAAGACTTTTGTACACACCCCCTATTAAGCTAAAAGGCAAATTAAAACTCACTTGCAGCAATTACCAAACGTAAACGACAATGTATCTTTTTTTGCGTAGCCCTGTATATGAATTTATTTAGATTCCATAAACTTCTATTAGTCTACTAAATATAGTTCAGCAGCAAAATGCGTAAACACAATTAAAAACTACCATTAAGCAATTCACTCCCGTAGTCTGTAATACTTCGCTTGTGTAGCCCTGTATAAGAACAACCGAGTTCATAAACACACACGTACTATGAAAAAAATATTAAACCTAAAACGCAAACCAAAGTTGAAAACGCACTTATCACATATAGACTGTAAATATCGCACATGTACCAGGGCTTGACAAATGCGGTCGCCAGGTCGCCACTGGCGACCAACTATTTTTATCTGGCGACTAACTTTTTAAATCTGACTTATTTTTTGTTTCATTTATTTTTTTTTTTACAAAAATTGAACTAAAAAATGAGCACAAACGACATTTTCTTTAAAGCGAAGTTAAAAAGGCATTTTCCATTTCATTCACATACAACGCCGGCCCCACCAGTGGCTGAGAGGTTCTGCTCTCGAAGCTGGCAGACGGGAGGTGCTGGGTTCGATCCCAATCGCGCCTGTCGGCCTAATCGTTCGGAGTTTTCGTGGTTTTCTTCGAGCCGTGGATTTATCCATGCGTAAATACGGGTTAGGTTCCCTTAGAAAGACCCCCGCGGAGGGCATTCCCCTCGGGCCTATATCCCAAGTGTAGATAATTGGCCGTCAATAATCAACTCAACTCAAATCACATAAAACGGCATTCTTTTCCGCTCTAGTCGGCTAGTCATGCGATTAGAATGTGAGGAGAGGGGGGGGGGGTTCAATAACAAATAGTCTTATGTGGCTTCTAAAAATTGGATACAATGATAAAAAATGCTTACTTTTTTGTATGTTTCAAATCAGATTTTTGTGTTCAGGATTAAAACTTTTAATCTATTACATTCATTTTAAAAGAATAATAACATATAAGTGATTATAAGTAATTCATTCTAAGTAAATCCATAAAACTTAATTAAAATTTCAAGAATAATTCATTTTAATAAAAATATGTATTATTTTTTTAAATATTTTTTCCCGGCTTAAAATGCTTGGCGCATCGCGTCTGTTTGCACCACACGCGTTGGACATTGCCGTCACTCTGTGTTGGCGACAAGTGTCTGGTTCAGAGTTGTTTCTCAATAGTATTTTATAATTACATTGTTTGGATTATTATCTGCAGTAAATGGAAATAAAAAATCATTGATTGCACTTCAAAAAGTTTTTTTTTTTTTTTTTTTTTTTTTTTTTTAAATTCTTATCGTAGATCGTTGGATCAAAATAAACCTCAGCCGGCTGCTGATTTCGATTTAATCCAGCGCGGGAAAATATATTTTTTTCTTTCCTTTTTAGCTACGAAAACAAACGTTTACGTAATAACTCGTAATATTACGCGTTAATAGCCCTCGAGTTTGCGAACATCACAACGTTTAATTAAATTTCTTGTAAGATATCTCATTATAGATGCTGCAAAGTTACAAAATATTAAGAAATAAATTTGAAATTATATTCACACACACACACACACACACACACACAAACAAACAACAACAGAAAAAATTAACTTATTTTTAATTTGGCAAAACTATTGCAAATGTCATTAAATGCAAATTTTGAAATAATTAAATCAGAATTATTTGACTTTTTTATTTTGATAGGCTAAATAGGCATAAAATCGTTTTCCGGCTTCACTATTTTATAGATGCCCTCTCACCCGATATAGATTTTGTAGCACTCAACTATTTGAACATTTGAAGCATACGGCAATCAGCATTTCCCGAACATGTCGGTTAATTCAGAGTTTACAATATTTCCTTTATTATTATTTTTTTCACAAATATATAACTTTGATAAGTTTCCTTAGAAAACTTAGTTATTATGCACTATTATAAACTATGTAACTAATAATTCTAAACTATGTTTGTTATTATTTTTTCTGACTTAATTCCTAAGCAAACGTTTGTACTTTTTAAAAATCAATAACGGGGAGGGGGGGGGGGTGTTAAATTTTTTTACTGGCGACTAGAATTTATACCTGGCTACCAGATTTTTTCAAATTTGTAAAGCCCTGACTGTAACCAATATATTTTGTGTGTCCCTGTAAATAAACGCAATGCACACAAGAGAGCAATTTATAGTGCACCTCAGTAATCAGTAATACATATAATTTTCATTATGTTTGAAACAGTGAAATATCACTAAATTTCAAGGCATACGATTTTTCCCTATATAACGATGTGTAACAGAATTCTTTTGTTTGACCCTGTAAATGAATTACTAATGCTTTGCACCTCATATTCTACAAAAAGCATGTTTTAATGCGCTTCATAATTATATATCAACTTCATTATGTTTTACATGACGTAGCGTCATCAAAATGCTCTTGAAAGGATTATTCCCCATTGGCTGAAATGTAACGGAATACTTTTGACTGTCCCTGTAAAAAAACTATAAGTGATACACACTTCAGTTGAAGTAGGGAACATGCTATAGATAACGCCAATAACATATAAAAATTTCAGAGCAATCCGAGCATATTTACATGAGTTAGGGCACGGACAGACGGCCATCCGCAGACAAATCGAAGTCATAAACATTTTTCAACTAAGTTAGAAAGTGTTAATAAACACTTTTCAACTAGGTTGGAAAATGTTAACAACTAGGTTGGAAAGTGTTAAAAAATGATAGCCCACACTGCAAGAAACATTTTTTGTATATGAAACAAAAGCCCCAATACAAATATGTGTTTCCAAATTAACCTGTCAAAAAATTTCGAGTGTCTACCTGTACATTTACACGACATTGTGGGACATCCTGTATATGGGAATGTAGAGTACAACGAAAATATACATTTTCTGAAAGTATCCTCATATATCACCCACATTAATTAATAATATTATCTTTGATAATGCTAGCTTGCATGACTACCAATTATTTTAGACAGAAGCTGACAAATTAATGCATCTTTCGAATTGATTCAACGGCTGAAGCATGACACAACGACTAGTCATACCATAATGCTCCAGCCCCTACCCCAGTTGCTCCCCTAAATAATGAACTAAAACATCATGAAGCGCGGTTCAGGGGTTGATCGCCTGGCACTAAGTTGCTATTGGCTTGATTGTGTATCCCATATATATCTGCACGTAAAATCAGTGGTATGATAAGACGTTTTAATGAGAGGTTGGTAGATGGGAAATATGACCGAGTTAGGAGATCCTTCCCTTCAGGTAACGATCAAAATTTTGGAAAATGTTTGAGGGTATAAACCAGTCTTCTCTCCTGTTTTTCTTTGTTCAATGAAATGTGCCCCTTTTATTTCTTGTGCTTTTGAGACCTGTTTTGACGTCTGGAGGCCATATAAGAACAACAACAAGGTTGAATGGTACTTCAATTATCTCTATTAAATATCGCGATATAGGTTCGGATCAGTAGAAAATACTGAAGATAGAGAAGTTTCCTTGTATCTATATATTACAAAGTAAAATATTTATTCCTATTTAAATTGATTACTGAATCAAAAGTGCATTAGTTTATATTGGTTTAAATTTTAAACGTGATATCTTCGAATGCAATAAATATGAAATCAGAAGCAACTAAGCAGTGCCGGAAGAGATTCGCAATTTTAGACCAAAAACAATAATTCTCAATTAATAATTTTAAACGAATTTGATATTTCGACTAATGAAACTATTATCTGGATTACTTACAAAGTGTATATGGTAAACGAATAGGAGGTACTTGTGAATATGAGTCATAACTTAGGATAATTTTAATTCTGAATTATTTTTTTAAGCATTATTCTGAATAGCTTGCTTCCGGTTTTCTTATGGCACTTTAATTGTTGGTACCAGACATATAGTTACAAAGTTATTATGTTACAAAGTAGTTACATTTTATAGTTTTGTTATAGTTACAATGTTACAAAGTAGTTACATTTTATAGTTTTGTTATAGTTACAATGTTACAATGAAAATTAAAACCAAACTTGATGAATATATTGTAATTTCTGTATAATATAGTAGTTTCAATGCCAGATTTGAAAATGCAGAAATACATTTTAAACAAGATTTTAATTGATGTAGTTACAAATTATATGGCATTTTATGTCTTCAATTTCATTTTCACTATATTCTTTTAAATTCATTAAATTATACAATTATAAAATTTGAATGCTATATCATAGTTGCTAACTTTTACGCTTTTTTCTTACCGCTATTTTTAAATAAAAATATTTCGATTTATTAATCTAAAAAATATATATGATTCAACAATGTACTTTTCAAAAATTATGCACGTAATCTTTTATTTGTACTTGGTTATTTATTTCTATATTTGTTTTGTTCATTTCCTCATCCTCACTTTAATCATTTTCATTGTATTTGTTCATTTTGTTTATTTCCTTTTCTCGAATATATAATACAAATATGGAAATAAACAACCAAGTAAAAATAAAAAATTACGTGCGTAATTTTTAAAAAGTACATGAAAATTATATGACAGCATTTCAAACAATAAATTCAAAGACTGTGCAATTATAGAATATTCTCATTTGTTTTTGAAGATGGGTCGGAGTGAGCCAAAAAAATATCAACAATCAAATAAAAGTTATTTTACCCTATATTATGTTGTTAGTTTACACCTTTTAGCATTTGAAAGAAATATATTATTACAAGGTGTTGTAATTTATAATATTTTCTGTATAAATATCAGGAAGGTGTTTTTCAAATGATCCCTTCAGAATTTACTGCGTTTGCCAATATAAACGTATGCACAAACTGTTTACTGCAGTATGGCGAAAGCTGGATGTAACAGTAGACGGCCGCTTTAATAGCACATCCTGACTGAAAAGCACAGAGTTTTGAGTATGTAGTTTGCAAAGTCTCACTGAAAGTTTGCCACTCATGAGTTAAAACGCCTTATGAGGTCATAAACCAATTTCTAAAATTGTTATTTTGATGGAATGTTAGTGGTATGAACGAAATCTTAAGAAGCAATGTACAGATGAAAATTTTTAGGCAGATTTTTAAATGATTTTACATGGCATATACAGTCTTCTAACTGCATTTGAAAAATCTTTAATGTATTCAGGGCAGGTTAACTAACTGTGTGATCAGCCATCTATAAGAAACTTTACTTCCGAAATTTAATTAACTTTCATACATAACAAGTCACCTCTGCATCGCTCACATTTGTTAAAGTGTTGATTGAAACAGCCTACCAGTAAGTTTTAAAAACTCATTTATCTTCCCAGATAGCCAGATATTAACCCTGTATAAAATTTGTGGTACCTACTCAAACGCTTCATTATAGCTCACACACCCCGACCATCCTTGTTGTATGCTTTTTGTCAGAACGTATGTTAAATCACTACCAAGTTATTATGCTGTTATTTGAGAGAAAGTTGGATTCAGATTTTTCTATGTGGTTGTGTATAGTACATTTGTATGTACTTTTTTAACAGGAATGTTTTCTGAAAAAATAATTTTACTATTATTTAGCCTTGAATATAAAATCTAACAAAACTTATAGTTATCAATAAATGTTACCTGCACATATTTCTTTAGAATTTCCTGCATTCAGTATAGGGAATGACCGAACGAATTTGAAACCTTCTTTACAAGCACATTTGAAAGTGCCTGAAGTTACATTAGGCTTACATTTGGTTGAGTCGTCGCAGAAAGTGCCCTCCAGTATACAAGGGTCCGTCTGCTCGAATACATCTGAAAACGTAAGAAAAATATAATTTTGAGATGTAACATTTCATTGCCTATTGTATAAAGCTTGCTGAATAACAATTTTTATTATTTAATCCAGGCGATACAATTCATGTTACTCCGGTTGCCAACATGAAATCATTTGTGCGGAAAACTCTATTTGATTTTTACATTTAATATGTATTTTTATATAGACAATCAACTACATCAAAGAGACATGAAGTTACTAAAACTATGTTTTTTAATGAAATAATCCCTCTGTGTACAAATTTCACTTATAATCTATCTGCATACAAAACTTCAAAGAATTAGTTCAGCCTTATGTTCATTCAGGAAAGAAAATACTTCGTTTTATTACGTGAGGAAGGTTAAAAAGAAACATTGTAGGTAGCGGTAAAAAATAATAAGAAGAAGAAAAATTAAAAAATCTTCCTTGAATTTATTTTTAATTTTTAAAATATCAGCAAACTGCGTTACAGTTTTGCAGCAAATTTAAATTGAAAACCCATTTTTTTATATTAAACGGAGTAAAAATTTTAATTATTTTCTATTTAAAACAAAGTGTGATAAAGGCGAATACCGTAGCGCATGCTTTTGTCACCATCGTTATGACATCCACATTAGTGACATACATGTTTTTGCCTTTAATATATATTCGTTAGAACTAACTTTTTAACTGTTCATGCATCTTTAATAAACTTCGAGGAACTTTTTTGAATTCATAAAGCTTTTTTTAATGGATTAAATATTGCTCTTTGCGTTTGTTAATGTACTTTTTTTTTGTTACACCTTTTTATCTGAGAGTCAAAGCTATTTTCGTATTTCCTAAAAAGAATTGTAAGAGAAGCGGATATTGCAGCAAAGTTAATCATAATACTCTAAACTATTCTGATTGTAAGATATTTTGTATTTCTTACGTATTATTTTAAATTATTCACACCCAGAAAAAGGAATTGATTAAAACTACAAAACATGTTTTGTTGAGTACATTTTGGTTGTTTTAGCAAAATTCAAGTAAAATTGTACCATTTTACTTGAATTAACAAAACATTTTTTGCTGACGATGCAAAATTTTTTTTTTGGAATTGCAAAAAAAAATTTTTTTGTTGATTCAAACATAATTTCCATTGACCTATATTTAAACAAAAAGTTTTGTTGGGTCAAACAAAATTTCCATTGACCTATATTTAAACAAAAAGTTTTGTTGGGTCAAACAAAATTTGTTGATTCAACAAAACTTTTTCTGGGTGCATTAAAGAAATTATTCCACATTATAACGTGTAATTTTTTATATAACGTAACACAAATCACGAATCTGAAAAAAATGGCTTAATTAAAAGTAGATTACATTATTGTGAAATTTCGTTTGTTAGTTTAAGAGCGATAAGGGAAATGTAGATGCAAGGATTTGGAAAAGTCACTCTTTTTGACTTTTCAAAATCTTTTTATCTTCTAATATGTTTGCGTGGTTAACACAAATCAAACGATGTTACATTAAATTAGTTAAAATAGATATGATAGTTAACAGTTATGATGGAACAGGCTTAATTTGTCTACATACATACATTATGGCTAGGATTTCATTACTTATTCTTATATCTTTATTAGTTTTGATCAAATAATTAATCGGTATGTCGTGATTTCTGTATTAAACAAATTGCACAGTAATGGTATTGTTTTCAAAGAAGTGGTTCATAACATCACTGCAAAATGAAAAAGTTTAAAATGACTTTGGTGCAATAATTTTAAAGTCATAAATTACAAATGATGATTAAAATATTCGCAACAACTAGAAATAAAAAAAACTATTAAACTATTGATATGGGCAGTTTTAGCATATAATATGACCTGAATTCGTCTAAGAACAAACTTTGCATATAATCACTGATGGCTGATAGTACATTACACCGTTCCTCAGGTAAACTGTGTAAAGTGCACGGTGATGGTGAATATCGGCTTCATATTATTTTCCTCATAAAAGCTGCTTATCCCCCTTTTTTCCATATTCAATAACTGCGCGTGGAATGTAACCACTACTGAATATACTTTAGAGATATTGAGGTTAACAATCTATAAGAGCCAAGTGAGAAAATTGAACATTTATCATGTTTCTCTAAACACGACCTTACAGGTTCTGAAAGACACAATGGCGATCAGATGAACGTGGTTGACTACACTTTCGATATGGATGTACCCAATTACTCTCAATTAGAAGGTGATTACAATTCTTGAAGAAGAACATGATGTGGATACCCAAACCGTCAAAGATCTATCTTAATGTTTGACATTTGTCAGAAGAAAATATGGATTAACCCTTTGAATACTGAAGTCTGAAAACTACATAGCATTTAAAGTATGGCAAATGCCCGAATATTAGAGGTGAGTTCGGGCTCTGTTTTAGGAGCCCGGGCCCGCCCGAGCCCGACACATTTTGTGTTTTCAGAGCCCGATACCGAAAAAAATTGCATAATATTTAAAAAATGTTTTAAAAGTAATATCTCATTTTTAAAAACTTCGTATATGAAAATTTCTGTTAATCCCGTGTACATAATTAATTTTACATTCAATAATCGGAAATTTGCAATCAATCTTATCAAAAGAGAAGTTTGGTATCAAATAAAAATATACTTCCTTAAAAGGATTTTCATATTTTTCTCTCCCAACAAGCAAAATGACAGACACGTTAACATAGTGCGTTTTATAAATAAATGCAGGAAATTTCTAGAAATTACTATTTCTATGCCGAAGAATTGCACAACGTTTTCTATTTCGTATAAAAAATGTATATCGTAAATTATAATTGATTCCATAATTAAAACAATATTTCGTGTTCCTAAAAATCAGCTTGTCTGAAAGACACCGTTATCTGAAAGATCCAATGCTTTTATAGGAAAAGTGGAAACAATGTTCGATTGGTTCCTATCGGAATAACAATACATGACAATTATATCTACTTACGAATGAAAGTGATTTCGTAACTGTGCACGTGCAGCATGAGTAGAGTACATGATTAAAAATAGAATCACTAACGTTATTTTCATAAGAAGTGCGATTATGACTCGCACACAATAGAAGACTAAACATTTTAAAACCTAAGCTAATGCTGATTGACTAAAAACAAAAAAATATATATTCATTTCGCGTTAGATCTCTAAAAAAATAAAATAAAATGAACGTTCCAATTAAAAAATATTCTACTGTCACAAACGAAAATCTAGCAACGAATATTATTCGCGCCTCTTTCTATTAAAGCCGTATCACCTAGTCGACAGTCGCGTCGCAAATATCGTACATTTTCTTTTAAAGTAGTATTCTAATGCTAGAAAAGAAAAATAAGATTTTTGTTTCCCCTTCTATTCATTCTGATCAAAATAACATTAAAATGACTTGAAATGGAATATGCAATTATTTAGGAAAAAAGTTATTTTTATTTTTTCTATATGAGAATAAATAAATAAAATTGTCAGTTTCAGAAAGAATGAGCCCGAGCCCGCCCAGGCCCGAAGGCTGGTATAAAAATCGAGCCCGTATCGGGCCCGGGCTTTGTCTCGGGCTCGTGCTATGACCGTCTCATCTCTACTGAATATACATCCATTTCTTCTACCTGCTTTTTTTTCAGGAGAACAATATCAGGTAAAAGTGAAACCTCCCTAAAATAACTGTTACAAACGTCTTCCTATTCGTTGATTCCAACAATCCCTGCTCTGCTACAATAGTTGGATATTCACGAAGGGGAGAAAATGGAACAAGCGGCGTTCGGGTGGTCTTCTAAGAGTTTGATTGGCCGGTCGTCTTCGGCGTTTCAATAACGAAAGGGTTACATATGTACAATTGTACAAGTGTTTTCCAGACGTATACACTGTAATTGTGATGAACAGTTTGATAGAGAAAAAGTATAGACATATCACTTTGTGAACTCCATCATTTGACCACGATGTACGCTTATTGCGTAGTTGCTACCGAATGTCATTTCGCATATTCCTTATTCTTATATATATAGAATAAAGTAAAAATGAATGTAATGCAAAAATAATTCTGCTATCCTTTGAGCAGAAAATTATTTTAATTTTTCCAGGATAAACACTCTCCGCATTAGCTGTTCCTAGAAAGTTTCTTTCACTTATCAGTTTCAGATTTACACAAACAAATATTGATTTATAAGTTGTGACTATCGGAAACACTTCAAATAATGTGCAGTTCGTTTTATATATATATATATATATCATACGAAAGATGCAGCTATAATGTTCATCGCAATAAAGCATAGCAGTGCCCACTGTTGCCTGATTAAAGCCAAAAGTGAAAAAAAATATTTTTTAATAAACATATTACATATTAAATTTGGTAAAATTTCATATCATAAGTGCCGAAATATATCTATCACGAACATCATAAAATAAAACAGACTAGCAGCGTTTACATTTGGACGATATACACCCAAACCTAATCGGCGCCAATTCATTTCAATTTCTATTAGAATATGTAATTTGGTGAAATGCCATACAATAGTTCTTGAGTTAGAGCATCCAAAGTATTTGTGTCATACACACATAAAATAAAAGAGAAAATTTACGAAAAATATTCCAATCGTGTTCAACACATTCAAAAACATGTAAATCCATAAAGAAAACGGATGTCAAAAAATTTTTCATTTCCAATGCAGTCGAACTTTGTTACCACGAACACTCAAGGGGAAACATTTTTTGTTCGTGTTATCCGAACTTAAATATATTACATAAAACTGGACGGGGAAATCGGAAACAGTTCGTGCTAAAAGTAATTCGCGTTACGCGTGTTCGTGTTAACGAGGTTTGACTGTATGTCCTTCCTATAAGTTCCGGATATCGCAGACAGTTCAAAAAATGTATAATTTGTTTTTCTTAATGCCAGTGAACAACAGCATGTCAATTATTATTATTATTATTATTATTATTATTATTATTATTATTATTATTATTAAAAATTTATTTGATTACTGAAAATAACTTTAAAAAATAATGGCTCATATCTGCTTTGATCTACCCATATTACAATAACGTTTATTCTGATATGGTGGATAGCGTACATATAAACATAATCTATAAAAACAATATTGATAATTACTTGATGATCTTTCTCTATCTACAACAAGATCCTTAACTAAACAAAATTTTTCGTCTATAATGTAACAATAAGATGCGGATGTCAAGGCATTCACATTCTCCGTTTTTTGCTTCAGTTGCAATTCTATTTTGCACTCAAGAAGATCTTCGGCAGTCCTGTAAAACGTAAACAGTTTCAAACTATAAACATTTTAAAGAAAAGTGAAAAACGGATATTTTTTATAAATAAATTCATATTCCATTTATATTATGTAATTATTCTGTTTCATAAAGACATACAGAAAAATAATTGGTTAATCTGAAAGTATAATGAATAATTCTATCTAAATATCAACCCTTGTCGAGCATATAAGCATGTCTCTTCTTATCGAAATAAATGAGAATTGGTTAAAGCCTAGCAGTTAATTGGACCTAGTTCTTGTGATAATTCATGTAGCATTGCAATGGAGAAAAGCGCTAACATAAGTTTCTCTTGGATCGGATGAATCAACAAATGAAATATTGATGCAGCAATACAAAACGTAATCCCATAATCGTCAAACATCTGCATGATTTTTTTAAACAATTATGCGGCACAAACACAAAAGAAATAATAATTTAAGAGTTCAAAAATAACAACATCTTCAGAGCATTTACAAATGTTCATTTTCTTTTACTTATACGTACGTACTTTCTTTTACAATTTTGATGAAATTTACTTTAAAATTTCCCTTTCTCAATTAACAAAGGGTTTTTTTTTAACGTCTTAGGTTTTTAATCTGATTTAATGCCTCAAATGTATTATATTTTACCTGTAGATATATTATATTTCGGAAATAATGAATATTGATTTTTAAATTTTGCTGAGAACCTTCTAAAATATATAAACAACATTCACAAGCACTTCTTATAGTAGTTAATGCGAAATCATTATTGTATAGGTACATATATACATTACTCTATCATTCGTTTTTAAAAAAAATAATCACAAAACTATTAAACGAAAAAAAATGTATTTTATGAATTTCCTTCATACTCGAAAAATAAAATGAAACACGTGTCAAAAAACATACCGCTTTCTACACAGAGTGAATGCAGCAATGAGTTTCGTGAAACTATAATTTGGAAACCAAAATTTCGAAAATCTCGGACGAATTCCGCAGCACTGTGTGAAATGCTACTTCTTAACTTTTCCTTTTTCTAAACTTGATAAAAATATTTAGAAAATACAAGTTATCTTGTATATTAAAACGCATTTAATTTTTGATTTTGCCCATCTAAATTGACATTTTTTCTAGCATGTGCAACGGCAGCAAAATAATCGGTTTTGATCTACCAAGACTGTACAATACAGAATGACCATCATTTATTTTTATTCTGACAATTTATTGTACACAAATTTAAATTACTGTTGTATTCTCAGATTAGTCTGTGATTAATATTTGGAAATTGTCCCATTAATTTAATTATAGTGGTACGGCAGTGGTAGCCGTGCAAGTTCAGAGACATTCAGAACTGCCTACAGGGACAAAGAAGGCAACACGCGATGAGTCATATGAAATTTTGCTTCTGCTTGAAGAAAGAGTCAGCCAAAGCAACTAAGGCTTCAGGGTGCTTATTTTAATGTTTTTGGCTGTGTCTCAGGTTGCCAGTATCGTACTACTGAAATTAAAGAAACAATTTCCAAATATTTATTACAGAATAATCTGACAATACAACACGAAATTAATTTGTGTACAGTGAATTATCTGAATAAAAAAATATGAACATTCTTTATTGAACAGCACATTAAGGTCTTACATTAAGGTCTTACATTAAGGTCGACGGTCGATGGTCCCCACACACAATCAGTGAGTGCAACAGGTGCATTAAGTGAATGATATGAGATCGAATGACGTTCTGATTTTTGATCGATTTTGAAAGAAAGGTTTTTGGTTGTGTGTTGTGTTTAAATGCCCGTATAGGGACATAATTTGCATTTTTTTCTTAACTTCAAACTTTATGATGACATTTACCAAAGTTTTTAGACACACTGTTAGTGTTTATTTTTCACAAGAATTTACGTACAAATAAAAAGCAAACTATATAACCAAAAACTCTGTGTTTGTTTTACTACATTAAACTCGATTTAATTTAAGTAAGGGAAAATGTTCAAATATTATGCCTGAATCGAGTCTAGTAATTTAAAAAAAATAAGGTATAGCAAAAATTACTCAAATAGCAATTTAAGAAGTTCTGTTCGATAGCAACACATGTTATTACCGTGACTGGACTATTTCATTTGTTCCTATTTTTAGAATATGGGAGAACCTCTTCCAATTTCTGTTATCAACCTTTTATTCTGAGTTACTTATTATTTCTATGTTTTAATATATTATAAAGGAAATGAGTACTATGTAATCGTAAATCATACATATAAAAAAAAGAATTAAAAAGAATGTGGTTGACTTACTCGCAATCTTCTAAAATTTTCACATTTTCAAGGTTGTCGCCATAGACATATTTGAACTAAACAAATACAATAAAACAATATGATAAACATATTCATCCAGCAATAAAATTCAATACAAAGGAAAAACTATACTATAATATTGAAAATACTATAAAAATTGTGAACAACACTGTTGGAAACAATCTGATCTTTGTTAGAAAGCACAAAAAGTAACGTGCTATTACTTTCAGAGCTTCAGCGGCACTCACGTGGAAATGGAACATAAAGCGAGTACGAGAAAAAAAGGGATGAGTGGAAAGATATAAGCCAATAGGAAAGTAGGATAAAAGTAAGAATCAGGAGTTGTAATGACAAATACAGCAAGAAAGACAAAAATATCAAATAAAAAAACAATAATTCAATGGAGAAAAGAAGATAAATAAAACAAAAAGTAATAAAAAATTAATAATAATAAAAAAAAGTAATAAAAAATTAATAATAAAAAATAAAAAGTAATAAAGAATTAATAATAATAATAAAAAGTAATAAAAAAATTAATAATGATAAAAAAAAGTAAATAAAATTAATAATAATAAAATAAAAAGTAAAAAAAATTAATAATAATAAAAACTAATAAACTAAAAAAAAATGAAATTAATTAAACATCAAAAATGAGAAAATGTAATTAAAGTTAATAATTTTTGTCATTCCGTAGAATGCATACCTGAATCAGATTTTTTTTATTAAATATAACATATTTAGAATATACAGCAAAAGTTTCGAGAAAATGTAATTCAGAGATGTAGTGAGAGTTGAAAACTAAAATCATTCTGAAAACTAATATTACGGCCGGAATCCCAAGCATATTTATCAATATGTATGTTATAAATAGTACAGAAGAAGTGAAATTTATAAATAAATACATGATTTCGCTACACGAATTTGCTTTAATTGGAACATTTAAAAAAAAAGTTGTTACAAGGTGCTACATTACAAATCAAAGTAAAATATAGCATTTTACTTCAGAACTACCAATTTGTTTTAGGTAGCTTTCAATACAAAAAAGTATAAAGCTACCTATTGCAGCCGTTCGGAGGAAAGCAGTTCCGGAAAATTTCGATATATTTTCTCCAATCATGACCCCCAGACCCCAAAACCACACTCCGTTCAAATGTTGATTTATATATATAGATATATCCATATATATATATATATATATATATATATATATATATATATATCTGACCTATGTCATACGATAACGCCCGTATTTATGAATCGATTTTGATGAAACTAATTGTGTGTATTAAGGTCACTAATGCCTCGACCGAGTTCGTTGGTCAGTTTGGTCCGCCATTTTGTTTCAAGATGGCGGCCATTTAAAAATTTAAAACTAAAATAAATACACAAAAAAATAAAAATTCAAATTTATTTTTTAATTACGTGTTAGGCCTTGATACAAGGATTCCAGAGCATTTTTTGGTTTACCTCTATCTTAAAAAATGGCTGAGATAGAGCAGTTTGAAATTCTAGGGTGCCTGACATTTTGAAACAAAACAGCACATTAACGCGATTACTCGCAAATTATTTTCTTTCATTGTTGTAATAATTTTCCCAATCATACGCATAAAACTATATATTCCTATCCGTTAGCGCCAAATTCTCGCCAAAATTGGCGACATTTGGCGAAATATGCCAAATTTGGCGACCAAAATAAATCTTCATAAATGAAGCCAATTTGGCTATTGCTCAATAATTTGGCGAATTTCTTATTCAAATTCAGTATTAACGAATCTTTTGTAAACGTTTCTTTGCATTTTAGCTTGCTATTTTCGTGTAACATTAGCTAAAATTTTAAAACGAAGATATAGGAAAGCTACCTTTTCCTCCCGGTACAGGCCGGAAGGACTTTTTAATTATGAAATATTCATTGATTGAACTTCTGCATTTTCTGATCAAAATTATAATCCATTAAACAGTTGAGTAGTTACTATAAAAATTCCTTTTTAATTACTAGAAAACAGTTAATTTTACGTCAATACAAAGTTTTAGTTAAAATGCTCACTTTGACGTTGACCAATAATGAAGAGATTTCCCTTTTTCGTGAACATTGAATCTGAAAAAAATTACGCAATTACAGCCAATTTCTCCCATTTATGGTGACTTGTTTTAAGCGTGAATTTGGCTATATTTTAAAAGTATTGTCAATGTTTACCGCAATGTGGCACAAATATTACTGTACAATCGGTCCCTGTTCCCAAATACACGCATACTATTTTATCCACATATAACTGCAGAGAGTTGCGAGAAGTACCATCCCTTAGGGAATTATGTGTACTTTACGAATATGAACATAATTTTCGAAATAGGTGGCAGCTGCATATTAAAACTCTACCAAATTTTGCTTTTCAAATGGTATTACACAGGGGTGCAAAAATCTAGGCGCCAATGGCCACCACTACATTTTTAGTATTATTCGCCTAATAAAAATACTGATCAAATTTAAGCGCCGTATACTAATAAAATTTGACGAAGAATACAAATATAATTTAGTGGTGGGAATCAGCCCATTGGCAACTAGATTTTTGCACCCCTGGTAATACCCAATTTGAGACTTTTTTTTTTATTTCTTGAGTCAAAGCAGAGTGGAAAATGCATAGTTTATAAACTTCTGTTAAATTTTCATAGAGTTACAACATATAAAATTTCAGAATGATATGCTAAATGCACGTGCAAATTTTAATTTTCATCTTCCAAAAAATCGGTTTATGTATCAGAACGTAAATGTTTCCCCATTCACTCTTCATTCCTCCGAATGATTTTAAAAGTCAATGCCGAAAACCGTATCTTAAGAATTTCCCCCATTTATATCTCCCTCTTAGTTGCGCTATATACCAGTCACCAAAAAATCAGTCGATTTAAATATTTCTATCTTAAAGAGATACAACGTATTAACCAAGCATAGAAAAAAGAAAATCTTTGATACTTATCGGAAAAAATTTTGTAGAATTTCCTTTTATAGAAAGTAAATTGATTTTAAGTCTAAAATTTCTGTTTAATTTTTTTCATAATTAATTGAGCATTTTTGGCACTTTTCCCTGAAAGATCTTTTATTTTCCTAACTTTAAGTATAAATCCCTAACAAATTTTCTTTTATACTTTATGCAGATTATAGAAAAAGTCTATAAACTATGCATTTTCCAGGATTATTTGATCCAAAAAACGAATATATGGTGTCAAATGTTAGTGTTAACATTTTAAATCTCCTAATATACATTAAGTGTTATTTAAACAGGCAAACTGAGGGCCCTTGAATTTATAATCATTGTTTCTAAAATGTAATAGTCACCTTATGTAAGAACAGAAATTTTCACGATAAAAATGACAGTATACTGGTACGAAAATTAAAGGGCCCATGTGAAGTATGTTTTCTTAATTATTTTGCTCAGGTCTCAGAAGGTTATTCAATTTTTAATATGTAGGCTCCTCATTTCAAAAGCTGCATTCCTATTCGGAAAGGAGACAAAATTCCAAGTCAAATGGTACCCTCACATATTTTTTGTGATTAAATAGTAATAGTTTTACTTTAGCCAATTATACCTTATACCGCAATCAAATGTGAAAACGTGTGTTATCTCTTTTTTCTATCTATCTAATATGATATATAGCATAAGATCACCGGGAATATCAGCTATATATCGGTTTAGCAGGATAGAAATCCGTGAAGTCGTTAAAATATCGCACAGTGGAGCACTCAGTTCCAGACCGATAAGGAGTAACATACCGCGTTATTCTTTTCAATAATTACTTTGAATCCAATTCAAATTAATTAATTTGTTATGGTGAATAATAACTATTCGTATAACAGTAAAATATCTTATTTGTTGCAATAAAAAATATATTAAACACATTTAAACAGTTTAGATATACTTTAATAATATTATCATTACCGATGCCGCCAAGTCCTTCTTTAGCTCCACACTATACGACGGTTCGTCGAGACCCGTTGATCTTTTGCGACGTAGGTTATTCTGATTTTCAACGACATATTTTGATTTTAAGAAAGTCATTTTACCAGAATATGACGCTTCAGCTGAAAGAAATGAAGTAATATACTTAGTCGCAGGAAGAGAAGTATATCTGACACTTATTCTTAAAATGTTCGTGTTCTTTTTTTAAAAGAATCGCTAAATAAACGTAATTATTTACAAAAATTTAAAAGACTCAAATTTAATGCTAACTTTATAAATCAGTATCTTATCCAAAAATACTTCATTTTAAATCGGTAAGCTTTTTTAATAATCAATTAAATAAAACTCCGAATGTTAAATTACTGAAAAAGATATCTAAACTTCTAAAAAAAAAATCTGAATTTTCTGTTTAAATGAAAATTTTATTAAAGTCCAAAAATTATAAATAATGCATCACATTTATGTGTTTGAAAAAATAAAACGTTTTCATAGAAAAATATATTTTAAGACTTTCATTTCAATTCACACCAAATAATATACGTGCAATATCATTGCTCTGTGAAACAAAATTTTGATTGCATTTGTTAAAATCACTTCAATAAATTTAAGTAAAGTACGTGTTATGGAAACAACACTAGTTCCTGTTGGACTACACTAATTAGACTTTTCGTTTGTAAAATTAATAAATTAATTTTCTATGTAAATTTTCATCCGCATTTTTGTACTGTCCTGCATTTTTTCTGCACTATTAACAAATGGATATTAATCATTTAAGATTCACGTTTAGTTTTTAATTTATATGAAATATCGGTTATGGATTAATCAATTAGGTGTTTATTTAATATCTTTAAGAATATTTGAATAGAATTTTATTCATGTAGACTCGTTCGAGTGTCATACGTATAATATATAATATAGATTTTTTATATCGAAATAACCATTAACATACCTGCACATTAAAATACATTTTTTAGTGTTGCATCAGAAACTACATGTCAATTAATTGCATGGAAATTTATGTTTTTCTATTACTTTTGATACAAACCGTAAAACTTTGAGTAGATTACAAATCATACGTATTTAGAAAGTTAGTGTGATGTAGAAAAATGAATGTTCTCATACGTTGGGTCAAATATTTTTTATCGTTATACTAGTTTGAGATTAAATAGATAATGTAACATATTTTTTTTTCGTTTTTTGCCTCCTTACAGTAATTATACTTTACAGTTGTAATATGCATGTTTATACAGTTGTAATTATTGCTTATTTAATATAGTAGTATTTATTTTGAGTAGGAAATTGCAGACTGCGCAAGTAAAGAAAAATTCGTTTGTGAAAATTTCATTAATTTCATTATTTCAAAAACACACTTTATAAAACAAAGTAAATCAGTAAGGAATAAAGTAATCTAATAATTAATATTACACTCGAGCTTTTACTCTTTCATTTAATTTTGCCAAGTTATAGATATCTTCCGTATTTGCAAGTAATGAAATAAGGGCAAGTGTTACATTATTTTAAATAATCGTAAATTTCTTAAGATATAAAATGTACTAACGTTACAAACTACATGTTAAACTGAAAATTGATTTTACATTCTAGTTGAAAACTAAAAAAATATTAAAAGTTACCTATTTTGTCACAAGAACCATCTTTACTCTGCTTTGTAAGCAAAGGAGGACATCTGCAGACAGCATTGTAGTCTTGATCGAGTTCACAAACTGCATTCTTTTTTTTACATTCATCTTCTATAAATTCACATTTTCCTATAAAATATTTTTTTTTTCCTTTTTTATATCCTTACTTTTAGCATTCAGTGATAAAAATATATAACTTTGACAATTATGGCTAAAATATATGATCCTGTTTTTCTATGGACCTTATTAAATTCGTACATTAATTTTCAAAACCTTTGGAGTTTTCAGAAATATGCAGTCTTCCAGTAGAATTTTTTAACAAATACAAATTTGTGACCTTTTTATTTATGCACTTCAAATGCATAAATAAAAGTCACAAACTTAAAATATTTTTTATATTCGTATAAGATAATTTTACATCTCCTTCCCTCTCTCCTCATTTATAATTTAAATTATGCACATTAAGAAAATAAACATAATTTTTTTTCAAATTATAATACATCACAAGTTTGTAAATTATATGCTGCACTGTTCACCAACCTTGAATTGTTCTAATTTAAAAAAGAAATATAACATTTATTACTCTTAATATAATTCATTACTATATTTTTCATCACTGTGTGAAATGTCAGATTTGTTCATTTTCATGAATGCGCAGACATAACAAAACTTGTTAAAGAGATAATAAACCTAAAGAAAAATATTGAGTTGTTCAGATAGGTCCTTCTGTTTGGGGAAAACCAATTCGTACCGGAAAATTCTGCCCGTCAATTATTATAGATTAGATATCGGAATTAATGTCTAATAACTAAGTGTTGGAAATTTCCGGTACGAAACAATTTTTCCAAACGAAAAGATTTTTCCGACAAATCCAATATATAAATATGATAAACCTATCTGTATTTCTCCTACTACTCTTCATTCTTTTTTCAAGAAAAAACTTTTACTTAGACGCATATTTCAGTTGTTATTTCCAAATATTCGTTGACAAATTATTACGTTCTTTTCTTTTTTGCTTTGTTACGTAATGAAACTCTAATAAAATCAGCTTTAATCAGTTTTGCAAAATTGTACCTTTTTCAATAGTGCACTTCAAATGCATTGAGAAATAAATGGTCGATTTCCAATTAAACTAATTCTGCATAGGCTCTTTACAATAAACCTGAAAAATATCAGGCTGATTAAGGAACATGTGATCATTTTTCAATTAGCCTAGGCTCTTAGCAAGAAGCCTGAAAAATAGCAGGATGATTAAAAGAGGCATGTGATTCTCTATTTAGCCGGGCTCTTTTCAAACAGCCTAGACTCGTTCCATATAGTCTAGGCTCTTTGCAAAGAGCCACATTTCTCAGTTACCGTACGACATAGACACTAGTAGGATACTATTTGTAAAGTAAAAGTTGTTACAGGTTACATTTAATTAAACTAGTAATTTATGCTAGCTTGGCATCACTATGTGAGATATTTATGTTGATATTCTTAGGATTTTGTCACTTGTGGCAATTTATGCAGTCAGATATAAACGAAATTCAGAAAAAGAAACAATCACCAACTGTTAATGGGACACTACTGTTTACTTGGAATGTCTACTTTTAAAAAAAATATTTCACACATTCTTCCACTACTCTTTCTTATATTTTTGTAAATAATATTTTAATAAATGTAATTTAGGATTTTTTAAATATTTTTTTTATTTAATTAGTTACGATATGTTTTGTATGTAAAAAATTTAAAAAATATTTTTTAAGTATGTTATTTTATGCCAAACATTACATGATTCATGAATAATGTATTTTTTTATTCTTGTTTTTTTTAAATTTAAATATAAAAGTACAGTGACCGATGTATACACCTCTATTAATATAAGTATGATTGAATTGCTAATTTTTCAAAAAGAAATATGGTAACAATTGAATCCATTTGGACACTACACTGTTAACTAGTATTTTACAAACACAAATTGCACAAATTGTGCTTATTAGTTGCTAAAATCAGTGTAAAAATTGTTTTAAACTCGTAAAAGAGCTAAAGTCCTACATGTTTCGGCTTTAAACTTAAAGCCATCATCGAGGAAGAGGAACAACACAATATGGAAATATGGTAATTTGTTAATATTTTAATTACAGTATGAATTGACAGTTTCCTCTTAACTTCATTTACTTAAAAAAAATTACAGCATAAAATAATGTTACTTTGAACATTACCAAAAGCCTAACACCTAACACAAGGCTTAATGAAACATTGTGGAACTTTTTCCAGAGCAATAAACCATTTTTATCCTTGTTATCATGGCATCTATGATATGATGTATATTGTTTAAAAATTCGTTTGGAATCATTTTATTCTTCGATGTTTACTTATTTATTCGCTAGCTTTATTTGTAAACAGACAGAACCATAATTATACAAACTATAATTAGTAAAATTTTAACAAATGAAAAATAGAACCCATTGAAATTATGCCCACAGTTAATGTACAATTCGCAAATGAAATCTTATCGGGCTCTCAAATATGCATCAGCCACAAGTTATTGAAAGATGAAAGTTAAAAAAATGAAACAAATTACTACAATATGGAATGGAACACAAAACTGAAAAGTTATCACTTATATATTATTCTTATATACGGGGTATTGTTTAGAACGATTTCATTTACGAACGATCTACAATTATTGCAGTGTTGTACTGTGAATATTTTAAAGAAATTAAAGCATCGCATAGGTCCTAAAATCCTTCCAATCAGAATTATTCTTCTCCAATACAGAGCGAGACATCACATAGAATGTATAACAAAACAGAATTTAGAGAAACGCCCATGGATAACACTCGAACATCTACTTTATACTTCGAATGTATGATTTTCCAACTAGATTTTGTTTCTCTTGAAAAAAATAAGAAAAAGCAACAGATGAAGAAGTCAAAGATTTGTTTTTTGCAATTGGCTTCAAATACGTTCTGATTCCTTTTTTATTGTACAAGAATAAATAAATTTCCAATGTGTTGTAAAATGAGTTTAGATGTTAAAAATAGTTAAGTAGAAGAATAGAATT
The DNA here is from genome assembly GCA_963931845.1 of Maratus michaelseni. Taxonomy (NCBI): domain Eukaryota; kingdom Metazoa; phylum Arthropoda; class Arachnida; order Araneae; family Salticidae; genus Maratus; species Maratus michaelseni. Next base: position 691,580 of record CAWVPG010000151.1, on the reverse strand, counting down.
TGTCTTATTTGGAAAATATTTTTTAAAAAAAACATTAAAAATGTCTCATAATAGGTTTGATTCATTCCTGTATTTGTAAACTTAAGTAGACTATAAGAACTGATCGTTAACTTGCAATGAAAATATCACACAAAACACAAAATGTCTCTAAAATTATCAAACTCACTTTTACAGACGCCCTCTGTATCGAACATGAAAGGTTTATCGCAATATAAATGGTAACCTTTTCCAGTCTCTATTTCCATGCACAAAGCAGATTTTCGCTCTGATTCTTCTTTAACTGTTAGTTCCTTACACATTTCTTTATCTGCAAGAAGTTACAAAACTTTATAATAACAAATTTGAAATCATGAAATGTTTTGTGATTTTTTTAGTACAGTTAGGCAAAGGCGAATTCTAATTTTGTTGTAATATTTTAATAGTCAAATAAAATATAAAGTAAAATAAAATAAATAAATCTTATAGAAAGGAAATATATTTTGCAGCAACCATTTTCATGACAGCAAAATACCTCGCCATTACAAAACAATAAATATACTTTTTGTATATAAAAATTATACAATAGAGATTATGTTAAGAATAAAAAAAAGAAAAAACTTGAAAAAAAAAAACGTTTTTTTTTTCTGATTGGTAGGAAACGTTTTCGGACAGTTTGTGCAACAATAAAGCACATCTAAATGTTTCGAAACCATAAAATGAATTAATTCATACAAATAAATTCATACGTAGAGGTATGGAATATATAAAACAAATCTATATTTGGCAACATAAAAATTTGTGTACTGTGAAATAATATTCAAGACAAATTAACAGTATGGTTAAAATTATATCAACAACTCCTCGCTATACATAACAAAGTTTAACGTAAATAAGCATTATATTAATAATACAGCATAAAATTATTTGTTTATTTCATAAATACACCATTTTTTATGTAAATGTTTATAGACACCTTTATCACTAGTGCGGTTTCAGAAAACATCTATGACATAAGTCTTGTATTGCAGTGTTTGAGCATTCTCTTGAGTGATGTGGAGAAATAAAAATACACAAGAACATATATGCAAAATTCATTTATTAGGAAAACAATAAGCACTATCTGATACCTAAAAAAACTTTGAAAAAAAAAAGTTCCTTGCTGATCAGGTACACAAAAAGAAGGTTCAGACAAACACGAAAGAACGAAAAAAGTATGTTGAGAAAACATAATTTTGGGCAGAATGCGGTGAACCTTTGTGTATCGATAGTTAGTATATAAATATATGAAAGCCAAAAAAACAAAGCCAGGTAACTTGAGAAAAAAGTTCTCAAAGTTTACGTCACAGTTTATAATCGGATAAATTTATTCCTTTTGAAAGCTGCTTTGCATCTTCGTTGGCAGCGCACTGGGTTTCAGTTTTTTCTGTTTGGGTTTGGATACACCCAGCGCGGAAATTTTTATCAATTACTTTCGAATTACAATTGAAAAAATATCATTGAAATTTACGAAAAATTTAAATCAAATATATGTTTTGTATCATATAAATGCAGTTTTAACTACAAAATTCTGCATGTTTAAATATTTAATAGAAAGTAAAGAAAAGATGAAAGAAAAGAAAAGAGTAGATAATTTATATTTCTATAGACTAAAATTTTTTTCTGCTATTTTACATTGTTTACAGTTATTTAAATGAATAATCTAATCTATAATTTTTTTCACAAATAAATAAATTAAAATACGTGATATAAACCTATGATATATTAATTTTGTTTCATTATCCAAACATTTAAAAAGTTTCATCACTTATTAAAAATGTGTTTTTACATTTTTAATATGATTTTTTTAATCATATTAAAGATTGATGATTCTTAAAAATTATGATTCTTTATTTTGTAATTTGAATAACTGTCTGCGTAATAATTATTTTTACCAATTCAAATTTTTTGCTGTTCTATAAAAAAAAAAATTTTATAATATATTTTAATTATATAGATACAATTTAAACTATGAAATTTTGCATGTTTATATATTTAATGAAAAGTAAATTTGAAATAAATATATAAATAATTAAACAAAATAAAATAGGCATTTGGCTCATATATAGATCACAAAATTTTGCTTGTTTTAAAATATATTCCCTATTAATTACATTAAAAAAGTACTATTTTTCATAGTGAAATAATTTAAAATACGTTACATAAAATTATAACACGCTGCTTTAATTATTTGTTAAATTTTAATTTTTCCATTAGTATTAATAATATTTCACTCATAAAAGAATTTCCAAATATATCGTTTTTAAACAACTATTTTTTTTTAATCTTGGATTCTTGTGTTTATAATGAGAATAACTGTCCATGTACATAAAAGTAAGTCCTAAAAATATATTGAATTGCTAAAAATAGTTATTACGTCGGCAATAAAGTCAAAACCACGAATCTCAGATTATAAAAAATCATATTAAAAATTTAAAAGATTTTTTTTAATCATGAAACATTTAAAATATTTGTATAATAAGTTAAAATAAAAATAATTTGTTATTTATTTATGTAACGTAATTTAATTTATTTATCTGCGAAAAATAGTAGATTATTCAGTTAAACAACTGTAAAAAATGTTAAATAACAGCAAATATTTTTGTTCTAAAGAAATATCAATTACCTATTGTTTATTTTACTTTTGATTAAAAGTTTAAACATGCAAAATTTCATAGTTGCATTCATAGTCTACACTTATATGCGACTAAATAAGTATGAAATTTACATTTTTTGTAAATTTTAATGATTATACTATTATTTTTTTAAATTGTAGTTCGAAAGTAATTGATAAAAAGTTTCGCTGCGAATAATAAACTAACTGGGATTCGTACCCAAACAGAAAAATCTTGAATCCAGTACGTTGCCAGCCGTTTGCAAAAGGTAGAAATTTATCCGATTATAAACTGCGATGTAAACATTGACACCTTTTTTCTCAATAACATCTAGGTATTGCGCTTTATGGCTTTCATATATTTATATACTAATTATACTCTAGAGATGCACAAAGGTTCACCGCATTCTGTGACCCCGACTTCGAAACCTCTCCTTGTTAGTGTGCAGAAATATATTTTGCTGTAAATTCTGAAAACCATAAATTTAAGAAATGAATATTGTTACATGATTTCTCTTTGTAACAGTGTAAGAGAAATCATCATGCAAATTTAAGCGTTCATTGTTTTATTTAGATGAAAATACATGAATAAAGATTTTCAATATTAAATTTAAAAAAAAAACTATTTAAATACCCATAAATTAAAGCATAAGCATGACTCGTAAGTGGACTCGTAAGTGGACATTTTCTTAATTTAATTTCTTTTTCTTAAATTTTTAAACTTTCTAAAATGACTTTCGACGGCCAATTTGTATCTCAATGATAATCAACGACGCCTTGCATACAAGTGTAGATAATAAGTTGTCTTTCCTCTATGATACATCGTAAGTTCTATAAATTAACAGTTTCGAAACCGATTTACCTCTGTTTTTGATATTATTTCGTGACCCTATTTAATAAAGAATGTTGATTAATGGTAAAAGCTCAAATAAAGTAAATAAATTAAGTTTGTAGATGCAGTGTCTTTAAATTTGTACATGCTTTCGTTATATATATATATATATATATATATATATATATATATATACATATATATATATATATATATATATATATATATATATATATATATATTGTGTAGTTTTTGCATTATGAAAAGAAAGAAATGTAGAGTAAGCTTCCCAATATATTTTATTTAATAGTTGCTGGTAAATTGTGGTATTATAACTGTGTTAAAGGACTAAAGAGAAGTTATAAAAAAAACTTTGCATTCGAATTCTCTATTAACAGAAGCTTTAGCATTAAATATATAAATTTGCAAGTTATTTTGCATGCTTTATGGCAGATTCCCTTTTACCATACAAATATTCTATCAATAATAACATACATTAGTTCTAGAGTAACAGATATAAACGCATAAAACCGATTCTAAGCAAGACCATTAATTACGGCTTTTATAACTAACGTAAAAGTAGCCCCACTTTTATTAGTGCATCTCAAATATTTAATACAATTTCAAAAATCTTGTTTAAATATGAAAAAAAAAATATTTGTAGCATCCATTTTAATTAGATATTTTTGACAGACTTTTATTCAACTTAACTTAGTTCTTGTATGTAAAGAAGGAAGACTAATCGATTTTTCACTCACTTTCTAATAGGCTAGAATCATAAAAAGTTTGTACACAGGTGTTTCTCCGATGACAATATATTTTTCATTTTACTTACCCATCATACGTAGTATAGGGTAAGTCTTGTAATCGTTTTGAAAATCGAAAAATTTTTTTTGACGCATTTACACGTTTCAAACACTGGAGATTCCGAAAAACATATTTTTAGAAAAAAATTTTTGCCGTCCGTCTGTGTGTCTGTGTGTGTGTCTGTGTGTGTGTCTGTAAACGCTCTATCTCCCGAAAAAATTGAGATAGAGACTTGCAATTTGGTATGTACTTAGTATGTAATAATGGGAAGAAGCCTGTTTCATTTAAATAACCTCGATTAGCCGGAACAATATTTTTCGGACTCTCAAAATATTCGTTCTGATGAAAGGTATATAAAAATTTTCGAAATTGTTTATTTTAAGAAGTGAATATAAAAGACAATAAAAAAACATAAATTTTACATAAAGCATGAAGTTGATCGAATAATGAGTTGCCGAGATATTTGGAATCCTATTTTCCACACTCTTCGATTTTTCATGACCCTGTATTTCATCCAAATTTCACTTCAAAGATATATTTTAATTGGAAATTTGACGCTTAATCAGATGCAATAAACTGCTAGTTACTAGGATTATTATTTTTGGAGTTATAAGGATGTTTCTTTCAAGCAATTCAGTAATAGAGACTTTAAAGTTTGTGACGTCATCAAGCCACGATTTTATTGGAATTGCAATGCACTTTATAAGTAGTTTACACATTTTAATATTTTAATATTTTACATTATGCATATCCATGATGGGTAAGTATTACGGTGGCCCCCAACGACTAGTTTACAACTTAATTAAAAATTTATAAATTATGTTTAAGGCATTTTTCCGTTAGTCGGCAGCAGGTAGTAAATCGCTAAATATTGTTTAGAAATGTAACTGTATAAGTGTTTTAACAACAGTAATGCGTGAAAATAGGCCAATTGGCTTTGAAACTGCAAAGACGATATATCTTAAACACTAGAATGTACAAAACAAAAAATAAATACAAAATAAAAAGCGTAATTGTTTTTAACAAAACCCTTCATCCATTAATAGTTTAATATTAATTAAATTATTATTATACGTTGAAAAACAGTTTTGAAATTCTAAACATATAGTTTAAAAAATGTCTCATCTTAAAAAAGAAACATAGCATTTAAAACAATAATTCACTAATTCTCGCTTTCTACCACACGTAAATTAAAGGGGTAAATTTTCCATAAGCAGGGACCTCGCTAAATTGACATACTGTAACGGAGTACTTTTCTTTAAGCAACATGAGTGGCATTTATTAAATTAGGCATGATTTTTAACATAAACATTAAGCTTATAAAAGAATGATTTTTAAGCAAAATGTTTTTCTTTTCTGACTGTTATGAATTTTAGAAATTAATTTTTTATTGTTCAACGTATGCACTATCGCAAATTTTAAGATAAACGTGATTTTTCCAAAATTTTGTTTTAAAAATTGGCACCGTAATTAAAATTCACTTATACAACTGATATGTGTAATTATTCTGCTAATATGTCTCTTTGTACAACTGTGAAAAATCTTCCATTTGCAATAGCGTAACCACTGTACGCAAAAGATGATTTGGGGCTAACTTTCATGTAGATAAAGAAATCAGGCGTCCTTGAAAATGTACTTGAGAGTATCCAAATAACTTTATGGAATTATCTTTCTTACACAAAATTGCAACGAACTAAACATTCAAACAAGTATGAAGACAAACAAATCGAATTCTTTGTTAAAATAATATTTAAGAACATTGCATTTAATCTTGTTAAAGACATCGGAAAAGCACTTACGTTTACAGTGAATACCGTCGTCAGCTTGCTCGTATGGATCCTCGCATTTGCAGCGTATACCACGATCACCATCACTTTCACATTTCATATCTTTAGGACAGTTCATATTTCTCGGAGGCTCTCCCTTTGAAAGTGTACAGATATCTGCCACAAAAAAATCCTTAAATTAAATAAATCACTCTTAAAAAATGTCATGTTAGATCTTTAATCGTCAGGAAATGTTTTATTCTGCAGGAAATACTTTTAAATGAAGTGTTTTTTTATTCATTATTATAAACTACTACTACAAAAATTATATTTCAATTTTCATTTAATACGCTATTGTACATGAAAAATAATGCATATTATTTTGTAGCGGCCATCTTAAAATGTCCGCTGTGTGGTAGAGCACGAGGAAAGAAGTACAACTGTTTTAAAACCAAAAACTGGTTTATTAACACAATCAGTAGGGAGTTTGAGCGAGCTCCACGAAATTTTCCTAAAAAATTAAATTAACTAAAGAGTTCTTGCTAACACTTGTAGCTTAAACAAAAACGAAACAATATAATTAAACCTTAACCTTTTTAAATATATAATCACGATTCAATACTCTTATCCTTCAAATTACATAAGCACTGATGCAGGTTCAAGTCAGCTTTATCAATGTATAAAATTCCAGTATAAGAATACTAAGGCTGATTTTTAATCACGAGACTCGATGCGAGGTCTCAAGGCTAAACCTAAATCTCAGTCGCAATATTCAACTTTCCAGGCCAAGTCTCTGCTGAGCGCTCACCAGCTCCTCTGAGCTCTGCACTCAAGTCAAAATTCGCTGCTTATATACTTCAGTGTCGACCGACCAGCTCCAGAAAATTTGCATATTCGAAATTACACGGCGACTCACAATTTCAGGGATTCAGCTGTCCTTCGAAAGTTAAAGAAAGATAGAGAGCCTTTATAACTTGTACGCACATAGTCGGTTAATGGACAAAAACGATCTCATTCACACATTGCCTACTCACGTGATGCGAGTAGTCAATACCTTACAATTTTACTTACAAAATTGCAATCTATTGCTTAAATTGTAAATTTACAAATACATGAAATATGAAATTTAATTAATTGGTATTCTTTGAAATGAATACCAATGAAACTTATGAATTTTCATCCATAATTTCAACAACTCTTCCATCATCACCATTACCATCATCATTATTATCATTATATTCCAGAACTGATACTTTAGTTTATGGTAACTAAAATAGAAAAAAAAAACAATTGTGATTCAAATCTACTTAAATATCTTATAAAGATTGCATCAATTGTAGTTTTATATCTCGTTGTGCTAAAATTGCGATCATTGGTCATTGTTAAATGAAATTCTCTATGTAAAAATTCAATTAATGGTAGATTTTTAGCATCCTCAAAGTTGATATCGAAATCCCCACTCAAAATCATTGGCAAATCATCAAATCTCTTCCCAATTTTACCTTGAAGTAATGCAGAAGTGTCATTAGAATAAATAAATAAATTTTCATACAAAAATTCTCGTATTGCATTTAAAGACTTATCCGGTGAAATATAAACGGCAACCATTACAATTAGCTGTCCATTTTAGCGGTCCAATCAGCACTACTGAAAGCATTCCCTTTTTCTAACTCTCGTACGTGTATTTCGGGAACCAATAGCACATAGGCAAGCATGCGCCGATCTACGCGCCCGCCCCGCCCTACCTTATACCAAACTATACACAATACATGTACATACTTATATACAGAGGTATCGGTTACATAACAGTGTCGCGAGTTCAATGTTTTTTCCCCATCTCAAAAAATGCCCAATGCGCCTAAAGAAGTTTTCACTTCAAATATACAGAGGTATCGGTTACATAACAGTGTCGCGAGTTCAATGGTTTATTCCCATCTCAAAAAATGCCCAACGCGCCTAAAGAAGTTTTCACTTCAAAAATGTGCTCGTTCATAGGTGGGATACATCCGGACCCAAAAGAAGAAAATTAATAATTATTTCTAAAATTGTATTACATTAAATTAAAGGTATATAGGTAATAAAGCAATACTTACGCAGAAATATTCAGATTAACAGCTTTTATTACACATTAAATTAGTATGCAATGGACATATATGGCTTGTACATATTTTAAACACAGTTTCGCCTTTGCTAATTTTGGACCGTGGGCAGTAAAAACATCGCGATTTTTTCATTTGCACATTTGCTGTAGTTTGCACATCAATGTCATTTATTTGATTTTTAAATACAAAGTGAAGTTCACGAGGCATGTTTCGGCGCTTCATGTGCTCGGATATGAGCGCTTTTCCAAGAGTGATCAGATGTTATCTTCTTTTAAATTTATCTTCAGTGGGCTGAAATTTAATAACTACTGACTCGTACCATACAAATGATTGCAGAGGTAGTTAATAAGGAATAGAATATAACCATAGGCCAACGCCGAGTACTTTTGGCGACAGAATAGTTTGGGCACAAATGATCAAGGATGTATACTCCAAATTTCGTAATATTATAATAATTAATCATTTTAGATTTTCCATTTTCTGTACTAACATCTTTTCTACCAGGCATAGTAGACCGTATACAAACAGGTCTGTTTTTAGGAACAAATGAACAAATAGTTATTCCTTCGTTAAATACAAATTTCGATTACCCGAATGTATTCTTGTTGTTTGGTTTAAATTGGGTGGAATTTCCCGTTTATTCATTTTCAAGGTTTCCAAGATTGTCGGGTCTTTTAATTTTAAATTTTTACACAGACTTTTATTTTGTATTCCGTATTTTCCAGCATATACATTTTTAAGAAACATCTAGCATGTAAAGGCATTAGCATTTCATCGACAGTAAGGTTCAATAACTTTTACTACTTTGTTACACTTCAGGGCAATTAATTTTTTCTTGGGGGAAAATATCCTTCCTATGACATTATGTATATTAAATCTAACAAAAACCTAACTGTGAAAAAAAGCAAAGTTCTGTAAAAAAAAAGCAAAGAAGTGATATGTAAGTGGGTGCCAAGTTCAAATAAAATTCACTTAAACTTACCTACTGAAATATTATAGTATTGTTTAAATTGCTTAAAAATAAAAATTATTGATAGCATATTAATAATAAATCTAGAGCTTGGCAAGTTTTTACCTAAGATTCATTTATTTTTATTAATGACATTATTATATCAAAACTTGTTATTTCATGTTTGGAGGACTTAATTTGAGTGTATTGAGGCTCCTGAAAGGAGTGGAGTCTCTAGAGGGATGACCAAGGACAAGCATAAGTGTATATGTGCCTTAGTCTGCATTGAGGTTTCCGGGAGTGAGGGGTCGATAATCAAAGACGAACGGAAGTGTATCTGTGGAATTATTTGTTTATCAAAATTTAAACACCAGTCATTTGTTTATAATAATATCAACATTAAAAATTTCTATAATGACAGCGTTATTAATATTATCATCATCATTTTATTAAAACATGAAAATAATAGGCATAATATTTATCAAAAACTTGCCAAGTTCTAGATTTATTATTAATATGCTATCAATAATTTTTATTTTTGTACAATTTAAACAATGCTATAATACTTCAGTAGGTACGTTTGAGTGAATTTTATTTGAACTTGGCATCCACTTAAATATCACTTCTTTTATTGTTGTTGTTGTTGTTGTTTTTTACAGGCTCCTTTTTTCACAGTTATGTTTTTGTTAGATATCATTACTTTTTGTTCAGTTACAATATACTTAAACACTTTTTTTAATGTGTTTACAAGTTACTATTTTATTCACAAAGCAAGATTCAATTTAAATTAAATTTTCTACAACAAAATATTTGGCTGTCAATTTGCGGCAGAAATCTGTATTTTAATACTGCTGTATTTAATGTTTGTTTTGAAACGAAATGTATTGATTCGAAATTTTTATTATTTCTGAAATAACAATAATCATATTAACATAATTTTACGTTTTACCATTACCGACGCATTAACATATAAATCAACAGTCTGATTCATATTTACAAATAAAATGATGAAGCTATTCAAATAATAACAAACAAATAGTATAAAATTTAAACAAGCACTAACAATAAAATCCGGCTGACTTTTAGCACTTACTAATGTAGGTTTCTAGTCTAGTGAAAGAAAGTGTTGGCTCAAAATATAATTAAAAACAAAATGCTAATGCGCCTTTTGCTTAATTATAACATTTTTGTGACACACAGCATACAAACTTGAAAGTAAACAGACAGTAATTATTAAAATTCGAATTCGTCCCCCGAAACTACAGGATAACAAGAATTTGCATCTTCAAATCCCTTCGTATCCAACAGTATGAAAGTTCGTGTCGCTATTGACAGACATCAAAATGATACTTGATAGTCCTCTACAAACATTATCTTTATACTCAGTGGCAATCGGTAGAGTACCTTTATCCGCAGCGGAAATCGATAGAGTACCCGTAGCACAGGCGTTGAGAGTCCGAGACAGCGCAAGGTTGTCCACAGCTACACTGCCTAGACACATGGTAACCACACATCCATGATCAATATTTATTTGAATCATAGGAATGACTCTCTTTTGTTTACATTTTTAATTCTGGGATTAGATGAATTTCAAGTCCGGATGTCTCGAAATATATGTGTATTTCGATTTATGTATTCTCTCAAGATGGTTTTGTTTTTGTGTGTCAAAATGTGTCTAAAAAGGTAAATTTTATGTACCATTACTCAAAAAATAATTCTCTGAAATTAGCCAAAATGGCTGATAATCAGGTGATTTTGCTGCAAGGTCAGCCCGCATTCAACATTTGGCGCTTTTTTGGCAAATTAAAATTTCGCCTAATAGACGTAACGTTAAAGTAAAGATGGACACCCCCAAGTGGGTAATTACTCGATTTTCAGATTTTTTTCGATTCCTTATAGTGTTAACGAACTTCGTACCAAATTTGAAGTCTGTAGATGCAGTTGATATATGAGATCTTTTTGATGAATGAGTGAGTGAGTGATAAAATTATGGATTATCAGACATTTTCAAATGTCATTATCTCGGAAACTACTTATGTGAATTATGTGTTATTTATAAAATTTTGAATTCTTTATAATTAAGGGGGCTTTAGTACACATCTAAAATTACAAGTACGTAGGTCAAATAGATTTTCAGTAGTAGAGTGTCGAAATTTTACGAAAACAGCTCGAAATGGTTCGTGAAATATAACACACTAGTATGTCAGACGAACTTGGCTGACACACTGCCGTGTGTATAGATGAGCAAGCAGTTGTCCTGATTACGATGATATGGAAAAAGGCTACAACGCTTTTCACAAATATTGCATCCTATACTAAATCATTTACGAGAAAATGATACAGCTAGTTCTCAAATTCACGAAAATTAGTTTTGATAGGTTAAAACAAATTCAGCGCTGAAAATGCTGATTGGTATAAATCTAAAAATAATCAATCATGAAATGCGTCTTTTATAATAATTCGATCGCGAAAAAACTGTCTAGCTAGGTCCCGAATTCAGAAAATTGTTTTTAACAGGTTAAAAAAATCAGCACTGAAAATGCTTCCATATATCGAAAGCGGCTCGTACGATTTTTGCGAAACTTGGCTCATACACTAATTCGAGCGCGAGAAAAAAATCTAGCTATGTCGCAAATTCGGGAAAATTCCTTTTATATTGTTAAAACAAACTCAGTAATCAAAATGATGGTATAAATTCAAAATAGTTCCAATGATTTTCATGAAATAAGCCTTCTTCGAGTACGATAAAACAATCCAACTAGGTCTCAACATCAGAAGTATTCGTTTTCATAAATTTCAGCAATTTTCGAAATTAATCTTTATTAATCGAAATTCTCGCCTATACTATTAGTCGTTGGACAGCAACACGGTTACGGACGTTATCGAAGACAGCGTAAACCTGTTCTGACAATTTATCTTCTATACTAAATATAATAGAAGGGTCTAGCTATGCATCTAATTCGGGAAGATTCGTTTTGAAAGGTTAGGATAAACCAAGTACTAAAAATGCCGATGTAAAATTCTAAAATAGAAAATTCTTGAGACAATTTCCATGACATAAGCCTAATTAATATTGGAGCCTAATTAATATTATAGTTGGAGTAAGAGAAAGCCATTTAACTACCACTCAACTTCGAAAATATGCTCCTTGATAGGCTTAAACATTTTTTTCTGTCGTTGTACTTCGGTAACCAAAAGTTCTAGCCAATACTAATATTTATTAATAAGTGTCACGATTTCGGACGTTTTCTGCTCTATTGGAGATGTATTGCAAGTCAAACTTGTGGAAGATGTAATTTTAGTAGAACTTTGGGTCGGTCTGCCATAGTTTTAGACCAGATTGCATTCAGGTTTACCGCCTGTTTAATATTTCCATAGACATTATTGTATTTCAATTGATGTATGAATGATCGTAGACTTAGCTGATTTTGCTTTCGAATTCCAGTCTAATATAATTCACATAAAACAAGATTTATGTCCAGATTTTATTACTAGATATTAGTTAGATAAGTATCGACTTCAGCAAAGTTCATTTTGAAAGATTAAAAATTTTAATACTAATATAGTGCTGACGTACTGTTAATTTCAATCGAGTTAGAAACTGTTGCGCTGAAACTTTGCGGATAAATTGTTTGTAGATGACAAAAAATGTTATGCAATAATACAACAAAAAAAAATATGTAACTAAACATGATTCTGAAAACCGTTCTTTCACCATGCAACCATGCCGTACTTTCACCATAAATTGTCCGTTAAGAGAAAATTTTCTTAAATGAAATAACCCAGTTTTGTATGCATTTTTTAAAAATGGTATTGTTATTCTTTCGTAATTCGGGGCTTCGACTATTGGTGTAATACAGCATGTATTTCTTGGTGCAAAATTACTAGCAGTTTCTTAATAAAAAAAATTCTGCAAAATCCCTAATCTTATTTCTTAAGCATACATTGAATGCCTAAGGGAGGCCACTCGGCCCAGCAAAGCCAGGCCGTAGAGCGTTAGCACCTCTCCCGGGATGTTCCCCGGCACGCGGGGATTCGTTTTGGGTGATTCCAGCCACCGGCGGAAGGGAAGGCACGATGCCGAGACCGCCAGCGCACGCGCAAACGGCCCAAACAACAACAAAAAAGAAAAAAAAAGAAAATACAAACTAGGCCAAAGGCCGGCACTGCCAGGACAAGCCTAAGCGCGACAAGGGGCAGGCAAGAAAGCTAAAAACAAAAAAAAGAAAAAGAAACTGAAAATAGCCTGAACCGCTGGAGCCTGCACTCCCTCGCGACAGACAGCGGCAGGTGCAGTGATGAAGAACTTGTAGGTGAACAGTCCTTAACGCTCCTGCGTCATGACACACAGTTCGCGGCCAAGGCGGTCCTTGGATAATAATGATGCGCCGGAATCTGAGAGCTCAGTTCCCACGCGACAGATGGCGCCACAAGTTGTTGCGTTGGAGAGATGAGGCCGCTTCTAAAGACTGCGAAGGGAGCACAGCAAGGTGCTCAAACACTGACAAGGTACAGCCAAAAAAAGGAAAAGTCAGGAGAAGGAGGGTAGGAAGATCAATTACAGTACTGATTGGTGGTGAAGAATTTAATATGTTTAGTTAAAAATTGATAAAAGCTAGAGTTGGTTACTTAATTTGTTAAGTTCGATAAATCCATTAAGAAGTTAAAAATATTTTTTAATTTTTTTAGTAAGATTGGTCTTGTTAGAATATTGTTTAGCCAAGAGGGTGGGGGAATTTCGGGAGATCTGAGATGCCAGGCAACGGTCAGTGGGCAGTCAAAATAGTAATGAGAAGGCAAGCCCCGCTGGCCACATGGACACACATTGGAGGCTGCACGTTTATAATATTTGAGGTAAGTAGGGAATGGACCATGTCCTGTGAGGAACGCTGAGGTGTGGGGGGCGAGGTTAAGCAGGTTTAGGGAGACAAAAGGGAGCAATTTGTGGGTATGTCGACCTTTATCCGAGTAATCCCAGTGGTCCTGCCACTGAGGAATGATTTTAGACTTTAAAAACCCTCTAATGTAGGATGGGGGAACAGGGAGGGAAAGATCAATATTTGTGCTTCTCGTAGCTTCTTTTGCCAATTTATCAGCTAATTCATTGCCAGCAATGCCAATGTGTGCCTTCACATGGCCCAGGGCTACTCGCCGTGCAAGGTCTTTTAAAAATAGTTTTATTTGGAGTACAATGGGATGTTTTGTGCGGTGAGTAAAGATTGCTTGTAGGCTGGAGAGGCTGTCTGAATATAGCCTGTAAAATTGTACTGTTGGGTTAGAGACAATCCATTCCAATGCCCGCAGAATCGCGAACAGCTCAGCCTGGAAGACAGTGTTGTTATCACCGATTCTGCAGGCCCACTTATGGGTCACGACCTCGCCTTTCATGGCACAGAATGCTGCTGCCACGCCAGTCTCCGTGCGTGACCCGTCAGTGAAAATGGTCGGACAGCGGGGAGAGTAGCTGTGTTCAAAACCGTGCCTGGTTGTGTTTATCTGTAAGTGAGATGTCTCTTCTGCGGGATGTATTCTCCAACTGGGAACCTTCCTCTGTAGTTGTATTTGTGGAAAAAGTGCTGCACACGTTGGCTCATGTTCTAGGTGTGTGATCCTGTTTTTCTGGTATTCATATTGGAGTGTTAATGTTATGGGAGGAATACCTGTTATTACTGTGAGTGCGTCCGTTGAGATTGTCCTGTATCCTCGAGCAATTTGCAGCAAAAAGAGCCGTTGCATCGAGGTCAATTTGTCCTTCACGGCTTGCGTGAGGTTACCTCCCCAGACGCCCACACAGTAGAAAATTATCCGCTCCACTATTGTGTGGTACCAGATTTTTAACATTGTTGGCTTTATTCCCCAGGATTTTGACGTTAGTTTACGTGCGTTTAAGTGTAATTTTCCTACTTTAATCCTGAGGGTGTTGATATGTTCCGTCCAGCTTTGGTGTTCATCTATGGTGAGGCCAAGAAGTTTGAGGTGTGAGACATGCTCGACACTAACCCCGTTCACTCTTATGATTGGTTTACGTTCAAGTTTGCGTGGTTTGGAAAATGTGACTGCTTGTGATTTTTGGCTTGATAGCTGGAGGTTGAGGTTTGTTAGCAGTTGGCAGAATACGGGGAGGGCTTGAGCCGCCATTGCCTCCAAGTCCATGCGCCGCCTGCCCGAGAAAATAAAGCTGAAGTCATCAGCGAATGCAAAGAGAATGAAGCCTCTAGATTCTAGCTCTTTTAGAATTATGTTAGCTATGAGTAACCAAAGTATTGGGCCAAGGCAGGAGCCTTGGGAGCAGCCCTTTTCGAGCTGATGTACCGAAGTGCCTGAACCCCAATTGATCATTATGCTACGAAGGCTTAAGTAGGATGCGATGGTTCCAGCTATATTAGCCGGGCAGCGAATTTCAATTAGTTGCTGGATAATGTCCCTCCATTCTACATTATCGAAAGCACCTTTAATATCTAGTGAAACAAGTGAGGTGTAGTCTCCTTTGCTGATGGTTTCATTGCAAGTGGTAAGAATGTCATAAAGGGCCTTGTCACATGACCGACCCTCTCTGAACCCATATTGCCTATGATGCAAGATGCCATTCGTCTCCATGAAGTGCACCAGTCGTGTGACTAGTAGTTTTTCTAGCAGCTTCCCCAGAGTTGGTAGGAGACAAATAGGTCTATAGGAAGTGGGTTCTGAGGCATTCTTTCCTTTTTTCAGGAAGTAGACGGCCTCACCTTGCTTCAGTGTTTGAGGGAAATAATTGTGATTGAGACACAGATTGGCCCATCTGGTGAACAACTTTGGGATGATTTTGAAAGTTAATTTTAAAATTTTGAAGTCCACGCAGTCTGGGCCAGGGGCTTTTTTATCATTAAATGTATGCAGAGCAGATGCTACTTCAGCTTTAGAAAAGGGTTTATCATTAGGTGTCGAAAAATTGAGGTCTGAATTGTCCCTGTTGGGATACGAGGATGGTCCGAAAAGTGCTGCAGTTAGGTGCTCCATATTCGCTTGCCTGGATGAAATGGAGGGTGGAAGCTCAAGTTTAATTTCGTCTGGTGTGAAGAAATTTCCTGTAAAAAATTTTTGTGCCGTGCCAAAAGGTTCTGATTGATTGCTGCAGAAATTCCGCCAGGCTTTGACTCTGGCATCCTGAACACTTTTCTTGAATTTTGATGAGAGTATTTTGTACTGAGCGCCAAGGTTTTCAAAATAAGGTGTGTTTCCGTGTGTTTCTCGTAGATGTTTAATCTTTCTCCTTAGCGCTGTGAGTTTGTTTCGTTGTGTCTTAAGTTCGGTGGTCCAGAACGAGAAGACTGGAGTCCTCCGAGTATTTTTTAGTCTAAAGGATGCTCGTGCCGCCTCTTGCATGGAAGCAATAGGTTTTTTTGTGAAGGAGTTAATGTCGGTGATGTTTGTTGCATCCCTTAGGTGTTGTGCAAGGAGTGGTCTGTGTGTTTTAATGATTTGTGTAAACTTTTTAAAATTTCCTCGGGTTGTGTTGAAACGTCGTTTAGTTGTAGTCAGTGGTGTAATGTCAAAGCCGAAACGTATGTATTTATGGTCCGAGGCATTGTGGATGTCCATTACTCGCCAGTCCCTGATTTTTTGTGCCGCCTTCGGATTCGCCAGCGTATGATCTGGGAATCCTTTGTGTGTTATAATACCTGTGTTGTTCATTCTGACAAATGTATGTGTTCTGTTCTCAATGTTAACAATGGTTAAATTATGGATTGCGAGATGCTCGATGAGACTGTCTCCGCGGATGGTTTCCTGTGGGCAACCCCAAACAGTGGAGTTTGCGTTGAAGTCACCTCCGCAAATGAAGTACTGCTTATGAGTTATTAAGTGTTGCCACTCCATAAGGGTTTCATCAAAATTGAAACGCGGTGCTGCGTAGGTAGAGCCTATAATTAGTTTTCCTTCCTTCGCCATTATAGTGATGAAAACACAGTTGTCTCCTGTGAATAGGTGTGAGTATGCCAGATCCGTATTCTGGACGACCAGATGAGCGCTGTTATCTTTGGACGCGAACTTCGCCCAATTTTTCGGAAAAATTGACAGCAGCGCTCCATCATTACCACAGTAGGCATCCTGCAGCAATGCAATGTCTATATTTTCTGATATCATGTAATTTTTTAGGCTGACATTAGCTGCCTTGCAGTGATTTAAATTAACCTGAATGATTTTGATGTGGCCAAATGGTGGGGGGTCCGAAGGTGCTAGAAGAGACATATTGGTTTTCTGAAAAGGTACTTAAATAAAAGGTACTTAAATAAAGGGTTCTTGGTTAAGTTAGTAACAAAAATTATGTTAGATTCAATAGAAGGGCCTACCTTGCCAGTCATGGTGATACCCGTTGTGGCCTCCTTGATAGAGTGGGTGGTATTCATTTCTATATGAACGATTACCATACCATTCATCGTGATGATAGGGGCTATTTGCTGGTGTTGCCTCTTGTATGGTTGGGTGCTGTGTGTTGAATTGTTGATGTCTGTTTGGTTCTTCTGGTGTTAGGTGAACTTGCGAACTGTTACCAATTTGGAAAAGCAGGTTAAGTCTTTCCCGTTCTGAACTATATTTTGAGCGGTAGGCACTGCAACCAGAATCTGATGCTTTGTGGCTTGTTGGAAAATGTGTGTTGTGTTGTGTGTTATGTTTGGTGCAGTTGATGCATCGTGGAGCTGCTGCACATGATTCTTCATGGTGTGCTTCGCCACAGCATGCACACACAGACGTGGCCGCCTTGCAGTTCCGTTCGTGGTGGGTAAGGCCTTGACAGCGGCGACAGCGCAGGATGGTAGTATGTGGTCGGAGGCGACAGGTCTTTAGGCCGATGACGATGCCTCCATCATTTATGAGCTCTATGCCAAGTGACTTAGGCAGCAGAAGAATCAAATCTTTTGTCGCCTCGTTGTGTCTATTAGGTAACTCCTTGAGGACGATGATGTCTTCTTCAGTTATATGGTATGTTTTGCCAAGAATATTAGTGAGGGCCTCCTTCGTCAGCGCCTCTGGGACACCCAGGAGAATCATTTTATGCTTTGGAACTGCCTTCTGCAGAAAATTAAGTTTTTTGTTGAGAACTTGATTGTGCTGCAGCTCTGCTTGTAGGTGCTTTAGGTCCTCTTCTGTTTTGCAGGTAACTTCTACGTGATTTCTCCTGGGGGCCACCTTATCCACGTGTATTGGCGTTGCAATTGCCTCTTTAGATAGCATTATTTCGATTTCTTTTCCCGGTGTTATTGATGTACCTTTAATGATGAGGGTTTTGCGGTTAGAGCTTTCCAGAACAAACTTTTTGGCTGGTTGTGCGGCTGTTTGACTGTATGTTTGTGGGACTTGAGGTGTTGCTGTTTCTGTTGGTGAAATGGTGGTGCTTTCTATTGCCGCTGCTTGGTCTGCTTGATTTTGTTTTAGTGTTGATCTGACTGCTTCTATAAGTGTGACGGTGTCTGGGATCCTTTCAATTATCTTCTCATTCGTTTGGCGTGCGTGATCTAGGCTTTCTTGGAGGTGCTGGCAGCTTGTCTGGAGGCTTGCTTCATTTATTTCTAGTTGGCGTATCCTGGACTGCAGTGCCTCTTCTGTATTTTGAAGGAACTCAAATACATATCTCAGATTTTTTAGTGTTTTTTCTGTGGGGAGTTTTTTTGTAGCAATGCTGTTTTCAGCTCTTGTTACGTAGCTCTTTCCCATCGTAATAAGTTCTGCCATCGTATATGTTTCTGTTTCTGCATCAGTGTTTTCATGTATTGTGGATGCTGCTGAGCTGTGGCTGACGCTTCTAGACAGCTTTGCTCTGGTATTTCTAGTTGATGACCTGCTCTTTCGAGCTGCTGACTGAGAGCTAGAGTTTTTGTCAGAAGGAAATCTTCCGTTGCCTGGCGACATGTTAGCAAGGGAAGGAACAGGATGAGAAGCTTCTACTACGAAACGATAAACAGAAGAAAATTATACTAAGTCAAAAACTAGGTCATTGGGCACTCACGCCACTTGACTGAATAAACCCATGAATGGCTCTACAGGTCTCGCAGCATGTTTCAAAATGGAAAAGTGTAGGAACAAAAGCTTGCCGTTTGTCAAAAACTCGTGACTGCGCTGAAAATTAGACTGGAATTATTAGGTTCGACTTTAGGGTAAAGAATAATGATTGACCAGTATCAAAAAGCTTAGACTTAAGGAATTGTTGGGTGAGAAAGGGAAGAGAAAATGAAACGATTGGGGCTCGCTAAGGTGATGAAAGACAAATTGCTTTTCCTTGCTATGTAACTTATTAATAGTACATGTTTAAATATGGGTAGAGCAGAACTTGTTGCGATAGATGAGGAGGATTGTTGTTGATGATGATTGCTATTGGAGGGAGAGACGGGAGACTCAGGCTCCAGCCAAGGCCAGCCGCAGCGCGCCACCCCGACCGACGAGTGGTAAAGGGGAAATGCTGTGCAAAAAGCAAGAGAGAAAAGACTTGTGGCATTTTGCGAACACAGGGGAGTCTGAGAAAGTCTAAGAACGTACTTTGATGCAAGAGTAAATTAAAAAGTAAATAAAAAAATTATTATTCTACTCAGGAGTGTAAGAAAAATGAAGAAAAGTAAATAAAAATAAAACGAAAAAAAAAAAGACTTTAATACAACAAAGGAAAAAAACACACACTAAAACTTATAATTATGCGGGCAAAAAAAAAAAGAAAAAAAAAACTGTAAATGGGAAATAATTGTAAAAATAAGTTTGGTTACAGTTAGATGTTAGAATTGGTTATATGGTCCGAAAATGTTAAAGTCCGCAGATAGGTATTCTAATTTGAAGGAGATAGTGAAACAGGGAAATGGAATCTGATGAAAAACGCCCCCCCCCCCAAAAAAAAAATAAAAAGAGAATTTCAGGATTGTGTAAAAAATGATAAAATTTATTAGAAGCGCTAGAGAACATAAATTCACTTAAGTTTATATGAGAGGACAAAAAAACGGTATATAACAGTATGAAAAAGGAATAAATTGCGAGACCTAGCCATATTTTCGTGAGAAAAAAGAGTGTAAACAAATGATGAAAATGCATATATTTAGGAAAACTAGACAAAGAAACTTAAAAAAAAGTGGGGGGTATGAAGAGCAAAATGTGTTAATTTACGAAAAGAATTTTTATAGTTATTGAATGTGAGGAAGATTAGTTATGAATAAAAAAGTGTGTTTTGCGACAAACACACACTCACAAAAGGAAAAAAAAAAAGAAAAAAAAAAATGAATCCGCTAAAACTAAAATTGCTGCAGGTGTGATGAATTTGGGGGGGGGGGGGGCTAAAAACTTGGGGGTTACTAAAGCTAATTATGATGAAATATGTATGAATTATTTACAAATTAGAAGCAACTAGTGAAGAGAAATGGGGTTCAGCCTTACCCCAGCACCTTGGTCCGGTGCCGGCAAATGATCCCAGTGGTCCGGTGGAAGGTAATACGCCGTACTCGGGAGAAGAAAAAAGAAAGTAAGAAAGAAATATTTATTGGAGTGTAAATAATAAGTGTTGGGAAGTAAATTGACAAATTTTGATGAGTTTTACTGAGTATTTTTTGTAAGTTGCAAAAAACAACAAACTTAACACTAAGTGCAACTAAAAAGCCCCAAAAAATGCTGAAAATAAACTGTTATATAATGTGAGAATTTGCACGTAGAGATAGATGGGAAATTATTGAAAAAATAACAGTTTGGTAACAGTTAGGTGTTTGAATTGGTTACATGGTCCAAAAATGTGAAAGTCCGCAGCTAGGTATTCTAAATTGAAGAAGAAAGTGAAATAGCGGCCTGGACTGATGAAAAACGGGCCCAAAAAAAAACTAAGAAAATTTCAGGATTGTGTGAAAAATGAAAAAAATATTAAACGCACTAGAAAACATAGATGCTCTTAAGTTTATATAAGAGGGCAATAAAACAGTATATTACAGCATGAATAAAAAAAAATAAAATAGCGATATTTTTAGGAAAACTTGACAAAGAAAATAGTAGAAAGTAGGGGGGAGGGGGGGGGGGTAGAGAGAAACAATCTTTAATTAAGAGAACAGTTTTGTAAATATTGTATGCGTAGAAGTACAGTTATGTGGAAATGAGTGTCAAACACAAAAAAAACGCTAAAAAAATTAAAAAGTGGCGGGTGTGATGCTTTGTGGTGGGGAGGAGAGTAATATGTTTGGAGGCTTCGAAAATCAATTTTAGTGAAAATGTATGAATATATTAAAAGTTAGAAGCGTTTAAGAGTGATAAGTTGGAAAACCGCCTTGCACCGGCACCTTAAGAGTCCGACGGTGGCAGCGGCAAATGGCAAATGAAAAAAAAAAAAAATCCTGTAAGAATTTAAGCAGCACAAAGTAAATGGCCAACAACAAGAACATCCCCCCACCCAAAATAAATAAATAAATAAATAAATAAATAAATAAATAAATAAAATGTGAATATATGAAAAAAAAAGTTGACAGCTGTGAATGTTGGCCAATAAATACCAAAATCACTGAACATCACCTTTTGACATTAAGTGAAAGAAAATTTCTGCCATTGCTGAAAATTAACATTTGATATTGAGCGAAATAATTACTAACAATCCTGAAAAACATCCTGAGTTTAAAATACAATAAAATACAAAAAATGCGTTAAAATATAGTATAATGTACTGGAGAAAGTTTATAATGTTAATAGAAAATAGTAAGTAGAAAGAGTGTAAAAGAAATGCGAGTGATGTAGATGATTTCGAAAAAGGATTTAAAGTAATGCGAGTAACCTACGAGAGATGGCGCCAAACGTTAAAAAAGTGTCTAGCTGATTTTAGGATATGGGCTAGAATAGCCAAAGGGAAAGATCAGGGCTTGGGGAAGGCGATAGATGGCGCTACATGTCCAGTTGATGATCGTGGAGAGAGGTGGTGCTAAGGAAAGTTAGAAATTAAGAATTACGAGAGATAGAAGTATAATTAAATTGAAAATGAAAAAAAAATTGTTAGCTGTTCGAAAAACGTTTGCAAATGTATACTGGATGGCATAGTGATAAAGTGAGATTCTCTTAAAAAAAAAAGGGCGTCTTTTCATGGCCATACATTTATAATATAATGAATAAAATTATGTATAAGTGTATTAAAAAACATAAGTTTTTTTTTTTTTTTTTTTTTTTTTTTTTTATTAAATGTATTAATAATACATTAGATATTAGATGTTTTTTAAAGACATGTTATAGAAAGCTATTAACAAAAGCTGGTGTGAGTAGATTTCTCTGTTACTGGAGTAAAAGATGTGTCACAAAGATAAAACTATCATTAAATTATCTAGTAAAATTCAAAAACAAACGACATATTTATTTATTTTAAATATTAATTTTACGTACTTTGAAAAGATTTATTTAAAATAACACTTTTATTACTGAGTAAGTTGGAAATTTTGTAAGAAAAAAAAAAATTAAAATAGGTGAGAAATTTAAAACTTAGGAATTTAAAGGAAATAAGACATATTAGAGCTTGCTGTGTTAATAAAAATGTGTCCCCCCCCCCCCCTTGCACAAAACTAAAAAGAAAGTTTTAACAACCCCAATAATTTGAAATTTACTTTATAACTATAGCTATAATACACGTACGACATTCAGCGACTAACAAAATATCAGCCGATAACGCCGCACTACCCGGGATGTTAAAGAAAATGTTAAATTAAAAATAAAACAGTAAAGAAAAAAAAAAAAAACATAAAACGAACAAGGTTTAAAAAAAGAAAATAAAAGCAATTAAAAAAAAAACCGTTATTGCGTTGAAAACTGCTAAGTATTACAATTAAAATTATTAAAGTTGGAAAAAAGTTTGGATCATAGGATGAATAAGTTTTCTGATGTAAAGTACTAGAGAAAAAAAAGAGCTGAAAAAGTTAAAGTATGTAACCATTCCTTTCCTTAACCTACCCTCCCTATTCCCTTTACTTTTTATAAATGGTACAGTTGAAAGATATTCTAACTCATTTCAATAAATGTTAGAAAGCATATTAAGGCGCAGGAAAAAAACGTCAAATTTAAGCACAACCTACATGATAAAAACTAAAAATTGAAAGGAAAAAAAAAAAAAAAAAAAAAAAAAAAAAAAAAAAAAAAACAGAAAAATTCAAAGAATTCAAACTCCCCTCGTTACAAAATAGCAGACAGAAAGTTAATTAGGGGGGGCCGAGCGACTGAAGAGGCCACACCCCGGCCAGCAAACAGCTGTCACCCTTGCTCCCCAAAAGCAAATGAGGGCGAGGACCCATAACCAAGCCACACTGTAACAATGCCCGTGATGCCAAACAGCCAGCCCCCCAGAAATGAACCCCGTGTCCTTCAAGAATATATATCCTAATACATACTCTCAGAGGCCAAAATTTAGAGCAAGACATGCTGAACTATGTGGCTTGGTTAGCAGCAGAAGTCTAATAAAAAGCTTAATAACAATTAAAATTTTTAAGTTATCGCAACAAGGCTTTTCTATGAGCTTGCTAATATTAAGAGGTAACTTTTTATTACATTGTTTAAGCAAATTACAATTAAAACACAATAAGACAAAAAAAATTAAGATGGAAGCAGTCACTGGTTGACAAACAGCAGGCTAGGCTAGAGCAAATTAAGTAATATGTACATAAAACGATTAATAATTAACGTAGAAACATGCTGTTTACCTATTTTTGTAGCTGAGACATTCATGTATCCATTTCCATCAAGGGCGCCCGGCCCGCTGACCTTTGGAAGGGCTTTAGCCAGACATTTGTAGGAGCACAACACAATAACGTCCTTCCCCTCCGCGTACACTCAACCGACTCTTAAGCATACATTGAAATGAAACATAATTCCAGTCGAATAATTAGTTCCGTTTCCCAGAAAAATTTGATAATTAAATGTATGTTTATTTTTTTTTTGGCCGACTAAATCTTTTGTGTATAACAGTGGGTATATAGAAGGTTGTACACGGTGCTACACAAATTGATGATATTTTTTTTCTTTTCGACGCTGATTTACCACCATTCATTATCAGGATGCTTTGAATTAGAGTTGAATGTAATAGTGAATATTTTTAGGTCATATGATAATTGCGTTTTCTCTTTCCTACAATCAGTATTTTCTTGCATTGTAAATACATGTTTGACAAGGCTGTATTCCTTCGGCCCCTGCACGCCGTTTCACTTTTCAATTTCTCGAATCACCATAAGTGATTGCATTAAATTATTTTTCGACCCTCTATCATTAAATTACGGCTAAATCCATGGTTAAGAACATATTCGAGTTTATCGATAATACCCTCTTCATAACACAAAAAATTCATCTAAATACAGTGAGACTGTTTCGGTCCATCTTCGTTGTTTTCTACAATCTGTCATTTATATGTGTTTTTATATATCAAATGTCCTACGTTGCCATTTTCAAAGTTAAGAAGCGAAAAAGTAAGCATTTCTACCTAAACAAATCCTTGCCAAACCCATAACGTTGTATGGAGAAAAATGTTGAATGCCTGAACAATAAACAAATTTGTTATTTTACAACTGCAGAAATATAAAACAAAAAACCATAACCATTATCTCGATAACATAGAGAAATTGGATAGAGTACGTACAATATACATACAAAAAAACGCAAAAAAATGAATTGACAGCATTTGTAATTATAACATTTAGAAATTATAAACTATGTTCTTATATAGAAATGAATAATAAACATTAATCTTTATACGAATACTATACGAATTATGTAGAAATAAATAATAAAGTTTTGTCATTACTCAAGCACAGTATGAATGCAAAAAAAAAAAACTAACGAGTGAGGCTTGTTCTATCAGGTACTTAAAAATAATAAAAATGCAAATAGCAGAAATAGAATTTTGCAAAAATATTAAGTGTGCATTTAAATTTTTCTTGTGTACCTATTATTGAACCACGCTTTAAAAAAAGTTTTTTATAAGGTGCTCCTTTTATTAGAAAAATATACTTATTTCTTTAAACTCTACAAATTCAAGGACATTTGTTAGTTAGTTTGTTTGTTTTTTATAAATGTGATGAATAATTAGCTCCAATGTTTAATAGGAAAAGCAAATGTCAAGAGTAGACGTTACGGGTATAAGAGGCAACTAAAAGCAATAAATTGTGGCTATATCTTTATTATTTTGCCAAATAGGATCAGCTTAATTCGTGTGCTATTTATATGACACAAGCCCGAAAGGGTTCAGTTACATTGAGTACTGCGAATCCGAGCTACGCTAAACCTAAACGGAACCACGTGTTTTGAAACTACCAAATATTTACACTTTTTAAATGATGGTTTTCTAAAATATTGTGATACGATGCGTATTTTTACTGATCACGTACCATTCTATCTTACATTCAAGTACACATTTTCTATCAAAACAACTTTGATAAAATTGAAAAAAAAATCAAATGTAATGTTGTCTTACAGACAAATATATTCTTTAAAGAGGACATTCTAATCGTATCTATAGTGTTCAAAACGGAGTTCCGAGATCAAAAACATCATATGATGTTGTCGAAATTATGCTGATAATACAATCACAAATGATAAATACACATTGGACGAAACATTTATGCATTTCAATAGGTACTTCGTTTTCATGGTTCTCACGTTTCCAAGAAAATTTAAGAGATTTAGAATAGAAAAATAATTTAATATTTTCCTATATGGCAATTAGAGAGTCCTGCCTAATATATAGGGAAAGGGGGGCACAGTGGGGAAAAAGGCCTTTTTCCTATCATTCAAATACTCAACAATTAGAAAAGTATGCATCATTTAGCTAACCTGTATGGCAACACTGTATAAACTAGTCTCAGTCACATTTCATTTTGTAGGGAAGTCACAGCCTTTTTTGTTTTTACTATCACTGTTGGAAAAATCAGGTAAATTTTACTTTCTTGGATTTGAGCAATAAAATATCATCCAATAATGAATATCATTGCATTAATTTACAGCTTAAACGTTCTTCATTACATGTGTGCAATGTTCTTATTTTCTATTAATAAATTTAGTGAAACTTTTGACTTTGGATTTAAAAATACACCTTGTGGGGTACAGTGGGACATGTTGATAGGGGCATAGTGGGACACGCCCAGAAGATCATTCACAGAAGGGCCACAACTACGGTGCTCTAACTCTGGTGGAAAACCAGAAAGTTGATGAACCTGTTTTGTCACCAGAACTAATAAGGCCTCTACCAAAATGTCATGCATCTGATAATTCTAAGAGGAACCAAAGGAAGAGGAAATCAGAAGTATTGATTGATACACCTGTAAAAAGTAGAATAGAACAGGAAACATTTGAAAGAATTGAAAAGCAAAAGAAGTATTCTTCTAATGTTTCGAAATTGATAACCAAAAAAAAAAAAAAAAAAAAAAGATTGTAAATAAAAATTTATGGGAAAGACGAAGATTGGAAGCTCTCCTCAAGTGATAGTGTTTCTGACGATGAGGTTGAAGAAAGAGAAAGTATTTGTGAGGATGATATGGAAGAAAGCGAAAGCGTTTTTATTAATATTGAAGATTTTCTATTACTCAAAGTGTGTGGATAAAAGAAAACAGCCATATGCTATTATGTTGCAGAAATCATAAATAAAAGTGAAATTGTCTTTGAAGTGAAGTATATGAAAAGACTTTTGCCAGCATACAATTTTGTCTTTGATAATGAGACAACATATTCAGCTGTTCTTGCTGACATTGAAATGAAATTACCAAAACCAACGTCTTGCGGAGGGACAGAAAGAACAATGATACAATTATCATTTCCTGTCGATTTCCAAGGTTATTCCATGATAAAATGAACTTTTGAGAACTTTTTGTTAGCTTTTAATGTTTAATTTGATGTTACTTTATTATTTTCAATTCATCATACATTACTTTGCAAAGAATTTTTCAACTCTTAAATGTGTTTCATTATTATAACTATTTTTAAGTCTTATAATTTGAAAATGGCTTTCATATCTTCTATGTTCAATATCTAAACCTGTATTTAATAATAATAAATGTTCTGTGATAATATAACTAATTTTGTATGTGCCTTACTCACCGTCCCACTGTATCCCATTCCCTGTCCCACTGTGCGCCGCCAGGGGGCACAGTGGGACATCTTGAGTACCTTTTGAAAATTACATTTTTTTAAAGAATAAAATAAGTAAAAATTATGAAAAAAATTACAATGAAAACTAAAAGCTGCCAAAATATTGCTCTGTATTTGTTTTATTTTTTTAATTAAAAGGGAAGAAATTATCATAATACAAGTTAAAATTGTCCCACTGTACCCCCTTCACCCCTACTAACTAATTTGTGCGACGTATTATCTGTCACTAAAACATCTTATTTAACTTATGGTTTATCTAGAACATTGTAAAAGCGACTTCACCCAAAATGTAAAATACTCACCAATACAACTAATTTTTACAGATTTGTGAGTAACTTCAGGACATATGCAAGATTTTGTGCCGTCTCTTTCCACACAGATACCAGGATGACAACTAGACTCATCACATGTCGAAATTTCATCCGTCCTTTCTAAAAAAATAAGCAACGTTATAGATTATATAACAAATTAATGAACTTCAGTAACTCTGACAGATATAATACGGGTTATGGTATAATATTAAAATATCATCCAATTATAAATATTGGTAGCATACTGACAGAATATATGGAATAGTAATGATGAATAGCCCTAAATTTTATTTTTTGCTAATGTACCACCTTTGCTCAAATTTTTCTTAGTTTTCTGCATGTCGTAGTTGGTTTCTTTAAACATAGAATTTTTTAAACATACAACATAACATTTTCTAACCATATTTTAGACACATTTCAATTTAAAGATTATTATTTTTCTTTTACTATTTTATATGGTTAATATATATATGGTTAATATAAGCATATTATGCTTATATTTTGATATGCCTAGTATATAATAGTTGTGAAACTCTGAGAAATATTTTACGTTCAGTATATATTCTAATTTAAAAATCGGTTTTTATATCATGATGGAAAATTATTTTTATTCTTCAGTATTTTATTAACTATATTTTGTTTTGTAATTTTTTTAACAGATACTTACCACATGATACTTTGTCAGCTTTTAAAATAAACCCTTTCTCACAGTTGCATTTTCCAGTATTCCGATCACACATTTGTTGGCATTTGGAGTTTCCTATTTCACAATTATCATCTGTAAAAGAACATCAAATCGTTTTTTAAAAAACAAAAATGTACTATTACAAATCTCACAACATTTTTTTTTTCATTTAAGAATAAACCATGAAAATTTGTCATTTTTTACTGAATTACTTTGAATTTGTCAAAAAATGTATGAGTGGTTTGCGTAAAAGTTTAAGGAAATGAAAAATAATTGAGATTTATATTTTTAAGTCTCGAAGTGTAATGCATCTTTTTTTCTCAAATTCAGTCATCAACTACCTTTTTTCCAAAATACCTTAATTTTGAAAAAATAACTCCTATAAAAAATATAAACGATGAAATATTTCATGGAGTACAATAAAAATATTTTACAAAAAGTTTTATTCATTTCAATTTATAATTGTTTCCTTCATGCTTACAAAAAGCAAGTAGCTCTTCTCTCTCGATTTAATTATAAGTTGAGTTTGAAAATTTGTCACCACATTTGCTAAAGGGTGTGATATAATAGTTGAAAAAAATCTGAGGATTTGATTCAATAATACTTAAATATATTTAATGGAAGTAGAATTTTCTTTTAACGTATACAGAGAAAATATGTTGCTGCATTTTTATTATAAACAACAACAATTCTACGTTCAAAATTATATTGTTGTGAATTATTATTTTAAAACGAAGTGCAGAGTCTTGAATGAGTGAAAACGTATCACCCAATGCTAGTTCATCACCAAATTATCCCAGAGAGATGAGAGAGGATGGTTACACTGGAAATTATTCCTCTTTTCCGAATATAAATCAACATTTAAAATAAGAGCCGTCAACATATTAAAAAGTGTAAAAATTTTGAATTTTTAAATGGTATTAACCATTTTTTATACAATACAATTTTTTTTCTCAAGGCCGCACAGAAATGGGCATTTTTATACACTTTTTTTAAAATAGAGTTAGAAGAAATTAAAAATTAAGGATGCTAGTGTTACATCCATGTGTGTTTTTACTGAGTTTTTGTGTACTTTTACTTATATTGCTCCCCATTGCTACAAGTTACGTAATCTGTTGACCCTGTTAGTACCCCAATCATTATGTGGCGGGAAATTGTGGCATTGGCCACAGACACCTCTGAGTCAACCATCTTCGAAGTCTATATTTTGAAATAGTTGTGGTATTTTTCAGTGTCAGATTTCAGACTCTGTCGATGGGGGGCTATTTGACTCAAGTGACGGCTATGAGCACTTTTAGGGTTTTGTCTCTATCCTTAAACTCTTAAGAGTAGTACCTTATAACAACAGCTGGACTATTTTAATGACTCCAAACAATAGCGAGGAATCTCATCTGTGGATTGGGCTTAAAGTTGCGTCAACTCGGTAGCCCCTGAATTCTGCTTCGCACTGTTTAGCCTATTTAGAAATACTGTGTAATTTTTCTAGTAACAAATTGTATGTTCCAGGCACTTTTCATTTTAATTTTATTTTCCGTAATTTATGGATAAACAGCGAACACATTTTTTATAATTCTACGAATATTTTAAAATAATGTATATAAACTATACCTTTTTCCGTGCTTGTTTTATCCAAAGAGCTCACATACGGTGCCAAATGGGTTTTACTGTTTTCATATTGAATGTTAGTACAATTTTTAATATGTGTAGACAACTGTTATTTTATGTTTTAACTGTTATTCAAAATGTAAGCATATTTCCCATTATCTCTCGCATCTAGCTCCAAAAATTTGGAAATGGAATAGCATGGAATAGTGCGTTTTCCGTTCCAGGAATCTACATTAAAATATTTTTCCAGACTGTCAATTAATACTTTTTTGGATATATATAAATAAATAAAGTGAATGATGAATTATATATTTCTGTGCCATGTGATAAATAAAAATTAAATGAATGTATTTTTTTCTCAAGTCTGAAATTTATATGTATATTTCATTAATCAAATATGCTGAAATAAAATATACTTTTAAATGTAAGTTATGCTTTTAAGCATGAGTGTAGTCATGAAATAAAACGAAAACGAAAGCTCTAAAATAAAATATGATCATTAATGATATTTATATTATTAATGATCATATTTTATTTTAGAGCTTTAATTTTTGTTTTATTTCATGACTACACTTATGCTGTAAAGTTATAAACGGTAAATGCTCAATTTTAATTTGGACATAATATGTTAAATAGGAACATTTTGAAGATATATTTAGCAATGTATAATAAAAAACAAATTGTACGGTTAGTTGATTTCAAGTACAATTTCCGTATTTCTAAAGAATTCATGTGATTAATAAAAATATTAATTTAACTGGACATTTATGCGTATTATTTTTCAAGTATATTCTAAAATTCATATCCAATATTTTTGTCACATTCCCGAAATCACTTTGATCGTACAAGTTTTAAAAGAATGTATATTATGACCTTGATTGTTAGTACAATTTCTGTTATTTTACGAATTCTACTACAGTCTTTGAACATCGTGAGAATTTATGTTAGGCTAAAAAAAAACGTTGAATTTTACTTACATCAAATTTGGTTACTTCTTTAAATGTTTACATTTGGGTTCATTTTAATATCGGGAAAACATTAAATTAAGTTTAAAAAGTACGGTTGGTGAAGATTGCATTATACCTCATCATTTTATGCTAATAATTCTAGTTTTCAATCAATCCATCGTGGAAAAAATTAAAGGTTTTTCACTTCGTTCCGAGATTATATATCGTTATAATATGTGGGCGCTGGAGATCGTCGCTACAAAACCACAAGATAACTATTCATTTAAGATTATTTATAAAATATGATTATTTCCAATTATACTACAATGTTATAATTATGTTCCTGTCTTCTTCAGAAGTAAATTCTCACCCTATTAGAGAAGCAAATTCCACTGAATTATTTTAGTACACGTGTCGTTGTTGTTTGTATTTATAAAGAGTTAAAAAGGTCTAAACAAACAGATGCCTCAAAAGAGAAAAAAAGAAAAGAAACTACAATTCTAAAATAAGATCATATTTATTTTATACTTTTCACTTACACCACTAGATACTTACACTTGACACATTTTTTACCATCCGAATATTCGTCATCTTTGCAGTTACAGGAATAACCTGTATTTTCGTCACACTCAGAACCTATGGGACAGGAAGCACATTTGTCCTCTAAAGGGAGAAAATTATGGTAAGTAGATAACGATTTTAGAGAACGTAAGACTTTCTATAAGAAATAATAAGAATTATAATAAGAATTAATAAGAAATAAACTTGTGATAATTAAGGTTCATAAAGTTTAAAGGTTTAATAAAAAATTGAGTTCTGAATAAAACAGACAGAACACTTCAGATATGTAATGTATGTGAATGGTACTAAATACTTTTTTAGCAATTATTGTTATGTAAATTTGGGCTATTTAATCTTCAAAAGTGTTGTTTGCTTGAAATTAATATTATGTTTCTCTTTTCAATATATCTCTAGCCAGAAGACTCAAAAATCCTTTATTTAATTTATGAAAGACTTTGTTATTAATGAAGCTGGGATGACAAATAGATACCTGAGTATGAAAAACAATCTGTCTAAATGTACAAATCTTGTGATTCCTGCTTCAAACGTATATGAAATGCATACAACGATGCTGTACAAAATCAGACTAGGCACAGACAACTGTAAATTTCGCGACCCTATAGCCTCTTTGTACTACAGCGTCTTCATATATTCGTAAGATTATTAGAATTTGTGTGTTATAAATTCATATACGATTTATCCTACACCGGCTTGTACCTTTCTGTATTTATGTCACATACAAGTACTGCATTTCAGAAAGTGCAAATCGATACCTTAAAAGGAAAAATCTCTAAAGTTTTCACCATTCCTTTGAGAAAACTGGGCAACTGTTCCATTTCACCATAGGCAACAGCTAACCCTTTAAATTAGCTAATGAGAGCAATATGACCTCTATAGAAAAGTATAATGGCATTGTATATATTTGATCCTATTTTATTAGTTATCACCGATTTTATTAGTTAGCACCACATTACTTGAAAACAATGAAATATATGGTACAATTATTCATACTATTATAGCAATGTTTCAAGTTTTCCATTTGCAAGTAGCTGTAGTTTAATAAAAAAAAGTCTATAACTCTTATTTACAGATTACTAGGAATATTTAATTTAAATATTTCTTCATTGTTGTGTTAACTGTGAATGTCAGCATTCCTTTTAAGTTTTCAATATGAAAAATCACGTTTTTAGCCTAATATCTAAAAAACATTAAATATACATTAGGTAAAATTTGTTTTGTTGATATTATTCGAAAACTTTATAAAATTGTTATTTACCTTCACAACTTTTTTTGTCTTTCGAGTACTTATAGTTTTCCTTGCATTTACATTCGCCTCTTTCACAGACTTCGTGTTCCATGCTACATTCCTTCTTTATCATCTTCAGAATGCAACCATCAATTGCTGGAAAGAAAAAATATTTTTTACTCGTATTTGCTTGAAGCAAACTCTGAGAATTATGCATAAATTTCCATTCTCAACTGTTTAATCTAGGTAGAAATTTGTGCATATATATTAAAGTGTAATCTCATATTTAATTCACTGGGAAAAGTAATACAATTTGACCGGTACCACCGCCTGTATTATTAGATACATACCACATTATATAGAATTTAGTTCAGTGTTGTTTGGATGAAAGTGGTGAAACATTTCAGAAGTTCTCTTGATGTCATCCTATCTCCCAGAAAGCAAAGTAAGTTATTTAGAAATTAAAATATTTCCATTATTTTAAAATTACTACAGAAAATTTGTGTTCAAGTGTGAGCGGGACGATTTGTATTTTTGACTGAATACGATAATTGTGGTTCTTGTTTCCTACACAAACATTCTTTGAAATCATGTGTATTATAATCCATGAAAGTTTCTACTTTTCAAACGCTCTCTCTATTAGTGACTCAAATTAGTCTACGTTTTTCCCATAAAATCCTATCATGTTTTGTCTGTTCTATATCGAAAAGGATTTTTATAAGTGAAATAGTTGTTCTTAACCTGTATATTGCCCTCTTGTTAAAGAAGTAGAGAAGAAGAATCCCCTCCATTAAACAAATCCGAAAATGAGCATTAAAAGTTAGTAAACAATTTCATTATTCAATAGATTTTATTTTTAAAAATTAATAGACGTTTTGAAGATTCTCCTGGTCTAAACTTCAGATAAGAGCGTGATAAAGCACTAGATGGTGTTTTTGTAAGGATAACTAAAACAGATAAAAATTTCAATTTAGCATTTTATGACATTTACTTTAGTAAATTGTTATATTTCGAAATAGTAGCAAAAACAAAAATTTAGCCTAGTTACATAAAACGCGAAATATTTATAAATATGAACTATAAGATTTTTTCTTTAATGGCATTCAGGAGTGCATATTTTTTAAAATGAAGCTGTTTAAAGTGAATTAATCTGTGGTGGTACAAATTTCTCTTTTTAAAACTTAGTACAAAATATTTTAACACCCATTTGTTTATATATATATATATATATATATATATATAAACAGGCCATCATTAGGAATATCCCCGAGCATTGCTATAGAGTTTTAGCTGAAACTGTTGGAAGAATTTGACTTTTTGCTAAGTTTTTAATGGATTTCTTTCTGCACTGATTTTAGTAAAACACAAGTATAATTATCAATCGTTTATATTTTTAATAATAAAATATATTAATCAATGGTAATAAAATATATTAATCAATGGTTAAAATATATTAATCAATGGTGTAACGTCCATCTTTAATGTTTTTATCTAGATATATATAATATATATATATATATAGATAGATAGATAGATGAATAGTGTACCTGAGCGTAACTGAAATTAAAACGCTCAAAAACAAATGACATAAAAGATTTTTTTATTATATTTTGAGATACTTACGAATACAATCCTTTACTCCAACATCATAACGTTGTTTTGAGTCTGTACAGTTGCAAAAAGCTGTTTCTGTCATCGTATCATAATTACAAACAGTTTTGTCCTTTCTACACGAAAGTTCTTTACAAGCATCGATATTATCGCAAAGATCACCACTGGTTCCTTTCTTGCAGTTACAAAATTTATACTTTTCGCCTCCTTCACACTCACCTCCATTTTTACACTTGGCGTTAGAGCTGTCACAAGTTACTTAATAAAGAAGAAAAAAATCATTTAATAAAACCTTTTCTGCAATTATGGCAAAGTGATTATTTCGAAACTCATTATGATTTTTATTAACATTAAATAAAATATATTTCAACTTAATTGTTATCAAATTATTCTTTTGACAAATTGTACAGAATGTTAAAATAAATATTGCAATATATATATATATGTAACATTCAGTTATTATTATATATACAAAACAACTTTTGTACATTATCTAATAGAAATGTACTTCAAAAAAGTTTTAAATATTCAGCATTATGAATTAATAATAGATACTATGTTGTAGATATGACATGATAGTACATCATAGGGATATGTTTCACTTCGAGTTTCATTCCGCCAGTCGTGAATAGAAATATATTATTCTTTATCGTTGATTGATATGCTGCCACCACCAGTATAGAGATGCGTGATACCGGACAAGATTTCAGTTGGCAGGTCCTTTCACTAGGACATTTCATATAAATATTAAATTAACATTTATGAACGCCACACTTTAACATTTACAACAAAACACAGTATTTACCGGCAAAGATGTAGCAGATCCTGCCCTCTATTTATTTACACTTAAATTACACTCTACGTACTCCGTTAAAACGCTAGTAAAACACTGTTCTCGTCGCTTTACGACGTGCACTAGTAGATTTATCCACTTTCGTGGCCACATAAGTCCCCAGAATAACAGTCTGCTCTAAGACTTTCTCTTACAAGGCACTTCTAGTAAAACAAACGCTCGTGATTTGTCCACAGCACGAACACTACCAAAACTCAACTCAAAACTTATATCCATTCCTGCAAACAGCAAGCCCAAGCTTCTAACTGAACTGATTCTACCATAAAGATAGAATATAAGAAGGAATAAGGAGTGAAGATAGGCTTTCAAGCTCAGAAGACTTACCGGAAATTAGTACTCGGTTCGTGGCGCTCATACTCCCAACTGCGCAGTCACGTGACCTGCCAAACATGTCAAATTGTCGTCTACCTGATCATTTGGTTTAGTTTCAATTTTCGAGTATAGATGGCAGCACCAAATAATTGGATTTGTTTCAGTTTACACACAAGAAGTATTAAGAAAAATTTCCCCATTATTATATGATCAATAAATATGCATGAAATTAAGCAAAACTTCTGGTTGACAAAGGTATGTTTTTTCTTTTTTCTTTTTAAATGTAAGTTCATAGCAAAAAACATAAATTTCTATCAAAATATCGACATTTAACTCCTTAAGGTATAAACATTTTTTTAGTACTCATATTTGTGAGTAGAAGACAAATTTTATATATTATTCTGTACCCGATATTAATTTTGTGACTTACAAATTATTTTATTACTCAAAAAATCAATTTTGAATTATTCTGTTACACACCAAACAGCAATTTAATAATTTAAATCTGTATTATTTATAAAAGGAAAAAGAAGTCTAGTTAAGGCATGACTTTTTAAACAGATTAATTCTTCTATATAAAAAATAAATATGACAGTTAGTTAATAATTTAATAAATGATTGGAGCAATTTGAAGAGATTCTTACTTTAAATTTCGTTACTTTTTTATACTTCTTAATTTAGGAAACGTAATTTCTGCAGTTTTTTTAAATGCTCGTGAAATTGAACACATATTTAGAAGAATGTCTGAAATCAACATTATGTTTGGAAAGTGTTTTATTTAAAAAAGAAAATCTTTTAGCAGATATAAACATTATACGCCAGAGAAGAAAAGGCCATATATATAGATATATATATATATATATGCAGATAGATATACATATAAAAGAAATGAAATGAACTGTGAAAATACCTTCTAAAACTGTTAATCTGATATTTTTAATTTTGGGAGAGAAGTTAACAATTTATAGTTATGAAATATATTAAATGCATAGAACAAAATTCATTACTTAAATTTATATAGAGATTTTAACGCAATTATATTTACTAGTTAATAAAGTGAATGTACATATATTTGTTTTGCAGCAGTAATGCTTTCAAAATATGTAAGGCGCTATGAAATAATATAGAAAAAATAAAGTCTTTAAAATCCCATGTTACAAATCAATATTTTTGAATTATTGTTATTAAAGAAAAGTATCTGCATCAAACGATCACGACTCATAGATATTAAAATGAATTCGTTGACATATTAGAGTTTAGGTTGCGACGCAGAATATAGATGGCGCCACATTCATCAAGTGTGCAAGGGTGTAAGCTCCGCCTTTTCCAGGAAACCGCAGCCATACTAGGTATTGCTTTTAGTTCTAAAAGTAGAAACATTTTGATTGTTCTCCTTCTCTCTATCTTCATGGATTCTACACTGAACTGGAGAAGGATCTCTCCTGCTTTCTCACTCCCAATCCCTCTTCCCCTATCTCCGCAAGCAACTCCTCCACCTGACACTCTTGTACTCTAGTCACGTAAAAATGCCTTAAAGTCGCTCACCACCTGCTCAACAACTACTATTGTTCAGTACATCATTTTTGCACTTTCCAGATTCCAAGAGATTATAACTTTCGGAATTTTCTTCCCAATGATCAAGTTGAAATTCGTAAATAAGGGAATGCATCTTTAACCCAAATACGTAGAAAAAACCATACAGATAAATACAATACACGATAACAAAATAAAGTTCATTAATTAAATAGTAATTTATATGACATAATCGTGTCATTGACGTCAGGAGCATATAAACCTGACAATCATTTATCATGAAAGACTGTATATTTGCAAAGGAACGTGATTCAATTAGATTATTTTTCTAACACATAGTTTAGAAGAAATAGAAAACGTGCAATTATAAAGGGAATATGACTGATCAGGATATACAAGATTCGCATAATTAAAATAAAGGTGTTTAGAGATCGGTTGTAAAAATTACACTCGGGCAAACGAAACAAAAAATGGTATACGAAAAACAATTAATTCAAATATTTACCACAAAAGCGGTATTTTAGGCTGATTTCGGGCAGTAAAAATGGTACAGGAACTAAAAAAGGAACGTTTCGCTAGAATGACTACTATTTATGAAATATTTATTTTCTATAGCCATTTTACTGGCATAGGAAATAAAAAAATAACTTTTCACTTGAATGTTTAATATTTATATATATATATATATTACCTATTTTATTGGTATAAGAACTAAAAACAAATTTCACGAGATTGTCTAACATTTTATGAATCGCCTATTCTTATGATTTTTAGCTTTTTTATCCCTGATGTCAATATTTTGAACTATATATATATATATATTTAATTATATTGTAATTACTGCTTAAAGTGATAAAAACATAACATAAAAGGCTTAAAAATATTTTTAATACACTAGTGCCCAAAAATTAAAGAAAAATCCCAAAAACAGGTAACTTGTTCAAAAAGAAAGCAATCCGTATGAAATTTGCATAGATTGTTAAATAAAATATACTGAATAAAAATACCAAATGCAAATTACTGGCGCTGCAATCGCATTGGGTCATCTGTAAGGAACATAAAAATGCACGTTAGAGAGTTACATGGCAGTTGTCGTTGTGATACGAAAAACCATACTTGATATTATACAGATTTATATTATAGTTGTGATATTATAAATCTGGGATAGCCAATTCATTACAATAACCTAGAGGCATCATTTGCCCACAGAACTATGATATAGAGCTATTGAGAGATAAGAGGCAGAATAAAGTCAGACAGAGGTGGCTAGATGGCTAAATGTAAGTCCTTCTGTGATTCATAGGCTTTGGCAACAATTTCAAACCATTGATGTGGAGCTCAAGAATATTCAACCAAGGACGGCCAAAGGTTTTGACAAGCCGATGACTGATATTTGGTGTTATGTGTACGAAGGAATAGAACCGCAACCCCATCTCATCTTAGACCCTTCCTTGCTGCAGTCACTGGAAGGTTGGTGTCAATATCTACTGCGCCTAGAAGGCTTCAAGAATGTGGACTTTACGCCAGTCGACCAGCCATTTGTGTTCCGCTCACCTCAATTCACTGGAGGAAACGTTTGAGGTGGGCACATCAACATATCCACTGGACAGTTGATCAATGGAGACGTGTTCTCTTCACAGATGAGTCCCGGTTTAGCCCCCAAAGCGATATCAGGCATTGTTCGATTTGGAGAGAACAGGGTACACGTTATCATCTATCAAATATTCGTGAAAGAGATTCATACGGAGGAGGCAGTGTCTGCGTTTGGGATGGTAGTTCTTTGGATGGACGAACAGACCATGGAATGGCCAGCTCGATCACCGGACTTAAATTCCATCGAACATGTTTGGGATGCTTCAGAAATACGTGTTGCTGCTCTCAATCCCCCTCCTCACATTCTAGCCACACTTACAACGGCTTTGCAAGAGCAATGGCTCGCACTTCCCAGCGAATTCATCGACCGCATAATTAACAGCATGACACATCGCTGTATGTGCTGTATTACTACTAGGGGTGATCATACGGCATATTAAAGGTACTTTTCCTATACCAAAATGACGAATTGATTTTGCTAACTTTATAATTATGCTATTTTTTGAAACGCCATAATTGCCTGGTAATTTCTTTTCGTGCTATTTTATACCTTACTATGCGTTGTATGTGGCGGCTGAGTTTCATTAAAATCTACATGTAATATTTTGAATTATCGCTATTTTTGTGATTTTTCTTTAATTTTTGGAAGCCAGTGTATATAGATTACATATACATATGTTTCATGTGCTCAAGTGGTGACTTTTTCAAATCTTTTTACAAATTACAAAAGCAAAAAAATTTTTTTTTTAATTTCACGTTTTCCAGTTTGACCATTTTAAGCACCTGCTTACATTGGACATGTGATCTCGTGATTTAAGTTTATCATTTTCAAATTTTTGTGAGAATATTTTATTTATCATTGTGATCTGAAGGAGTCGCCGTTTGAGCACATGAAACATATGTAATCTATATATTAAAGGTATTTTTAACCCTTTTATGTTATACTTTTATCATTTTAAGTAGTAATTACACTTTAATTTAAAGTTAACATGTGATTCTATTATGTTATTTATATGTTTTGTTTTATAAATATATTTTCCATGAACTAAATCAGTGATTACCTACAACTAAACCGCGAATGAAAAAACTTTCACTATTTCCGAAAATAAATGTTCATCTCATTTCAGAAGTTCAGACATTAAGGCGAAAATTACTATTCTTAAATAATGGTAATCCTGTGACCAGCGTTTGAGCTATTGGAAATACATGATCAAAATAATGGGATCATAAAGTGGAATTGATGACTTTGTTTTACAAAATGCTTGTGGATATTTCCTCTTTTTTATTATAGATATCTTTACTTCTAAGATTTAAAAATTTTTTAGCTTGTAAGTGGACATAAATTGTAGTATTTTCATCATATTTCTAAAACTTTCCCTTTCTAAAATAATATATGCAAAAATAAATAAACAAATAAATAAAATATGTTTACATTTGTAACTAACTCTATGACAGTGCATGTTAACTTTTCTGCGCAAATGCCTGCTAAAACGAATACCAAAATTAATTCTTTTAATCTGGCTCTATTGATTTCTTTTACTCATCAGAATTCTATTAAAAAGCTAAAAAAATAGAACTTTTAGATAATGGATGTAACTATTCATACATGTATTAGTACTTGCCTTAAAACAACTGAGGACAGTTATAAAAATTGAAAAACAAACACTACCCTCCAATTCCCCAATTCCCATCACCAAATTCCGCTTGCTTACCCTATTAACGACACATATTGCTGCGTTTATAACTGTAGGCTTATAAACTCCTCTACTTAAATTATGGCCACCTTATAGAAACGAAACCTTTGACGGTTTATAGGTATTTAGTTTAGAAATCTGGAGATCTGCAAAGAAACTAGCTAGTCCTAGATACGTTTTGGCTGTGCAATTGGGTTTAGAAAGAGTGTTATAATCAGTTCAAGTTATTTAAATTTATATAAACTAACTGATGCATAATAATGTGACAGTTTCCACTTACATTTATATTTTTAATTTATTAAATTCTATGTCATTGACTTGACAGTTATTTACTCTTTATTGTCACTTTAATTGTTCTAATAATTTCTTTTGTTTAACACATTGACCAAATAGGATTATTATACATTTCTTCTGTGCATTGCGTGAATCGCTGCGGCGGTCAACGTGTTAACTTAAAATCTGTGGATCATGGAAATCCTTCATCAAATGCAATTGCAATTGAATATATTATTACTCTTAAAAAAGAGAACGATGTTTCTTGACCTAGCAAAATATACTGTAAACACGAACGAAAATATTCAATAATCTCTTCCGACTTACTAACGATTCCGAAAAGAGTTCTCCATCTTTAGAAGCCTCAGAGAAACCAAAACCATTTTCGATATTTAAGGAAGCATATTTAAAAGCAAAGTTTCTTTGCTGCAACTGATTTCCGAAAACGTTTCCGTGTATATGGTGTATTAACCAGTTTTCTCAAACCGGTAATTTTGTTTCTTCTGGATGCTATTAATTCTCAAGTAAACTTTTTCATGTTCGACAAACATGTTTAAAAAAAAGAAAAAATTACTAGAAATATTATTAACATTAAAATTAATATTATATTTTTACTCTTGCATATACGATTTCAGTTACGCAACTGAAAATATTTAATCTTCAATTGATAGCATCGAAAAAAAACTATATTCTGGGTTGCGAAAAAGTACTAATACACTATTAAAATTGAATAGTAATAACATAAAAGTTTGAAAACAGACTCTTCAAATCTTATAATCAAGATGGCAAGTTTTATCCATATTCTTGTAATAATTATTTCAGGGAGGTCTTTTGATGGGAACTTTTATGGGACATTTGATGGGCACTTTGATGGGATATTTGATGGGAACTTTGATGGGACATTTGATGAGAACCGAATTATCATTCTCCAAGAAGTGAAACCTTGTAAAGTCTGCGACTTTCGGTAAAGGAAGTTGAATTTTCATAACTTATTTTTTCTAAAATTAAAAATAAAATGCAAGTATTACTAAACGAATATGTTTAATCATCTTAGCTTAAAATAAAACGATATTTTAGAATAAAAGTTGTTGTTACAAAATATAGTCTTAAGCAGTATATATAAAATATGTATAAAGGAAAGTTCGTATATATTTTTTTAACTAGGAGAAGTAAGTAATTTAGAAAAATGAAAAGAAATGTGCTAAAGTTTTGAATTTGTTTTCTATGCAGAAAAAAATAGATTTATTAATACTAGAGTTTCCTTGATTCTAATGTAAACAAAACCAAAGATTCCAACTGCATTATAAATTATAAGAATCTACTAATTGTAAGTTAGAGTATTAATTATGTTAATGGCAGAATTATAAATTATTTGTATCTGAAGAATTTATAAATGAAAGGACCTATACTGTCTGGTAACAACCTGAACAAAATCAAATTGCTGTCCATTTCAGTCTATTAGAATCTGATCGTTCTATAAACATTACTTACGTTCTTTTTTACTTAACCAAAATTTTTCAATTTTTCCAATTTAATCAAACCCATTTTCGACATTCTTAAATACATCATATATTATTTTAATTGATCTATTCAATGTTCATCTTAAAACGTTTATAACATCAAAACCCTTTATCACAGCGAGGATTTTAAAATACCTCATTTAAATTATTTATTAAAGTACATATCACAGGAAGGTTTAAATAAACGAAATAAAGGATTTTCTCAATTTTTAAAATAACACAGAAATGGGCAAATAAAGTGCATAATATATCGCATCGGTAAGATTATTAAATGACGTTTTGTCAACATACCTGAACAACAAATATTGTGTGTAGGTATATATATGTACAGAATCGTTTAACTTAAGTCTTTAATGAATATGAGATTTTATGTAATCCATGTTATTTTTGCTTTAACGTTCCCAACATAAAAGTGTGTTCGATGGAACAAGGATAACGATCCAGAAAGAATTGTGGTAAATATTGCCATTGATTTTCTATTAACACAGAAGCTATTAAAGAGCATTGATTTCATAATACAAAATAATTGGATAATCAATATAATCCTATAAGGACTCACCTTTAGTACTTATCTCAACCATATTCGTCATATTTTTAACAGGAAAATCAATATGTTGAATGCATTAAACAAAACTGATATTATGTTAGAACAAAAATGTAATCAAAGATGCAAATCAAAGTAAAAGTATTTTAATGGAAATTATGCAATTATAAGGCAGTGCGGTTGATCAGTATAAACGAGGTCTCTATAATTAAAATAAAAGGTTTTTAGAGATCGAATGTAAAAAATAGCCAACTAACAACAACATTTGGCTTAAATTAACAAAATTTTTTTCTTGATTTTTATAAAAAAAGCAGAAACGAATAATAAAAGCACAAGATAGTACGATAAAACTATTAAGTGACGCACTGTTAATATACCTGAACAACAACTATTGTTTTTTGGTAGATTTACACGATCGTTTAACTTGTATAACACTTTATGAGATTTTATGTTATCTAAGATATTTTTGTTTTAAATTTTCCAACATAAAGTTGTGTTCGATGCATATGTCTAAAGAATCTGAGCACATTACGGTAAATATTGCAATCAACAAAACGTTTTTCTTTTAATAAAGAAACGATTAAAGGGCATTGTTTTCATAATACAAAATAATTGGATAATCTCAATATTCCTATAATAGCTCATCATTAGTACTTATCGCAAAAATAATCATTAAATTTTTAACAAGGTGATGAAACACGCTGAATGAATTAACTAAAATAAATATTTTGATAATTATATGAATGGTATTAATAGTTAGGTGCATTCGGCAACCTAATCCTGTAAATCACTTACGTCTACACTTCCAGCTGTTTTTGTCGAATTGTAAGGTTTCGTTATTACATTTACAGACTGCTTTATTTTCTTCTAGATCAAAAGTACATCTAGCTCCGGAAGACTCTTCATCTCCACAGAAAGTAGAATTATTTTCACAGTCATCGATAATTTCGCATAAATGTCCATGAGTGCCATCTTTGCAAATGCAAACTTTGTCTTCATCACATGTTCCTCCATTTTGGCAAGGATTGCTATTTTTATCACATGGCACTAAAATATTCAAAAAACAAAATTAGAAACATGTTTAAATATTAATCATGGGTAGCTCGGAAGAATAAAATAATACCCAACACCTGATAATTCAGTAACTGGTCGAATTTACATCTGAAATGTTAGACGAGCAGATATCAGTTTTTATATGATAATATTTTACCAAAGAAATGTTTTTCTTTTAAAAAGTTTAACAGTTGATTTAAAAATTGTATTAACTTCTTAAATGAAAGTTAAAATAAATCTTTTAAAATGTATTTGAATGGTTGTTTTTATGCTTTTATTTTTCCCATCCAGGTATTTTTTTTTCTACGCATGTACTCTTTTCAGAATTCTCGCATAAAGATGGGAAAATTTACAGACAAAATAACTGAGCACCATTCCACTATGACCTCTATTTTTCTAGAATAATGCGAAGATATGGTATAGCATTAAATATGGCGCAGGGAAGATAAACTTTTTTAAAAACTTGTGAGTGTCAAACAGAGTAGAAAAAATAAATGTTATTGTACATATTTAGATTTATAAAACTCTTATAAGGCTATTTGGTAAAATAGACCTCAATAACCGATTTATTTATTCGTCTACCGGCTGTTAAATCATGTTTCCTTAACCATCCGATAAAAGCTTACAAATAGTCAGCCCGACTCTCATCATGTTTGGTAATTATATTCTAGATTTCAGGAATCAGTAATATATATGAAATCATTCAAGAATAGTGCACAATTTATTCAGCGGTAAGAATAGTAGGCGCTTCTGACTGTATGGAAATGTTCGAGTTCATGAACTAAAAGAAACTGAAAAATGGTAGACGATTTCACAATTATTTTGTCGACTGTCAGTCTATAAGCCCACGTCCAGAA
Organism: Maratus michaelseni; assembly: GCA_963931845.1. Lineage (NCBI taxonomy): Eukaryota > Metazoa > Arthropoda > Arachnida > Araneae > Salticidae > Maratus > Maratus michaelseni. The sequence continues at coordinate 647,207 of CAWVPG010000151.1, read as the reverse complement.
ATTTATTTGTTAAGATAAGTTCCATGTCCATAGGAACGGGATTTTCAATACACAATTATTCAATATCTTATAACAGAGATGTGGAATATGTTATTTGTTTTTAATATTCTTCATTTTTATTGTCTGATAATTGTATTAACTTCTGTCTACATTTTTTATCGCCAGATTGACCATTGTATAATCATATTTTTTTTTCCTATAGACTAATTTAGAAACTATGTTATTTATGGAAAACAAAGAAAACATTCTTTTGATGCTTTTATTGGTAACTCTTCTAAATTTTCTGTCATTCCTACATATTTTTAATAAGGTGGAAAAAATTTAAAATGAAGTCATTTAAATTATTGCGAAATACATTATTGTAAATATTTTACAAATAACATCAATATATGTAACATACTGAAATGCCATTGAATTAGGAATAGAATATTTTAGATATTATTATGGAAAAATCTGATGCTACTCTCATTCCTACGCATGCTCGGTCGCTGCCATATATGATATGTGTTTCCTTTTGAATGTTGGATGTTTAGGCCTCTATAAGAGCTGTTAAACGTTACATTAAGGGATAACTCTGGAAGAGGGACATTTAACTTTCGTATGGCATTATTATCCAAATGTTTATTGCATTTTCTTATGAAAAACTGAAATTTTCAATATTTCGAATATACAGGGTGTCCCACAAGGTACGCAGCGTCTAATATGTACAGATTCGGATAGAGCACGTCAATATGAGTATTTTGAATGGTAACAAGTGGGGTCCCCGAATATAGCGTGATAGTCTAATTACAGGATGAACATTATCATAGCTGCGAACTTTTAAGCTTTTTTCCTACCATTAAAATTTTATAGTAAATTTTACTTTATTAAATCTTCGAAATCACGGGATTCAAGAAGGCAAAAATTTCTTTAAATTTTTAGTTGTGGGACACCCTGTACATGTGTGTCAAAATAAAACTTCATAACCTAGGAAAACTGTTTGTTCTGTTATTTGAGTCATAATAACATAAAAGTTTGACAACAGTCTCTTCAAATCATACCGTCAAGATGGCAGGTTTTGGACATATTGCTGTACGAGTAATCATCTCAGCTTAAAATAAAACAACATTCCAGCATTAACCACACTTATTTAAAGATCAAATCTAAAGCACTACATTTACAAAATATATAAATTTAAGTTCGTATACTTTTTTTAACTAAGAAAAGTAATTAATTTCGGAAAATGAAAAGGTTTGAATTTCTTTTTGAGGATTTTTTTTAAATTAATTTATTAATAGTAGGTCCTCCTTGATATTCGTGTGAACAAAACTACAGGTAACAGCTGAATTATAAGTTATAAGAATATAGTAATTGTAAGTTAGAATATTAATTATGTTAGCGACAGAAATATAAGGTACTTTTATCTTATATTTTATCTTTATTTTTATCTTATGTGTTTCTTTATCAAAATTATATAAATGAAAGGCCATACTCTGACTAATAAACACTAAATAGAGTAATATTGCTATGTATTTATATCAGATATAAACCGATTGCTATATAAGCACTTCTGCCGTTCTTTTCGATTTGACCAAAACAAATATGCAATTTCCCACATTCGAAAATACATCATATATTAGTTTAATTGATCTATTCGATGTTTATCATAAAAAGTATAAAACATCTGAAACCCTTTAGCTCAGCAAGGATTTTAAAATACCACATTTAAATTGTTTATTAACTTAATACATATCACAAGAAGGTTTTAATAAATGCAAGAAATGATTTTCTTAATTTTTTTTAAATAAAACAGAAACGAACAAAGCAAGTACGTAATATCTCGTTAAAATTATTAAATGACGTACTGTCTACATACCTGAACAACAACGATTGTGTGTAGATATATTTTCAGAATCATTTATCTTTAATCTATATGAGATTTTATGTAATTCAAGTAATTTTTGTTTTAAATTTCAAAACGTAAAGCTTTGTTCGATGAACATGGCTAACGATCCGGAGCGAATTGCGCTAAATATTGCAATTGATTTTTCTTTTAACACAGAAGATATTAATGAGCATTTGTTTCATAAAGTAAAATAATTGGATAATCAATCTAACACAATAATAACTCATCTTTAGTACTTATCTCAACCACATCCGTTATATTTTTACCAAGAAAATCAGCATGTTTAATGAATTAAACAAAATTGATATTAAGTTAGAACAAAAATGGTATTATGTTAGGTACATTCGACACTCTAATCTCATAGATCACTTACGTCTGCACTTCCAGCTGTTTTTGTCAAATTTTAATGTTTCGTTTATACATTTACAGACTGCTTTATTTTCTTCTTGATCAAAAGTACATCTAGCTCCAGAAGACTCTTCATCTCCACAGAAAGTAGAATTATTTTCACAGTCATCGACGATTTCGCATAAATGTCCATGCGTTCCATCTTTGCAAATGCAAACTTTGTCTTCATCACATGTCCCTCCATTTTTGCAAGGATTGCTATTTTTATCACATGGCGCTGAAATATTGAAAAAACAAATTAAAAACCTGTTTAAATATTAATCATGGGTAACTCGGAACAAAGAGTTGTATATTTTTGTCCTCTGTTATATTATATGTTCGTAAATTAAAAACATTTATTTTTTACAGTGAAACTTATAACCTGTTAATATTACAATAGGCTGGTGCAAATGTTCATCATCTCAGGAATAAAATAATACCTAATACCTGATATTTAAGTAACTAGTCAAATTTGCATCTTAAATATTACACAAGTCATAAACTATGTAAATTTATTGAAAAGAACCAAGAACAGATGTCAGTTTTTAAAATTGTTTTTATAATTTTCGGAAAATTGTATGGTGTAGTAATGAACAAATTAAAATTTTAAAAGGCCCTTTAGCCAAAGGAACTGCTAAACGACCTCTTGAATTCTAAATTAAAATCGAATTTTGACAAATAATATAAGGAAATGGGAGCAGCTAAATCAATGGGTCATTAAATTTCTAAATGACCTAGCCGCCTCTGGTGACCAGTTGATTCGCCTTTCACACTTAACGTGAAGTTGGAGAAATATCTTAACTGGAGTGCTTTAAGCTGTAAATTACTTGAAAAATAATAACGTTCAAACTGTTTAAGACATTGAATATGTATGCCAAGATATATCAAACTAATGAAAATAAATAATATTTTATGAAGCCGTTTTCAATTCAAATATACGTGTCATCCGTAGAAAATGGCATGAAACGTATTCAATATTTCCAAAATATGAAAGAGTTGCAACCTCATACAAATACTTAAAAGAAATGTCTTCCAAATACTATTGAAGTTGAATCGCATACTTACGCAAAGAAAGAAAAACAACAATAAAAAGAAGACAATTCCAAACAACTTCGTGGTTAGCATATTAGTAATACTACATAATATAATATTATTATTATATTATACATTTTAAGAACCACTTTCAATACAGGGTATTAAAAAAGGCGGTGGTGGCAATTTATATAATCAATAAGCCAGGTGCGAGCTTTAGCAGAAAAGATTTTCTTGTCAGTTTTAGGAAAGTGCAATTACGCGCAAAATTTGATAAACAATCATGAAAATAAAACTGTAACCAATGAAAAGAAATTGCTTGTGCGTTTGGTATATTGATAGCTAATAAATAACATACATAAATATACTTTTTAAAACAGTAATTAACTCTACTGCATTGTCACACATGATGTTCAACATTTACATTCCAAATCTTTCATTATCATGGAAACCGTAATCTTGGGAAGTCAATTACCTTGTTTCAAGAAAATTTAACACCAAAGTAAATTTACACGTTCAATTTCGTATGCCAGTTTCTTTAGTTGTGACTTATATATTCCTTTAGGGTTTTAATTGTGCAAAATTGTATATATTTTTTCTTAGATATTGTTTAAGTAAGATTTTAAAAATTTTATCTCATACTTTTGACTTTTTATTATCAAGAAGTGTATTTGATGGATATTATGGTACATTTTCTGTGCCAACTTTTGGTGGGTTCCTGATAGTTTGAAACTCAACAAAACAATGTGAAAAAGTGTTACAAGTAAACTTCAACCCGGTTTTTCACACTTTTTCAGTTAAAGTTTTAAAAATCCTTAAAACACGTATTTTTTATTTTAAATAAAGTTTATGTATACAAAATTTGAAATTTCTACATTTGGTAGTTTTTGAGATACGGTCATTTTTTGAAATACGCCGTTTCACCTCCTAGGGGTGGAATTTTGCAAAATCGCTTCTTAGTGGGTGCCTACATTATCACTACAATATCAGTACAATGTGATTCTTCCAAGAATTTTCATTTTTCTATGTTCAGTAGTTTGGGCTGGGCGATAATGAGTCAGTGAGCGAGATATTCATTACCTTTTATATATGGCGATATATTTTAATTTATATTTATTTTATAATATATGCTTGACTGTAATTAGCAGTTCTCAATCATACAATTTTTAATTCAATCTGCCAAAAAACAGTTTTAAAAGACCCTTCCAGGTCTTGCGTCGTAAAATTAAGACACGTCTTTACATATAATTTTGTCTAACTATTATTATTTTCTATTATTTCGTTACAATTACTTTTATTACAATTACTGTTGTTATTACCTGCAGGGAGTAATGATAGTATTTGTCTTTGAATTTATTAAAACTACTTCATTTATGGTTTAAAATTAAATAATGATATAGATGTTGATAAATGACACATTGGTTAAATTTCAGCAAATCTTAACTATTGACATTCGGACAGCTAGCTATCTTTAAATTTTTTAAACCTAAAAGTGATATTTCAATAAAATTAAAAAAAAATCGAAACAGAAATGATCAAAGTGAGATTTTTATTAAAAAAAAAATTGTTTTTTATAACTTGACGAATTTTTTATAACTTTTGAGCAATAATTTTTTTATTCAGAACAATATTAAATTTCAGTAATACAATAAATATAAAATCTCATGTAATTCGAGTACCGATATTCATTTAGGTAATGTAAAAACATGCTAAAATAAAAAGTAGAAAAAAATGGCATACAGTTTCCATATTTTTGGGGGGAAATTTTTCGATGAAAAGGATTTTGTTAATATTCCATAAAATAGTGAATATGGATTTAAGAATATACTTGAAAGATAGCAATACTAAAATCGAATTCTCTTTCTCTGCATTGATTGTAAATTACATTTACATTTCAAGCTGTTCTAATAAATTCCATTTCCAAAGAAAGTAGAAATATGTTCACAGACATCGATGATTTGCCATAAATATACACTTGTTCCTTCTTTGCATATTCAAGGCTTTTTGCATTCTTCATCAGATGTTCCTAGTGAAAAAAATTATACATTTTATAATTTAATTAGTAGCGTATTATGTTTAAAATAAAAACATTTAAAAATGACAAATTTACATTGAACAAAAATCCTTTTTCTGATTGTGTAACATTTCGGGTTGTAATAAAATAGAGCCAACGGCTTTTCGTGACGTCTCGTTTACCCGCTTCACACATCGTTGTAGTGCTTGGGTGAAACATGGGAATTGGCCAAAGTTCCACTCAGCTGTTGTTCCACCTGATTGGACATTATATCAACTCTCTTGATCGATGACTGTTTACATCAAAAGTGGTGGTGAAAGTGTAATAGTGTTTCAGGGAATCATTTCGATGTAGTCTGTAGCTAGGAAATTGATTTTGGGTGGTTGAAAACTTCTGATTGACTTTCTTTTAGAAGCTATGTTTCTAACCTTCAAAATTCTTCTGAAATCCAACTCTCTTATATGATCCCTTCTATTACTATCATACTCAAAAGCAAGTTTTCTGGATGTGCGGAAAATGCATTTCTCTCAATTACTGGGTCAATGATTTTCAGCAAGTTTCCGGGCAATAAACTTCACGATTTTATAACTTCAAATACATGTTCCATTTGTGATATATGAAACCATACATATACATATGACATTAGGAGAAATGAAACTAAAATCTTGTGCTCATCTCTTGGGTTTTCAATACTTAAATACAATCGAGAACTCTGATCGCCGTTATTAAACACCTTGAGTGGAAAGTGTACCAGGCTAACGAACACATAAATCTTCAGGACAGCTGCCTCATTTTACAGCAGAACTTATATCGATAAAGTACTTCTGATACTTGCTTAAAATTTGCGGGCAATTTCTGGAATCTCAAAAGTCAACACTGTCCGAATTCACCAATAAGAGTTTCTCACTTTTACTGAGTTGTGTACCAATGAGACCACTAGTTAATTTTGGCCCAGTCGTTTCACCGTCTAAATTTTGAAACAAATGCCGGAATGGAAATTCTTTCAAATGTAAGAGACCCAACTCCCACTGTAGTGGTCTTTTAATTTGTTCTTCAATTGTGCGAATAACACTGGTTTTCAATCTGGTATTAGTAAAGGTGCCGTCGCATGCAATTACGTCCAGTTCATGAAGTGAAAATCCAGCTTCGGTCAAATCAGAAAGAATGCTACTAGCAATGTTTTGTGCAGACCCAGAAGATGGTGAAACATGACCAACGTAACAACGAAACAGCTTCTTGTAAAATTGAGTAATAATCATCTTTTATTGTTCTTCGAAACGGCTTTTGTTAAATTTTTAAGTCAATAGAATAATAATAATAATAATAGAATAATAATTCATCCCTTCAAAATATAGTCCTTCAAGTGAGGTATTCTTGTCCTTGTTGTGGTTGGTTGGTTGGCTGATTGCAGTTTTATGGCACAAAGTCTCTTTAAGGACATGTTGCGCCAAAAAAAAGATTAAAATGAGAACATCAAATTAAAATATAAAATCAATTTAAAACTTTGTCATAAAAACAGGATGAATGAAAATAACACATTTAAATAAAAAAGTGATATGATGGTAAATGTATAATTAAAATCATTCAATGAAAATATAACACATCGTCTAATAGAAATAAACACATGTTTTCACAATTAAAATAGAAACAAACTTTAAACTAACAATTGGTAAAATTTTCAATTAACTAACAGTTGGTAAAATTTTTAAAGTTTCGAGCAGAAATACATTTACAATCACGTAAGCTCGAATTCCTCAAAGACAGTATTATCATCATTATTTGAGTCAAAACTGTAAGAATCTGAATCCATATCTTCCTCTGCATAGTGCAGCAGCTGTTTGGAATTCTTTGTAGTAGGAAGCGGTGTATCAAGACAAAATTTCTTGTTTTTGCCCTTCACAGTTTTCCACTGTGAAGAGGCTTGGATTGAGGTTTTCTTTCCCTCTTTCTGTGTACATGATTTGTGTTTTGCTTTTTGTGTAGCGGAAATGGGATTTTTCAAATTGTTTGCAGATGAAACAGAGGTTTGACCTGTATCATCTTTAATGAACTGGTTAGATTGACTATTATAATATTCTATTTTTACAGATTCGGATGATGGTGGCAAAAGTTTTAGTGCAGGCATAGGTCTTATTCTAGCAGAAACAAACATACTACGGGTTTTTTCTTCATAGTGCTGGTTAGTGTAACAGATGAATCATTTGGTGGTAAAGATAATTCAGTTTGGGTGCTTATATGTCTTAAGGATTTTGATTGTTGCTTGAGTATACTAGAATATGAAACTCCTACAGATGGTGTTCTGAATTCAACAAGTTTTCGAGCTTCAGGATAAGAAAGTTTTTGAGAGATTTTGATTGCAAGAATTTCTTTCTCACGAATCCAGTTTGGGCAACAGCTTGAGTATGCTGTATGTTCACCTTAACAGTTTCTACAACGCTCAGGCTTTTCACATGACTTACCATCATGGCCGACTTCTGCACAACGTGCGCAGGTAACAGACCCATGACAGAAAGTTGTAGTATGACCATAGCCCTGGCAGTTAAAACAACGGGTATAGGTATATAAGGTCGGACAGGACAGCTCAGGTAGGCAGCTTTAATTCTGGTTGGCAAAGTTGGACTATTGAAAGTCAGAATTATGTGCTTCGTAGGAAGCACTTTCTCATTCCAACGGATTGTAATACGCCGTGCATCTATAACTTTTTCATCTTTTAAGTTTTCCAGAAGTTCTTCCTTTGTAGAGAATAAAAGTTCTGGTTCAGATATTACACCACGGCTAGTATTTAGAGTTTGATGAGCCTGAATAGAAACAGAAAAAGAACCTATTGTTGTTGAATTTGAGAGAAATTGTGAACGTTTGGCTTTAGAAACCTCAACAAGCAAATCTCCAGACTGTAGTTTTTTAAGTGTGTAACCATCTTCAAATACAGATTGGAATGTTTTTGCAATAAGAAACGGTGAAGTTCTCTTAAAAGAACTATCCGAGTGACTATCAGTGCGTTTAATTATGAAAAAACGTGTGAATGACTTCTATACAATTCGTTGCTCTCCAGATGGAAGAGATAGAAGGAGTTGAAGTTTTTCCATCCATAATAAAGAGAAAACTAATTCAGACCCCGGCCGCACCACCCACTACCGAGCCCAACAAGGGAATGCACATTCATGCACTAGTGCTAACAGGGCCCATACGCTCACATGACACACGTATTTCAGTTTCCACCCTTAACGAAATGACTAGTATGTGCCTGCTCACTTGATCCCCAGCCAGTGACATACAAGTCAGCTGACCAGCCGATTGATGCATACGGGACCAATGTGCACCTCCCGTCTACCTGAAGCAGAGGCCAAAGCAGTGTGTTGGTTTCCCTCAAGTGCCAGGATCCCCCTTTCCAAGAACACGGGTCGCCACGCACGGCAAACGCGTGGGTGGTTTACAATTATCCATAAGTCGATATAAACAGGATGATATCGGCTTATGCAGAATCACCCTCACCTCGCCCCAGAAGAAGAAACCATAGTGAGAGTGAAACAAAGAAGAAAGATTAGACAAGAGAATGGAGAGGAAATAAGAAAAGAGAAAGATCGCTCAGGTGCCCGGGGTTGCGAAGCCCGTGAATACCTAAAGAAGGTATCCCCCTGGGGGGGTGTCCTTGTTATGCATTTGAAGTTCTGAGTGGTTAACAATTTTTTCCCTTCTGAGTTTAGTTTTCTTAGCAGCATGGGTGGTCATCATCAGTTTCGATACCAAAATCATACAACACATTTGAGGCGATCTGATAATCCAAAGCGATTGCTCTATCTGATAATCCAAAGCGATCACTAGTCACCGCAATATTTTTCAATTTAATACGCATCTGCTGTTGTGACTTACATTTAAATTTACGTTCTTCGAAATCGTCATTGTTGTCAACTTCCATGTCTTCAAACGAATTACAGACTAATTCTTCTGGCAGGAGGACTTCTGCATTTGCATGTTTTGAGCAAGATCGCTGTGATAATAATAAATAAATATGCATTAATTGGAAATACAAGAATTTTAGTTCAATAATGGGTACCTTTTTTGCTTTTTTCTAGTTACAGATAATAGAAACAGAACACCATACTATATAAGCTCACTTGCTGTCTAATGTTATTTTGCATTTACACACAGAAACATCAAACAGTGACAAATATACATTTTTTTAATCTCCAACTCTCTTTTTGAACTTTTCCTTTTCCTTATCATGCTTAAAGGACTTTATAAGATTACGATAGCTGTCATAGTATACATTTATTAACTAAATAATTCTTTAAGGCATTACTTTTGGTACTGAAGCTTTATCAAACCTTATTTAAGACAGAATTCAAAAAAAATATTTTTCCACGCTCAACAACTCAAAATTTTAAGACACATTTTCAGACTCATTTTTAAAAATAAAAACATAAACGTGGCGGCGTGATTTATGAAGAGATTTATAAGGGATCCATGTTTTTATTTTTCGTTCAATTAATTAGAAATTGATTTACAAACAATTATTTTGACAGAACGATAATTGTTTTTTGTTTCCAGCGCTATCGCTTCGAGAAACTCGGTTCAAAATGTTCATTTTGATAGCATTTTTAGGATTTCCTTCATCTCACGAAATCCTATTACTCCCGCTCTGTTGTCTGTCAGTCACAGAAACATTCTCAAAAACTATGTAACTTACAGAGTTGAAACTTTTTATATAAATCTGAATACTAGCTATGAAGAGCTCAAAATATTAGAATTTGAAAAATTGGTATTATTTTAATAAATAGAGACAAAATTCTAACAGCCTTTTCCTATTAAATTGGAACATTGTTCGTTATAGCCGATGCCAAAAATTACAAATCCACGATGAAATTCTTTCTACAGTAATTAATTTTCTATCAGACGATTTCCACGTGAAAAATGAAATAAAAAGTTTCACCAATTGAAAAAAAGATTAACATGAAATAAAATTGATTGACGTCATAGTGGTAATAAAACTGTAAGAATTCTCTATAATACAAGGAGTATGAGTATGTGTAATGTACACAAAGCAGATTAATATCTCGTCAATAGAGAATTAAAAAGAAAATATGACGTCATATCGGAAGTTTAATGGATTTTTCAAATGTTCCAGAATAATGCAAAGCGAGTATCAGCATGAATAATAGAGAATAGTAAATATATGATATAAATGCTGGACGATTACACCATGAAACATTTCTACATTAAAGACGTGAGTATAAAACATCACAAATTTACTGAATGTTGTATACAAAACGTTTGTATACATATACACCATTCAGTAAATTTGTGATGTGTTATACTTTACGTCTTTAATGTAGCAAATATATGAGTTTGAGAAACGCATTGAATCACGATAAAAACCCGATTACGGAAATATTCGCATATTTTAACATATTGAAGGTGTACAACATGTTAATTTTTAATTTTTTTTTTTAATATCGCATTTAGTCCTCATGACAGATATTATTATGACAGAATATAATAGCGGGCTTCGCCTGCTATCGAGCTGGTTTAGATATTCGAAAAGACAAGAAAAATATACCGGTAAATTTTTATTTTATAAAAAATATGACTTTTTTTTGGTTGCTAAATGAAATTTATTTGGATTTATTAAAGAAAGGATAAAGTGTTTTGAAAGGATTATTAAACGAAACCATTAGAGCTATCTTTGATCACACTTACCACACTTGTTTGAAATATATTCTGCCTTTATTAAAAAATCGAGACAATACAAACATTATAAAGTTTCTGAATAAGAGAGCCTGCCAATTGGATGCATTTTAGAGAAAAAATGGATTTTAAAATATGTCTCAAAATAAGCAGTTTGGATTTGAATACGCCCTTAACTTGTGATTCCACAATATTTGAAATGTGAGAAAAAATTTACTGACCTGTTGTTTGATTTCATAGCTAAGTCGTAATTTTCTTGGAAACAACACTTGAGAACGCCTTCATAAGTTGGACGTTTATTCACAGATAACCCCTTTGCGTTCCCAAATAACAGGTAGTTAAAGTCACTGCGAGTAATTTTCTTGGCAACAGCCATGCCACAGTGGTTAATATAAACAATTAACCAAATCACTAATTAATCAAATCTGTCTTTAAACAGCGTAATTGGAACTCACATGAAAAACACAATGCGAGTCATTGCCGGCTGAACACTAGTGAACAATTGACAGATACTGCTGTTTTACGAAGCATACCCATGCGTGTCGCCCAATGTATTGTGGGACGAGACCATGCGTGGGTACAGGGAGCATTGACGGGCACCAACACCCAACATGGTGCTTCGCGCTGGACTGCTGCTAGGATAGTAGGATACAGGATACGTTTTGATTGCGCCAAATTAAGGATTTTTTAAATACCTTGTGCTACCTTAAATTGAGTAATTTCAATTGATTATTTATTCCAACGTGTTTTTTATCTTTCTTTTAAAGCTTTATAACCGTAGCAGTTTTTTATCTTTTTTATAGCTTTAAAAAACGAATGACAACTATTACTTTTTCAATAAATTTGACATATTCAAGTGCAATACGGTGCTACAGCAAGATATAAAAATTTATTTTAATTTGTTTTTGGATTTTACTAAGCTAACCTAGAGACACGTTTTCTGTGGTATAGCGAATCAAAACACAAAAACAAAATATTTTCGCCCATCGTAATGTACTCTGCTGTCCAAAAATTAAGTGGCAGTGACCGGATGGTTTCGCTTTTTACATGGTTTGTCAAATATCTACTGAAATTCTTGACGAATTGTCCTTAAACTTCGAGGATATAAAGCATAGTATTGATTTCAAGAACAGTAGAAACAGTATACTGCAATTAAAATATTAATATATGGAATATTTGATGCGATATGGGCATTTGTATGAAATAATTTTTAACTGCTCAGGTGCGAACTATACCAAAGATTTTCTTTTCATGATTTGATAGTCAATTCTATAGAGCAACTAATATAAAAAGACCAGTCAAACATAGGGAAAACTCAGAAAGATATCGGCAATATAGTGAAAAAATTGACAAATGTGGTGGAACGCCTATTTTGGTAAGTGGAACGCCTATTTGGAACACTTGATTTTTGAAGCCTTATACAAAAATTTTTAATTAGTTCAATTCGAACTCATCAACTTATTTTATTGAATACCATATTACTAAAAAAAAAGCTTATGATTAATTTCTAAAATAATTCTTTAAATGTTTTTAACGGATTTTCTTTTAAAAATTCAAGGGGGGGGGGGTTGTTCCATTTACCCCTTGTTACGGGGTAAGTGGGCCCACCGCTCTTTATTTAAATTAAAACAAGCATAACTAAAGAAGGGATGAGTTGGTGTTACTTGATAAAGTATAGAAATTTGCAATATGAAATATTTTATTTAAAATGTATCCATGTACGACATATCTACTCACTTTAAGATCAATTATGACAAATAATTATAGAATGAAAAACCCAACAAGTACATTTATGAAATGTTTTGAAAGCCTAAAGGCATATGTTTTACTTTAACGTATAAAACAGTGCTGAATAAACATAATAAGGTTGATTAAAATTAATTTTGCACATTAGCAAGCACTGTAAGATGAAAAAGGAAGTAGAAACACTAAATGTCAGCGTCTATTTAAAGTTGGTTGAGAGAGAATCATTATTACTCCATCCTCATCCTCAGTATTAATAATTTCAACATCATCTACATCCGGCCAGTAAAAAGTCTCACAATTTCTATTCTTTCTTGCAAATTTAGCAGTTATTTTTTCATTTGTATCATTAACTTCTAAAATTAGAGCTAAACAATACTTTTTTATGCACGTTTCATAAATACCTAGTCACCAGCTTTAGAAATTTTTTCAGCTAAACTAATAATTCCGTCTAGGTCTTCATGATTGTCTATAAATTTATCCACATCCCTCTATATTCAATTTGAAAAACTACACATAACCATAAGTACTATAGCAATTTAAGGAAACGTGTTTAAGCCATAATGCAGAAATTCATTTAAGTTTACTAACAAGGAGAGTGCCAAGCTTGGTAATCACAAATTTTGATTATTTTTATATATGTTGTAGGGTAGAATCCCCTTAGTCTCGTGTTCAATGGTTTTTATACAACGCTTTTATGTTCTCGAGAAATGGGGGGTCTAATATTTTAACACAACTTAAATGCTTACTTTGTAACGAAAAAACTTCGTTGGTTGTAGCTCAGTTGATATGGCGTCTGCTCGTTGATACGAGGGCTCGGGTTCGACGCAGAAAAGCGCAACGTTTGTTTTTCTCATTTTTTTATAAATATACTTGTAATTATAATTTAATTATCTCAATTAAAAATTATAATATTGTGCACTAATTATAATGTTAACCTATTTATTTTTTTATCTGTAACTAAATCGTTGTATAAAGTATCATTAAAGCGTTAAATTTTTTTAATTACTTTTAAAATGTAATACATGTATGATTTATCGATGAAACGATATTAAACAATTGTGTCAATTCGTGATTGTAAAGAAACATCATTTATAAATCGCCTTAACAAGGGAAGTCAATGCGATGATAATACTACTCTGTTTTTAAAGTAAGAAGCAGAATTATATTAAAAACTAGCGGTCCGTCCCGGCTTTGCACGGGTAGACAATGTAATTTTTTTATTACATTCGTTTTCCTGAATTTCGCGCTCCAACCTAAAACTGTTGCTGAGATATGGCGAAATGACCTAAAACTTTCGAATCCCCCTTTAACCACCTTCTAGGTGGGGTGGTAAGATTTCTAAATTCACTGGAATGCGTGTTTAATCATTTGTTTAGTAGATTTGCATTCTTGAATTTCGCGCACCTACATAAAACAGCTGCTGAGATATGGCGAAATGTCCTAAAATTTTCGAAACCACCCCCTTTAAAATCCTTCGGGAGGGGGGATTTCTAAAATCACTGAAATGCGTGTTTATCCATTTTTTAGTAGATGTGTTTTCCTGAATTTCCCGCTCCTACCTAAATCCGCTGCTGAGATATGGCGAAATGACCCAAAACTTTTGAATACCCCTTTAGCCACCTTCTGGGAGGAGTTTCCAAACTCGCCGAAATACGTGTTTAACCAATTTTTTAGTAGATTTGTTTTAATTAATTTCGCCCTCCTACATAAAAGCTGAGATATGGCGAAATTACCTAAAAAATTCGACCCCCCCCCCATTTAACCACCTTCTGGGGGGAATTTCCAAAATTGCTGAAATACGTGTTTTATTCATTTTTTAGTAGATTTGTTTTTCTGATTTTCGCGCTCCTATCTAAAACTGCTGCATAGATATGAACAAAACATTCGACTCCCCTTTTAACCCCCCTTTGGTAGGAAATTTCTAAATTCGCTGAAATACGTGTTTAACCAATTTTTTAGTAGACTTGTTTTCCTTAATTTCGTGCTCCTACATAAAACTGCTGCTGAGATATGGCGAAATGACCTAAATCATTTGACCACCCCCTTTAACCACCTTCAGGGGGGGGGATTTCTAAAATCCTTGAAATACGTGTTTAATCATTTTTTAGTAGATTTAATTTCCTGATTTTCGCCTCCTACCTATAACTGCTGCTGAGATATGGCGAAATGACGTAAAACATTCGACCACTACCCTTTAACCCCCTCCGGGAGGGGAAATTCTAAAATCCCCGAAATACATGTTTAGTCAAGTTTTTAGTAGATTTGTTTTCCTGATTTATGTGCTCTTAACTAAAATTGCTGCTGAGATACGGCAAAATGACCTAAAACATTCGACCACCCCCCTCTTTAACCCCTCGGGTGGTGAATTTCTAAAATCGTTGAAATAAATGTTTAATCATTTTTTAGTAGATTTGTTTTCCTGATTTTCGCGTTCCTACCTATAACTGCTGCGAGATATGGCGAAATGACCTAAAACGTTCGACCACCCCCTTTAACCCCCTCCGGAAGGGAAATTTCTAAAATCGCTAAAATAGGTGTTTAATCATTTTTTTAGTAGATTTGTTTTCTGGAATTTCAAGCTCCTACCTATAACTGCTGCTGACATATGGCGAAATGACCTAAAACATTCGACCACCCCCATTTAACCCCCTTCTGGGGGGAATTTCTAAAATCGCTGAAATAGGTGTTTAATTATTTTCTTAGTAAATTTGTTTTCTGGAATTTCAAGCTCCTACCTATAACTGCTGCTGAGATATGGCAAAATGACCTAAAACATTCGAACCCCCCTTTAACCGCCTTCGGGGGGAATTTAAAAAATCCCTTCTTATTGCTTTCCTAGGCCATAACAGCAATCTACAGTCCAAATTGCGTGACCCTGACTTTAGTAGTTTCGGCTGGGCGTTGATGAGTCACTCAGTCAGTCAGTCAGTCAGTCACCGTTTCCTCTTTATATAATAGTATAGATTAGCATAAAAATTATATTACAAAACATTTATGTTTTATTTTATTGTAACTAGAGGGCGACACAACAGACTTTGGGTATTTCTTTTTTTAGTTTGGTGCAGTTAAGTGATTCTTGTTTCCACTATTTATCGCACAAGTGCGTATAATTCTATAACAGCTTATATTCGTATATGAATGGAAGAAGCCAGCTGTAGTTCACAAGCAGATCAATCTGAAGCATCGGGATTCGATAAATATCAGAAAAGTTCTGTCACAAATGCTTTGAAGTACTGTAAAATTTTATTGCAAAAGAATGGGTTTTTAACAAATAATTCAGCATCTGAAATATCTTCGTTTTCTATTGCGATGGGAGAATAATTCTATAAGTCGATAGTATGTTGATTTTGTAACGATTTTTGAATTTTCACCAGTCAATAATAGCTCCAATTTTTTTAAATCTCTTTAAATGATGAGAAAAGTTTAATAATGGTTTAAAAATCAAAAATGCTAAATTAAAATTTAATTATGTTAACAAAATTTTAATTGAGATTATTCAATTATAATTACAAGTATATTTTTTAAAAAATGAGAAAAACAAATTTAATGCGTTCCGCGCCTCGAACCCGGGCCCTTGGATCAATGAGCAGATTCCATATCAACTGAACTCAGAACAAACAGTTATTTCGTTACAAAGTAAGTATTTAAGTTGTATTATAATATTAGACCCCCCATTTCAAGAGAACTAAAGAGCGTCGTATAAAAATCCATTGAACCTAACACTAAGAAGCTTCTACCCTACAACATATATAAAAATAACAAAATCTGTGATTATCAAGCTTGGCACTCTCCTCGTAAGTGGGGTAAGTGGGACTAGGGTATCACACTTACCCCATAATTAGAAGCCCCATTTACCTCAAAAAGGCTAAAATTACAGGGTAATTGGAACCTCACATCTTAATAACAGTTTTTGTAAAAATTCAAATTACAATATGTATTTTAGGTTACATTTTGCACAACAGTTTAATAAACATTAAAAGATAATGAAGACTAACATGGAAACACCTCTTGGGAAAATGTAGCTTCAACTCTTTAAACAAACTATTCTAGAAATTTATTTTACACTAGCTGACCCGCCTTCGTTGCCCGAGCCCGTGTAATAAACTCAAATCTTTTAAAAAACGAAATCATAAATTTACTTTAATGTCATAGAAGGTGACTATTAAGTTAATTATAATGTTTGGAATCAGTTCCGTTGAAATCGGAAAGATAGTTGCGGAAATACGGAAACGGGGCATAGTTAGAGAAAAAACTTTGAAGGAGGGGCCGGGGGGGGGAGGGGATGTTCAAGTGCTCTTCAGAAAATGACTAATTAGGTGTACCACTATGCATCTTTAAAAATTTGTTCGTTTGGTTAAGTTAGAAACTTAATTACAAATTTGGCTTAAACTATTATTCGGAAATAGTGGTAGCCTCTACTCATAAATTTAGTTTAATGTTATAAAGGGTGTCTATTAAGTTAATTATAACGTCTGGAATCACTTGCGTTCAAATCGGAAAGATAGTTGCTGAGATACGGAAACGGGGCATAGTTAGGTAAAAAACCTTGTAGGAGGAGTCGGGGGGGGGGATGATCAAGTGTCGTTCAGCAAATGACTAATTAGACAATCACTATGCATCTTCAAAAATTCATTCGTTTGGTTAAGCTAGGAACTTAATTAGAAATTTGGCCTAAACTATTATTCGGAAATACTGGTAGCCTCTACTCATAAATTTAGTTTAATGTTATAAAGGGTGACTATTAAGTTAATTATAATGTTTGGAATCACTTGCGTTGAAATCGGAAAGATAGTTGCAGAAAGATAGAATAGATTTATGGAAACGGGGAATAGTTAGAGAAAACTTTGAAGGAGGTAACAGGAAGGGGGGGGGGCGGATGTTCAAGTGACCTTCATCAAATAACTAATTAGGAGGATCACTATAAATCTTTAAAGATTGATTCAGTTGGTTAAGCTAGGAACTTAATTTGAAATTTGGCTTAGGCTATTATTCGGAAATACTGGTAATTGATTTTTAGAAATACACCTTGAAGCAATGAATGCTGATTTTTACGATAATTTAGTAAACATGGAACTAAATGGAGAAGTTCGGAACATTATTACTGAGATATTACTGTGAAACTGAGATTTAAAATAGCGGTATTCTGTATATAAAACAACAATTAAATGCTACGAGTGAAGCTAACAAAAATGTTAAAATTGTTAAATGTAATTAGACCCTTACCCCTCACCATTCCCCGAAATATATAACAAATAATCTGTTAAATGAAGTTTTTTGTATTAATAGTCTCTATCATAATAATAAATGTCCTGTTTAAAAAAAACCCTTAAACCCAGATAATTATAATGAACAAAAACGTGAGTGGAAATGTCTTAAACAGGTAGCTTTTATGTAATTTGCCGTCAGTAGATGGCGCTACATTTGCTTGGCTATATGCATGTAACTGCAGTCCATGTTGGCACTATTTTGTTATAGTAAGTCCTTATCTATGCATCGTTACTCTGATTTATTTAATGTGTTCTGAGAAGATATTCTACACAACCAACCAACCGTTTAAAAAAATCGTATTTTTAATGAGAGTTCTTCGTTCATTTTAATTAATATTTCAAAAAGTAATTAACATATATAAATTCTGACGTTCAGGTACACCAGGAGAGGGTTTGGACTACCTAAATCTAAATTTCCAGCCTTCTAGGTGGGCTAGATTTTCCTAGCCATCGCCAACAGACACAGACACACACACACAGACACACACACACACACACACAGACACACACACACACACACACACAGACACACACACACACAGAGATCGAAACTTTCTTTTATTAGTACAGATTATGTAGTTCTATGACATGAAACAAAGCTCAAATATTTCCAAAACCCATGAGTGTGACGAAATGTGACATGATCAATGCAAATAAGTGTGAAAAATCCTTTACATATTTTAGTTTGAGGGAGAGGACCCATTTACCCCAGTGGCACACTTACCCCAACCAACCCTAACTAAAATAAGTGTCTGAGCTCATTACAAAGCCAGAAAACTATATCCGTGATTGCGCATTAAGACAAATATATTAAATACATAAACCAAATATACATGTTGGTCAATGATTTTTTTCAAAATTTATCAAGAAAACAAATTATGCAATATGTGGATCAACTAGAGATAAATCAATATATTTTTTAAATATACATCTTTATTTCTTGTTGCAATATTTACTTTCTATTCATTTAATTAGATGTCCTATGCGCCGACTTGAGAAAATTTCATCTTATTCCATTTGTGTAATTTTGTATACAGGTTGTTCACAATATTACAGTTTTGAGTTTGTGTACTTATTCCGCACACTTTTATTAAATATAATGATTTAAAAGGATAAAACGTTCTATAAATAGCTTTCTAACACTGTGTAGTCAATGGTAATATGAAAACAATATATAAACATCAAATTGATTGATAATTTTAGTTTAACGTTTGTCAACTCATACGTGAGTTATATTGGTCAAAATGAAAGCATTTGGTGGCAAAATACAACTTACCACTGATGATTTCTAACACTACTGTTATCAGGATTATCACTTATTTCTACATATGCATCTAGTTTTGTCGAACTCTAGTTCTTCATTTTTGCATTCACAGATTTATATGTTTTCATTTTGATTAAAAACCCGTTTACAACGAGACATCCCCACAAAAAGTACAATTATTTTCACCTTAACAATACAGCATCATTAACAGCATCATATCAAGTGGAGTGACAAGTTCACTCCACTTCACAGAATCATTTACTGTACTTATTATATATTGAATATTAATTAAAGTATGTAACACACATAATAAATAAAGGTGGACGAATTAAATTACTTTTATACACTTAATTATCTTCACAAAATACCAATACGTAACATCACAACATCAAGAATTAACAGCAACTATATTCAGTGGCAAAAGCAGTAAAACGAACATATGAATAAGTGTCGCTAGCAGACAGAGGACTTATTTTAAGAAATTATTTTGTAATACTGACATCTACAGCTTATTATCTGAAGTAAAAACACTACAGTACTATTTTCGAATAGTAATCTTCTCTTATTTATTATTCTCTGTTTTATCGCAAAAAAAGTGAACATTTTCATTTGGAAATAGTAATAGTCAAATTCAATGGACGGTTCAAATATTACGAAAAATTCTACTACGAGAGCCGTTATTTTTCGAATGAAGACGTATGCTTAGATTTCAGGGGGCTGTGACTAAGCTAGATCTTTTTAATGCTGTGATTAAGATTCTACTACGCATTAACACATACTTCGAATAAAATGTTATTATTAAAGATGTGACTAAGCTAGATCTTTTTAAGGTTACTACACAATGCTGTGATTAAGATTCTATTACGCATTAACACATAATTCAAATAAAATGTTATTATTAAAGCTTTGTTATTGAAATGTCTTTTGAAATCTACTCTATGTATGTATATAAAATCCTAATGAGACAAATTTGTGAAAGATTTAATGAAGACTGATTTTATGAAACGAATATATGTTAAATGCGGGATTTGTAAAACGCGGAAGGTAATGTAATTTTAGTATGTTTCTACAGTTACCTACAACATATTTTTCTTTGAAGAGGGTGTATATAGCATTTTATGTTACTTTACAGGGCCGCACAAAAGAAAACTAATAAACGTAATGATTTTATATATGACGATATATAACGAATATAGATTAAATGTGGGGTTTCCAGAATAATGACATTAAAGTAATTTTAGTATGTTGGTACAGTCCCCTGCAGCATGTTTTTACTTGAATAGAGTGTATGTAACATTTACAATTATTGTATACCGTTGCACGAAACAAGTCGATTACACAACTGTCTATGAGCGATAAGTATTCAAAATATGAAATTTAGTGCCATTTTGTTATTTGAAACGCTAAGAAATTTGTACATGTAACTACATATTTTTTATGTTACTTACTGCAGCACATTCTCCACTCAAAATATGGAATGTAGCGTTTATAGTTCTTTTACAGAGTAACACAAAATAATATAGGTGCATTACACTTTATCGCCAATTACTTTCAGAATAGTTATTTTCTATAACGCTTATTTAACTTTTAATGCTTCAAGTATCAATATGTGTACAGCTGTGTCGTCAATATTTCGAACACATAGCATTTTTTTTTTTGCATGTTTCACAGCATGGCGGCCGTCTTAGGATATAAATGTGTAGTACTGAATCAATAAAACTTATTTTTGCGTTTGCAGTAATCCCTAGTGCGAAAGAGGATATCTACATTTACAGAGTTGATATTTATTGTTTTACATTATAAAGACATGTATGGTTATTACTTTCAATTTAAACTCATTTCTTAAAGCTGAAATATTTTTAAATATGGAGATGGAAATAAATGTAAATTACCTATTCATTACTTATACAAATATATCAGCTAATTTGCCACATAAAACATACAAAAGCAAGGTATATGCTATTAATCTATCTGCTTGACTGTCTATCCATACCCAATTTAAATTTCTTAAAATGCTCCAAGTTTCAAGAAATCTTGATTGGTTATTATGATAGATTACAATGTGTTACAATAGGTGAATTAGGAACAAAAATAAGCAAGTCCAGGAATTTGCGCACGAATAGCGCAGTTGGCAGAGCCCCGTATGATATATAGATATACAGAAAATATACCTGAGACTTTTAGTAGGAAATGTACTTTTATGTTCATTCTATTTTTTAGAAAAAGTATAGTAAAAGATGAATAAATCTCTCTAAATGTCTCAATGTTTTTTTTTTTTGTTTTTTTTTTGTTTTTTTGTCAGCAATAGCTTCAGAAACAGTTGCTTGAATTTACAATATCAAATAATGTTATATCAGGTAGTATAATGGTTTTGTTTACAATCTACAGTTTGCTCTATTTTGATATAAAAATTATTGTTATTTTTATATACACTTTGTTTTTTCTCAAAGTTGCACGCTTTTTCAATTACATTAACGTTACTAAAAAGTCTGTTTAAGAAGTAACAATATTAAACGCCTTAACGCCAACTTCCACATCTACTATATATATAAAACACAAACGGAAATTTCGTTCCGTTCCTTTATAACTCGAGTTCCACTGAATGGATTCCACTTGATGGAACTTACATTGTTCGATAGATAATTTTTCAGGAAAGGTTTTAGTATATAACATATTGTTCTACGTACATTAGTTACAGAATTATGATAGAAAGTTCTGTTAATTTGGCCGAAAAGGATACCATTGCTAATTTTTAGGCGACCATTATTGTTGCAGAAAGAAATGAAAAGGCTATACATCTCGAAAAATAAAAGAAAACTTGTTGCTAATTTTATTTTTTTTAAAAGAAAGGAAAGAAAGAAATAGAAAGAAAAGAAAAAAAAAAGAAAAAGAGTTTTGATGAGAAATAATATTATAAAACGAAAATATTTTAAACATGATTAGGAATGCTCGTAATGCTTAAAAAATTATTCAAGGGCAAGATTGCTATTGAAACAAAATTTGGCGATTTATCTTTTGTTTTTGGCGATTTTGATTTTACTTTTGACCCCAAACAATTTGATTTTAAGCCAAAAGTTTTTTTGTTGTTGTTGTTGTTGCAGAAAGAATTGAAATGGCTATACAACTGAAAAAATAAAAGAAAAACTGTTACTAATTTTATTTAAAAAAGAAAAAAAAATGAAAAAAGAGAAAAACAGTTTTGATGAGAGATTTTAAGCCAAAAGGTGTTTTTTCAAGTGTACAACAGCATTTTTGCAGTATTTTTTATTTTTGGTACTTTTCGGTTAGCCGGCGCCAGTGATAGATATATACATGTATATACACACACACTTATATATATACATATATCTACACAAATATATGTATATACATACATATATATACACTTATATGTATGAATATATACATATATATTTATATATGTACATATATTACTGGCGCCTGGATAACCGAAAAGTTACTTTTTTATTCAAATGCAAACTATATTAATGGCAATATACTTCTATTTACTTCTACATATATGAAATTTCACTCCGGCTGCTTATAACTCGAGTTTTGCTGAATGGATTTAGTAGAATTTAAACTGTAAGATAATTTTTCGTAGAAGGTTTTATTGTATAATATATCGTTTTACGTAGCTTAGTTATAAAATTATTATGGGAAGTTCTACAATCAGATCAATACGATTATGAAAGATTAGCCTTTTTAAAAGATTTTGCCGAATGGATTTTGATGGAACCTACACTGTTAGATAATTTTCTACGGAAAGTTTTATTATACAACATATCATTCTACGTTTCTTAGTTCTAGAATTATAGGGGGAAATTTGAAAATCAGGTGACCATTTTTTTAAATCAAATATTAGCCTTTTAAATATTTGATTCCGATTATGAAAGATTAGCCTTCTAAAAAAGTTCTACTGGACAGATTTTGATGAGAATTGTATTGTTAGTTAGTTAGATGCTATTTCAGGAATGGTTATAGTGTACTACATATTGTTCTACGTTGCTTAGTCAAACAGTTATGTGTGAAGGTTATATAGTCAGGTGAACCCGATTCCGAAAGATTAGCCTTTTTGAAAGTTTTTACTGGGCATAGTTTTTGTGAGTTGCATTGTTAAATAGATAATGTGTAAGGATGGTTTTAGTATATTTCATATCGTTCTGTTAGTTTTTGAATTATGTGACAAAGTTTTATAATCAGATGAACCCGATTATCAAGGATTAACCTTTATAAAAACTTCTACTGAATGAATTTTGTTAGTTAATTTTTTTGCATCGTTAGTTCAATAATTTTTTAGTGAAGGTTTTAGTATATTGCATACAGTTTTATCATTCTTTAGCAAACCCTAACGGTAAATGACCAAATAAAAGAGTTGGTCCTTACCAGCTAAAATTTTGACTGCACATTAGAAAATATAATATCGGAATGACGTCATTTTTCAGTAATGTGGAAGGATATTCCACGTAAATATACAGATTGCTTTCAAATACAAGGTCAAATTAAACGATATATTTCGTTTGATTCAAGGTTCTTTTGTAGAAACCGACCAGCGCAGCGGGCGTAGCTTGCTAGTTATTCAATAAAACGACGGGCGTTGCCAATTTATTATATAGCTGTAGTTGATAACAATATAAAAATATGCACTTTGCTTTTCAGGATGTTACACAACAAATAAAATACCAAGATGTAAAGTTATTTTCTGGTTATCTGCTTTTATCGTTTTAATTATCTCAAAAATAACACACAAAGCCTAGAGACTATTTATGTTAAAATTGGTCCTATTAACAATAATATTTAAAATAGCTCACCTGTCGTTGTTATGTCTTCAGTAGTGGTTGGGTGTGGAGTTGTTGTTTGCTTTTTAGTTGTTGTCGGATCAGGTGTTGTTTGCTTTTTAGTTGTTGTCGGATCAGGTGTTGTTTGCTTTTTAGTTGTTGTCGGATCAGGTGTTGTTTGCTTTTTAGTTGTTGTCGGATCAGGTGTTGTTTGCTTTTTAGTTGTTGTCGGATCAGGTGTTCTTTGCTTTTTAGTTGTTGTTGTTTGCTTTCCAGTTGTTGTTGTTTGCTTTTCAGTTGTTGCCGGATCAGGTGTTGTTGTTAGCTCTGAAATAGAAAACGGCTGCATTTGAGGTACAGAAAAAATTCATGTTATAAACTGATACTCGCTGAAATGTTTTGTCATATGCGTTGGCCAAAAAATCTGATATGAGCATTAAATATGCTAATGTGCATTGTAATCATGACATGCATCAAATGAGAGTAGCTTGTGAAGTTTTTGCTAAATTGAAGGTTAAAAAGTAAATTTACACAGCTAGATTTATAAAAGTAGATGACATGTTGCAAGATACATTAGTAAAAGTTTCTTTTGTAGAAATGGCCTTAGTTAAACGTGTAAATAGAATTCCGTTAAATGAAAACTCCATAAATACTAGTTCTATTGAAGATGAAATAGGCTGTATGAAAACTTTTACATACGGCACAGATTTAAAATATTACCCTCAGCTTGGAATATTTCCTAGAAGAACAGTACACATTATTTAAATAAAAACGTTAAAGAAAATCTTGATAGAATGCAACAAATGGGCATAATCCAACCAGTGAATATCCTACTCATGCAGTCTTATTTATAGTTGTAATTCATCGAAACGGAAGAATCCGCATGGATCCATCTAGTCTGAAAAAAAATTTAAAGTACGATACCCCATAAGAACATTGGCCGAAATTACTGCGTGTATAAATGGTTCTAAATTGTTTTCATTACTGAACTGTAAAAACGAATTTTGGCAACTGAAAATAACAGAGCGTAATCGTAAATACCTCGCTATGACCCGTCCTTGAGGACGATTTTCCTACTTGAGAATGCTAATGGGTCAAGCATCTACACCAAACGTTTATCAACAAGTTGTTGAGCATCTGATACGAGGCTAACGAAAAAGACAGGCTACCGCGGTTCATTCCACTTATCTTTTTTTACAGACCGCCAGAGTGACGTGTTGCTCTTTTCGTACATCTGTATTGGTGGATTCGAGCATCACGTGACTCCCGCGGTCTGTAAAAAAAGATACGCGTAAAGCACCGCGGTAGCCTTTCTTTTTCGTTAGCCTCGATCTGATAGGAAATATAGAAAGTGTTGAATGTACAATTAATAACATTCTGATACATACATCGTCTAAAGAAAAATTGGAAGAACTCACTTTCGAAGTCATAAAAATGTTCACAGAATGTGGTTTAACACTTAATACAGAAAAATATGTATATTCACAAATTAGTATTCAGTTAAATATATAGACACGTAGTTACTAATGTGGGGTTAAAAGCCGATTCTAGAAAGATCCAAGCTATTCTTGAATTAAAGTTACAGAAAATATAGAATCGTTTCTCATTTTCTTGGAATGATCACTTGACTAAATTCGTTCCGAACTTGTCATAGTTAAAACAGTCCTAAAAACATTATGTAAAAGATATGTCGAATGGATTTGGCAGAGTGATTAACAGACATCATTTGAAGAGCTGAAAAGAAAAAAAAATTATCTTCCATTTCATTTAGCTCTTTGCTGAAATATTTTAATGTGAATTTACGTATAACATTATTGTTAGACTTTAACAAACACGCAGTAGAGCTGTAATTATACAAGAAAGGCATCCAGTAGCTTATGCAGTCAAAGCACTGGAGAAGACACAGCAGAATTTTATCTCGAATACAGAAAGAATCATTTGGAATCATATTCGAATATCTATGTTTTCATCAAATTTTAAATTATGGAGATGGAAATAAATGTAAATTACTTATTCATTACTGATACAAATCTATCAGCTATTTCGCTACATAAAACACTCAAATGCGTATATGCAATTAATCTGCTTCCTGCCTGTCTATCCATACACAATTTAAATTTCGTAAAATTCTCCTAGTTTCAAGAAAGCATAATTTGTTATTGTTGTACATTACAATGTGTTACAATGGGTGAATTCGGAACAAAGATGTGCAAGTCTGTAGAAACTCCGGAAGTTGGAGCACAAAAGGCGCAGTTGGTATATCCCCGTATGATATAAATATCCATAATGCCTATCTGTGATTTTTAGTATGAAATGTGCTTCTATGTTAATTCTATTATTTAGAAAAAGTAAAATAAAAAATGAATAAATCTGTCTGAATGTCTGAATGCTTTTTCTTAGTAATAAGCTCAGAAAGAGTTGTATGACTAAAAATATCAAGTAATGTTATATCAGGTACTATAATGATTTTGGTTACCATCTATAGTTTGTTCTATTTTGATATTTAAAATATTGTTATTTTTATGTACATAGTCTTTCTTTTTTCTCAAAGTTGAGCGCTTTTTACCTATTAAATTAACATTAGTCAAAAGTTTGTTTACGAAGTTACGATATTAAACGTCTCAACACCCTTTTCCCCAATTTTAAATAAAACGACGTTAAAAATTTAATATAGAGCTGATATAATATATATGATAGTTGATATGCATATGACAATATAAAAAAGTCTCCACTTTTCTTTTTCAGATTGTGACACAAGAGATAAAATAAAAGGATGTAAAGTTTTTGTTTCAGGGTATCTGCTTTTAGCATTTCAATTATCTCAAAAATAATACACAAAAGACTAGAGAATATTTATTTTAAAGGTGTCCTTATTAACAATAATGTTTTAAATAGATCACCTGTCGTTGTTATGTCTTCAGTAGTAGTTGGGTCTAGAGTTGTTTTTTTTTGCTTTTCAGTTGTGGTTGGATTAGTTGTTGTTGTTGGCTCGGAAATAAAACACGGCTCAATTTGCGAATAGGAAAAGAGTAAAATTCATATTATATACTGATGCTCGGGGAAATGTTTTGTCATATGCCTTGGCTAAAATGCGAGTTTGAGCATTAAATATGCTAATGTGCATCTAGTCATGACACGTTTTTCTAATAAATGTAAGTAGATTGTGAAGTTTTTGTTAAATTGAAGGTGAAAAAGAAAACTTGAAATATTTCCTGCAAGACCGGTTCTTTTTTATTTAAAGAAAAACGTTAAAGGAATTCTTTATAGAATGCAACAAATGGGCATAATCAAATATGTTAATATCCTACTCATGCGGTTCATTTATAGTTGTAGTACATCGAAATGGAAGAGTCCGCGTTGATCCATCTAGTATGAAAAAAATTTAACCATACAATATCCCTTAGGAACATTGGCCTAAATTGCTGCATGTATAAATGGTTCTAAGTGGTTTATATTTTAGTACAATAGACCTCTGGTCGCAGTGCTAGGTTCTTTGAACGGTAAAAAATCTTTAAGTCTAAGTGGTTTATAGTACTGAACGGTAAAAAAAATTGGCAACTGAAAATAACAGAGTATACTCATAAATACCCCGCCATGACCACTCATTGGGAATATATTCCTGCTTGAGAATGCCTATGTGTTTAGCATCTACACCAGACGTTTTTCAGCAAATTATTGAGTATCTGATAGAAATATAGAAAGTGTTGAATGGACAATGAATAACATTCTAATTCATACATCGTCTAAAGAAAAATTGGAAGAACTCACTTCCAAAGCCATAAAAATGTTCGCAAAATGTGGTTTAACACTTAATACAGAAAAATGTGAGTATTCACAAATTTGTATTCAGTTAGGTATATAGACACATACTTACTAATGTAGGATTAAAAGGCGATTATAGAATTATCAAAGCTATTATTGAATAAGAAGTTACAGAAAATGTAGCATCGTTTCTCATTTTCTTGAAATGATCAATTGGCTAAATATGTTCCGAACTTGTCTGAATTAAAACAGCCCCTTATGTAAAAGAGATCTCGAATGGATTTGCCAGAGTGAACAACAGACATCAGTTTAAGAGCTAGAAAACAGTTAAAAAATTATCTTCTATTACATTTAGCTCCTCGCTGAAGTATTTTAATGTGAATTTACATATAACATTACGTTAGACTTTAATAAACACGCAGTAGCGCTATAATTATGCAATAAAGTTTTCCAGTAACTTATGCAATCAAAACATTGGAGAAGATGCAGCAGAATTTTAGTTCGAATATAAAAAGAACCATGGAGTCAGATTTGGAGTCTGAATTAAAACAGCCCCTTATGTAAAAGAGATCTCGAATGGATACATTGACATCAAGGCTCGAATTGACATCATGCCTTATCGTCCTGAAATTACTTATAAAAATGGAACCGAAATGTTTATACCTGATACATTGGGTAGAGACTGATCTATTCTGCATCGATTCCCGACCTGGAGTTATTACCGATCTTAGAGATATTCCTGATATTAGAGGAAATTATCGGTCTGAACCTTGTAGCATATAGTCGTGAGGTTTTAAATAATGCCGATGGTGTTCTAAGCGATCTGGAAAAAACGAAGTGTTTCACCACTCATTTTCGTGATAACCTTCATGGCGTAAGCAGCGAGGAGGCTCATGAGTGAATGATAGATACGCGTGACATGGAATTTACTTGCATTTGCTTTTTTGAAAAATAACTTTCCTATATAGATTACATATTAGAAACACGACATCACGCAACATAACCTGACATAATTTGCGTTCTTATTATTCTAGGTTACAGTTAATGTCCTTGTACCTTCTAGGTTATTGCTAATGTCTTACTATCACATCTCCCTTTTCTCAAAGATTCATTCTCTGTGGAGAGCGAACAACTCGTCCACTTCTGATGGTATACTGATCCTGGTGATTTCGTGGAAACATCATAGAGTTGCGTTTACGATTGTTACCGGATAGATGAAAATTCTGACAGCTTGGTTTGGTTGGACTAAAAAAATCTGTGGTATTGGAAACTCGTTACTGGAAACCTCTTGTTGAAAGTCATCTACATCATTAGTCTGCGGCTGGAAATTAGCTGATCGGATAAGATGCATTCTGTTTCTTCGATATAACTTTTTAAAGTCTTGACTATATACGAACGTGGATAATATAACAACTGCTGAACCGCACCAGTAGTTCTCTTGTCCGTGATCCACACTCCATTTACAATATCAAGATTACTGAGGTCTCGTACCCCGTGACATTGGTTATAATCGTATCTTTGCCGTTCTATTCTCTTCTCTTCCTTCCTATAAATTTCAGTCCTGTTTTCACTCCTTGACTCCAGTTCAGATCTTGCAATTGACAGGGATGTCTTTATATGCCGATTCATGAGCGTTTATGCAGGATCGAGGCCATTCTACAATTGTGATGCTCTTATATGGCTTTAAAGAAATGTAAGGATCTTCAGCTTTTTGAATCCCAATTTGATAGTTTTTAGTGCAGATTCAATGAAATGATTACTTTGCGGATAGATAGGACTTGATGTGATCAGAACTTGACAAATGCGGTCGCCAGGTCGCCACTGGCGACCAACTTTTTTTGCCTGGCGACTAAATTGTTTAATCTGTTTCTTTTTTTACTAAGAAATGAGCACAACTGTCTCTCCAACACCCCTACTCGTGTGGGCAGCAAGCAGTGATCTCTCTGTTCTCTTTCATTTCATGCATATAAAACTCCACTCTTTTCCGCTCTTGTCGGCTAGCATATTATATAGCGTGATTAGAATGTAAGGGAGAGGGGGGAAGTTTCAATAAAACAGTAAGAAATTTTGTCAATCTAACCTATGTGGCATCTAAAAATTGGTTGAAATGATAAAAAAGGCTTTCGCTTTTTGTAAGTTTCAAATATGATTTTTGTGTTCAGAATTATAGCTGATTAACCTATTACATTCATTTAAAAAGAATAATACCCTATAAGTGATTATAAATAATTCATTTGAAGTAAATCTGTAACATTTTATTAAAATTTCAATAATAATTTATAAATATATATATTTTTTAATATTTCTATCCCGTTTAAGATGCTGGGCGCCTAGCGCAAGTGTGCACCACACACGTTGGACAATAGTTCGGCGTCACTCTGTATTGGAGGCAATGGGTTGTTATTCAAGAATATTTTATAATTACATTGTTCGGATTATTGTCTGCAGTAAATGGAAATTAAAAAAATCAATTATTTCGATTTAGAAGGGTAAGGTATTCTTTTAATTTTTTTATTTTATTTGTAAATTTTTATCGTAAATCGTCGGATCAAAATAAACATCAGCCGGCTGCTGATCCCGATTATGTAATACCACCGCGGGATTTTTTTTTTCTTTTTAGCTATGCATATTACATACAATAGCTCTCGAGTTATTTTGCGAACGTCGCAATGTTTATTTAAATTCTTGTAAGATGTCTCATTATAGATGTTGCAAAGTTACAAAACATGAAGAAATAAACTTGAAATTATATTCAAACATAAAAGAAAGTTAAACTTTTATTTTTAATTTGGCAAAACTAAGAAAGTTCATCAAATGCAAATTTTAAAATAATAAAATCATAATTATTTGACTGAATTCGATAAGCTAAATAGGCAAAAAATCGTTTTACGACTTCACTATTTTACCGATGTCATTTTTCTCATCAGATATAGATTTTGTAGAACTGAACTATTCGGACATTTCAAGCATTCGGCAATCAGCATTTCCCGAACATGACGGTTAATTCAGAATTTACATTTCCCCCCTTTTTTTGCCCAAGAGATGTACAACTTTGATAAGTTCCCTTAGAAAACTTAGTTTTATTACTCTTTTTAATTATGTACTAGTCTAACCTATATAACTAATGTTTGTTATTATTTTTTCTCACTTAATTCATAAAAAAACTTTTGCGCTTTTTGAAAATCAATAAAATTTTTTCAAATTTGTAAAGCCCTGGATGTGATATTACAAAATCCATAAAGCATAAAGAATTTTGGAAAATTCAGATGAGTCAATCGGCTCAAATTGGGGACCATGCTGAGATCTGACTACATTAGGATCCCATGTCTAGCAAAAATTGATTTGCAGTTCAGAATTATATCCTTAGAAGTTAAACTTTCCAGTTTTGAAATTTCTGGATATCGTGAGAAGTAATTGGACACGATTAAGTACCAAAATCCATAAAGCTTAAAAAGATTCATAGCCACAGATTTCCATGATCTATTAGGAAATTTGGTAGGAATAAGAGGTTTATGACGATTATTGGTCTTCTTAATACATGATGTGCACGCCAATACACGGATGATCTTGCTCTCGCACGACACTTCGTAATTCCCACGTCTCCTTGAAATCCTCATGAATTTTAAGTAGAACTTTTTTCGCTGATTGGCACAAATGATGTTTCAGCAGCCCTACATTATGAGTCAATCTTGGATTTATATTTCATATTGATTATTCTAATAGGATAGGCAACTTAATTCTAAATTTTTCTTTGAAGGCCATCCGTTAAAGATTAAATTGTTCAGCTGTTTGCATCTTTCGTCAGATTTTTGGGATTGTCGTAACGCTCCTAACCTGTTACATGCAGCTGGTAATGAAGATATTACCATACGATTATAAACATCAATATCTTCACCAAAATCTTCAACATTCTCTTTCGTTTCTTGAGATGTACTTGACAGTGTATCAGTTGCACAAATTTTCTTTCCTGGTATGTGGCATATCGATTAAAAATATCACATAATCCTCATCGTCAACCTTTGCAATCGTGCAGAAAAGTCTTCAAGGTTCTTCTTTGAGAAAATTGGAATTAGTGGTTTATGGTCAGTTTCTAATCTAAAGTGAGTTCCAGTTAGATAATCTCGAAATTTCTCCCAACTCCATGCTAGAGGAAATGCCTCTTTTTCTATTTCTACATACCTCTTTTGGGTAGGTGTAAATGTTCTGGATACATATGGAACAACAGAAATTTCTCCGTTTTCTTTCTCTTCCCTCAAGGTGCCCCCTATTTCATTGAAAAAAGCGTCTGTTGTGACGAATTGTTTTATGGATTATATACCTTTAGAACTTCTTGATATGTTAGAACATTCTTCCAAGTTTGAAACACTTGTTTTTGAGGTTTGTCCCAGACAAAATCTTTCTTTTGACAACATAGATATTAACAGTAAAAATATTACTGCATAATTTGTAACAAATCTGCTGTGAATATTTGCCATACCAAGCATCTGCTTTAACTCCATTTTATTCTTTGCTGATGGATATTCTTTCACCACTGTAATTTTATCTTCATCAGTGTGGATGACCTTGTAATCAATAATATGTCCCAAGAATTTGTTTCTCTTGACTGAAAATTTACATTTCTTGTCATTTAGTGTAATACCTGCTTCTTTAATTTTTTTTCAAAATAATTCTATATCTTTGGTCATGCTCACTATGATTTCTTCTCCACATTAAGATATCGCCCATGAGAAAAATAGCACCCGGGATGTTTTCTAGCACCGTCGACATTCTACTTTGGAAGTGTTCTGGGGCAGATGAGATTCCAAAAGGTAGTATTAAAAATCTATATCTTACAAAAGAATTTATGAAAGTCATAAGAACTGACGAAGATTCATTAGGGGGAATTTGCCAAAATTCCGAATTATCATCAAACTTTGAAAAGAACTTAGCCCCTCTCAGAAGGTTCAATGAATATTCCATTTAAGGTAATGGATGAAATTCTGTTTTCACAGATTTGTTCAACTGGAATAGGTCGATACATAAGCAAACATTTCCATCACTTTTAGGAACGATAATCCCCGGAGAACACCATTCTGTCGGTTTGGTTACAAGAACGATAACTTTTTGAGCAATCATCTTTTTGATTTCCATTTCAGTTTTCTTCCGGAGTGTAATGGGTGACGTTCGTGGAACTGAAGTAGCAAACGGGACAGAGTTCGGTTTAAGCTTAATCGCATAACACCCTTGCAATAGCCCCAGGTCATTGAACAATTCAAGAAAATGTTTCTTAGGTTTCACAGCGCTAATTTCTGAAATGTATGGTCCTAACCCAAAAGCTAGTATAGCAGGTTTTCCCAATAAGTAGCTCTGCAGTCCTTCGATTACATGGATTTCTTCAGTGATTTTCATTTCGCGTTTTGGATTTCTCCAATAAGTTTTCCTGTGTGTTTTAGTATTTTTACATTCGGCTGCAAAGCTCTTTGTCTGGTTTTAAGATTGTCAAACCTTCAAGATTGGCGATGTAGCAGGTATAACGATGTGGACTGCTCCACTATCTATTTTGAAGCAAATAGTTTTACCTCTTATTTGAATAGGTATTGACCATAACAAATAATTATTATAATTATTATTCGAGAGTCTTTGCCTAATTGTTCCTAAGAAAGAAATTTCACATCAGATTTACTTTCATTTTTCCTACAAACTGGAACAAAGTGGCCTATTTTAGAACATTTTAAACATTTGGCATCTTTTGCTGGACACAATTTTCTATTGTGCATAGATTTTCCATACCATTTAAACATTTAAAAGAGTTTTTGGTTATCTTTTTTTCCATAGTTTCCTTCTATCAGTTTCTTTAAACTGTGGACTTGGACTGGATATCCATTTTTTGAAATTCACTTTTGTTTTGTTTACACTGGAAATTATCTGGACAGAAGCCTTGCTAGAAGTAAGCATTTCTTGTTGCTTTTTAAAAGATTCCAATAAACGAACTTTTTCTATAGATTTGCTTAAAGAAATTTCTGGATATAATTATATTTTCTAACTTAATGATTTATCTCTAATAACGACAATTATTCTATCGGGTTAATTAGCTCATCATGAAGAACTCCATAATCGCAACGTTCAGCCATTGGTAAAGTGGAGTTATAAAATCATTAACAGATTCCCCTTCATTTTGAATGCGTTGATTGAACTGTGCACGTTCGAAAATTGTATTTTTCTTTACTATAAAATTATCATTAAAATGTTTAAGAACATTATCATATTTGTGCTGGTCAACTTCCGGCAAAACTACGTAAAAATGTCTTCTGCTTCATCTCCCAGTAGATGAATAAGATAATTCACCTGTTCTACTTGTGTCTGGTCTTTAAAACAGGAAGTGGATCGATACTTTTGGAAACGTTGCTTCTATTTTACCTAAAGTGCCGGTGATGAAAAAAGCAAATTTTTCTGCCGGTTTAACCTCATAAAATATATATTCTCTTTCTTGAGACATTATGCTTCTTAATAAAACGAATATATATGTGCCGTATAATCCTGCAAGAAACGAAATGTTCTTACGTGACCTTATAGTTTCGTTTCAATATTCTACTGTAAAAACATCATTTTAATCGCTTTTCACCCTTTGTTGTTATGGATTCTAATATTTGTAGCGAACCGTCAAAGTCTTCAATGAAGACAGTAAATTTACTTGCATTAATATATTTCACACTTAACTATTCTACTTAGGTTATACTTTACGAACACGACATCACACAACACAACATAAACGGCTAGTTTTATTATTAAACTAAGTTACAGTTAATGTTCTTGTACCGTCTCAGTTACAGTTAATGTCCTAATACCACACATTTTGACTGTTAAGAGGAGCACATTCATATACAAGAAAAACTTTCGCTATGAAAATACTCTTTTCTACACTATGCATTCCCCATTTTGGTACTTTGGCGTCTTATTTACGTTTTAATTATAATAAAATTGAGAAATATTACCATAATGACGTCAGTCATATATCGTTTACATAGAATACAGATGATGATTTAGTATCTGCAAAACACGTTACTTTTGCATTAAAGAAATCACATATAGCATGCATGGTCACTGCGCGGTCACAGTGACGTGCATAAAAATAATGAAAATTGATGAAACAATAAAATAACTATTCAGTTAAGGTAATGTTTCCAGTTCTTTTATCGAATTTTTGAAAGTAAAAATCGATATATAAGTTCTGCATTGCGTATTATATCAAAAACTATAAATGAAATAATTTTTAAAGAAAAAATATATTAAAATTCTTTTTGCGTTTATGATCTTAAAATGTATATTTCATTTGCATCAAAAAGTTTTGATACAATACTTGATACAATGTTTGTTCTTTAATAATATCGCACAATAGGTATATCTATTATTTAAATGGATATATAAAATTATATATACTCAATTATACATTTTTCACAATGCCTATTTTAAAATGTATACTTATATTTTCATTAAAGTTGTTCTCAAATCCAAAATAGTTATTTTCTGACATATTTCTGAATTCATTTTCATTCGGAAACGCATGAAAATGGCAGGTGTTCTTATTCACAATATATGTAATCGAATGGTGTTTTCCATTTTTAGTAATGGCAGCGGATTTTTCAGAAAACACTCTCAAAGTCGGAGTTTTGAACTGAAATTCCGACGAGGCAGCGTGAGAAAGAAAAACAAACATGACAGAAATTGCTCTTAACTTTATAAGTATTTCATTTATCTAAAAATGGAAAACGGTATTCATTCCAAATCGCTTTAAAATGAGGCATGCAAGTGCGTTTAAAAATTTGTTCGTAAATGTGTCAGAAAATTTCGTGATACTGAGCGAGGAAAAATATGGCAATGTGTACACATTTCAAGACTTTAATACTTAGCAGCAAAATAGCATAGTTTTAAGTATTGTCAATATTTTTGGTGGTTACATAAAACAAATGAAAGCAGAAGTTAATTTAAAAAGTAGTTATTTACATAATACAACTTCGTATTATTGAAATATTTACATTTATTATAATTTTCAATGGATTCATCTACCATTTTTATATTAGTATGTGGTATTTACATTTATAATTTTCTTGCTTAACGCTACATTAATCGGTTTTCCAATCAGATGCAAAATTCTAATTTGAATACCAGTTGCATGAATAAAAATTATAGCCGATCCGACAGGAGTCATATCCGGATTTAGTAAAATTTTGTTATCTGAATCTATGCGAAATTCAAATCTGTATTTGACAGTAGAATCAAATTCCTATAGTGTGGTGTTCTAGTAAAATCTGGTTACACGGAATAAAAAAAATACAGACACCGAATAATGTCCCCCATCGGGTAGAATAATTCGATTTTACACCATCCGATATGACCGCAGTTTGGGTTGAATCAAACTTGATCAGAATGAGATTTTTGTTCCCTTACAGCTTGGTTTCGAGTTAACCTGATTTTTCAAAAGGAAGACTACAATATTTTTTCAGATGAAAAACTTTATTTTGATATGAATGATTTATTATAAATGGCCATTTATATATATATATATATATAAATGATAAAATAGGTATAAAAAACCTGATTATAGACTACTTTTCTATAAATGTGTTAAATTACTGACATATTTTCTTTGATTTCGGGTTTCGAGTTCAGATGAGTGGCGTTTTGATAGTTGTCTATTTGTCATAAGTTTCGGTCGTGTTATGTGTCAACGGAATTTTTTCCAGGTTAGAGTCGGATTGCGTGTTGACGTGAAATATAATTTGATGGTTCAAGTCCGGTATAACCGAACTTGAGCAGGATTCTGGATCCGAACCAACACGTGCCGTTTCACTTTCTGATAAAATTTGGTTACTCAGTCGTATGCAGGATTCTATTCCGAACTAGAATTAAAATTTAAAACAATACACCCGACCCTGGTAAGATCGCGTTCGCGAAAATCAAGTTCCAAGACCCCTAATCCAAAGCTAATCTGTAGCCACAAAAAATGCCGATTTGAACTTTCCGGATAATATTCGGGTGAAATCTGGTCTCCCAACCCAATGCAGAATCGTCTGAAATGCCCCAAACCTTTATCTAAAAAAAAGATACTGTCCGAACTTTCTGGATCGCATCTGGGTAAAATCTGGTCTCCCAAGCCGATGCAAAATCGTCGTAAACCTGTAGCAAAAGAAAACAATAACAAAAAACCATGCGTCTAGCATAGAATATAAAACACTTTCCAACACATCCAGAAAACTGTAACGAAATTTCACCGTTAAATAAGGTAAAAGAAGATATGTAAGTAAACAGTTTAGAAAACATATACCACACTGAAAAATACAGTTTTCGAAATTACCTTCCATTGCAAAAAAAGTAGTCGAATTATTTTGTGCAGCCCTGTATATGATCTATAGATTTGGATATATAATACATAGCATGAGCAAATTTAGTTCAATTTGAAAATTCACGTTTAGCAGTTTTCGCCAATTGATGGAAATGCACTCGAAATCTTTTGTACAGCCCTGTATATTATCTAAACAGTTTTCTTCGCATCGCATATTAAGCTAAAATTTAATTCAGGTAAAAAACGCATCAGACACTCACTTCCAGCAAAACTCACTTCTAGCAATTACCAACCATGAACGACAATGCACTTTGTTCTTTGCGTGGCCCTGTATGTGAATTTATTTATATTCCACAAACTCTTGTATTAGTCTATTAAATATAGTTCAGCAAGAAAATCGTAATACAATTAAAAACTATAGTTTAAGCATTTCACTCCCATAGTGCGTAATATTTATGAATTCCCTTGTGTACTCCTGCATATGATCAACCGAATTTATACACACTACGTAATATAAAAAAATTAGTTAAAC
Source organism: Maratus michaelseni (assembly GCA_963931845.1). Taxonomy (NCBI): domain Eukaryota; kingdom Metazoa; phylum Arthropoda; class Arachnida; order Araneae; family Salticidae; genus Maratus; species Maratus michaelseni. The sequence goes on along the minus strand of CAWVPG010000151.1, from coordinate 609,536 downwards.
TTAAAACGCAAACCAAACTTGAAAACGCGCTTAACCCCTTCGCGAAGGGCGTCCTTTACAGAATTTTTAATATTTTATCACCGGTTTTTCAAAACAGAAAAATCACCTAATTTAATAGCAGAAATACTAAGATTTAATGAAGCAAATCTTACAATAAAAAATAACTGGTGGGAATAATCGAGGATTCTGAGCATCTTATGCGTCACGTATACGTGTCGCTCGTCCCCAAGGGGTTAACACACATAGACTGTAATTATCGCAGGTATATTGTAAACAAATTATTTTGTGCGTCCCTGTAAATGAGCGATAAACGCAATGCACACCATACTTTTAGGGAGCAATTTATAGTGCACCTCAGTAATGCATATAATTTCCATTACGTTGAAATAGTGAAACATCATTAAATTATACTGCAAACGATTTTCCCCGTCGAACAATGTGCAACAAAATTGTTTTATTTGACCCTGTAAATGAATAATAAATGTATTGTACCCCATATACTACAAAAAGCATGTTTTAAACCGCTTCATAAATATATATCAATTCCATCATGTTTCAAATGGCGTAGCATCGTCAAAATGCACTTGAAACGATTATTTCCGATTGACTGTAAAATAACGGAATACTTTTGACTGCGAAAGAAAAAACTATAAGTGCTACACCCTTTATTTGAAATAGGGAACAGGCTGTAGTAGACGAAAATAACGTACAAAAATTTCAGGGCAATCGAAGCATATTTACGCGAGTTAGAGCACGGCCAGACGTCCAGACAAACCGAAGTCATAAACACTTTTCAACTGGGTTGAAAAGTCTTAAAAATTGGAATTCAAGAAACATTTAATCATTCAGCATGTGAATTTATTTTTTATTTTTAAATTCGTGTAAAAAATGTTAAAAGAGAATACAAATGAATATTAAAGATTTAATTTTCATTCCGTTGCCATTTGTGAGATCATCGAATAAAATGTCGTTTGTCGTAAAAATATCGCGCTCAATGAAAGATTGAACTTTTTTTTAAAATATTTTTTTTATTCAAATATTTAACATGTTTATGTATCGAAGTATAACCATATACAATTTTATAAATCTACGAATAAAAAAAAACTAAAATAAATACTTTACAAGGTATCATCTCCAAAATGTATTCATATCTTTATGAAAATACAGTAAATCATTTAATGTTGTTACACAATTTTATAAATGTGAAATATCCTACAGTGTGGATAAAATTGAAGTATATTTACTACCGTAGTCCCTCATTATATTGCACCTCGATGTATCGCACATTCGGAAAAATCGCTCCTTTTTCCCTGTTTCCACAAACAAAAGAATCCAAAACAAAAGTAATAAACGGTAACCATACATTTTAAGTAATTGTGTATTTAAGTAAAAATACGGAAATTTAGTTATATGTAATTAGTTTATAGGAAAAGTTGTAATATTTCTATAAATTAACATTTTGGTGACGAATATGACAATTAACTATTAAGTTATCGTTCTTAATTTTTTCAATGGCCTCAGTTTGGATATTTTGTGCTTTTTTCGGATATTTTGTCGACTGACAAGTGTGATAGAACGATGGGCTACTATATTTAATGATTTTCTTTATTTTATTAACACTTTCTTCACTCATTTTCTTCAACAAATTCAATCATTTAAAAATTCCCTTATAAATAAAATTATCTGAAAATAATGAATTATATTGTGTGTTCTTCAAACTTGTTTTTCACGTTTTATGCTTTGAATTACTTAACCAATGTTTAAAATTAAAACTACATTACTTTTTTTCACATGTTGAGAAAATGTGCCAGAAAAAAACTTTGATAAAGAGCGAAAAAATAAAAAAAATATAGATAAAAGTTAAAACATTCTAATTTTTATGCAAATGTTTGCAGGGTAATAATTATATAAAATCAATTTGTAATTTTAAAATTTAAGTATTCACAAAGTACTTAACTGTAAGAATTAGGGATGCACCAGTTGTAGATTTTTACCGGATACGGAATATCTGACACAAAATTTTACCGAAAATGTTCAGTATCCGGCCGAATTGTTTTTCGTTTTTAATTTCAATAGTGATATTTCTATTTTATGCTTGCTTAAAGAATAAAAACTAATTTTATGTCATTCAAATGTTAATAATAGATTGAAATCCATTTATCAAGTTACTTGAAAACAAATATTCTGTAGTGATTAAGTATTGAAATTTAATCACGTTTTGTCTTTTGTCTATTCTATTATACATATTAGTAGTTTTTATTTATTTATTTAGGGTCATTGAACATAAAAAGATAAACAATTAAGTAATTTCTCTGTTTTTCAGACTTATAAATCTTGTTATTGTATAAGTACAAAATATCCAATTGAAGTGAGCTTTTTTTTACCGACATACTCCTAATTTTATTACTTACTTTTCCTATGACAAATGTTCTTTTAACAAAATTTAAATAGAGAAGCTCTTAATTGCAAATATCTTGTTTTGTAGTATAAAGGGAAATGTGAACTATTCAAGAAAGTGACACAATTCTTTTCATGATCAGTATTTCGCCACTGCTGGTCTTCCATCCATTGACAAAATAGTGACAAAAGATTCAATAAAAACTTTTTTACTTTAGAATTGTTGAAAACACATGACAAAGATGTAGCGAGAGCGCTGAATGATTACCCAGCAAACACATACTTTTCGGCACACGATCGGATCGCAATCGGCAGTGTCGGTTTTGTGTCGGAATCGGCAAATTGGTATTGGTCAAGTGTCGGATGCATGTCGGCAACTGATACTAAAGAACCGTGCTTTTTCAAATGCCAGTTACTGTTATCGGTCCCCTTATGGTTAGATATCGGCAAGAGACTTATATTGGCAAATGACGCTGGACCGATATCTGATGTCCGTTAATGGCCCGATTGCATTCAATTATATTTAAATTTCCTAGAACAAAATATTTGGCTGTCAACTTGCAGCAGACATCTGCATTCTAATACTGCTGTATTTAATATTTGTTTTGAAACGAAGTGTATTGATTCGAAATTTTTATTATATCTGAAATAACAATAATCATATTGACATAATTTTATGTTTTACCATTACAGACTCATTAACATATAACAGTCAGATTCATATTTACAAATAAAATGACGAAGCTATCAAAATAATATCAAACAAATAGTATAAAATTTACTGATAGTTGAAAATTAAATCGGCATTGTTTTCAAAAATGAAATGAAATTTTCCTCAAATTAGTGTTGCCACAAAAATAAAATTCTGGATTATAACGTGCTCAACATCGATACACAAAAAAAGTGTGACATTTCCGCACGTGTTTAATTTATATGATTAAAAAGCAAAATTGAAATTGCAATGTTTAGGAGAGAAAGGCACCATGGATTGTCCCAAATTTTTTTCGATGCAGTTAAAAAACGATTGATATATATTTTTTTTTTCTCGTGCGTGCCTTTTTGTAAGTTTGATGGCATAAAAGAGCTGATATCTTTGCTTGACTAATTAATGTTAGGGAACAGATATCGCAGATGCACCGGGGTTGGCACAAATTTTTTGTGGTGCTATTTTGGCGAGAAAACCCCATTTCCAAATACCTGTTAGGACTAGTAAAACATGTTCGTTTTACTTTATAATAAAATTGCATTATAATTTTACTTTGAAACACACACATTAAATTTTATTATTACACACAGTTTTATTTAATACACACATTATTTTTATTACACATATTTTAATTTTATTCATTAATTATTTGTATATTATTTTATTTTTAATTTATACATACACATTTCATTTTATTATAAAATACCAAGTTGCCATACAAAGCAAAAGTCACCATGTTATCCCGCCATGTAAAAATTTGCCATTTTGGCGTCAAAAAGAAACCCGGGTGCGTTTGCGACATCTGTATCAATGTAGTTTACAGGTATTTTATTCTTCTTGTTTCTTTAGAAGTTTAAATCTATATAAAAAAAAAACTACAATGCTAAAAAATTTGGATTGCAGTGCGATATCATCGCATGGGTCCCACTGGTGAAATTAAATTTGCGTTAAATTGCGCTTGCTAAAATACGCTCTTGGCTGCAAATATATATTTTTTTTTTTAAAGTTTTGAGCAATTTCCGCTTGAGAAAATAAGATTATTTGGCAAATGTTACAAAAAGATATATATGTATATAAACATAACAGTATATATGATCTTATATGTGATGTTTTGTAATTCTATCATTTAATTTGCTCTTTTTCATATATTGCATCTTTTTTATATCGTAAATGTTAACCCTATGTTCTCAGTAATATCACTCAGATTTGAGGGAAGTCCCAGATAAGCCTCCCGTTTGAGAGCCAGTTTACACGCAGCTCGTTTTCGAGTTCCTCAAATGGTTTTCGCAAGATACATTACACGGAATTTTCCAATTTTAAGTATGTACTTTTATGTATTTCTTAGAAGTGATCTTTTAAATATAAGACATCTGAGTAAGAAATGTTGTAATTTACTTATTTCTGATAACGCATGATACCACATACCTCTACATCCCACATCTTTTAAGAATTCATTTCTAAACGGACATAAGCATTCAATATCTTTATTTGAATTAAAGATACAAGTTCCTCCTGTTTTTTCACATTCAGACATTTCTCCGGAGCATCTAGTTTCAGGAACTGAAAATAAGAAATGAAATATTGCTTGTAAGTATCATTTTATTAAATATGACAGTAATCAAATATCAGTATTTTACTAAATTTTTATAAAATAACCAATATTTTATATTTAAAATTCAAAGTTTCCTTATTCGAAAAGGAAGGTGCTTCTAAGCAATTCCTCTAATTAGACATTTTTTTTATTTGCAATCTTTATATAAAACACCATAATATTTTTAAATGATTATTATCTTGTTACAAATACTCGGTATACATTAAAAGGTAATCCGTATAAATATAATTCAATTAAAGCTATATTTAAAATATTTTTGTTTTACATAATCAATTCAAGAAATGAAAATTTTTATGAATATGCAACATATCAAAAGTTCTTTAAAATAAAATATGTCGTTGAAGATATATATATATATATATTATTTTTTAGTTCATATTTATTTTGTTTCATTTTAAATTTTTATTCTCTTTTTCAAAAGAGGCAAAATGCTCTAAAAATATCATGTTTATGGATTAAATATTCATTAATATATCTTGTTTAATAAATGTATAATTTCTTCGTATATTTTCTAAACAAGTTATTTTAACAATTTAAAAAATTGTTACATCAAACGAAAATGATAAACAATATATTTAGAGTTATTATTAAAAATATTTATATTTACACTAAATAATAAAACTTCGATTATAATCAAGTTCCAATGAATCATATCGCAAAAAAAAAAAAACTTTGATAATATTATAGTTTTTATATTTCATAGAAAAGGCAAATTATTAATTTTTAATTTTGTCGTAATATTCTTTGTTAATTCATGGATTTCCGTTCAAAACGGACCCGAAACTTGTGTCAAATTAAATTGATCAATTCCATTTAAAAAGTTGTTGTTATAATCACAGAAATCTTGAGATAGATTTTAATCATCAAACTTTACTCTCAATTTATAGTATTTTGTTACCAACAGATTTGAAAGTGAAATTTCGAAATGATTACTTATTACTTTCATTTGACCCACATTCTCACAAAATTAATTTTTTGATCAGTAGAAAAAAATCACTTTGAAAACAGATTCTTAAAATTATTTTTCTTTAAAATGAGTCAAGATATTTTTTTTATTTTTAGAGTATGTTACTAAATCTCGTCGTGATATTTTATTAAAATCCTAGAACTCTTAATCAGGAATTTATATCAATCTTATAAATCGTTAAAAATAACTAATAAAACATTTTTTGTGTTAATATCAAAAATGTTATACCTATACATCCTGACGAAATCTTGTATTCAACATTTATCCCACAGTCGCAAATAATACCTTTACCGATCGTAGATATGCATTTTCCTCCGGTTTCCTTGCATTTATGAATTTTATAACATGTTTCTTCCTTTACTGAAAACAAATTAAAAAGAACGAGAAGTTTATTATTTAAAGTACAATCTTTAAATAATACGTTAAATTTTTAATGTCATGTTTAAAGTTAATTGATATAAAAAGCATATATAAAGATATATATACATACAAATGTTCATTCACAATATTATGTATTTTCTTCTTTAAAACTACTAAAGTCTAAGAAAACTACATCTTAAAATCGTTAAATTCAAATAAATAAAGATTTCATTTGATTCAGAAAGATTGATTTCCGCAAAACTATAAAAAAAAATTGTAATTATTATAAATTGAAAAGCGGTCTGTTCAATTTCGTAACTTTTACAGAGTTTTAGTAATAATTAATATTTTACCTTTACAACCAAATTCATTTTCATGCGTCGTTCCTTCTGGGCATCTGCAGACTATATTTTTTAATTTGTTTGAAACGCAAATGCCTCCAGTTTCTTCGCAGTTCTTTTGTATATCATTGCAGGTGTCGTCCACAACTAAATCATAAACAGAAGCATCAGTTATAGAAAGTCATCGAACCGTAAATTTTTAATACTACGTTTTTGTTTTTTTTCCAAAAAATCAACTATCGAAAATAAATGTTTAACAACTTATTAAAATTAAATCATAAATCAAGTGAATACAGAAAATCGTTTACATAACATATAATAAATAAATTCACTAACATATATACCGCAGTATTAGAAAATAAAAATACTTTAATTTTGTTAATAAATCTTTATATATTTTAATTAATATTTTACAATTGTATATTGAAAATTAGTCTCAAGCATTTTCAAAATTTTGCATCTTTAATTTTCTGAAAAGAAGCCGCTGTATATATCTCTGTCCTTAAAAATGTAGCGTTAATACAAGATGATATATGAGATGTTTCATAGAAACGGTTCCCTAATTTACAATTTCTCTTTTTTTAAATATAATAATTATCTTTATTTAATAATTTGTAGAACCAATTTACTTCAATAAGTCTTTGCACCTTTTTCGAGACAAAAAAAAAATTAATTTAATTTAAAATTTACTTTATACATTTTTTCTTATATATTTTTAAATAAATTAATTTATCTTATAATTAATAATTCCTTTATGAGATCAATGAGATATTCAATGAGATTTCTAATAGCCTCAAACTAATAGAATATATTCAGTATTATAAAGTCTGAGATTGTAATGAGAATCTATATATATATATATTAGGCTATCGTACGCGGCACAGAAATCGCGATTATTTATCATTTGCTGATGGCAACGAGAGGTTTGTTTTCACTAATTTGCGAATATTAAGAAAAGTATTTGAGGTATCGATTTAAAAGTCACCACGCATATGTAGAAAAATTTTTTGCATCCGAAAATACATTTTTTGTAAAAATTGGCCTTCAGTTTTTCTTATTTATTTTAAAAAACTAGCTACTTTCTAAAAAGGAAAGAAAATAAAGTGTGAAATAAAACCAAGAAACGCACCATTTTGTTATTAAATAAAACATTGACTCCATTGTTGTACAATATGCAGTTTAACCTCATCACTTATGTGCTGGGCGGTTCCAAATGAACCTGGTGTTCAGTGTTCCATTATCATGGTAGTCAGCAATATAGATACAGGCTTTGCTTATCCAGCCAGTCGAATTTTTCAAAAGACCCTTAAAGTAACCCTCTAATAACCCCTCTGACAAATTCTGAGATATGATTTTACTTCTCACCTCCTTAAAAAATATTACTTAGTATATTTCCAAACAGTCTGGCAAAAAATAAACCTAAAAATCAGTAATAACAGATATGCCAATCAATGATCTGAATCAAATGGCACTTTCACTTGGCATGATGTAAACTGGGAGAAATAATGATTTTTGTTGTTGTTGTTTTGTTAAAAACTTATCTACATTTTGTCTAATATATTAACAACATTTTTATAAAGAAATAGGAAAGAGAGGGGCTAAAGCCAGCCCCATTCAAATGAAAATAATTTTGTAAAGTCTCATCAGCTTTTGCAAAAATTTAATTTCTATTTTCTATGTTTGATAATTCATTTGTGAAAAACAACACTGTACATAAAGAAAAAGTAAATATTGACTAAATTTCTAACATGTAAATCTTTAGATCCAAGACCTCAATGGCAGCACTTCACATTTTTTAAAGAAAAACTCATTTTGTTTAATATTAGAAGCAGAGTTTCCCCCAGACAGTTTTAGAAGGAGGCTGCACCCTGCCTGCCCTTTGGTTTACAAAATAGCATCTTTGTTGCCCCTCATAAAAATAATTAGAACCCTTCTTGCACCTCATTAAAAAAGTGCCCTTTCTTCTTTTTGCATTAAAAAATTTGCTTTCTTAGTAAAAACTGACTCAATGTCTTAAAAAGAGTGCCTTGACTTTTAAATATCAAAAGTGGCTTTAAAAACCAAAAGAATAACCTTTAACAATTAAAAAAGTGCCCTTAAGAATCTGAAAAGTGCCCTCAAGAATCCAAAAAGTGCCCTTGAGAATAAAAAAAGTGCCCTTTTCTGATCAGCAGCACCCTGCCCTTTTTTAAACCTGGGAGGAAACTCTGTTAGAAGCTTTCAACCCAGAATGTTCGTGAAAATATTACTTTTTATTTGACGGGTATTACATTTTATTTATGTTAAAATTTGGCTAGCTTCAATAATAAAATAGCCGTCTTATAATAATTATGTATTCTTGCATAAAATTTGGGCATCCTTCAATAATTAGAGCTGAAGTCATAGACATTTTAATGTGTCAAGACCTTATATTGATATTAATTTATATATATTGTGGTGGAGGCTTAAACAAATAAATCCATCCATTTTTATTTACAAAAAAAGAGCAGAGCTACATCAATTATAACCGAGTTATAATCATCTAAAATTTAGGAGGATTTGATTAAAAAAAAATCCCTTCCTTTTATAAAATGTGTGTGTGTTAATCAGAGTCCAAGTTACAGTTCTTTTGTCCTTATATTAAAATCTATATACATATTAGGCTATCGTACGTGGCACAGAAATCGCGATTATTTATCATTTGCCGATGGCAACGAGAGGTTTGTTTTCACTAATTTGCGAATATTAAGAAAAGTATTTGAGGTATCGATTTAAAAGTCACCACACATATGTAGAAAAATTTTTTGCATCCGAAAATACACTTTTTGTAAAAATTGGCAATTTTTCTTATTTATTTTTAAAAACTAGCTACTTTCTAAAAAGAAAAGAAAATAAAGTGTGAAATCAAACCAAGAAACGCGCCATTTTGTTTTTAAATAAAACATTGACTCCATTGTTGTACCTTATGCAGTTTAACCTCATTGTTGTCCGCATCGTTATGACGTCAATGTTACGAATGCATGTATTTGTTATTTATAATATAGATTGAATAACAACAAATAAATAATAATAATAAATGAATAAAATAATGTTATTGGAAGTCAATCCTACCTGCCATTTTTAGAGGTTGAAGATTATTAACAGTTTCAAGTTGCATAAAGAAGAGAATATTTTACATTATGTAACTTACAGAAAATATGCGTTCCCTTCAAACAGAGAAAGAGTTAGCAAGTTGGCTGTTTCAGTTTAGCGAAGGTCAAAGTGGGGAAACTATTGAGTTTCCCCCAATTTGCTATCAAGATATACAAGATTCAATGCAGCAACTTTTCAGTAACATTGATTTTTCAACGGTGACACCCTAAATGCTTAAAGGACAAGCCATACTAACAGTGACAAACAATTTGTCAATTAAAATTAATAATAATATCTCCGAGCTCTGAAATTTACAAATGTGTATATAAAGACGTTTTTGATGCAGAAAATTAAAAAAAATAAGATAAAACCATTTTCCTAATTGTGAATGGTGTAGATAGTTTCAATATAATATGTATACATTTTTTTAATTTTAAAGAGTATCCAGCAACTATTGTGTGCATGCAAATGTTTTTTATATACACGATGCTGGAAAAATACCTCTGTTTTCATATTTCTAAATGGTGTCCATATATTATGATGTGTATTAGGGCGTATCGAAAAAATCCAAATTTTCTTAAACCTTTTTGCGGTAGTGCGGAAAAGATGTGAACTTCCTTTATTAAAAAACGTGCGAAATCTTAAAACTGTGGGTTGATATCTTCTGTCGCCTCAGTGGTCCTAAAGTTCCAAAAATTGGACTAAAAATGATTAAAAATCAAAAATTAATAAATAATCCCAGATTTCGCTCATCGGTTTGAGGTAGTGCTTACAAGTTACTATTTTGTAACAACAACAACCATAGAAAATTGTAGAATTATAGATTAATATCTTCTGTCGCCTCATCGGCATCGAATTTTGGAAATTTTGACGCATTTTGGTAGTTTTCTGCATAACTGTTTACTGCTTGCACAATACACAATCGAGACAGACTGGGTTTGGCGGTCTGCCAAAATAGTGAAGACAATGTGGGAGCCCACAAGGAGCGTTCAAATGCGTTTAAAATTGGACAACACAGTTCTTGTCAGTGAAAGGAATGTTGTCTCACACAGAGCCACGGCTGCTATTGCATCGCGTGTTATGCAAGATTTGGGTTTAATATCGGAATCAGATACCAGCCTCGTCACAGGCAAGAATAAAATATGGAGGGAAAAATCCGGAATTTAAAAATTGATCTCAAAATTAAATGAAAATCGTTCCACTCTATCTGGCCTTTATTTTGATGGACGACATGACAAAACCTTAACATCAGAAACTCTCGAGAACAAGCAGTTCTAAAGCACAATTGTAGAAGCGCATTGCTCTATTGTGTCGGAGCCTGGTTTTACGTATATGGGACATGTTACACTTGAAAGTGGATCTAGTCTTGATATATCTAATAGCATTTACGAATATGTAACAAGTGCTTTATTGGATTATTTTAGCAACCTTATTGTTCTCGGTTGTGACGGCACTGTAGTGAACACAGGAGTGTCTAATGGCGTAATTCGCAGGCTTGAATTGAAACTTCAGAGGTCAGTCCAATGGATTATCTGCTTACTTCATTTAAATGAGTTGCCATTACGACACCTGTTTGAGTCCATAGACGGCAAGTCATCTGGCTCCACATCTTACACCGGAGGAACCGGAGTCGAAACCTCAAAGGATGCGAAAAGCTTTTAATTGTTGCTTTTAATAGTATTGAATGCAAGTTGCCAGACATTGATCCTACCACCCTCAGTTCAGATCAGAAATGCTTATTAGACATTTGTACCGCCATTATTAGTTCTGGCGTTTGTTGTTCAGATCTAGCTATCCGGGAACCGGGAACGTTGAATTTGTTCCGCTGGCTAACTATTTCCAATCGAATACTGAGGTTATATATATTAACATCAGACCCATTAAATGAGTTGCTAACATTGGTTGTATTCATTCTCAGAGCCTACGCACTCTCATGGTTCCGAATTAAGATTCGTCATTCCATAAAGGATGGTGCTAGACACCTGTGGCATTTCATCAGCTCATCTCGGTAATTGCCAAAAAATATTGTAACATAATCGACCCAGTTATTTCTTGCAACGCTTACTTTGCGGCTCAAGTAAACATGCTTTTGGCCGTATTATCTGAAAAACAGTTGGGATGCTGATCAGGGATATATTTATTAGAGCGACACTAAAATCCAGAAAACACATGTCAAAATTTGAGACCAAAAATGATTACAAGCAGTAATGCTTTTGTCATTTGTATGCTCGAAAGGTAAAATAAAGTCTGTGTTCGCATTAAAATGAGGTAAGTGTGACGTGTATTTATATAAAATGTTGCCTTCATTTTCCAAAATTTGGTGCCGGCGGCAGAAGATATTAACGTATGATTCTAAAATTTTTTATGGCTGTTGCTGTTGTCGTAAAAATAAGGGTGTTCCACTATTTTGGCAGATCGACAAACCCAGTCTGTCTCGATTGTGCATTGTGCAAGCAGTTATGCAGAAAACTACCAAACTGCATAAAAATTTCAAAAATTCGATGACGATGAGGCGACAGAAGATATTAACATATAAATCTACAATTTTCTATGGTTGTTGTTGTTACAAAATAGTAACTTGTAAGCACTACCTCAAACTGATGAGCGAAATCTGTGATTACTTATTAATTTTTGTATTTTAATCATTTTTAGTCTAATTTTTGGAATTTTTGGCCCACTGAGGCGACAGAAGATATCAACCCACAGTTTTAAGAATCCGCACACTTTTTAATAAAGGGAGTTTTCCGCAAAACCGCTAAAAGATCTAAAAAATTTGGATTTTTTCGATACGCTCTAATGTGTATATATTTTTTATTTCGAAGTTCCCAGTCCTAAGTGGAGAAGATTTTATAGATGATATTTATACGTATAATGGTCAAATTCGTGTATTCTAATATGCATATAGTATTTAAAAGAGTAGGCACTATAGTGCAGATACTCTGCGCAGGGTCGGCTAGTATATCAAATACTTATAATTAAATATTATATATACGTGAAATACTTTACAAAAAATCTCTTAAATAATAGGTTTTCTAAAAATAACTCTATATTATTTTTAAAACTTTTGAACCATTTTCTGTAAAAGAGTATATTTAATTACTTTTAGACAATACACTCTTTTGCCAAAATTCTTTGTACATATTACACATTTTACCGAATACCTAGATAAACACATTGCGAATACTTCTGAATATTTGGAATATAAAAAAAGGCTATCTAAGGTCCAAAAAGGAAAATATCCTATTTTTAGCGAAAGTTTTACTCTGCACTCTTATAGGGGACCAACCACATATTCAAGAAAAAAGAATATTTCTGATCATCCTGAAAAATAAAAAGCTCGAAATGATCTTCTGTTATAACAAATGACATATAGATAACGTACAAAGATAGTATTAATATACGTAATACAATACAATTAGAATAAAAAGATTAAATATTGGATGAAAGATGAGCATTTGTTGAAAAGAGTTTTTAAATGTGTATATGTGAACATTACATTTAATTTTTTTTTCGTGATTTTATTATCAACTCTATGATCAACTCATATAAAAAGACCAGTTGAATATACTGAATATTCAGAAAGATGTCGGCGATAGTGAGAACCAAATTTTAGTTGATTTCTAAATGTAGCTGGAATATTTGTTATTTCCAAAAAATTGTCATTTTAATTTTTAATTTATTTACTTTTCATTTTTTATTGATGCTTTAGTTCTCCTTCGCAAGCCACCAGAATGAACCTATTCCAACAAAAGCAGAATTATAACATCGAAGCATCCTTTCAAAATCTACTCGATGGCAATCATTAAATACTAACTCGATTGTTGCAAGCCAGTTAATAATAAAATAACAATTTTTCGAAAATCTAATCATCATTTTTCTTTTTAAAGGTAACCGAAATTCAGCTCGCTATATCGCCGATAACTTTCTGAGTTTTCGCGATACTGGACTGATCTTTTCATATTGGTTTATCTATGAAGTTGACTTCCAAATCATGACAAAAACACTTAGGTTTAGTTCGCGAATATGCAGCAAAAGATTATTACATACAACTACTCATAAATGATTAAATTTTTGAATATATCTATAGTCTAATTGCACTATGTTTTTTCTACTTCACTCTGTCAAATTATCTGAAACTGGTGTTAAATAAGATTGAAATTTTGTATGATATAATCAAAAACCATGCAAACATATTTGAATTTTTCAATGAAATTGTTATATCTGAATGAATGTACGAGCTCTTTTTACACAGATGAAGAAGAATATACGACAAAATCCACATAGCAAAGTGCTGCAACTACAGATCATTTCATGATTTTTTTTTTACAGGGTGATCTCAAATATTATGATTTCTTCAAATTTTTGAGGTTCACTAATTGCCCGCGAGATCAAATCACCGTGGAGAAAATTTCAGGTGAAAAATATTTTATTTTTAATTCTTTTTTCTAATTTTTCTTTAATAGTTTATGTTATGTCTTGAGTTGAAAGTGTCCTGTGATTTATTGCAGTATGGTGTATGTTTTTATTTAAATATTTATCAATTAGTGCAACATAAATTCAAAACAAATAAAATTTATAGATATATTTTTTTGTTTGTTTCTTCCAAATGGCCTGCTTTTTAAATACCGGTATTTCCTTAGAAAAAAATTATTTTTAGAATTTCTTTGCAAATTTTTCGGAAACCACCTTCGAATGTAAAGTTTTGAGGAAATGTTATGGAAACCTACCATGAAATTTTCTTCTAAAATGTATTGGTATTCAGATGGCGGGCCATTTGGGAGCCCCGTTTGTGATATAATTTTGCAATCATGAACAATATAAACTATGGAAATTGATTTATTTCTTATAGGTAGTCATCACATAAATTATAAAATATAACAGAAATATATAGTAGAAAATGTTTTGTTTTAATTATTTTTTATTATCCACAGTGCAACATACCTTTACATCCCACATCCTTGACATACTCAGTTAAAGGCGGACATGAACACAAAATATTTTTCTCCGAGTAAAATTCACAGTTTCCTCCGGTTTCTGTACATCCACGCAAATCTTTAGAGCATCTATCTTCTGGAACTAAAATGACAAAATGAAGTTTTGCGAGTAGGCATCATTTTTATAGAATATAGCTCTAATAAAATTTCAATACTTGTCAAATGTTTATTCAAAAATGGTATGAGTTTTATTTATGGAGATTTTATTATTAATAAGCGTTCTTGTTTTCCAATCTTACATTATTTGGAATTATGTATTACATTCAATAATTCCACGTATTAGGAAAATGAAGAGTTTCCAAGTATTCGTGGTTTATTGTTTGTTTGACGTCTTCCGATGAGACAGCGAATTGCAGAGCTGCCAAATTTTAGCAACAATATTTAGATGAGAGTACCACAAAGATATATAATTTTTCTGAATCATTAATTTTTTAGAAATACGAACTTAATTTTATAAGCATGTGGACATCGCACATAGCTTACTTCTTTGGATTTTCACTGTTTGTCTTCTCAGAATATATCTCATAAAAACACTAAGATGCATTAGTTATACGTAGAGTTAGAGCACATATGCGGAAGGAATATGCTAATAAGTTTTGTTTTTCTTCGTCTTCTAAGAACGAAATCTAACTCTCGAAGCTTCATTATCGGATAAAAACTTAGCAGGGACGCCTATCTCAAGGATAAATTCAGTTGTAGAATGTGCAGTATTTCCTATGTATTTCGCTAATTATGAAGTCAAACGCTCTTCACAAAATCGAAGGAGTGACTTTGGACGTCACAGAAAATAACAATAGTGTTTCGATTCTTCTAAAATGTGAAAAAAAATTATTTATGCCTGTCTTCTTTCAATTTTACAATACAAGTCTATTAAAAATTAATTTCACATAAATAGCATGCAATGATTTTTAATTATTTTTAGTAGATCCATATTTACCGATTTTTTTCTCCAATGATTTCCATAATTAAAATATAAGTATGCCATACATAAACTAATATTATGTACTTTCTGAACGACAGTGTTACATTACGTTAAACAATCCTTATAAATTTTACATACAGAGTGTCTAATTATGATTTCGATACATTTATCTAATCCATAATGATAAATTTTCCATTCGTACATTACAAGAAATCATTAAATCTGTCTACTTAAGACGATTGTTTTATAATGTTCAGTTAGGATTTAAATAATCTCTTTAAAAATGTTATTTTATTTATTAGTAAAATGAAAAATTTCCGTTTTAGACGTAATTTCTTAATTAAATATCCCGTTTGACACTCAGATTAAAACAGACATGCTACACTAACGTTTCCGAGTTCCTCAAATGGTTTTCGCAAGATACATTACAAGGAATTTTCCCAATTTTAACTTTGTACTTTTATGTATTTATTAGAAGTGATCTTTTAAATATCAGAGATCTGAGTAAGAAATGTTGTAATTTACTTATTCCTGATAACGCATGATACCACATACCTCCACATCCCACATCTTTTAAGAATTCATTTTTAAACGGACATAAGCATTCAACATCTTTATTTGAATTAAATATACATGTTCCTCCTGTTTTTTCACATTCAGACATTTCTTCGGAGCATCTAGTTTCAGGAACTGAAAATATGAAATGAAATATCGCTTGTAAGTATCATTTTATTAAATATCAGTATTTTACTAAAATTTTATAAATTAACCAATATTTTATATTTAAAATTCAAAGTTTCCTGATTCGTAAACGCAGGTGCTTCTAAGCAATTCATGTAATAAGAAAATTGTTTTATTTGCAATATTTATATAAAACACCATAATATTTTTTTAATGTTTATTATTTTGTTACAAATACTCGGTATACATCAAAAGGTAATCCTTATAAATATAATTCAATTAAAGCTATATTATTTTTTTTTTTTTTACATAATCAATTCAAGAAATGAAAATTGTTATGAATATGCAGCATATCAAAAGTTCTTTAAAATAAAATATATAATTCAAGCTATATATATACATATATTATTTTTCAGTTCATATTTAATTTACATCATTTTAAATTTTGTTCTCTTTTTCAAAAGAGGCACAATGTTCTATAAATATCATGCTTATGGATTAAAAATTCATTAATATATCTTGTTTAATAAATGTATGAATTCTTCGTGTATTTTCTAAAGAAGTTATTTTTACCATTTAAAAAATTGTTACATCAAACAAAAATGATAAACAATATATTTAGAGTTAATATTAAAAAATATTTATATTTATACTAAATAATAAAAGCTCGATTATATTGAATTTCCAATAAAGCATATCTCAAAAAAAACTTTGATAATATTATATTTTTTATATGTCATAGAAAAGGCAAAGTATTTTTTTTTACTTTTGTCGTAATATTCTTTGTTATTTCATGGATTTCCGTGCAAAACGGCCCCGAAACTTGTGTCAAATTAAATTGATTAATTCCTTTTAAAAAGTTATTTTTATAATCACAAAAAATTTGAGGTAGATTTTGAACATCTCACTTTACTCACAATTTATAGTATTTTGTTACCGACAGATTTGAAAGTGAAATTTCTAAATGATTACTTTTTACTTTCATTTGACACACATTCTCACAAAATTAAATTTTTGATAAGTAGGCATAAGAAAAAAAATCACTTTCAAAACACTTTCTTAAAATTAATTTTCTTTAAAATGAGTCAAGATATTTTTATTATTTTTAAATATGTTACAGTCATTTCGTGATATTTTATTAAAATCCTAGAACTCTTAATCAGAAGCTATCAATCTTACACATCGTTAAAAATAACTAATAAAACATGTTTTGTGTTAATATCAAAAATGTTATACCTATACATCCTGACGAATTCTTGTATTCAATATTTATCCCACAGTCGCAAATAATACCTTCACCGATCGTAGATATACATTTTCCTCCGGTTTCCTTGCATTTATGAATTTTATAACATGTTTCTTCCTTTACTGAAAACAAATTAAAAAGAAAGAGAAGTTTATTATTTAAGGTAGAATCTTTAAATAATACCTTGAATTTTTAATGTCATGTTTAAAGTTAATTGATATAAAAAAGCATATATAAAGATATATATACATACAAATGTTCATTCACAATATTATGTATTTTCTTCTTTAAAACTACTAAAGTCTAAGAAAACTACATCTTAAAATCGTTAAATTCAAATAAATAAAGATTTCATTTGATTCAGAAAGAATGATTTCCGCAAAACTATAAAAAAAAATTGTAATTATTATAAATTGAAAAGCGGTCTGTTCAATTTCGTAACTTTTACAGAGTTTTAGTAATAATTAATATTTTACCTTTACAACCAAATTCATTTTCATGCGTCGTTCCTTCTGGGCATCTGCAGACTATATTTTTTAATTTGTTTGAAACGCAAATGCCTCCAGTTTCTTCGCAGTTCTTTTGTATATCATTGCAGGTGTCGTCCACAACTAAATCATAAACAGAAGCATCAGTTATAGAAAGTCATCGAACCGTAAATTTTTAATACTACGTTTTTGTTTTTTTCCAAAAAATCAACTATCGAAAATAAATGTTTAACAACTTATTAAATTTAAATCATAAATCAAGTGAATACAGAAAATCGTTTACGTAACATATAATAAATAAATTCACTAACATATATACCGCAGTATTAGAAAATAAAAATGTTTTAATTTTGTTAATAAATCTTTATATATTTTAATTAATATTTTACAATTGTATATTGAAAATTAGTCTCAAGCATCTTCAAAATTTGGCATCTTTATTTTTCTGAAAAGAAGCCGCTGTATATATCTCTGTCCTTAAAAATGTACTGTTAATACAAGATGGTATATGAGATGTTTCATAGAAACGGTTCCCTAATTTACAATTTTTATTCTTTTAAATATAATAATTCTCTTTATTTAATAATTTGTAGAACCAATTTACTTCAATAAGTCTTTTCACCTTTTTCGAGACAAAAAAAATTGATTTAATTTAAAATTTACTTTATACATTTTTTCTCATATATTTTTAAATAAATTCATTTATCTTAAATTAATAAATCCTTTGTGAGATAAATGATATATTCAATAAGATTTCTAATAGCCTCAAACTAATAGAATATATTCAGTATTATAAAGTCTGGGATTGTAATGAAAATATATTAAATACTTATAATTAAATATTATATATACATGAAATACTTTAAAAAAACCTCTTAAATAATATGTTTTCCAAAAAGAACTCTACATTATTTTTAAAACTTTCGAACCATTTTCTTTAAAAGAGTATATTTAATTATTTTTAGAAAATACACTCTTTTGCCAAAATTCTTTGTACATATTACACATTTTACCGAATATCTAGATAAACACATTGCGAATACTTCTGAATATTTGGAATATAAAAAAAGGCTATCTAAGGTCCAAAAAGGAAAACATCCTATTTTTAGCGAAAGTTTGACACTGCACTCTTATAGGGAACCAGCCACATATTCAAGAAATAAATAATATTTCTGATCATCCTGAAAAATAAAATGCTCGAAATGATCTTCTGTTATAACAAATCACATATAGATAACGTACAAAGATTGCGTTAATATGCGTAATACAATACAATTAGAACAAAAAGATTAAATATTGGATGAAAGATGAGCATTTGTAGAAAATAGTTTTTAAATGTGTATATGTGAACATTGATTTTTTTTCCTGATTTGATTATCAACTCTATGATCAACTCATGTAAAAAGGCCAGTTGAATATACTGAATATTCAGAAAGATGTCGGAGATAGTAAGAACCGAATTTTAGTTAATTTCTAAATGTAGCTGGAATATTTGTTATTTCCCACAAATTGTCATTTTAATTTTTAATTTATTTACTTTTCATTTTTTATTGATGCTTTAGTTCTCCTTCGGAAGCCACCAGAATGAACCTATTCCAACAAAAGCAGAATTATAACATCGAAGCATCCTTTCAAAATCTACTCGATGGCAATCATTAAATACTAACTCGATTGTTGCAAGCCAGTTAATAATAAAATAACGATTTTTCGAAACTCTCTAACCATCCTTTTTCTTTTTGAAGGTAACCGAAATTCAGCTCGCTATATCGCCGATAACTTTCTGAGTTTTCACGATGACTGATCTTTTCATATTGTTTTTTCTATGAAGTTGACTTCCAAATCATGACAAAAAGGCTTAGGTTTAGTTCGCGAATATGCAGCAAAAGATTATTACATACAACTACTCATAAATGATTAAATTTTTGAATATATCTATATTCTAATTGCACTATGTTTTTTCAACTTCACTTTGTCAAATTATCTGAAACTGGTGTTAAATAAGATTGAAATTTTGTATGCTATAATCAAAAACCATGCAAACATATTTGAATTTTTCAATGAAATCGTTATATCTGAATGAATGTACGAGCTCTTTTTACACAGATGAAGAAGAATATACGACAAAATCCACATAGCAAAGTGCTGCAACTACAGATCATTTCATGATTTTTTTTTTACAGGGTGATCTCAAATATTATGATTTCTTCAAATTTTTGAGGTTCACTAATTGCCCGCGAGATCAAATCACCGTGGAGAAAATTTCATGTGAAAAATATTTAATTTTAATTCTTTTTTCTTATTTTTCTTTAATAGTTTATGTTATGTCTCAAGTTGAAAGTGTCCTGTGATTTATTGCAGTATGGTGTATGTTTTTATTTAAATATTTATCAATTAGTGCAACATACATTCAAAACAATTAAAATTTATACATATATTTTTTGTTTGTTTCTTCCAAATGGCCTGCTTTTTAAATACCGGTATTTCCTTAGAAAAAAATTATTTTTAGAATTTCTTTGCAAATTTTAAACCTACCATGAAATTTTCTTCTAAAATGTATTGGTATTCAGATGGCGGGCCATTTGGGAGCCCCGTTTGTGATATAATTTTGCAATCATGAACAATATAAACTATGGAAATTGATTTATTTCTTATAGGTAGTCATCACATAAATTATAAAATATAACAGAGATATAGTAGAAAATGTTTTCTTTTAATTATTTTTTATTATTCACAGTGCAACATACCTTTACATCCCACATCCTTGACATATTCAGTTAAAGGCGGACATGAACACAAAATATTTTTCTCCGAGTAAAATTCACAGTTTCCTCCGGTTTCTGTACATCCACGCAAATCTTTAGAGCATCTATCTTCTGGAACTAAAATGACAAAATGAAGTTTTGCGAGTAGGCATCATTTTTATAGAATATAGCTCTAATAAAATTTCAATACTTGTCAAAAGTTTATTCAAAAAAGGTATGAGTTTTATTTATGGAGGTTTTATTATTAATAAACGTTCTTGTTTTCCAATCTTACATTATTTGAAATTGTGTATTACATTCAATAATTCCACGTATTAGGAAAATGAAGAGTTTCCAAGTATTCGTGGTTTATTCTTTGTTTGACGTCTTCCGATGAGACAGCGAATTGCAGAGCTGCCAAATTTTAGCAACAATATTTAGATGAGAGTACCACAAAGATATATAATTTTTCTGAATCATTAATTATTTAGAAATACGAACTTAATTTTATAAGCATGTGGACACCGCACATAGCTTACGTCTTTGGATTTTCACTGTTTGTCTTCCCAGAATATATCTCATATAAACACTAAGATGCATTCGTTATACGTAGAGTTAGAGCACATATGCGGAAGGAATATACTAATAAGTTTTGTTTTTCTTCGTCTTTTAAGAACGAAATCTAACTCTCGAAGCTTCATAATCGGATAAAAACTTAGCAGGGACGCCTATCTCAAGGATAAATCCAGTTGTAGAATGTGCAGTATTTCCTATGTATTTCGCTAATTATGAAGTCAAACGCTCTTCACAAAATCTAAGGAGTGACTTTGGACGTCACAGAAAATAACAATAGTGTTTCTATTCTTCTAAAATGTGAAAAAAAAATTATTTATGCCTGTCTTCTTTCAATTTTATAATACAAGTCTATTAAAAATTAATTTCACAGAAATAGCATGCAATGATTTTTATTTATTTTTAGTAGATCCATATTTACCGATTTTTTTTCTCCAATGATTTCCATAATTAAAATATAAGTATGCCATACATAAACTAATATTGTGTACTTTCTGAACGACAGTTTTACATTACGTTAATCAATCCTTATAAATTTTACATATAGAGTGTCTGATTGTGATTTCGATACATTTATCTATTCCATGATTATAAATTTTCCATTCGTACATTACAAGAAATCATTAAATCTGTTTACTTAAGACGATTGTTTCATAATGTTCAGTTAGGATTTAAATAATCTCTTTAAAAGTGTTATTTTATTTATTAGTAAAATGAAAAATTTCCGTTTTAGACATAATTTCTTAATTAAATATCCCGTTCGACACTCAGATTAAAACAGACATGCTACACTAACGTTTCCGAGTTCCTCAAATGGTTTTCGCAAGATACATTACAAGGAATTTTCCTAATTTTAACTTTGTACTTTTATGTATTTATTAGAAGTGATCTTTTAAATATCAGAGATCTGAGTAAGAAATGTTGTAATTTACTTATTCCTGATAACGCATGATACCACATACCTCCACATCCCACATCTTTTAAGAATTCATTTTTAAACGGACATAAGCATTCAACATCTTTATTTGAATTAAAGATACATGTTCCTCCTGTTTTTTCACATTCAGACATTTCTTCGGAGCATCTAGTTTCAGGAACTGAAAATATGAAATGAAATATCGCTTGTAAGTATCATTTTATTAAATATCAGTATTTTACTAAAATTTTATAAATTAACCAATATTTTATATTTAAAATTCAAAGTTTCCTGATTCGTAAACGCAGGTGCTTCTAAGCAATTCATGTAATAAGAAAATTGTTTTATTTGCAATATTTATATAAAACACCATAATATTTTTTAAGTGTTTATTATTTTGTTACAAATACTCGGTATACATCAAAAGGTAATCCTTATAAATATAATTCAATTAAAGCTATATTAATTTTTTTTTTACATAATCAATTCAAGAAATGAAAATTGTTATGAATATGCAGCATATCAAAAGTTCTTTAAAATAAAATATATAATTCAAGCTATATATATACATATATTATTTTTCAGTTCATATTTAATTTACATCATTTTAATTTTTGGTCTCTTTTTCAAAAGAGGCACAATGTTCTATAAATATCATGTTTATGGATTAAAAATTCATTAATATATCTTGTTTAATAAATGTATGAATTATTCGTGTATTTTCTAAAGAAGTTATTTTTACCATTTAAAAAATTGTTACATCAAACAAAAATGATAAACAATATATTTAGAGTTATTATTAAAAAATATTCATATTTATACTAAATAATAAAAGCTCGATTATATTGAATTTCCAATAAAGCATATCTCAAAAAAAACTTTGATAATATTATATTTTTTATATGTCATAGAAAAGGCAAAGTATTTTTTTTTACTTTTGTCGTAATATTCTTTGTTATTTCATGGATTTCCGTGCAAAACGGCCCCGAAACTTGTGTCAAATTAAATTGATTAATTCCTTTTAAAAAGTTATTTTTATAATCACAAAAAATTTGAGGTAGATTTTGAACATCTCACTTTACTCACAATTTATAGTATTTTGTTACCGACAGATTTGAAAGTGAAATTTCTAAATGATTACTTTTTACTTTCATTTGACACACATTCTCACAAAATTAAATTTTTGATAAGTAGGCATAAGAAAAAAAATCACTTTCAAAACACTTTCTTAAAATTAATTTTCTTTAAAATGAGTCAAGATATTTTTATTATTTTTAAATATGTTACAGTCATTTCGTGATATTTTATTAAAATCCTAGAACTCTTAATCAGAAGCTATCAATCTTACACATCGTTAAAAATAACTAATAAAACATGTTTTGTGTTAATATCAAAAATGTTATACCTATACATCCTGACGAATTCTTGTATTCAATATTTATCCCACAGTCGCAAATAATACCTTCACCGATCGTAGATATACATTTTCCTCCGGTTTCCTTGCATTTATGAATTTTATAACATGTTTCTTCCTTTACTGAAAACAAATTAAAAAGAAAGAGAAGTTTATTATTTAAGGTAGAATCTTTAAATAATACCTTGAATTTTTAATGTCATGTTTAAAGTTAATTGATATAAAAAAGCATATATAAAGATATATATACATACAAATGTTCATTCACAATATTATGTATTTTCTTCTTTAAAACTACTAAAGTCTAAGAAAACTACATCTTAAAATCGTTAAATTCAAATAAATAAAGATTTCATTTGATTCAGAAAGAATGATTTCCGCAAAACTATAAAAAAAAATTGTAATTATTATAAATTGAAAAGCGGTCTGTTCAATTTCGTAACTTTTACAGAGTTTTAGTAATAATTAATATTTTACCTTTACAACCAAATTCATTTTCATGCGTCGTTCCTTCTGGGCATCTGCAGACTATATTTTTTAATTTGTTTGAAACGCAAATGCCTCCAGTTTCTTCGCAGTTCTTTTGTATATCATTGCAGGTGTCGTCCACAACTAAATCATAAACAGAGGCATCAGTTATAGAAAGTCATCGAACCGTAAATTTTTAATACTACGTTTTTGTTTTTTTTCCAAAAAATCAACTATCGAAAATAAATGTTTAACAACTTATTAAATTTAAATCATAAATCAAGTGAATACAGAAAATCGTTTACGTAACATATAATAAATAAATTCACTAACATATATACCGCAGTATTAGAAAATAAAAATGTTTTAATTTTGTTAATAAATCTTTATATATTTTAATTAATATTTTACAATTGTATATTGAAAATTAGTCTCAAGCATCTTCAAAATTTGGCATCTTTATTTTTCTGAAAAGAAGCCGCTGTATATATCTCTGTCCTTAAAAATGTACTGTTAATACAAGATGGTATATGAGATGTTTCATAGAAACGGTTCCCTAATTTACAATTTTTATTCTTTTAAATATAATAATTCTCTTTATTTAATAATTTGTAGAACCAATTTACTTCAATAAGTCTTTTCACCTTTTTCGAGACAAAAAAAATTGATTTAATTTAAAATTTACTTTATACATTTTTTCTCATATATTTTTAAATAAATTCATTTATCTTAAATTAATAAATCCTTTGTGAGATAAATGATATATTCAATAAGATTTCTAATAGCCTCAAACTAATAGAATATATTCAGTATTATAAAGTCTGGGATTGTAATGAAAATATATTAAATACTTATAATTAAATATTATATATACATGAAATACTTTAAAAAAACCTCTTAAATAATATGTTTTCCAAAAAGAACTCTACATTATTTTTAAAACTTTCGAACCATTTTCTTTAAAAGAGTATATTTAATTATTTTTAGAAAATACACTCTTTTGCCAAAATTCTTTGTACATATTACACATTTTACCGAATATCTAGATAAACACATTGCGAATACTTCTGAATATTTGGAATATAAAAAAAGGCTATCTAAGGTCCAAAAAGGAAAACATCCTATTTTTAGCGAAAGTTTGACACTGCACTCTTATAGGGAACCAGCCCCATATTCAAGAAATAAATAATATTTCTGATCATCCTGAAAAATAAAATGCTCGAAATGATCTTCTGTTATAACAAATCACATATAGATAACGTACAAAGATTGCGTTAATATGCGTAATACAATACAATTAGAACAAAAAGATTAAATATTGGATGAAAGATGAGCATTTGTAGAAAATAGTTTTTAAATGTGTATATGTGAACATTGATTTTTTTTTCCTGATTTGATTATCAACTCTATGATCAACTCATGTAAAAAGGCGAGTTGAATA
The DNA here is from genome assembly GCA_963931845.1 of Maratus michaelseni. Taxonomy (NCBI): domain Eukaryota; kingdom Metazoa; phylum Arthropoda; class Arachnida; order Araneae; family Salticidae; genus Maratus; species Maratus michaelseni. The sequence continues at coordinate 584,158 of CAWVPG010000151.1, read as the reverse complement.
TACTGAATATTCAGAAAGATGTCGGAGATAGTAAGAACCGAATTTTTGTTAATTTCTAAATGTAGCTGGAATATTTGTTATTTCCCACAAATTGTCATTTTAATTTTTAATTTATTTACTTTTCATTTTTTATTGATGCTTTAGTTCTCCTTCGGAAGCCACCAGAATGAACCTATTCCAACAAAAGCAGAATTATAACATCGAAGCATCCTTTCAAAATCTACTCGATGGCAATCATTAAATACTAACTCGATTGTTGCAAGCCAGTTAATAATAAAATAACGATTTTTCGAAACTCTCTAACCATCCTTTTTCTTTTTGAAGGTAACCGAAATTCAGCTCGCTATATCGCCGATAACTTTCTGAGTTTTCACGATACTGGACTGATCTTTTCATATTGTTTTTTCTATGAAGTTGACTTCCAAATCATGACAAAAAGGCTTAGGTTTAGTTCGCGAATATGCAGCAAAAGATTATTACATACAACTACTCATAAATGATTAAATTTTTGAATATATCTATATTCTAATTGCACTATGTTTTTTCAACTTCACTTTGTCAAATTATCTGAAACTGGTGTTAAATAAGATTGAAATTTTGTATGCTATAATCAAAAACCATGCAAACATATTTGAATTTTTCAATGAAATCGTTATATCTGAATGAATGTACGAGCTCTTTTTACACAGATGAAGAAGAATATACGACAAAATCCACATAGCAAAGTGCTGCAACTACAGATCATTTCATGATTTTTTTTTTACAGGGTGATCTCAAATATTATGATTTCTTCAAATTTTTGAGGTTCACTAATTGCCCGCGAGATCAAATCACCGTGGAGAAAATTTCATGTGAAAAATATTTAATTTTAATTCTTTTTTCTTATTTTTCTTTAATAGTTTATGTTATGTCTCAAGTTGAAAGTGTCCTGTGATTTATTGCAGTATGGTGTATGTTTTTATTTAAATATTTATCAATTAGTGCAACATACATTCAAAACAAATAAAATTTATACATATATTTTTTGTTTGTTTCTTCCAAATGGCCTGCTTTTTAAATACCGGTATTTCCTTAGAAAAAATTTATTTTTAGAATTTCTTCGCAAATTTTAAACCTACCATGAAATTTTCTTCTAAAATGTATTGGTATTCAGATGGCGGGCCATTTGGGAGCCCCGTTTGTGATATAATTTTGCAATCATGAACAATATAAACTATGGAAATTGATTTATTTCTTATAGGTAGTCATCACATAAATTATAAAATATAACAGAGATATAGTAGAAAATGTTTTCTTTTAATTATTTTTTATTATTCACAGTGCAACATACCTTTACATCCCACATCCTTGACATATTCAGTTAAAGGCGGACATGAACACAAAATATTTTTCTCCGAGTAAAATTCACAGTTTCCTCCGGTTTCTGTACATCCACGCAAATCTTTAGAGCATCTATCTTCTGGAACTAAAATGACAAAATGAAGTTTTGCGAGTAGGCATCATTTTTATAGAATATAGCTCTAATAAAATTTCAATACTTGTCAAAAGTTTATTCAAAAAAGGTATGAGTTTTATTTATGGAGGTTTTATTATTAATAAACGTTCTTGTTTTCCAATCTTACATTATTTGAAATTGTGTATTACATTCAATAATTCCACGTATTAGGAAAATGAAGAGTTTCCAAGTATTCGTGGTTTATTCTTTGTTTGACGTCTTCCGATGAGACAGCGAATTGCAGAGCTGCCAAATTTTAGCAACAATATTTAGATGAGAGTACCACAAAGATATATAATTTTTCTGAATCATTAATTATTTAGAAATACGAACTTAATTTTATAAGCATGTGGACACCGCACATAGCTTACGTCTTTGGATTTTCACTGTTTGTCTTCCCAGAATATATCTCATATAAACACTAAGATGCATTCGTTATACGTAGAGTTAGAGCACATATGCGGAAGGAATATACTAATAAGTTTTGTTTTTCTTCGTCTTTTAAGAACGAAATCTAACTCTCGAAGCTTCATAATCGGATAAAAACTTAGCAGGGACGCCTATCTCAAGGATAAATCCAGTTGTAGAATGTGCAGTATTTCCTATGTATTTCGCTAATTATGAAGTCAAACGCTCTTCACAAAATCTAAGGAGTGACTTTGGACGTCACAGAAAATAACAATAGTGTTTCTATTCTTCTAAAATGTGAAAAAAAAATTATTTATGCCTGTCTTCTTTCAATTTTATAATACAAGTCTATTAAAAATTAATTTCACAGAAATAGCATGCAATGATTTTTATTTATTTTTAGTAGATCCATATTTACCGATTTTTTTTCTCCAATGATTTCCATAATTAAAATATAAGTATGCCATACATAAACTAATATTGTGTACTTTCTGAACGACAGTTTTACATTACGTTAATCAATCCTTATAAATTTTACATATAGAGTGTCTGATTGTGATTTCGATACATTTATCTATTCCATGATTATAAATTTTCCATTCGTACATTACAAGAAATCATTAAATCTGTTTACTTAAGACGATTGTTTCATAATGTTCAGTTAGGATTTAAATAATCTCTTTAAAAGTGTTATTTTATTTATTAGTAAAATGAAAAATTTCCGTTTTAGACATAATTTCTTAATTAAATATCCCGTTCGACACTCAGATTAAAACAGACATGCTACACTAACGTTTCCGAGTTCCTCAAATGGTTTTCGCAAGATACATTACAAGGAATTTTCCTAATTTTAACTTTGTACTTTTATGTATTTATTAGAAGTGATCTTTTAAATATCAGAGATCTGAGTAAGAAATGTTGTAATTTACTTATTCCTGATAACGCACGATACCACATACCTCCACATCCCACATCTTTTAAGAATTCATTTTTAAACGGACATAAGCATTCAACATCTTTATTTGAATTAAAGATACATGTTCCTCCTGTTTTTTCACATTCAGACATTTCTTCGGAGCATCTAGTTTCAGGAACTGAAAATATGAAATGAAATATCGCTTGTAAGTATCATTTTATTAAATATCAGTATTTTACTAAAATTTTATAAATTAACCAATATTTTATATTTAAAATTCAAAGTTTCCTGATTCGTAAACGCAGGTGCTTCTAAGCAATTCATGTAATAAGAAAATTGTTTTATTTGCAATATTTATATAAAACACCATAATATTTTTTAAGTGTTTATTATTTTGTTACAAATACTCGGTATACATCAAAAGGTAATCCTTATAAATATAATTCAATTAAAGCTATATTAATTTTTTTTTTACATAATCAATTCAAGAAATGAAAATTGTTATGAATATGCAGCATATCAAAAGTTCTTTAAAATAAAATATATAATTCAAGCTATATATATACATATATTATTTTTCAGTTCATATTTAATTTACATCATTTTAATTTTTGGTCTCTTTTTCAAAAGAGGCACAATGTTCTATAAATATCATGTTTATGGATTAAAAATTCATTAATATATCTTGTTTAATAAATGTATGAATTATTCGTGTATTTTCTAAAGAAGTTATTTTTGCCATTTAAAAAATTGTTACATCAAACAAAAATGATAAACAATATATTTAGAGTTATTATTAAAAAATATTCATATTTATACTAAATAATAAAAGCTCGATTATATTGAATTTCCAATAAAGCATATCTCAAAAAAAAACTTTGATAATATTATATTTTTTATATGTCATAGAAAAGGCAAAGTATTTTTTTTTACTTTTGTCGTAATATTCTTTGTTATTTCATGGATTTCCGTGCAAAACGTCCCCGAAACTTGTGTCAAATTAAATTGATTAATTTCTTTTAAAAAGTTATTTTTATAATCACAAAAATCTCGAGGTAGATTTTGAACATCTAACTTTACTCACAATTTATAGTATTTTGTTACCGACAGATTTGAAAGTGAAATTTCTAAATGATTACTTTTTACTTTCATTTGACACACATTCTCACAAAATTAATTTTTTGATAAGTAGGCATAAGAAAAAAATCACTTTCAAAACAGATTCTTAAAATTAATTTTCTTTAAAATGAGCCAAGATATTTTTATTATTTTTAAATATGTTACAAAATCATTTCGTGATACTTTATTAAAATCCTAGAACTCTTAATCAGAAGCTTATATCAATCTTACACATCGTTAAAAATAACTAATAAAACATGTTTTGTGTTAATATCAAAAATGTTATACCTATACATCCTGACGAATTCTTGTATTCAACATTTATCCCACAGTCGCAAATAATACCTTCACCGATCGTAGATATACATTTTCCTCCGGTTTCCTTGCATTTATGAATTTTATAACATGTTTCTTCCTTTACTGAAAACAAATTAAAAAGAAAGAGAAGTTTATTATTTAAGGTAGAATCTTTAAATAATACCTTGAATTTTTAATGTTTAAAGTTAATTGATATAAAAAGCATATATAAAGATATATATACATACAAATGTTCATTCACAATATTATGTATTTTCTTCTTTAAAACTACTAAAGTCTAAGAAAACTACATCTTAAAATCGTTAAATTTAAATAAATAAAGATTTCATTTGATTCAGAAAGAATGATTTCCGCAAAACTATAAAAAAAAATTGTAATTATTATAAATTGAAAAGCGGTCTGTTCAATTTCGTAACTTTTACAGAGTTTTAGTAATAATTAATATTTTACCTTTACAACCAAATTCATTTTCATGCGTCGTTCCTTCTGGGCATCTGCAGACTATATTTTTTAATTTGTTTGAAACGCAAATGCCTCCAGTTTCTTCGCAGTTCTTTTGTATATCATTGCAGGTGTCGTCCACAACTAAATCATAAACAGAGGCATCAGTTATAGAAAGTCATCGAACCGTAAATTTTTAATACTACGTTTTAGTTTTTTGTTCCAAAAAATCAACTATCGAAAATAAATGTTTAACAACTTATTAAAATTAAATCATAAATCAAGTGAATACAGAAAATCGTGTACATAACATATAATAAATAAATTCACTAACATATATACCGCAGTATTAGAAAATAAAAATGCTTTAATTTTGTTAATAAATCTTTATATATTTTAATTAATATTTTACAATTGTATATTGAAAATTAGTCTCAAGCATCTTCAAAATTTGGCATCTTTATTTTTCTGAAAAGAAGCCGCTGTATATATCTCTGTCCTTAAAAATGTACTGTTAATACAAGATGGTATATGAGATGTTTCATAGAAACGGTTCCCTAATTTACAATTTTTCTTCTTTTAAATATAATAATTCTCTTTATTTAATAATTTGTAGAACCAATTTACTTCAATAAGTCTTTTCACCTTTTTCGAGACTAAAAAAAATTGATTTAATTTAAAATCTACTTTATACATTTTTCTTATATATTTTTAAATAAATTCATTTATCTTAAATTAATAAATCCTTTATGAGATCAATGATATATTCAATAAGATTTCTAATAGCCTCAAACTAATAGAATATATTCAGTATTATAAAGTCTGGGATTGTAATGAGAATATATTAAATACTTATAATTAAATATTATATATACGTGAAATACTTTAAAAAAAACCTCTTAAATAATATGTTTTCCAAAAAGAACTCTACATTATTTTTAAAACTTTCGAACCATTTTCTTTAAAAGAGTATATTTAATTATTTTTAGAAAATACACTCTTTTGCCAAAATTCTTTGTACATATTACACATTTTACCGAATATCTAGATAAACAAATTGCGAATACTTCTGAATATTTGGAATATAAAAAAAGGCTATCTAAGGTCCAAAAAGGAAAACATCCTATTTTTAGCGAAAGTTTGACACTGCACTGTTATAGAGAACCAGCCACATATTCAAGAAAAAAATAATATTTCTGATCATCCTGAAAAATAAAATGCTCTAAATGATCTTCTGTTATAACAAATGACATATAGATAACGTACAAAGATTGCATTAATATGCGTAATACAATACAATTAGAACAAAAAGATTAAATATTGGATGAAAGATGAGCATTTGTAGAAAATAGTTTTTAAATGTGTATATGTGAACGTTGATTTTTTTTCATGATTTGATTATCAACTCTATAATCAACTCATATAAAAAGGCCAGTTGAATATACTGAATATTCAGAAAGATGTCGGAGATAGTGAGAACCGAATTTTAGTTAATTTCTAAATGTAGCTGGAATATTTGTTATTTCCCACAAATTGTCATTTTAATTTTTAATTTATTTACTTTTCATTTTTTATTGATGCTTTAGTTCACCTTCGCAAGCCACCAGAATAAACCTATTCCAACAAAAGCAGAATTATAACATCGAAGCATCCTTTCAAAATCTACTCGATGGCAATCATTAAATACTAACTCGATTGTTGCAAGCCAGTTAATAATAAAATAACAATTTTTCGAAACTCTCTAACCATCCTTTTTCTTTTTGAAGGTAACCGAAATTCAGCTCGCTATATCGCCGATAACTTTCTGAGTTTTCACGATACTGGACTGATCTTTTCATGTTGTTTTTTCTATGAAGTTGACTTCCAAATCATGACAAAAATGCTTCGGTTTAGTTCGCGAATATGCAGCAAAAGATTATTACATACAACTACTCATAAATGATTAAATTTTTGAATAGATCTATATTCTAATTGCACTATGTTTTTTCTACTTCACTTTGTCAAATTATATGAAACTGGTGTTAAATAAGATTGAAATTTTGTATGCTATAATCAAAAACCATGAAACATATTTGAATTTTTCAATGAAATCGTTATATCTGAATGAATGTACGAGCTCTTTTTACACAGATGAAGAAGAATATACGACAAAATCCACATAGCAAAGTGCTGCAACTACAGATCATTTCATGATTTTTTTTTACAGGGTGATCCCAAATATTATGATTTCTTCAAATTTTTGAGGTTCACTAATTCCCGCGAGATCAAATCACCGTGGAGAAAATTTCAGGTGAAAAATATTTTATTTTTAATTCTTTTTTCTAAGTTTTCTTTAATAGTTTATGTTATGTCTCAAGTTGAAAGTGTCCTGTGATTTATTGCAGTATGGTGTATGTTTTTATTTAAATATTTATCAATTAGTGCAACATAAATTCAAAACAAATAAAATTTAGAGATATATTTTTTGTTTGTTTCTTCCAAATGGCCTGCTTTTTAAATACCGGTATTTTCTTAGAAAAAATTTATTTTTAGAATTTCTTTGCAAATTTTGCAGAAACCACCTTCGAATGTAAAGTTTTTTGGAAATGTTATGGAAACCTACCATGAAACTTTCTTCTAAAATGTATTGGTATTCAGATGGCGGGCCATTTGGGAGCCCCGTTTGTGATATAATTTTGAAATCATGAACAATATAAACTATGGAAATTGATTTATTTCTTATAGGTAGTCATCACATAAATTATAAAATATAACAGAGATATACAGTAGAAAATATTTTGTTTTAATTATTTTTTATTATCCACAGTGCAACATACCTTTACATCCCACATCCTTGACATATTCAGTTAAAGGCGGACATGAACACAAAATATTTTTCTCCGAGTAAAATTCACAGTTTCCTCCGGTTTCTGTACATCCACGCAAATCTTTAGAGCATCTATCTTCTGGAACTAAAATGACAAAATGAAGTTTTGCGAGTAGGCATCATTTTTATAGAATATAGCTCTAATAAAATTTCAATACTTGTCAAAAGTTTATTCAAAAAAGGTATGAGTTTTATTTATGGAGATTTTATTATTAATAAGCGTTCTTGTTTTCCAATCTTACATTATTTGGAATTATGTATTACATTCAATAATTCCACGTATTAGGAAAATGAAGAGTTTCCAAGTATTCGTGGTTTATTCTTTGTTTGACGTCTTCCGATTAGACAGCGAATTGCAGAGCTGCGAAATTTTAGCAACAATATTTAGATGAGAGTACCACAAAGATATATAATTTTTCTGAATCATTAATTATTTAGAAATACGAACTTAATTTTATAAGCATGTGGACACCGCACATAGCTTACGTCTTTGGATTTTCACTGTTTGTCTTCCCAGAATATATCTCATATAAACACTAAGATGCATTCGTTATTCGTAGAGTTAGAGCACATATGCGGAAGGGATATGCTAATAAGTTTTGTTTTTCTTCGTCTTCTAAGAACGAAATCTAACTCTCGAAGCTTCATAATCGGATAAAAACTTAGCAGGGACGCCTATCTCAAGGATAAATCCAGTTGTAGAATGTGCAGTATTTCCTATGTATTTCGCTAATTATGAAGTCAAACGCTCTTCACAAAATCTAAGGAGGGACTTTGGACGTCACAGAAAATAACAATAGTGTTTCGATTCTTCTAAAATGTGAAAAAAAAAATTATTTATGCCTGTCTTCTTTCAATTTTATAATACAAGTCTATTAAAAATTAATTTCACAGAAATAGCATGCAATGATTTTTATTTATTTTTAGTAGATCCATATTTACCGATTTTTTTTCTCCAATGATTTCCATAATTAAAATATAAGTATGCCATACATAAACTAATATTGTGTACTTTCTGAACGACAGTTTTACATTACGTTAATCAATCCTTATAAATTTTACATATAGAGTGTCTGATTGTGATTTCGATACATTTATCTATTCCATGATTATAAATTTTCCATTCGTACATTACAAGAAATCATTAAATCTGTTTACTTAAGACGATTGTTTCATAATGTTCAGTTAGGATTTAAATAATCTCTTTAAAAGTGTTATTTTATTTATTAGTAAAATGAAAAATTTCCGTTTTAGACATAATTTCTTAATTAAATATCCCGTTCGACACTCAGATTAAAACAGACATGCTACACTAACGTTTCCGAGTTCCTCAAATGGTTTTCGCAAGATACATTACAAGGAATTTTCCTAATTTTAACTTTGTACTTTTATGTATTTATTAGAAGTGATCTTTTAAATATCAGAGATCTGAGTAAGAAATGTTGTAATTTACTTATTCCTGATAACGCATGATACCACATACCTCCACATCCCACATCTTTTAAGAATTCATTTTTAAACGGACATAAGCATTCAACATCTTTATTTGAATTAAAGATACATGTTCCTCCTGTTTTTTCACATTCAGACATTTCTTCGGAGCATCTAGTTTCAGGAACTGAAAATATGAAATGAAATATCGCTTGTAAGTATCATTTTATTAAATATCAGTATTTTACTAAAATTTTATAAATTAACCAATATTTTATATTTAAAATTCAAAGTTTCCTGATTCGTAAACGCAGGTGCTTCTAAGCAATTCATGTAATAAGAAAATTGTTTTATTTGCAATATTTATATAAAACACCATAATATTTTTTAAGTGTTTATTATTTTGTTACAAATACTCGGTATACATCAAAAGGTAATCCTTATAAATATAATTCAATTAAAGCTATATTATTTTTTTTTTACATAATCAATTCAAGAAATGAAAATTGTTATGAATATGCAGCATATCAAAAGTTCTTTAAAATAAAATATATAATTCAAGCTATATATATACATATATTATTTTTCAGTTCATATTTAATTTACATCATTTTAATTTTTGGTCTCTTTTTCAAAAGAGGCACAATGTTCTATAAATATCATGTTTATGGATTAAAAATTCATTAATATATCTTGTTTAATAAATGTATGAATTATTCGTGTATTTTCTAAAGAAGTTATTTTTACCATTTAAAAAATTGTTACATCAAACAAAAATGATAAACAATATATTTAGAGTTATTATTAAAAAATATTCATATTTATACTAAATAATAAAAGCTCGATTATATTGAATTTCCAATAAAGCATATCTCAAAAAAAACTTTGATAATATTATATTTTTTATATGTCATAGAAAAGGCAAAGTATTTTTTTTTACTTTTGTCGTAATATTCTTTGTTATTTCATGGATTTCCGTGCAAAACGTCCCCGAAACTTGTGTCGAATTAAATTGATTAATTCCTTTTAAAAAGTTATTTTTATAATCACAAAAAACTTGAGGTAGATTTTGAACATCTAACTTTACTCACAATTTATAGTATTTTGTTACCGACAGATTTGAAAGTGAAATTTCTAAATGATTACTTTTTACTTTCATTTGACACACATTCTCACAAAATTAATTTTTTGATAAGTAGGCATAAGAAAAAAATCACTTTCAAAACAGATTCTTAAAATTAATTTTCTTTAAAATGAGCCAAGATATTTTTATTATTTTTAAATATGTTACAAAATCATTTCGTGATACTTTATTAAAATCCTAGAACTCTTAATCAGAAGCTTATATCAATCTTACACATCGTTAAAAATAACTAATAAAACATGTTTTGTGTTAATATCAAAAATGTTATACCTATACATCCTGACGAATTCTTGTATTCAACATTTATCCCACAGTCGCAAATAATACCTTCACCGATCGTAGATATACACTTTCCTCCGGTTTCCTTGCATTTATGAATTTTATAACATGTTTCTTCCTTTACTGAAAACAAATTAAAAAGAAAGAGAAGTTTATTATTTAAGGTAGAATCTTTAAAGAATACCTTGAATTTTTAATGTCATGTTTAAAGTTAATTGATATAAAAAGCACATATAAAGATATATATACATACAAATGTTCATTCACAATATTATGTATTTTCTTCTTTAAAACTACTAAAGTCTAAGAAAACTACATCTTAAAATCGTTAAATTCCAATAAATAAAGATTTCATTTGATTCAGAAAGAATGATTTCCGCAAAACTATAAAAAAAATTGTAATTATTATAAATTGAAAAGCGGTCTGTTCAATTTCGTAACTTTTACAGAGTTTTAGTAATAATTAATATTTTACCTTTACAACCAAATTCATTTTCATGCGTCGTTCCTTCTGGGCATCTGCAGACTATATTTTTTAATTTGTTTGAAACGCAAATGCCTCCAGTTTCTTCGCAGTTCTTTTGTATATCATTGCAGGTGTCGTCCACAACTAAATCATAAACAGAGGCATCAGTTATAGAAAGTCATCGAACCGTAAATTTTTAATACTACGTTTTAGTTTTTTGTTCCAAAAAATCAACTATCGAAAATAAATGTTTAACAACTTATTAAAATTAAATCATAAATCAAGTGAATACAGAAAATCGTTTACATAACATATAATAAATAAATTCACTAACATATATACCGCAGTATTAGAAAATTAAAATGCTTTAATTTTGTTAATAAATCTTTATATATTTTAATTAATATTTTACAATTGTATATTGAAAATTAGTCTCAAGCATCTTCAAAATTTGGCATCTTTATTTTTCTGAAAAGAAGCCGCTGTATATATCTCTGTCCTTAAAAATGTACTGTTAATACAAGATGGTATATGAGATGTTTCATAGAAACGGTTCCCTAATTTACAATTTTTCTTCTTTTAAATATAATAATTCTCTTTATTTAATAATTTGTAGAACCAATTTACTTCAATAAGTCTTTTCACCTTTTTCGAGACTAAAAAAAATTGATTTAATTTAAAATTTACTTTATACATTTTTTCTTATATATTTTTAAATAAATTCATTTATCTTAAATTAATAAATCCTTTATGAGATCAATGATATATTCAATAAGATTTCTAATAGCCTCAAACTAATAGAATATATTCAGTATTATAAAGTCTGGGATTGTAATGAGAATATATTAAATACTTATAATTAAATATTATATATACGTGAAATACTTAAAAAAAAACCTCTTAAATAATATGTTTTCCAAAAAGAACTCTACATTATTTTTAAAACTTTCGAACCATTTTCTTTAAAAGAGTATATTTAATTATTTTTAGAAAATACACTCTTTTGCCAAAATTCTTTGTACATATTACACATTTTACTGAATATCTAGATAAACAAATTGCGAATACTTCTGAATATTTGGAATATAAAAAAAGGCTATCTAAGGTCCAAAAAGGAAAACATCCTATTTTTAGCGAAAGTTTGACACTGCACTGTTATAGAGAACCAGCCACATATTCAAGAAAAAAATAATATTTCTGATCATCCTGAAAAATAAAATGCTCTAAATGATCTTCTGTTATAACAAATGACATATAGATAACGTACAAAGATTGCATTAATATGCGTAATACAATACAATTAGAACAAAAAGATTAAATATTGGATGAAAGATGAGCATTTGTAGAAAATAGTTTTTAAATGTGTATATGTGAACGTTGATTTTTTTTCATGATTTGATTATCAACTCTATAATCAACTCATATAAAAAGGCCAGTTGAATATACTGAATATTCAGAAAGATGTCGGAGATAGTGAGAACCGAATTTTAGTTAATTTCTAAATGTAGCTGGAATATTTGTTATTTCCCACAAATTGTCATTTTAATTTTTAATTTATTTACTTTTCATTTTTTATTGATGCTTTAGTTCTCCTTCGGAAGCCACCAGAATGAACCTATTCCAACAAAAGCAGAATTATAACATCGAAGCATCCTTTCAAAATCTACTCGATGGCAATCATTAAATACTAACTCGATTGTTGCAAGCCAGTTAATAATAAAATAACAATTTTTCGAAACTCTCTAACCATCCTTTTTCTTTTTGAAGGTAACCGAAATTCAGCTCGCTATATCGCCGATAACTTTCTGAGTTTTCACGATACTGGACTGATCTTTTCATATTGTTTTTTCTATGAAGTTGACTTCCAAATCATGACAAAAAGGCTTCGGTTTAGTTCGCGAATATGCAGCAAAAGATTATTACATACAACTACTCATAAATGATTAAATTTTTGAATAGATCTATATTCTAATTGCACTATGTTTTTTCTACTTCACTTTGTCAAATTATATGAAACTGGTGTTAAATAAGATTGAAATTTTGTATGCTATAATCAAAAACCATGAAACATATTTGAATTTTTCAATGAAATTGTTATATCTGAATGAATGTACGAGCTCTTTTTACACAGATGAAGAAGAATATACGACAAAATCCACATAGCAAAGTGCTGCAACTACAGATCATTTCATGATTTTTTTTTACAGGGTGATCCCAAATATTATGATTTCTTCAAATTTTTGAGGTTCACTAATTCCCGCGAGATCAAATCACCGTGGAGAAAATTTCAGGTGAAAAATATTTTATTTTTAATTCTTTTTTCTAATTTTTCTTTAATAGTTTATGTTATGTCTCAAGTTGAAAGTGTCCTGTGATTTATTGCAGTATGGTGTATGTTTTTATTTAAATATTTATCAATTAGTGCAACATAAATTCAAAACAAATAAAATTTATAGATATATTTTTTGTTTGTTTCTTCCAAATGGCCTGCTTTTTAAATATCGGTATTTCCTTCGAAAAAATTTATTTTTAGAATTTCTTTGCAAATTTTGCAGATACCACCTTCGAATGTAAAGTTTTTTGGAAATGTTATGGAAACCTACCATAAAATTTTCTTCTAAAATGTATTGGTATTCAGATGGCGGGCCATTTGGGAGCCCCGTTTGTGATATAATTTTGAAATCATGAACAATATAAACTATGGAAATTGATTTATTTCTTATAGGTAGTCATCACATAAATTATAAAATATAACAGAGATATATAGTAGAAAATATTTTGTTTTAATTATTTTTTATTATCCACAGTGCAACATACCTTTACATCCCACATCCTTGACATATTCAGTTAAAGGCGGACATGAACACAAAATATTTTTCTCCGAGTAAAATTCACAGTTTCCTCCGGTTTCTGTACATCCACGCAAATCTTTAGAGCATCTATCGTCTGGAACTAAAATGATAAAATGAAGTTTTGCGAGTAGGCATCATTTTTATAGAATATAGCTCTAATAAAATTTCAATACTTGTCAAAAGTTTATTCAAAAAAGGTATGAGTTTTATTTATGGAGATTTTATTATTAATAAGCGTTCTTGTTTTCCAATCTTACATTATTTGGAATTATGTATTACATTCAATAATTCCACGTATTAGGAAAATGAAGAGTTTCCAAGTATTCGTGGTTTATTCTTTGTTTGACGTCTTCCGATTAGACAGCGAATTGCAGAGCTGCCAAATTTTAGCAACAATATTTAGATGAGAGTACCACAAAGATATATAATTTTTCTGAATCATTAATTATTTAGAAATACGAACTTAATTTTATAAGCATGTGGACACCGCACATAGCTTACGTCTTTGGATTTTCACTGTTTGTCTTCCCAGAATATATCTCATATAAACACTAAGATGCATTCGTTATACGTAGAGTTATAGCACATATGCGGAAGGAATATGCTAATAAGTTTTGTTTTTCTTCGTCTTCTAAGAACGAAATCTAACTCTCGAAGCTTCATAATCGGATAAAAACTTAGCAGGGACGCCTATCTCAAGGATAAATCCAGTTGTAGAATGTGCAGTATTTCCTATGTATTTCGCTAATTATGAAGTCAAACGCTCTTCACAAAATCTAAGGAGGGACTTTGGACGTCACAGAAAATAACAATAGTGTTTCGATTCTTCTAAAATGTGAAAAAAAAAATTATTTATGCCTGTCTTCTTTCAATTTTATAATACAAGTCTATTAAAAATTAATTTCACAGAAATAGCATGCAATGATTTTTAATTATTTTTAGTAGGTCCATATTTACCGATTTTTTTTTCTCCAATGATTTCCATAATTAAAATGTAAGTATGCCATACATAAACTAATATTCTGTACTTTCTGAACGACGGTTTTACATTACGTTAAACAATCCTTATAAATTTTACATATAGAGTGTCTGATTATGATTTCGATACATTTATCTATTCCATAATGATAAATTTTCCATTCGTACATTACAAGAAATCATTAAATCTGTCTACTTAAGACGATTGTTTCATAATGTTCAGTTAGGATATAAATAATCTCTTTAAAAATGTTATTTTATTTATTAGTAAAATGAAAAATTTCCGTTTTAGACATAATTTCTTAATTAAATATCCCGTTTGACACTCAGATTAAAACAGACATGCTACACTAACGTTTCCGAGTTCCTCAAATGGTTTGAGCAAGATACATTACAAGGAATTTTCCTAATTTTAACTTTGTACTTTTATGTATTTATTAGAAGTGATCTTTTAAATATCAGAGATCTGAGTAAGAAATGTTGTAATTTACTTATTCCTGATAACGCATGATACCACATACCTCCACATCCCACATCTTTTAAGAATTCATTTTTAAACGGACATAAGCATTCAACATCTTTATTTGAATTAAAGATACATGTTCCTCCTGTTTTTTCACATTCAGACATTTCTTCGGAGCATCTAGTTTCAGGAACTGAAAATATGAAATGAAATATCGCTTGTAAGTATCATTTTATTAAATATCAGTATTTTACTAAAATTTTATAAATTAACCAATATTTTATATTTAAAATTCAAAGTTTCCTGATTCGTAAACGCAGGTGCTTCTAAGCAATTCATGTAATAAGAAAATTGTTTTATTTGCAATATTTATATAAAACACCATAATATTTTTTAAATGTTTATTATTTTGTTACAAATATTCGGTATACATCAAAAGGTAATCCTTATAAATATAATTCAATTAAAGCTATATTAATTTTTTTTTTACATAATCAATTCAAGAAATGAAAATTGTTATGAATATGCAGCATATCAAAAGTTCTTTAAAATAAAATGTATAATTCAAGCTATATATATACATATATTATTTTTCAGTTCATATTTAATTTACATCATTTTAAATTTTTGTTCTCTTTTTCAAAAGAGGCACAATGTTCTATAAATATCATGTTTATGGATTAAAAATTCATTAATATATCTTGTTTAATAAATGTATGAATTCTTCGTGTATTTTCTAAAGAAGTTATTTTTACCATTTAAAAAATTGTTACATCAAACAAAAATGATAAATAATATATATTTAGAGTTATTATTAAAAAATATTCATATTTATACTAAATAATAAAAGCTCGATTATATTGAATTTCCAATAAAGCATATCTCAAAAAAAACTTTGATAATATTATATTTTTTATATGTCATAGAAAATTCAAAGTATTTTTTTTTACTTTTGTCGTAATATTCTTTGTTATTTCATGGATTTCCGTGCAAAACGTCCCCGAAACTTGTGTCAAATTAAATTGATTAATTCCTTTTAAAAAGTTATTTTTATAATCACAAAAAACTCGAGGTAGATTGTGAACATCTCACTTTACTCACAATTTATAGTATTTTGTTACCGACAGATTTGAAAGTTAAATTTCTAAATGATTACTTTTTACTTTCATTTGACACACATTCTCACAAAATTAATTTTTTGATAAGTAGGCATAAGAAAAAAATCACTTTCAAAACAGATTCTTAAAATTAATTTTCTTTAAAATGAGCCAAGATATTTTTATTATTTTTAAATATGTTACAAAATCATTTCGTGATACTTTATTAAAATCCTAGAACTCTTAATCAGAAGCTTATATCAATCTTACACATCGTTAAAAATAACTAATAAAACATGTTTTGTGTTAATATCAAAAATGTTATACCTATACATCCTGACGAATTCTTGTATTCAACATTTATCCCACAGTCGCAAATAATACCTTCACCGATCGTAGATATACATTTTCCTCCGGTTTCCTTGCATTTATGAATTTTATAACATGTTTCTTCCTTTACTGAAAACAAATTAAAAAGAAAGAGAAGTTTATTATTTAAGGTAGAATCTTTAAATAATACCTTGAATTTTTAATGTCATGTTTAAAGTTAATTGATATAAAAAGCATATATAAAGATATATATACATACAAATGTTCATTCACAATATTATGTATTTTCTTCTTTAAAACTACTAAAGTCTAAGAAAACTACATCTTAAAATCGTTAAATTTAAATAAATAAAGATTTCATTTGATTCAGAAAGAATGATTTCCGCAAAACTATAAAAAAAAATTGTAATTATTATAAATTGAAAAGCGGTCTGTTCAATTTCGTAACTTTTACAGAGTTTTAGTAATAATTAATATTTTACCTTTACAACCAAATTCATTTTCATGCGTCGTTCCTTCTGGGCATCTGCAGACTATATTTTTTAATTTGTTTGAAACGCAAATGCCTCCAGTTTCTTCGCAGTTCTTTTGTATATCATTGCAGGTGTCGTCCACAACTAAATCATAAACAGAGGCATCAGTTATAGAAAGTCATCGAACCGTAAATTTTTAATACTACGTTTTAGTTTTTTGTTCCAAAAAATCAACTATCGAAAATAAATGTTTAACAACTTATTAAAATTAAATCATCAATCAAGTGAATACAGAAAATCGTTTACATAACATATAATAAATAAATTCACTAACATATATACCGCAGTATTAGAAAATTAAAATGCTTTAATTTTGTTAATAAATCTTTATATATTTTAATTAATATTTTACAATTGTATATTGAAAATTAGTCTCAAGCATCTTCAAAATTTGGCATCTTTATTTTTCTGAAAAGAAGCCGCTGTATATATCTCTGTCCTTAAAAATGTACTGTTAATACAAGATGGTATATGAGATGTTTCATAGAAACGGTTCCCTAATTTACAATTTTTCTTCTTTTAAATATAATAATTCTCTTTATTTAATAATTTGTAGAACCAATTTACTTCAATAAGTCTTTTCACCTTTTTCGAGACTAAAAAAAATTGATTTAATTTAAAATTTACTTTATACATTTTTCTTATATATTTTTAAATAAATTCATTTATCTTAAATTAATAAATCCTTTATGAGATCAATGATATATTCAATAAGATTTCTAATAGCCTCAAACTAATAGAATATATTCAGTATTATAAAGTCTGGGATTGTAATGAGAGTATATTAAATACTTATAATTAAATATTATATATACGTGAAATACTTAAAAAAAAACCTCTTAAATAATATGTTTTCCAAAAAGAACTCTACATTATTTTTAAAACTTTCGAACCATTTTCTTTAAAAGAGTATATTTAATTATTTTTAGAAAATACACTCTTTTGCCAAAATTCTTTGTACATATTACACATTTTACTGAATATCTAGATAAACAAATTGCGAATACTTCTGAATATTTGGAATATAAAAAAAGGCTATCTAAGGTCCAAAAAGGAAAACATCCTATTTTTAGCGAAAGTTTGACACTGCACTGTTATAGAGAACCAGCCACATATTCAAGAAAAAAATAATATTTCTGATCATCCTGAAAAATAAAATGCTCTAAATGATCTTCTGTTATAACAAATGACATATAGATAACGTACAAAGATTGCATTAATATGCGTAATACAATACAATTAGAACAAAAAGATTAAATATTGGATGAAAGATGAGCATTTGTAGAAAATAGTTTTTAAATGTGTATATGTGAACGTTGATTTTTTTTCATGATTTGATTATCAACTCTATAATCAACTCATATAAAAAGGCCAGTTGAATATACTGAATATTCAGAAAGATGTCGGAGATAGTGAGAACCGAATTTTAGTTAATTTCTAAATGTAGCTGGAATATTTGTTATTTCCCACAAATTGTCATTTTAATTTTTAATTTATTTACTTTTCATTTTTTATTGATGCTTTAGTTCTCCTTCGCAAGCCACCAGAATGAACCTATTCCAACAAAAGCAGAATTATAACATCGAAGCATCCTTTCAAAATCTACTCGATGGCAATCATTAAATACTAACTCGATTGTTGCAAGCCAGTTAATAATAAAATAACAATTTTTCGAAACTCTCTAACCATCCTTTTTCTTTTTGAAGGTAACCGAAATTCAGCTCGCTATATCGCCGATAACTTTCTGAGTTTTCACGATACTGGACTGATCTTTTCATATTGTTTTTTCTATGAAGTTGACTTCCAAATCATGACAAAAAGGCTTCGGTTTAGTTCGCGAATATGCAGCAAAAGATTATTACATACAACTACTCATAAATGATTAAATTTTTGAATAGATCTATATTCTAATTGCACTATGTTTTTTCTACTTCACTTTGTCAAATTATATGAAACTGGTGTTAAATAAGATTGAAATTTTGTATGCTATAATCAAAAACCATGAAACATATTTGAATTTTTCAATGAAATCGTTATATCTGAATGAATGTACGAGCTCTTTTTACACAGATGAAGAAGAATATACGACAAAATCCACATAGCAAAGTGCTGCAACTACAGATCATTTCATGATTTTTTTTTACATGGTGATCCCAAATATTATGATTTCTTCAAATTTTTGAGGTTCACTAATTCCCGCGAGATCAAATCACCGTGGAGAAAATTTCAGGTGAAAAATATTTTATTTTTAATTCTTTTTTCTAATTTTTCTTTAATAGTTTATGTTATGTCTCAAGTTGAAAGTGTCCTGTGATTTATTGCAGTATGGTGTATGTTTTTATTTAAATATTTATCAATTAGTGCAACATAAATTCAAAACAAATAAAATTTATAGATATATTTTTTGTTTGTTTCTTCCAAATGGCCTGCTTTTTAAATACCGGTATTTCCTTCGAAAAAATTTATTTTTAGAATTTCTTTGCAAATTTTGCAGATACCACCTTCGAATGTAAAGTTTTTTGGAAATGTTATGGAAACCTACCATAAAATTTTCTTCTAAAATGTATTGGTATTCAGATGGCGGGCCATTTGGGAGCCCCGTTTGTGATATAATTTTGAAATCATGAACAATATAAACTATGGAAATTGATTTATTTCTTATAGGTAGTCATCACATAAATTATAAAATATAACAGAGATATATAGTAGAAAATATTTTGTTTTAATTATTTTTTATTATCCACAGTGCAACATACCTTTACATCCCACATCCTTGACATATTCAGTTAAAGGCGGACATGAACACAAAATATTTTTCTCCGAGTAAAATTCACAGTTTCCTCCGGTTTCTGTACATCCACGCAAATCTTTAGAGCATCTATCTTCTGGAACTAAAATGATAAAATGAAGTTTTGCGAGTAGGCATCATTTTTATAGAATATAGCTCTAATAAAATTTCAATACTTGTCAAAAGTTTATTCAAAAAAGGTATGAGTTTTATTTATGGAGATTTTATTATTAATAAGCGTTCTTGTTTTCCAATCTTACATTATTTGGAATTATGTATTACATTCAATAATTCCACGTATTAGGAAAATGAAGAGTTTCCAAGTATTCGTGGTTTATTCTTTGTTTGACGTCTTCCGATTAGACAGCGAATTGCAGAGCTGCCAAATTTTAGCAACAATATTTAGATGAGAGTACCACAAAGATATATAATTTTTCTGAATCATTAATTATTTAGAAATACGAACTTAATTTTATAAGCATGTGGACACCGCACATAGCTTACGTCTTTGGATTTTCACTGTTTGTCTTCCCAGAATATATCTCATATAAACACTAAGATGCATTCGTTATACGTAGAGTTATGGCACATATGCGGAAGGAATATGCTAATAAGTTTTGTTTTTCTTCGTCTTCTAAGAACGAAATCTAACTCTCGAAGCTTCATAATCGGATAAAAACTTAGCAGGGACGCCTATCTCAAGGATAAATCCAGTTGTAGAATGTGCAGTATTTCCTATGTATTTCGCTAATTATGAAGTCAAACGCTCTTCACAAAATCTAAGGAGGGACTTTGGACGTCACAGAAAATAACAATAGTGTTTCGATTCTTCTAAAATGTGAAAAAAAAAATTATTTATGCCTGTCTTCTTTCAATTTTATAATACAAGTCTATTAAAAATTAATTTCACAGAAATAGCATGCAATGATTTTTAATTATTTTTAGTAGGTCCATATTTACCGATTTTTTTTTCTCCAATGATTTCCATAATTAAAATGTAAGTATGCCATACATAAACTAATATTCTGTACTTTCTGAACGACGGTTTTACATTACGTTAAACAATCCTTATAAATTTTACATATAGAGTGTCTGATTATGATTTCGATACATTTATCTATTCCATAATGATAAATTTTCCATTCGTACATTACAAGAAATCATTAAATCTGTCTACTTAAGACGATTGTTTCATAATGTTCAGTTAGGATATAAATAATCTCTTTAAAAATGTTATTTTATTTATTAGTAAAATGAAAAATTTCCGTTTTAGACATAATTTCTTAATTAAATATCCCGTTTGACACTCAGATTAAAACAGACATGCTACACTAACGTTTCCGAGTTCCTCAAATGGTTTGAGCAAGATACATTACAAGGAATTTTCCTAATTTTAACTTTGTACTTTTATGTATTTATTAGAAGTGATCATTTAAATATCAGAGATCTGAGTAAGAAATGTTGTAATTTACTTATTCCTGATAACGCATGATACCACATACCTCCACATCCCACATCTTTTAAGAATTCATTTTTAAACGGACATAAGCATTCAACATCTTTATTTGAATTAAAGATACATGTTCCTCCTGTTTTTTCACATTCAGACATTTCTTCGGAGCATCTAGTTTCAGGAACTGAAAATATGAAATGAAATATCGCTTGTAAGTATCATTTTATTAAATATCAGTATTTTACTAAAATTTTATAAATTAACCAATATTTTATATTTAAAATTCAAAGTTTCCTGATTCGTAAACGCAGGTGCTTCTAAGCAATTCATGTAATAAGAAAATTGTTTTATTTGCAATATTTATATAAAACACCATAATATTTTTTAAATGTTTATTATTTTGTTACAAATATTCGGTATACATCAAAAGGTAATCCTTATAAATATAATTCAATTAAAGCTATATTAATTTTTTTTTTACATAATCAATTCAAGAAATGAAAATTGTTATGAATATGCAGCATATCAAAAGTTCTTTAAAATAAAATGTATAATTCAAGCTATATATATACATATATTATTTTTCAGTTCATATTTAATTTACATCATTTTAAATTTTTGTTCTCTTTTTCAAAAGAGGCACAATGTTCTATAAATATCATGTTTATGGATTAAAAATTCATTAATATATCTTGTTTAATAAATGTATGAATTCTTCGTGTATTTTCTAAAGAAGTTATTTTTACCATTTAAAAAATTGTTACATCAAACAAAAATGATAAATAATATATATTTAGAGTTATTATTAAAAAATATTCATATTTATACTAAATAATAAAAGCTCGATTATATTGAATTTCCAATAAAGCATATCTCAAAAAAAACTTTGATAATATTATATTTTTTATATGTCATAGAAAATTCAAAGTATTTTTTTTTACTTTTGTCGTAATATTCTTTGTTATTTCATGGATTTCCGTGCAAAACGTCCCCGAAACTTGTGTCAAATTAAATTGATTAATTCCTTTTAAAAAGTTATTTTTATAATCACAAAAAACTCGAGGTAGATTGTGAACATCTCACTTTACTCACAATTTATAGTATTTTGTTACCGACAGATTTGAAAGTTAAATTTCTAAATGATTACTTTTTACTTTCATTTGACACACATTCTCACAAAATTAATTTTTTGATAAGTAGGCATAAGAAAAAAATCACTTTCAAAACAGATTCTTAAAATTAATTTTCTTTAAAATGAGCCAAGATATTTTTATTATTTTTAAATATGTTACAAAATCATTTCGTGATACTTTATTAAAATCCTAGAACTCTTAATCAGAAGCTTATATCAATCTTACACATCGTTAAAAATAACTAATAAAACATGTTTTGTGTTAATATCAAAAATGTTATACCTATACATCCTGACGAATTCTTGTATTCAACATTTATCCCACAGTCGCAAATAATACCTTCACCGATCGTAGATATACATTTTCCTCCGGTTTCCTTGCATTTATGAATTTTATAACATGTTTCTTCCTTTACTGAAAACAAATTAAAAAGAAAGAGAAGTTTATTATTTAAGGTAGAATCTTTAAATAATACCTTGAATTTTTAATGTCATGTTTAAAGTTAATTGATATAAAAAGCATATATAAAGATATATATACATACAAATGTTCATTCACAATATTATGTATTTTCTTCTTTAAAACTACTAAAGTCTAAGAAAACTACATCTTAAAATCGTTAAATTTAAATAAATAAAGATTTCATTTGATTCAGAAAGAATGATTTCCGCAAAACTATAAAAAAAAATTGTAATTATTATAAATTGAAAAGCGGTCTGTTCAATTTCGTAACTTTTACAGAGTTTTAGTAATAATTAATATTTTACCTTTACAACCAAATTCATTTTCATGCGTCGTTCCTTCTGGGCATCTGCAGACTATATTTTTTAATTTGTTTGAAACGCAAATGCCTCCAGTTTCTTCGCAGTTCTTTTGTATATCATTGCAGGTGTCGTCCACAACTAAATCATAAACAGAGGCATCAGTTATAGAAAGTCATCGAACCGTAAATTTTTAATACTACGTTTTAGTTTTTTGTTCCAAAAAATCAACTATCGAAAATAAATGTTTAACAACTTATTAAAATTAAATCATAAATCAAGTGAATACAGAAAATCGTTTACATAACATATAATAAATAAATTCACTAACATATATACCGCAGTATTAGAAAATTAAAATGCTTTAATTTTGTTAATAAATCTTTATATATTTTAATTAATATTTTACAATTGTATATTGAAAATTAGTCTCAAGCATCTTCAAAATTTGGCATCTTTATTTTTCTGAAAAGAAGCCGCTGTATATATCTCTGTCCTTAAAAATGTACTGTTAATACAAGATGGTATATGAGATGTTTCATAGAAACGGTTCCCTAATTTACAATTTTTCTTCTTTTAAATATAATAATTCTCTTTATTTAATAATTTGTAGAACCAATTTACTTCAATAAGTCTTTTCACCTTTTTCGAGACAAAAAAAATTGATTTAATTTAAAATTTACTTTATACATTTTTTCTTATATATTTTTAAATAAATTCATTTATCTTAAATTAATAAATCCTTTATGAGATCAATGATATATTCAATAAGATTTCTAATAGCCTCAAACTAATAGAATATATTCAGTATTATAAAGTCTGGGATTGTAATGAGAATATATTAAATACTTATAATTAAATATTATATATACGTGAAATACTTAAAAAAAAACCTCTTAAATAATATGTTTTCCAAAAAGAACTCTACATTATTTTTAAAACTTTCGAACCATTTTCTTTAAAAGAGTATATTTAATTATTTTTAGAAAATACACTCTTTTGCCAAAATTCTTTGTACATATTACACATTTTACTGAATATCTAGATAAACAAATTGCGAATACTTCTGAATATTTGGAATATAAAAAAAGGCTATCTAAGGTCCAAAAAGGAAAACATCCTATTTTTAGCGAAAGTTTGACACTGCACTGTTATAGAGAACCAGCCACATATTCAAGAAAAAAATAATATTTCTGATCATCCTGAAAAATAAAATGCTCTAAATGATCTTCTGTTATAACAAATGACATATAGATAACGTACAAAGATTGCATTAATATGCGTAATACAATACAATTAGAACAAAAAGATTAAATATTGGATGAAAGATGAGCATTTGTAGAAAATAGTTTTTAAATGTGTATATGTGAACGTTGATTTTTTTTCATGATTTGATTATCAACTCTATAATCAACTCATATAAAAAGGCCAGTTGAATATACTGAATATTCAGAAAGATGTCGGAGATAGTGAGAACCGAATTTTAGTTAATTTCTAAATGTAGCTGGAATATTTGTTATTTCCCACAAATTGTCATTTTAATTTTTAATTTATTTACTTTTCATTTTTTATTGATGCTTTAGTTCTCCTTCGCAAGCCACCAGAATGAACCTATTCCAACAAAAGCAGAATTATAACATCGAAGCATCCTTTCAAAATCTACTCGATGGCAATCATTAAATACTAACTCGATTGTTGCAAGCCAGTTAATAATAAAATAACAATTTTTCGAAACTCTCTAACCATCCTTTTTCTTTTTGAAGGTAACCGAAATTCAGCTCGCTATATCGCCGATAACTTTCTGAGTTTTCACGATACTGGACTGATCTTTTCATATTGTTTTTTCTATGAAGTTGACTTCCAAATCATGACAAAAAGGCTTCGGTTTAGTTCGCGAATATGCAGCAAAAGATTATTACATACAACTACTCATAAATGATTAAATTTTTGAATAGATCTATATTCTAATTGCACTATGTTTTTTCTACTTCACTTTGTCAAATTATATGAAACTGGTGTTAAATAAGATTGAAATTTTGTATGCTATAATCAAAAACCATGAAACATATTTGAATTTTTCAATGAAATCGTTATATCTGAATGAATGTACGAGCTCTTTTTACACAGATGAAGAAGAATATACGACAAAATCCACATAGCAAAGTGCTGCAACTACAGATCATTTCATGATTTTTTTTTACAGGGTGATCCCAAATATTATGATTTCTTCAAATTTTTGAGGTTCACTAATTCCCGCGAGATCAAATCACCGTGGAGAAAATTTCAGGTGAAAAATATTTTATTTTTAATTCTTTTTTCTAATTTTTCTTTAATAGTTTATGTTATGTCTCAAGTTGAAAGTGTCCTGTGATTTATTGCAGTATGGTGTATGTTTTTATTTAAATATTTATCAATTAGTGCAACATAAATTCAAAACAAATAAAATTTATAGATATATTTTTTGTTTGTTTCTTCCAAATGGCCTGCTTTTTAAATACCGGTATTTCCTTCGAAAAAATTTATTTTTAGAATTTCTTTGCAAATTTTGCAGATACCACCTTCGAATGTAAAGTTTTTTGGAAATGTTATGGAAACCTACCATAAAATTTTCTTCTAAAATGTATTGGTATTCAGATGGCGGGCCATTTGGGAGCCCCGTTTGTGATATAATTTTGAAATCATGAACAATATAAACTATGGAAATTGATTTATTTCTTATAGGTAGTCATCACATAAATTATAAAATATAACAGAGATATATAGTAGAAAATATTTTGTTTTAATTATTTTTTATTATCCACAGTGCAACATACCTTTACATCCCACATCCTTGACATATTCAGTTAAAGGCGGACATGAACACAAAATATTTTTCTCCGAGTAAAATTCACAGTTTCCTCCGGTTTCTGTACATCCACGCAAATCTTTAGAGCATCTATCTTCTGGAACTAAAATGATAAAATGAAGTTTTGCGAGTAGGCATCATTTTTATAGAATATAGCTCTAATAAAATTTCAATACTTGTCAAAAGTTTATTCAAAAAAGGTACGAGTTTTATTTATGGAGATTTTATTATTAATAAGCGTTCTTGTTTTCCAATCTTACATTATTTGGAATTATGTATTACATTCAATAATTCCACGTATTAGGAAAATGAAGAGTTTCCAAGTATTCGTGGTTTATTCTTTGTTTGACGTCTTCCGATTAGACAGCGAATTGCAGAGCTGCCAAATTTTAGCAACAATATTTAGATGAGAGTACCACAAAGATATATAATTTTTCTGAATCATTAATTATTTAGAAATACGAACTTAATTTTATAAGCATGTGGACACCGCACATAGCTTACGTCTTTGGATTTTCACTGTATGTCTTCCCAGAATATATCTCATATAAACACTAAGATGCATTCGTTATACGTAGAGTTATGGCACATATGCGGAAGGAATATGCTAATAAGTTTTGTTTTTCTTCGTCTTCTAAGAACGAAATCTAACTCTCGAAGCTTCATAATCGGATAAAAACTTAGCAGGGACGCCTATCTCAAGGATAAATCCAGTTGTAGAATGTGCAGTATTTCCTATGTATTTCGCTAATTATTAAGTCAAACGCTCTTCACAAAATCTAAGGAGGGACTTTGGACGTCACAGAAAATAACAATAGTGTTTCGATTCTTCTAAAATGTGAAAAAAAAAATTATTTATGCCTGTCTTCTTTCAATTTTATAATACAAGTCTATTAAAAATTAATTTCACAGAAATAGCATGCAATGATTTTTAATTATTTTTAGTAGGTCCATATTTACCGATTTTTTTTTCTCCAATGATTTCCATAATTAAAATGTAAGTATGCCATACATAAACTAATATTCTGTACTTTCTGAACGACGGTTTTACATTACGTTAAACAATCCTTATAAATTTTACATATAGAGTGTCTGATTATGATTTCGATACATTTATCTATTCCATAATGATAAATTTTCCATTCGTACATTACAAGAAATCATTAAATCTGTCTACTTAAGACGATTGTTTCATAATGTTCAGTTAGGATATAAATAATCTCTTTAAAAATGTTATTTTATTTATTAGTAAAATGAAAAATTTCCGTTTTAGACATAATTTCTTAATTAAACATCCCGTTTGACACTCAGATTAAAACAGACATGCTACACTAACGTTTCCGAGTTCCTCAAATGGTTTGAGCAAGATACATTACAAGGAATTTTCCTAATTTTAACTTTGTACTTTTATGTATTTATTAGAAGTGATCTTTTAAATATCAGAGATCTGAGTAAGAAATGTTGTAATTTACTTATTCCTGATAACGCATGATACCACATACCTCCACATCCCACATCTTTTAAGAATTCATTTTTAAACGGACATAAGCATTCAACATCTTTATTTGAATTAAAGATACATGTTCCTCCTGTTTTTTCACATTCAGACATTTCTTCGGAGCATCTAGTTTCAGGAACTGAAAATATGAAATGAAATATCGCTTGTAAGTATCATTTTATTAAATATCAGTATTTTACTAAAATTTTATAAATTAACCAATATTTTATATTTAAAATTCAAAGTTTCCTGATTCGTAAACGCAGGTGCTTCTAAGCAATTCATGTAATAAGAAAATTGTTTTATTTGCAATATTTATATAAAACACCATAATATTTTTTAAATGTTTATTATTTTGTTACAAATATTCGGTATACATCAAAAGGTAATCCTTATAAATATAATTCAATTAAAGCTATATTAATTTTTTTTTTACATAATCAATTCAAGAAATGAAAATTGTTATGAATATGCAGCATATCAAAAGTTCTTTAAAATAAAATGTATAATTCAAGCTATATATATACATATATTATTTTTCAGTTCATATTTAATTTACATCATTTTAAATTTTTGTTCTCTTTTTCAAAAGAGGCACAATGTTCTATAAATATCATGTTTATGGATTAAAAATTCATTAATATATCTTGTTTAATAAATGTATGAATTCTTCGTGTATTTTCTAAAGAAGTTATTTTTACCATTTAAAAAATTGTTACATCAAACAAAAATGATAAATAATATATATTTAGAGTTATTATTAAAAAATATTCATATTTATACTAAATAATAAAAGCTCGATTATATTGAATTTCCAATAAAGCATATCTCAAAAAAAACTTTGATAATATTATATTTTTTATATGTCATAGAAAATTCAAAGTATTTTTTTTTACTTTTGTCGTAATATTCTTTGTTATTTCATGGATTTCCGTGCAAAACGTCCCCGAAACTTGTGTCAAATTAAATTGATTAATTCCTTTTAAAAAGTTATTTTTATAATCACAAAAAACTCGAGGTAGATTGTGAACATCTCACTTTACTCACAATTTATAGTATTTTGTTACCGACAGATTTGAAAGTTAAATTTCTAAATGATTACTTTTTACTTTCATTTGACACACATTCTCACAAAATTAATTTTTTGATAAGTAGGCATAAGAAAAAAATCACTTTCAAAACAGATTCTTAAAATTAATTTTCTTTAAAATGAGCCAAGATATTTTTATTATTTTTAAATATGTTACAAAATCATTTCGTGATACTTTATTAAAATCCTAGAACTCTTAATCAGAAGCTTATATCAATCTTACACATCGTTAAAAATAACTAATAAAACATGTTTTGTGTTAATATCAAAAATGTTATACCTATACATCCTGACGAATTCTTGTATTCAACATTTATCCCACAGTCGCAAATAATACCTTCACCGATCGTAGATATACATTTTCCTCCGGTTTCCTTGCATTTATGAATTTTATAACATGTTTCTTCCTTTACTGAAAACAAATTAAAAAGAAAGAGAAGTTTATTATTTAAGGTAGAATCTTTAAATAATACCTTGAATTTTTAATGTCATGTTTAAAGTTAATTGATATAAAAAGCATATATAAAGATATATATACATACAAATGTTCATTCACAATATTATGTATTTTCTTCTTTAAAACTACTAAAGTCTAAGAAAACTACATCTTAAAATCGTTAAATTTAAATAAATAAAGATTTCATTTGATTCAGAAAGAATGATTTCCGCAAAACTATAAAAAAAATTGTAATTATTATAAATTGAAAAGCGGTCTGTTCAATTTCGTAACTTTTACAGAGTTTTAGTAATAATTAATATTTTACCTTTACAACCAAATTCATTTTCATGCGTCGTTCCTTCTGGGCATCTGCAGACTATATTTTTTAATTTGTTTGAAACGCAAATGCCTCCAGTTTCTTCGCAGTTCTTTTGTATATCATTGCAGGTGTCGTCCACAACTAAATCATAAACAGAGGCATCAGTTATAGAAAGTCATCGAACCGTAAATTTTTAATACTACGTTTTAGTTTTTTGTTCCAAAAAATCAACTATCGAAAATAAATGTTTAACAACTTATTAAAATTAAATCATAAATCAAGTGAATACAGAAAATCGTTTACATAACATATAATAAATAAATTCACTAACATATATACCGCAGTATTAGAAAATTAAAATGCTTTAATTTTGTTAATAAATCTTTATATATTTTAATTAATATTTTACAATTGTATATTGAAAATTAGTCTCAAGCATCTTCAAAATTTGGCATCTTTATTTTTCTGAAAAGAAGCCGCTGTATATATCTCTGTCCTTAAAAATGTACTGTTAATACAAGATGGTATATGAGATGTTTCATAGAAACGGTTCCCTAATTTACAATTTTTCTTCTTTTAAATATAATAATTCTCTTTATTTAATAATTTGTAGAACCAATTTACTTCAATAAGTCTTTTCACCTTTTTCGAGACAAAAAAAATTGATTTAATTTAAAATTTACTTTATACATTTTTTCTTATATATTTTTAAATAAATTCATTTATCTTAAATTAATAAATCCTTTATGAGATCAATGATATATTCAATAAGATTTCTAATAGCCTCAAACTAATAGAATATATTCAGTATTATAAAGTCTGGGATTGTAATGAGAATATATTAAATACTTATAATTAAATATTATATATACATGAAATACTTTAAAAAAAACCTCTTAAATAATATGTTTTCCAAAAAGAACTCTACATTATTTTTAAAACTTTCGAACCATTTTCTTTAAAAGAGTTTATTTAATTATTTTCAGAAAATACACTCTTTTGCCAAAATTCTTTGTACATATTACACATTTTACTGAATATCTAGATAAACAAATTGCGAATACTTCTGAATATTTGGAATATAAAAAAAGGCTATCTAAGGTCCAAAAAGGAAAACATCCTATTTTTAGCGAAAGTTTGACACTGCACTGTTATAGAGAACCAGCCACATATTCAAGAAAAAAATAATATTTCTGATCATCCTGAAAAATAAAATGCTCTAAATGATCTTCTGTTATAACAAATGACATATAGATAACGTACAAAGATTGCATTAATATGCGTAATACAATACAATTAGAACAAAAAGATTAAATATTGGATGAAAGATGAGCATTTGTAGAAAATAGTTTTTAAATGTGTATATGTGAACGTTGATTTTTTTTCATGATTTGATTATCAACTCTATAATCAACTCATATAAAAAGGCCAGTTGAATATACTGAATATTCAGAAAGATGTCGGAGATAGTGAGAACCGAATTTTAGTTAATTTCTAAATGTAGCTGGAATATTTGTTATTTCCCACAAATTGTCATTTTAATTTTTAATTTATTTACTTTTCATTTTTTATTGATGCTTTAGTTCTCCTTCGCAAGCCACCAGAATGAACCTATTCCAACAAAAGCAGAATTATAACATCGAAGCATCCTTTCAAAATCTACTCGATGGCAATCATTAAATACTAACTCGATTGTTGCAAGCCAGTTAATAATAAAATAACAATTTTTCGAAACTCTCTAACCATCCTTTTTCTTTTTGAAGGTAACCGAAATTCAGCTCGCTATATCGCCGATAACTTTCTGAGTTTTCACGATACTGGACTGATCTTTTCATATTGTTTTTTCTATGAATTTAACTTCCAAATCATGACAAAAAGGCTTCGGTTTAGTTCGCGAATATGCAGCAAAAGATTATTACATACAACTACTCATAAATGATTAAATTTTTGAATAGATCTATATTCTAATTGCACTATGTTTTTTCTACTTCACTTTGTCAAATTATATGAAACTGGTGTTAAATAAGATTGAAATTTTGTATGCTATAATCAAAAACCATGAAACATATTTGAATTTTTCAATGAAATCGTTATATCTGAATGAATGTACGAGCTCTTTTTACACAGATGAAGAAGAATATACGACAAAATCCACATAGCAAAGTGCTGCAACTACAGATCATTTCATGATTTTTTTTTACAGGGTGATCCCAAATATTATGATTTCTTCAAATTTTTGAGGTTCACTAATTCCCGCGAGATCAAATCACCGTGGAGAAAATTTCAGGTGAAAAATATTTTATTTTTAATTCTTTTTTCTAATTTTTCTTTAATAGTTTATGTTATGTCTCAAGTTGAAAGTGTCCTGTGATTTATTGCAGTATGGTGTATTTTTTTATTTAAATATTTATCAATTAGTGCAACATAAATTCAAAACAAATAAAATTTATAGACATATTATTTGTTTGTTTCTTCCAAATGGCCTGCTTTTTAAATACCGGTATTTCCTTCGAAAAAATTTATTTTTAGAATTTCTTTGCAAATTTTGCAGATACCACCTTCGAATGCAAAGTTTTTTGGAAATGTTATGGAAACCTACCATAAAATTTTCTTCTAAAATGTATTGGTATTCAGATGGCGGGCCATTTGGGAGCCCCGTTTGTGATATAATTTTGCAATCATGAACAATATAAACTATGGAAATTGATTTATTTCTTATAGGTAGTCATCACATAAATTATAAAATACAACAGAGATATATAGTAGAAAATATTTTGTTTTAATTATTTTTTATTATCCACAGTGCAACATACCTTTACATCCCACATCCTTGACATATTCAGTTAAAGGCGGACATGAACACAAAATATTTTTCTCCGAGTAAAATTCACAGTTTCCTCCGGTTTCTGTACATCCACGCAAATCTTTAGAGCATCTATCTTCTGGAACTAAAATGTCAAAATGAAGTTTTGCGAGTAGGCATCATTTTTATAGAATATAGCTCTAATAAAATTTCAATACTTGTCAAAAGTTTGTTAAAAAAAGGTATGAGTTTTATTTATGGAGATTTTATTATTAATAAGCGTTCTTGTTTTCCAATCTTACATTATTTGGAATTATGTATTACATTCAATAATTCCACGTATTAGGAAAATGAAGAGTTTCCAAGTATTCGTGGTTTATTCTTTGTTTGACGTCTTCCGATTAGACAGCGAATTGCAGAGCTGCCAAATTTTAGCAACAATATTTAGATGAGAGTACCACAAAGATATATAATTTTTCTGAATCATTAATTATTTAGAAATACGAACTTAATTTTATAAGCATGTGGACACCGCACATAGCTTACGTCTTTGGATTTTCACTGTTTGTCTTCCCAGAATATATCTCATATAAACACTAAGATGCATTCGTTATACGTAGAGTTATAGCACATATGCGGAAGGAATATGCTAATAAGTTTTGTTTTTCTTCGTCTTCTAAGAACGAAATCTAACTCTCGAAGCTTCATAATCGGATAAAAACTTAGCAGGGACGCCTATCTCAAGGATAAATCCAGTTGTAGAATGTGCAGTATTTCCTATGTATTTCGCTAATTATGAAGTCAAACGCTCTTCACAAAATCTAAGGAGGGACTTTGGACGTCACAGAAAATAACAATAGTGTTTCGATTCTTCTAAAATGTGAAAAAAAAATTATTTATGCCTGTCTTCTTTCAATTTTATAATACAAGTCTATTAAAAATTAATTTCACAGAAATAGCATGCAATGATTTTTAATTATTTTTAGTAGGTCCATATTTACCGATTTTTTTTTCTCCAATGATTTCCATAATTAAAATGTAAGTATGCCATACATAAACTAATATTCTGTACTTTCTGAACGACGGTTTTACATTACGTTAAACAATCCTTATAAATTTTACATATAGAGTGTCTGATTATGATTTCGATACATTTATCTATTCCATAATGATAAATTTTCCATTCGTACATTACAAGAAATCATTAAATCTGTCTACTTAAGACGATTGTTTCATAATGTTCAGTTAGGATTTAAATAATCTCTTTAAAAATGTTATTTTATTTATTAGTAAAATGAAAAATTTCCGTTTTAGACATAATTTCTTAATTAAATATCCCGTTTGACACTCAGATTAAAACAGACATGCTACACTAACGTTTCCGAGTTCCTCAAATGGTTTGAGCAAGATACATTACAAGGAATTTTCCTAATTTTAACTTTGTACTTTTATGTATTTATTAGAAGTGATCTTTTAAATATCAGAGATCTGAGTAAGAAATGTTGTAATTTACTTATTCCTGATAACGCATGATACCACATACCTCCACATCCCACATCTTTTAAGAATTCATTTTTAAACGGACATAAGCATTCAACATCTTTATTTGAATTAAAGATACATGTTCCTCCTGTTTTTTCACATTCAGACATTTCTTCGGAGCATCTAGTTTCAGGAACTGAAAATATGAAATGAAATATCGCTTGTAAGTATCATTTTATTAAATATCAGTATTTTACTAAAATTTTATAAATTAACCAATATTTTATATTTAAAATTCAAAGTTTCCTGATTCGTAAACGCAGGTGCTTCTAAGCAATTCATGTAATAAGAAAATTGTTTTATTTGCAATATTTATATAAAACACCATAATATTTTTTAAATGTTTATTATTTTGTTACAAATATTCGGTATACATCAAAAGGTAATCCTTATAAATATAATTCAAATAAAGCTATATTAATTTTTTTTTTACATAATCAATTCAAGAACTGAAAATTGTTATGAATATGCAGCATATCAAAAGTTCTTTAAAATAAAATGTATAATTCAAGCTATATATATACATATATTATTTTTCAGTTCATATTTAATTTACATCATTTTAAATTTTTGTTCTCTTTTTCAAAAGAGGCACAATGTTCTATAAATATCATGTTTATGGATTAAAAATTCATTAATATATCTTGTTTAATAAATGTATGAATTCTTCGTGTATTTTCTAAAGAAGTTATTTTTACCATTTAAAAAATTGTTACATCAAACAAAAATGATAAATAATATATATTTAGAGTTATTATTAAAAAATATTCATATTTATACTAAATAATAAAAGCTCGATTATATTGAATTTCCAATAAAGCATATCTCAAAAAAAACTTTGATAATATTATATTTTTTATATGTCATAGAAAATTCAAAGTATTTTTTTTTACTTTTGTCGTAATATTCTTTGTTATTTCATGGATTTCCGTGCAAAACGTCCCCGAAACTTGTGTCAAATTAAATTGATTAATTCCTTTTAAAAAGTTATTTTTATAGTCACAAAAAACTCGAGGTAGATTTTGAACATCTAACTTTACTCACAATTTATAGTATTTTGTTACCGACAGATTTGAAAGTGAAATTTCTAAATGATTACTTTTTACTTTCATTTGACACACATTCTCACAAAATTAATTTTTTGATAAGTAGGCATAAGAAAAAAATCACTTTCAAAACAGATTCTTAAAATTAATTTTCTTTAAAATGAGCCAAGATATTTTTATTATTTTTAAATATGTTACAAAATCATTTCGTGATACTTTATTAAAATCCTAGAACTCTTAATCAGAAGCTTATATCAATCTTACACATCGTTAAAAATGACTAATAAAACATGTTTTGTGTTAATATCAAAAATGTTATACCTATACATCCTGACGAATTCTTGTATTCAACATTTATCCCACAGTCGCAAATAATACCTTCACCGATCGTAGATATACATTTTCCTCCGGTTTCGTTGCATTTATGAATTTTATAACATGTTTCTTCCTTTACTGAAAACAAATTAAAAAGAAAGAGAAGTTTATTATTTAAGGTAGAATCTTTAAATAATACCTTGAATTTTTAATGTCATGTTTAAAGTTAATTGATATAAAAAGCATATATAAAGATATATATACATACAAATGTTCATTCACAATATTATGTATTTTCTTCTTTAAAACTACTAAAGTCTAAGAAAACTACATCTTAAAATCGTTAAATTTAAATAAATAAAGATTTCATTTGATTCAGAAAGAATGATTTCCGCAAAACTATAAAAATAAATTGTAATTATTATAAATTGAAAAGCGGTCTGTTCAATTTCGTAACTTTTACAGAGTTTTAGTAATAATTAATATTTTACCTTTACAACCAAATTCATTTTCATGCGTCGTTCCTTCTGGGCATCTGCAGACTATATTTTTTAATTTGTTTGAAACGCAAATGCCTCCAGTTTCTTCGCAGTTCTTTTGTATATCATTGCAGGTGTCGTCCACAACTAAATCATAAACAGAGGCATCAGTTATAGAAAGTCATCGAACCGTAAATTTTTAATACTACGTTTTAGTTTTTTGTTCCAAAAAATCAACTATCGAAAATAAATGTTTAACAACTTATTAAAATTAAATCATAAATCAAGTGAATACAGAAAATCGTTTACATAACATATAATAAATAAATTCACTAACATATATACCGCAGTATTAGAAAATTAAAATGCTTTAATTTTGTTAATAAATCTTTATATATTTTAATTAATATTTTACAATTGTATATTGAAAATTAGTCTCAAGCATCTTCAAAATTTGGCATCTTTATTTTTCTGAAAAGAAGCCGCTGTATATATCTCTGTCCTTAAAAATGTACTGTTAATACAAGATGGTATATGAGATGTTTCATAGAAACGGTTCCCTAATTTACAATTTTTCTTCTTTTAAATATAATAATTCTCTTTATTTAATAATTTGTAGAACCAATTTACTTCAATAAGTCTTTTCACCTTTTTCGAGACAAAAAAAAATTGATTTAATTTAAAATTTACTTTATACATTTTTTCTTATATATTTTTAAATAAATTCATTTATCTTAAATTAATAAATCCTTTATGAGATCAATGATATATTCAATAAGATTTCTAATAGCCTCAAACTAATAGAATATATTCAGTATTATAAAGTCTGGGATTGTAATGAGAATATATTAAATACTTATAATTAAATATTATATATACATGAAATACTTTAAAAAAAACCTCTTAAATAATATGTTTTCCAAAAAGAACTCTACATTATTTTTAAAACTTTCGAACCATTTTCTTTAAAAGAGTTTATTTAATTATTTTCAGAAAATACACTCTTTTGCCAAAATTCTTTGTACATATTACACATTTTACCGAATATCTAGATAAACACATTGCAAATACTTCTGAATATTTGGAATATAAAAAAAGGCTATCTAAGGTCCAAAAAGGAAAACATCCTATTTTTATCGAAAGTTTGACACTGCACTCTTATAGAGAACCAGCCACATATTCAAGAAAAAAATAATATTTCTGATCATCCTGAAAAATAAAATGCTCGAAATGATCTTCTGTTATAACAAATGACATATAGATAACGTACAAAGATTGCATTAATATGCGTAATACAATACAATTAGAACAAAAAGATTAAGTATTGGATGAAAGATGAGCATTTGTAGAAAATAGTTTTTAAATGTGTATATGTGAACATTGATTTTTTTTTATGATTTGATTATCAACTCTATGATCAACTCATATAAAAAGGCCAGTTGAATATACTGAATATTCAGAAAGATGTCGGAGATAGTGAGAACCGAATTTTAGTTAATTTCTAAATGTAGCTGGAATATTTGTTATTTCCCACAAATTGTCATTTTAATTTTTAATCTATTTACTTCTCATTTTTTATTGATGCTTTAGTTCTCCTTCGCAAGCCACCAGAATGAACCTATTCCAACAAAAGCAGAATTATAACATCGAAGCATCCTTTCAAAATCTACTCGATGGCAATCATTAAATACTAACTCGATTGTTGCAAGCCAGTTAATAATAAAATAACAATTTTTCGAAACTCTCTAACCATCCTTTTTCTTTTTGAAGGTAACCGAAATTCAGCTCGCTATATCGCCGATAACTTTCTGAGTTTTCACGATACTGGACTGATCTTTTCATATTGTTTTTTCTATGAAGTTGACTTCCAAATCATGACAAAAAGGCTTCGGTTTAGTTCGCGAATATGCAGTAAAAGATTATTACATACAACTACTCATAAATGATTAAATTTTTGAATAGATCTATATTCTAATTGCACTATGTTTTTTCTACTTCACTTTGTCAAATTATATGAAACTGGTGTTAAATAAGATTGAAATTTTGTATGCTATAATCAAAAACCATGAAGCATATTTGAATTTTTCAATGAAATCTTTATATCTGAATGAATGTACGAGCTCTTTTTACACACATGAAGAAGAATATACGACAAAATCCACATAGCAAAGTGCTGCAACTACAGATCATTTCATGATTTTTTTTACAGGGTGATCCCAAATATTATGATTTCTTCAAATTTTTGAAGTTCACTAATTCCCGCGAGATCAAATCACCGTGGAGAAAATTTCAGGTGAAAAATATTTTATTTTTAATTCTTTTTTCTAATTTTTCTTTAATAGTTTATGTTATGTCTCAAGTTGAAAGTGTCCTGTGATTTATTGCAGTATGGTGTATGTTTTTATTTAAATATTTATCAATTAGTGCAACATAAATTCAAAACAAATAAAATTTATAGATATATTTTTTGTTTGTTTCTTCCAAATGGCCTGCTTTTTAAATACCGGTATTTCCTTAGAAAAAATTTATTTTTAGAATTTCTTTGCAAATTTTGCAGATACCACCTTCGAATGTAAAGTTTTTTGGAAATGTTATGGAAACCTACCATAAAATTTTCTTCTAAAATGTATTGGTATTCAGATGGCGGGCCATTTGGGAGCCCCGTTTGTGATATAATTTTGCAATCATGAACAATATAAACTATGGAAATTGATTTATTTCTTATAGGTAGTCATCACATAAATTATAAAATATAACAGAGATATATAGTAGAAAATGTTTTGTTTTAATCCATATATTTAAAGCTAACCTGGTATTTCGTTTTTCATGCGAATTTGACTTTTATACGCATGCGCGAGCATTCCGCCAATCAGCTAGAGGCTTTTACTCTCTACAGACAGATTTGTTTCAGCAAATGAGGTGAGGGCATTTCCTGTCTCTAGAGATCTTTAGTCGGGAGTCATCGTAAGCAGCATGTTTCAAAGTTTGGATTACTATAAATATTAGGTATTTTTTCATTTTATCTTTATTTATTTTTGTATATTGAGCTCATGAACATAGAAACACATATGTATTTCTGTGTTCATAGTTGAATTCTTTGGATATGTCGTATGTATATTTTGCTACTTTAAATTTCTTAAACTAAAAAGTAATGGTCGAGTTTTTATTAGGATTTATAAAGCTGAAATTTACCTTTTTGAATATAATACTACAGATGTTTTAATAGTTGCATTCGGCTGTAAAAATTGATTAAAAATTTGACCAGCAGTTGTATGAAAAAAAAAAAGTTTCACTAACATGGACAAATCCAGAAACTTGCTGAGTCGGCAATTGTGTTTATATGTAAAAAAATAACAAAATTCATAGTTTAATCACAATAAAACATC
The DNA here is from genome assembly GCA_963931845.1 of Maratus michaelseni. Classification (NCBI taxonomy): domain Eukaryota; kingdom Metazoa; phylum Arthropoda; class Arachnida; order Araneae; family Salticidae; genus Maratus; species Maratus michaelseni. The sequence continues at coordinate 545,125 of CAWVPG010000151.1, read as the reverse complement.
GTGAAATTTATTTATTGGTTGCGAGAAAAAGATCACAAAATTCAACAATCATTCGGGAAAATGTAACAAAATTCTACTAACAACAGGAGCTTCTAAACAGCTTTACCACCTGTGCATTTTGATGATTTTGTTATGATAGTGTGTATGGATGTGTTTTGCATGGAATTTTTTGGTTTGTTGACAATTTTTTTAAAGGTTTTGGAACTTTAGTATGACAATTTATTGGTATTATGTCGGGTAATAGAAAAGCATTCTAAAGATTGAAATACGATCAAATCTTAACAAAACTTTCAATGATTCAAATGGATTTAGATAGATAATTTTAGTATATGTGTATATATATATATGCAGTAGACTCCTTAAAATCCACTCATGTAAACAATGAAACTTACAATTAAGATGTAAGTGTAAAATTTCAGTTTTTAAAATGTTTTATATCATTTAGTACACATTTTAATATGTAAATGGACAGATGGTACAGCATCTAATGTATATGAATGCATATTTTGAACTGGTTTGTTTAGAGGCTCCTGTTGTTAGTAGAATTTTGTTACATTTTCTTGAATGATTGTTGAATTTCACAATACTTTCCCGCAACCAATCACCAATAAAACATCATGAAATTTATTGATTGGTTGCGGGAAAAAATATGACAAAATTCAACAATCATTTCGAAAAATGTAACAAATTTCAACTAATAAAATGCACCAGAATGTATATAAAGCATGCTTTACAATTATATTATGTGCACTAAATAATTTTGCTAACAATATACGAAGAATCAAAACATATCTAAAGAACTCAATCATGAACACAGAAATAGATATATGTTTTACCTTCAATGATTCAATAAAATAAAATAAAGATAAAATGAAAAACTACCTAATAATATAATAATCTAAACTTGAAACTTAAAAACTCCATCAAACGCGATAAATTGTACACAATTGTCATTATACAAGGTGACAGTCAATGCAGAATTCATTTATATACACTACACACTTTTCCTTTTCCATCCATTGATACGATAACCATTTTGTCAGGATAAAAATAGCACTTGCCTATCAGCGAGCAATACTGAAAATTGGCGATTGACTTTATTGCCACCTAAAGGTGAAAATAAGCACTCGGCGATAAAACTTAGAAAACTGGCGATTAAAAATATGAAAAAAACTGGACAAATACAGGATTTTCTGATTTTCTTTTTTCCTTTTGTGTTTTTTCTGCATCTGTTTGACAAAATTCAGGATTTTTCCTCACCCGATCGATGAAATTAATGATTTTTCTGCATCTGAGGGACAAAATTTACGATTTTTATGCACTCAATTGAAGAAATTTGTGATTTTTATGTGCCCACTTGACTAATTCGTGATTTCACTCACCCACTTGATGAATTTGTGATTTTTAGTGCCCGTCCTACAAAATTCATGATCTTTATGCACCCGATTTAAGAATTTCATGATTTTTACATGCCTGATAAATGAAACTCATGATTTTTACACACTTGATTGACGATTTTTTTTTTCTGCACTCGACTGACGAAATTAAGTATTTTTATGCACCCGATTGCCAAATTCATGATTTTTATGTGCTGATAGAGGAAATTAATAATTTTTACATGCCTGATCAACTAATTTCTTGCTTTTTATGCGCCCGTTTGAAGAATTTTGTGAATTTTAGGTGACCGATAAATGAAACTAATGATTTTTACACGCCCGATTGATGAAAAAAAAATTCTGCATCCGTTAGACAAAATTCATGATATTTATGTGCCGATGAATGAAATTAATGATTTTTTCAGCAATCATTTGACGAAATTCGCGTTTTTTCTGCTATCTTTTGACGAAATTTGTGTTTTTCTGTGGTCCTTTGATGAAATTTGCTTTTTTCGTGATCCTTTGACGATCTTCGCACTTTCCCTGCTGCCTATTGACGAGATTCATGTTTTTTCAGCGATCCTTTGAAGAAATTCGCATTTTTCTCATGATCGTTTATGAAATTCGCGTTTCCCAGTGATTCTTTTATAAAATACATTTTATTCTGCAATTTTTAGACGAAATTTGGTAAAAGATTATGAAATTAAGTATTTTTATGCACCCGATAGACAAAATTCGTGATTTTTATGTGCCGATAGAGGAAATTAATGATTTGTACGTGCCTGATCAACTGATTTCTTGATTCTTATGTGCCCGTATCAAGAATTTTGTGTATTTTAGGTGACCGATAAATGAAACTCATGATTTTTACACGCCCGATTGATGAAAAAAAAAATTCTCTACCCGACCGACGAAATTAAGGATTTTTATGCCCCCGATAGACGAAATTCATGATATTTATGTGCCGATGGATGAAATTAATGATTTTTTCAGCGATCCTATGACATAATTTGTGTTTTTTCAGCAACCATTTGACAAAATTCATGTTTTAACTGTAATCTTTTGACGAAATACACGTTTTTTCTGCTATCCTTTCACGAAATTTGCGTTTTTCTGTGATCCTTTGACAATATTTTCACTTTCTCTGCTTCCTTTTGAGGAGATTCATGTTTTTTCAGCAATCCTTTGACGAAATTGGCGTTTTTTCAGCAATCCTTTGAAGAAATTCGCATTTTTCTAACGATCGATTATGAAATTCGCGTTTCCCAGCGATTCTTTTATAAAATACATTTTATTCCGCAATTTTTAGACTAAATTTAGTAAAAAAAGCGTGATTTTTTGGTGAAATTTCCTTTTTAGCGATTCTTTGAACAAATTTGCTTATCTTTCGCGATCCTTTTGCATAATTCACGTTTTTTCTGTGGTCTTTTAACGAAAGTCATGTTTTCCCATAATCCTTTGATGAATTTAGTGTTTTTCCCTCAATCATTTGACGAAATCTGGGATTTTTTCACCCGCGAAGATTGGTTAGATGTTTTTAGTCTGCAGGTGCCCTAAAAACTCTGTGACGTCCGTTGCTGCATCGCACACATGGGACATCGAACGAAGGGAATTCATCCTAAAGAATAATTGTTTCATTCCTGACATTTCTGGAAAGAAACAACGTTCAACTCATTGGCTGAATTGTAAAGGGCGAAATGTGTCAAACATTAGTGGGAAGAAAGTGCGCAATTTGTTCGTTCATGGAAAAAATCGTGAAATTCGTTAATCGATAGTCGATAAATTGCTAAATTTGTCAATTGATAGCTGAAAAATTGCAAAATTCATTAATCGACAGTGGAAAAATCACAAAATTCATCAACTGGTTTCGGGGGGAAAAGTTTTCAAATATCGTCGAATGGCTTCGAGAAAAAAAATCACAATCCATCAATTTTGGGGGAAAAATCGTGTAATTCGCCAAATGGTTTCGAAATTTGTCGAGCGACAGCAGAGAAAAAGAATCTTTTTCCATTCAATCATCGTAATTGGTGAGTGTGACTATTATGTTTGACCAGTGGTGGCAATAAAGTCCATTGCCAAATTTTCAGTATTACTCGCTGTTTGGCAAAAGCTAATTTTGTCCTATACTTCAAAACCCTTTTGATCATCACATCAGTGTGCAGACCATTTGATGAATTTCGTGATTTTTCCGTTATCGATTGTTGAATTTTATAATTTATCAACTATTGATTAGCGAATTTCATGATTTTTTCCATGAACATTTGACGAATTGTGCAAAAATATTAAGAATATCGTTAAATTGTCTTAGGTAAAAAAAAATTTAATATTGTCAAATGCCTTCAAGAAAAAAGTTGCAAGTTGAAACGCCTGTGACCTCTTTTTCATGTTATGCATCTCTGGGGTCCATCCCCCCACTCCCCCCCCCCAAGTGAGACACTTTTCTAAATTTTGCACGCACCCCTCATGTGATATATCGCTGGAAAAGTCTTTGACCACTTATTCATGTTATGTATCTCCGGGGTCCATCCCGCCACTACCCCCCCCACCCCTAAATTTTGTTGACACCCCTCATGTCATATATTGTTGGAAAGGTCTGTGACTGCTTAATCATATGCATCTCAGATGTCCATCTCCCCACTTTGCCCCCCCTCCTCCCCAAAGGGTACTTTCTAAATTTTGCATACAACCCTCATGTTATATATCATTGGAAAGGTCTGTGACCACTTAATCATATTATGCATCTCCGATGTCCACCTCCCCATTTTGCCCCCCCCCCTAAGAGATACTTTCTAAATTTTGTTGACACCCCTCATGTCATATATTGTTGGAAAGGTCCGTGACTGCTTAATCATATTATGCATCTCTGATGTCCATCTCCCCACTTTGCTCCCCCTCTCCCCCCCAAGGGGTACTTTTTAAATTTTGTACACAACCCTCATGTTATATATCATTGGAAAGGTCTGTGTCCACTTAATCATATTATGCATCTCCGATGTCCATCTCCCCACTTTGCCCCCCCCCAAGGGATACTTTCTAAATTTTGTTGACACCCCTCATCTCATATATTGTTGGAAAGATCCGTGACTGCTTAATCATATTATGCATCTCCGATGTCCATCTCCCCACTTTGCCCCCGCCCCCCCCTACCCCCTTACTTTCTAAATTTTGCACACAACCCTCATGTTATATATCATTGGAAAGGTCTGTGACCACTTAATCATATTATGCATCTCCGGTGTCCATCTCCCCACTTTGCCCCCCCCAAGGGGTGCTTTCTAAATTTTGCACACACCCTTCATGTGATATATTGATGGAAAGGTCTGTGACTGCTTAATTATATTATGCTCCCTACTATGAAATTTGTCAAGTTAAAGCAACTATAAATTTTATTTTTATGGTAGTATCAAGTTGTTTGCCGTCAAATTTTGACGGGTTCCATCTAGTTATTTTTTATTATCCACAGTGCAACATACCTTTACATCCCACATCCTTGACATATTCAGTTAAAGGCGGACATGAACACAAAATATTTTTCTCCGAGTAAAATTCACAGTTTCCTCCGGTTTCTGTACATCCACGCAAATCTTTAGAGCATCTATCTTCTGGAACTAAAATGACAAAATGAAGTTTTGCGAGTAGGCATCATTTTTATAGAATATAGCTCTAATAAAATTTCAATACTTGTCAAAAGTTTATTCAAAAAAGGTATGAGTTTTATTTATGGAGATTTTATTATTAATAAGCGTTCTTGTTTTCCAATCTTACATTATTTGGAATTATGTATTACATTCAATAATTCCACGTATTAGGAAAATGAAGAGTTTCCAAGTATTCGTGGTTTATTCTTTGTTTGACGTCTTCCGATTAGACAGCGAATTGCAGAGCTGCCAAATTTTAGCAACAATATTTAGATGAGAGTACCACAAAGATATATAATTTTTCTGAATCATTAATTATTTAGAAATACGAACTTAATTTTATAAGCATGTGGACACCGCACATAGCTTACGTCTTTGGATTTTCACTGTTTGTCTTCCCAGAATATATCTCATATAAACACTAAGATGCATTCGTTATACATAGAGTTATAGCACATATGCGGAAGGAATATGCTAATAAGTTTCGTTTTTCTTCGTCTTCTAAGAACGAAATCTAACTCTCGAAGCTTCATAATCGGATAAAAACTTAGCAGGGACGCCTATCTCAAGGATAAATCCAGTTGTAGAATGTGCAGTATTTCCTATGTATTTCGCTAATTATGAAGTCAAACGCTCTTCACAAAATCTAAGGAGGGACTTTGGACGTCACAGAAAATAACAATAGTGTTTCGATTCTTCTAAAATGTGAAAAAAAAAAATTATTTATGCCTGTCTTCTTTCAATTTTATAATACAAGTCTATTAAAAATTAATTTCACAGAAATAGCATGCAATGATTTTTAATAATTTTTAGTAGGTCCATATTTACCGATTTTTTTTTCCCCAATGATTTCCATAATTAAAATGTAAGTATGCCATACATAAACTAATATTCTGTACTTTCTGAACGACGGTTTTACATTACGTTAAACAATCCTTATAAATTTTACATATAGAGTGTCTGATTATGATTTCGATACATTTATCTATTCCATAATGATAAATTTTCCATTCGTACATTACAAGAAATCATTAAATCTGTCTACTTAAGACGATTGTTTCATAATGTTCAGTTAGGATTTAAATAATCTCTTTAAAAATGTTATTTTATTTATTAGTAAAATGAAAAATTTCCGTTTTAGACATAATTTATTAATTAAATATCCCGTTTGACACTCAGATTAAAACAGACATGCTACACTAACGTTTCCGAGTTCCTCAAATGGTTTGAGCAAGATACATTACAAGGAATTTTCCTAATTTTAACTTTGTACTTTTATGTATTTATTAGAAGTGATCTTTTAAATATCAGAGATCTGAGTAAGAAATGTTGTAATTTACTTATTCCTGATAACGCATGATACCACATACCTCCACATCCCACATCTTTTAAGAATTCATTTTTAAACGGACATAAGCATTCAACATCTTTATTTGAATTAAAGATACATGTTCCTCCTGTTTTTTCACATTCAGACATTTCTTCGGAGCATCTAGTTTCAGGAACTGAAAATATGAAATGAAATATCGCTTGTAAGTATCATTTTATTAAATATCAGTATTTTACTAAAATTTTATAAATTAACCAATATTTTATATTTAAAATTCAAAGTTTCCTGATTCGTAAACGCAGGTGCTTCTAAGCAATTCATGTAATAAGAAAATTGTTTTATTTGCAATATTTATATAAAACACCATAATATTTTTTAAATGTTTATTATTTTGTTACAAATATTCGGTATACATCAAAAGGTAATCCTTATAAATATAATTCAATTAAAGCTATATTAATTTTTTTTTTTTACATAATCAATTCAAGAAATGAAAATTGTTATGAATATGCAGCATATCAAAAGTTCTTTAAAATAAAATGTATAATTCAAGCTATATATATACATATATTATTTTTCAGTTCATATTTAATTTACATCATTTTAAATTTTTGTTCTCTTTTTCAAAAGAGGCACAATGTTCTATAAATATCATGTTTATGGATTAAAAATTCATTAATATATCTTGTTTAATAAATGTATGAATTCTTCGTGTATTTTCTAAAGAAGTTATTTTTACCATTTAAAAAATTGTTACATCAAACAAAAATGATAAATAATATATATTTAGAGTTATTATTAAAAAATATTCATATTTATACTAAATAATAAAAGCTCGATTATATTGAATTTCCAATAAAGCATATCTCAAAAAAAACTTTGATAATATTATATTTTTTATATGTCATAGAAAATTCAAAGTATTTTTTTTTACTTTTGTCGTAATATTCTTTGTTATTTCATGGATTTCCGTGCAAAACGTCCCCGAAACTTGTGTCAAATTAAATTGATTAATTCCTTTTAAAAAGTTATTTTTATAATCACAAAAAACTCGAGGTAGATTTTGAACATCTAACTTTACTCACAATTTATAGTATTTTGTTACCGACAGATTTGAAAGTGAAATTTCTAAATGATTACTTTTTACTTTCATTTGACACACATTCTCACAAAATTAATTTTTTGATAAGTAGGCATAAGAAAAAAATCACTTTCAAAACAGATTCTTAAAATTAATTTTCTTTAAAATGAGCCAAGATATTTTTATTATTTTTAAATATGTTACAAAATCATTTCGTGATACTTTATTAAAATCCTAGAACTCTTAATCAGAAGCTTATATCAATCTTACACATCGTTAAAAATAACTAATAAAACATGTTTTGTGTTAATATCAAAAATGTTATACCTATACATCCTGACGAATTCTTGTATTCAACATTTATCCCACAGTCGCAAATAATACCTTCACCGATCGTAGATATACATTTTCCTCCGGTTTCCTTGCATTTATGAATTTTATAACATGTTTCTTCCTTTACTGAAAACAAATTAAAAAGAAAGAGAAGTTTATTATTTAAGGTAGAATCTTTAAATAATACCTTGAATTTTTAATGTTTAAAGTTAATTGATATAAAAAGCATATATAAAGATATATATACATACAAATGTTCATTCACAATATTATGTATTTTCTTCTTTAAAACTACTAAAGTCTAAGAAAACTACATCTTAAAATCGTTAAATTTAAATAAATAAAGATTTCATTTGATTCAGAAAGAATGATTTCCGCAAAACTATAAAAAAAAAATTGTAATTATTATAAATTGAAAAGCGGTCTGTTCAATTTCGTAACTTTTACAGAGTTTTAGTAATAATTAATATTTTACCTTTACAACCAAATTCATTTTCATGCGTCGTTCCTTCTGGGCATCTGCAGACTATATTTTTTAATTTGTTTGAAACGCAAATGCCTCCAGTTTCTTCGCAGTTCTTTTGTATATCATTGCAGGTGTCGTCCACAACTAAATCATAAACAGAGGCATCAGTTATAGAAAGTCATCGAACCGTAAATTTTTAATACTACGTTTTAGTTTTTTGTTCCAAAAAATCAACTATCGAAAATAAATGTTTAACAACTTATTAAAATTAAATCATAAATCAAGTGAATACAGAAAATCGTTTACATAACATATAATAAATAAATTCACTAACATATATACCGCAGTATTAGAAAATTAAAATGCTTTAATTTTGTTAATAAATCTTTATATATTTTAATTAATATTTTACAATTGTATATTGAAAATTAGTCTCAAGCATCTTCAAAATTTGGCATCTTTATTTTTCTGAAAAGAAGCCGCTGTATATATCTCTGTCCTTAAAAATGTACTGTTAATACAAGATGGTATATGAGATGTTTCATAGAAACGGTTCCCTAATTTACAATTTTTCTTCTTTTAAATATAATAATTCTCTTTATTTAATAATTTGTAGAACCAATTTACTTCAATAAGTCTTTTCACCTTTTTCGAGACAAAAAAAAAATTGATTTAATTTAAAATTTACTTTATACATTTTTTTCTTATATATTTTTAAATAAATTCATTTATCTTAAATTAATAAATCCTTTATGAGATCAATGATATATTCAATAAGATTTCTAATAGCCTCAAACTAATAGAATATATTCAGTATTATAAAGTCTGGGATTGCAATGAGAATATATTAAATACTTATAATTAAATATTATATATACATGAAATACTTTAAAAAAAACCTCTTAAATAATATGTTTTCCAAAAAGAACTCTACATTATTTTTAAAACTTTCGAACCATTTTCTTTAAAAGAGTTTATTTAATTATTTTCAGAAAATACACTCTTTTGCCAAAATTCTTTGTACATATTACACATTTTACCGAATATCTAGATAAACACATTGCAAATACTTCTGAATATTTGGAATATAAAAAAAGGCTATCTAAGGTCCAAAAAGGAAAACATCCTATTTTTAGCGAAAGTTTGACACTGCACTCTTATAGAGAACCAGCCACATATTCAAGAAAAAAATAATATTTCTGATCATCCTGAAAAATAAAATGCTCGAAATGATCTTCTGTTATAACAAATGACATATAGATAACGTACAAAGATTGCATTAATATGCGTAATACAATACAATTAGAACAAAAAGATTAAGTATTGGATGAAAGATGAGCATTTGTAGAAAATAGTTTTTAAATGTGTATATGTGAACATTGATTTTTTTTCATGATTTGATTATCAACTCTATGATCAACTCATATAAAAAGGCCAGTTGAATATACTGAATATTCAGAAAGATGTCGGAGATAGTGAGAACCAAATTTTAGTTAATTTCTAAATGTAGCTGGAATATTTGTTATTTCCCACAAATTGTCATTTTAATTTTTAATCTATTTACTTCTCATTTTTTATTGATGCTTTAGTTCTCCTTCGCAAGCCACCAGAATGAACCTATTCCAACAAAAGCAGAATTATAACATCGAAGCATCCTTTCAAAATCTACTCGATGGCAATCATTAAATACTAACTCGATTGTTGCAAGCCAGTTAATAATAAAATAACAATTTTTCGAAACTCTCTAACCATCCTTTTTCTTTTTGAAGGTAACCGAAATTCAGCTCGCTATATCGCCGATAACTTTCTGAGTTTTCACGATACTGGACTGATCTTTTCATATTGTTTTTTCTATGAAGTTGACTTCCAAATCATGACAAAAAGGCTTCGGTTTAGTTCGCGAATATGCAGTAAAAGATTATTACATACAACTACTCATAAATGATTAAATTTTTGAATAGATCTATATTCTAATTGCACTATGTTTTTTCTACTTCACTTTGTCAAATTATATGAAACTGGTGTTAAATAAGATTGAAATTTTGTATGCTATAATCAAAAACCATGAAACATATTTGAATTTTTCAATGAAATCGTTATATCTGAATGAATGTACGAGCTCTTTTTACACACATGAAGAAGAATATACGACAAAATCCACATAGCAAAGTGCTGCAACTACAGATCATTTCATGATTTTTTTTTACAGGGTGATCCCAAATATTATGATTTCTTCAAATTTTTGAGGTTTACTAATTCCCGCGAGATCAAATCACCGTGGAGAAAATTTCAGGTGAAAAATATTTTATTTTTAATTCTTTTTTCTAATTTTTCTTTAATAGTTTATGTTATGTCTCAAGTTGAAAGTGTCCTGGGATTTATTGCAGTATGGTGTATGTTTTTATTTAAATATTTATCAATTAGTGCAACATAAATTCAAAACAAATAAAATTTATAGATATATTTTTTGTTTGTTTCTTCCAAATGGCCTGCTTTTTAAATACCGGTATTTCCTTCGAAAAAATTTATTTTTAGAATTTCTTTGCAAATTTTGCAGATACCACCTTCGAATGTAAAGTTTTTTGGAAATGTTATGGAAACCTACCATAAAATTTTCTTCTAAAATGTATTGGTATTCAGATGGCGGGCCATTTGGGAGCCCCGTTTGTGATATAATTTTGAAATCATGAACAATATAAACTATGGAAATTGATTTATTTCTTATAGGTAGTCATCACATAAATTATAAAATATAACAGAGATATATAGTAGAAAATATTTTGTTTTAATTATTTTTTTATTATCCACAGTGCAACATACCTTTACATCCCACATCCTTGACATATTCAGTTAAAGGCGGACATGAACACAAAATATTTTTCTCCGAGTAAAATTCACAGTTTCCTCCGGTTTCTGTACATCCACGCAAATCTTTAGAGCATCTATCTTCTGGAACTAAAATGACAAAATGAAGTTTTGCGAGTAGGCATCATTTTTATAGAATATAGCTCTAATAAAATTTCAATACTTGTCAAAAGTTTATTCAAAAAAGGTATGAGTTTTATTTATGGAGATTTTATTATTAATAAGCGTTCTTGTTTTCCAATCTTACATTATTTGGAATTATGTATTACATTCAATAATTCCACGTATTAGGAAAATGAAGAGTTTCCAAGTATTCGTGGTTTATTCTTTGTTTGACGTCTTCCGATTAGACAGCGAATTGCAGAGCTGCCAAATTTTAGCAACAATATTTAGATGAGAGTACCACAAAGATATATAATTTTTCTGAATCATTAATTATTTAGAAATACGAACTTAATTTTATAAGCATGTGGACACCGCACATAGCTTACGTCTTTGGATTTTCACTGTTTGTCTTCCCAGAATATATCTCATATAAACACTAAGATGCATTCGTTATACATAGAGTTATAGCACATATGCGGAAGGAATATGCTAATAAGTTTCGTTTTTCTTCGTCTTCTAAGAACGAAATCTAACTCTCGAAGCTTCATAATCGGATAAAAACTTAGCAGGGACGCCTATCTCAAGGATAAATCCAGTTGTAGAATGTGCAGTATTTCCAATGTATTTCGCTAATTATGAAGTCAAACGCTCTTCACAAAATCTAAGGAGTGACTTTGGACGTCACAGAAAATAACAATAGTGTTTCGATTATTCTAAAATGTGAAAAAAAAATTATTTATGCCTGTCTTCTTTCAATTTTATAATACAAGTCTATTAAAAATTAATTTCACAGAAATAGCATGCAATGATTTTTAATTATTTTTAGTAGGTCCATATTTACCGATTTTTTTTTCTCCAATGATTTCCATAATTAAAATGTAAGTATGCCATACATAAACTAATATTCTGTACTTTCTGAACGACGGTTTTACATTACGTTAAACAATCCTTATAAATTTTACATATAGAGTGTCTGATTATGATTTCGATACATTTATCTATTCCATAATGATAAATTTTCCATTCGTACATTACAAGAAATCATTAAATCTGTCTACTTAAGACGATTGTTTCATAATGTTCAGTTAGGATTTAAATAATCTCTTTAAAAATGTTATTTTATTTATTAGTAAAATGAAAAATTTCCGTTTTAGACATAATTTCTTAATTAAATATCCCGTTTGACACTCAGATTAAAACAGACATGCTACACTAACGTTTCCGAGTTCCTCAAATGGTTTGAGCAAGATACATTACAAAGAATTTTCCTAATTTTAACTTTGTACTTTTATGTATTTATTAGAAGTGATCTTTTAAATATCAGAGATATGAGTAAGAAATGTTGTAATTTACTTATTCCTGATAACGCATGATACCACATACCTCCACATCCCACATCTTTTAAGAATTCATTTTTAAACGGACATAAGCATTCAACATCTTTATTTGAATTAAAGATACATGTTCCTCCTGTTTTTTCACATTCAGACATTTCTTCGGAGCATCTAGTTTCAGGAACTGAAAATATGAAATGAAATATCGCTTGTAAGTATCATTTTATTAAATATCAGTATTTTACTAAAATTTTATAAATTAACCAATATTTTATATTTAAAATTCAGTTTCCTGATTCGTAAACGCAGGTGCTTCTAAGCAATTCATGTAATAAGAAAATTGTTTTATTTGCAATATTTATATAAAACACCATAATATTTTTTAAATGTTTATTATTTTGTTACAAATATTCGGTATACATCAAAAGGTAATCCTTATAAATATAATTCAATTAAAGCTATATTAATTTTTTTTTTTACATAATCAATTCAAGAAATGAAAATTGTTATGAATATGCAGCATATCAAAAGTTCTTTAAAATAAAATGTATAATTCAAGCTATATATATACATATATTATTTTTCAGTTCATATTTAATTTACATCATTTTAAATTTTTGTTCTCTTTTTCAAAAGAGGCACAATGTTCTATAAATATCATGTTTATGGATTAAAAATTCATTAATATATCTTGTTTAATAAATGTATGAATTCTTCGTGTATTTTCTAAAGAAGTTATTTTTACCATTTAAAAAATTGTTACATCAAACAAAAATGATAAATAATATATATTTAGAGTTATTATTAAAAAATATTCATATTTATACTAAATAATAAAAGTTCGATTATATTGAATTTCCAATAAAGCATATCTCAAAAAAAACTTTGATAATATTATATTTTTTATATGTCATAGAAAATTCAAAGTATTTTTTTTTACTTTTGTCGTAATATTCTTTGTTATTTCATGGATTTCCGTGCAAAACGTCCCCGAAACTTGTGTCAAATTAAATTCATTAATTCCTTTTAAAAAGTTATTTTTATAGTCACAAAAAACTCGAGGTAGATTTTGAACATCTAACTTTACTCACAATTTATAGTATTTTGTTACCGACAGATTTGAAAGTGAAATTTCTAAATGATTACTTTTTACTTTCATTTGACACACATTCTCACAAAATTAATTTTTTGATAAGTAGGCATAAGAAAAAAATCACTTTCAAAACAGATTCTTAAAATTAATTTTCTTTAAAATGAGCCAAGATATTTTTATTATTTTTAAATATGTTACAAAATCATTTCGTGATACTTTATTAAAATCCTATAACTCTTAATCAGAAGCTTATATCAATCTTACACATCGTTAAAAATAACTAATAAAACATGTTTTGTGTTAATATCAAAAATGTTATACCTATACATCCTGACGAATTCTTGTATTCAACATTTATCCCACAGTCGCAAATAATACCTTCACCGATCGTAGATATACATTTTCCTCCGGTTTCCTTGCATTTATGAATTTTATAACATGTTTCTTCCTTTACTGAAAACAAATTAAAAAGAAAGAGAAGTTTATTATTTAAGGTAGAATCTTTAAATAATACCTTGAATTTTTAATGTTTAAAGTTAATTGATATAAAAAGCATATATAAAGATATATATACATACAAATGTTCATTCACAATATTATGTATTTTCTTCTTTAAAACTACTAAAGTCTAAGAAAACTACATCTTAAAATCGTTAAATTTAAATAAATAAAGATTTCATTTGATTCAGAAAGAATGATTTCCGCAAAACTATAAAAAAAAATTGTAATTATTATAAATTGAAAAGCGGTCTGTTCAATTTCGTAACTTTTACAGAGTTTTAGTAATAATTAATATTTTACCTTTACAACCAAATTCATTTTCATGCGTCGTTCCTTCTGGGCATCTGCAGACTATATTTTTTAATTTGTTTGAAACGCAAATGCCTCCAGTTTCTTCGCAGTTCTTTTGTATATCATTGCAGGTGTCGTCCACAACTAAATCATAAACAGAGGCATCAGTTATAGAAAGTCATCGAACCGTAAATTTTTAATACTACGTTTTAGTTTTTTGTTCCAAAAAATCAACTATCGAAAATAAATGTTTAACAACTTATTAAAATTAAATCATAAATCAAGTGAATACAGAAAATCGTTTACATAACATATAATAAATAAATTCACTAACATATATACCGCAGTATTAGAAAATTAAAATGCTTTAATTTTGTTAATAAATCTTTATATATTTTAATTAATATTTTACAATTGTATATTGAAAATTAGTCTCAAGCATCTTCAAAATTTGGCATCTTTATTTTTCTGAAAAGAAGCCGCTGTATATATCTCTGTCCTTAAAAATGTACTGTTAATACAAGATGGTATATGAGATGTTTCATAGAAACGGTTCCCTAATTTACAATTTTTCTTCTTTTAAATATAATAATTCTCTTTATTTAATAATTTGTAGAACCAATTTACTTCAATAAGTCTTTTCCCCTTTTTCGAGACAAAAAAAAAATTGATTTAATTTAAAATTTACTTTATACATTTTTTCTTATATATTTTTAAATAAATTCATTTATCTTAAATTAATAAATCCTTTATGAGATCAATGATATATTCAATAAGATTTCTAATAGCCTCAAACTAATAGAATATATTCAGTATTATAAAGTCTGGGATTGTAATGAGAATATATTAAATACTTATAATTAAATATTATATATACATGAAATACTTTAAAAAGAACCTCTTAAATAATATGTTTTCCAAAAAGAACTCTACATTATTTTTAAAACTTTCGAACCATTTTCTTTAAAAGAGTTTATTTAATTATTTTCAGAAAATACACTCTTTTGCCAAAATTCTTTGTACATATTACACATTTTACCGAATATCTAGATAAACACATTGCAAATACTTCTGAATATTTGGAATATAAAAAAAGGCTATCTAAGGTCCAAAAAGGAAAACATCCTATTTTTAGCGAAAGTTTGACACTGCACTCTTATAGTGAACCAGCCACATATTCAAGAAAAAAATAATATTTCTGATCATCCTGAAAAATAAAATGCTCGAAATGATCTTCTGTTATAACAAATGACATATAGATAACGTACAAAGATTGCATTAATATGCGTAATACAATACAATTAGAACAAAAAGATTAAGTATTGGATGAAAGATGAGCATTTGTAGAAAATAGTTTTTAAATGTGTATATGTGAACATTGATTTTTTTTCATGATTTGATTATCAACTCTATGATCAACTCATATAAAAAGGCCAGTTGAATATACTGAATATTCAGAAAGATGTCGGAGATAGTGAGAACCGAATTTTAGTTAATTTCTAAATGTAGCTGGAATATTTGTTATTTCCCACAAATTGTCATTTTAATTTTTAATCTATTTACTTCTCATTTTTTATTGATGCTTTAGTTCTCCTTCGCAAGCCACCAGAATGAACCTATTCCAACAAAAGCAGAATTATAACATCGAAGCATCCTTTCAAAATCTACTCGATGGCAATCATTAAATACTAACTCGATTGTTGCAAGCCAGTTAATAATAAAATAACAATTTTTCGAAACTCTCTAACCATCCTTTTTCTTTTTGAAGGTAACCGAAATTCAGCTCGCTATATCGCCGATAACTTTCTGAGTTTTCACGATACTGGACTGATCTTTTCATATTGTTTTTTCTATGAAGTTGACTTCCAAATCATGACAAAAAGGCTTCGGTTTAGTTCGCGAATATGCAGCAAAAGATTATTACATACAACTACTCATAAATGATTAAATTTTTGAATATATCTATATTCTAATTGCACTATGTTTTTTCTACTTCACTTTGTCAAATTATCTGAAACTGGTGTTAAATAAGATTGAAATTTTGTATGCTATAATCAAAAACCATGCAAACATATTTGAATTTTTCAATGAAATCGTTATATCTGAATGAATGTACGAGCTCTTTTTACACAGATGAAGAAGAATATACGACAAAATCCACATAGCAAAGTGCTGCAACTACAGATCATTTCATGATTTTTTTTTACAGGGTGATCTCAAATATTATGATTTCTTCAAATTTTTGAGGTTCATTAATTGCCCGCGAGATCAAATCACAGTGGAGAAAATTTCAGGTGAAAAATATTTTATTTTTAATTCTTTTTTCTAATTTTTCTTTAATAGTTTATGTTATGTCTCAAGTTGAAAGTGTCCTGTGATTTATTGCAGTATGGTGTATGTTTTTATTTAAATATTTATCAATTAGTGCAACATAAATTCAAAACAAATAAAATTTATAGATATATTTTTTGTTTGTTTCTTCCAAATGGCCTGCTTTTTAAATACCGGTATTTTCTTAGAAAAAATTTATTTTTAGAATTTCTTTGCAAATTTTGCAGAAACCACCTTCGAATGTAAAGTTTTTTGGAAATGTTATGGAAACCTACCATGAAATTTTCTTCTAAAATGTATTGGTATTCAGATGGCGGGCCATTTGGGAGCCCCGTTTGTGATATAATTTTGCAATCATGAACAATATAAACTATGGAAATTGATTTATTTCTTATAGGTAGTCATCACATAAATTATAAAATATAACAGAGATATATAGTAGAAAATGTTTTGTTTTAATTATTTTTTATTATCCACAGTGCAACATACCTTTACATCCCACAACCTTGACATATTCAGTTAAAGGCGGACATGAACACAAAATATTTTTCTCCGAGTAAAATTCACAGTTTCCTCCGGTTTCTGTACATCCACGCAAATCTTTAGAGCATCTATCTTCTGGAACTAAAATGACAAAATGAAGTTTTGCGAGTAGGCATCATTTTTATAGAATATAGCTCTAATAAAATTTCAATACTTGTCAAAAGTTTATTCAAAAAAGGTATGAGTTTTATTTATGGAGATTTTATTATTAATAAGCGTTCTTGTTTTCCAATCTTACATTATTTGGAATTATGTATTACATTCAATAACTCCACGTATTAGGAAAATGAAGAGTTTCCAAGTATTCGTGGTTTATTCTTTGTTTGACGTCTTCCGATGAGACAGCGAATTGCAGAGCTGCCAAATTTTAGCAACAATATTTAGATGAGAGTACCACAAAGATATATAATTTTTCTGAATCATTAATTATTTAGAAATACGAACTTAATTTTATAAGCATGTGGACACCGCACATAGCTTACGTCTTTGGATTTTCACTGTTTGTCTTTCCAGAATATATCTCATATAAACACTAAGATGCATTCGTTATACGTAGAGTTAGAGCACATATGCGGAAGGAATATGCTAATAAGTTTTGTTTTTCTTCGTCTTCTAAGAACGAAATCTAACTCTCGAAGCTTCATAATCGGATAAAAACTTAGCAGGGACGCCTATCTCAAGGATAAATCCAGTTGTAGAATGTGCAGTATTTCCTATGTATTTCGCTAATTATGAAGTCAAACGCTCTTCACAAAATCTAAGGAGTGACTTTGGACGTCACAGAAAATAACAATAGTGTTTCGATTATTCTAAAATGTGAAAAAAAAATTATTTATGCCTGTCTTCTTTCAATTTTACAATACAAGTCTATTAAAAATTAATTTCACAGAAATAGCATGCAATGATTTTTAATTATTTTTAGTAGATCCATATTTATCGATTTTTTTTCTCCAATGATTTCCATAATTAAAATATAAGTATGCCATACATAAACTAATATTCTGTACTTTCTGAACGACGGTTTTACATTACGTTAAACAATCCTTATAAATTTTACATATAGAGTGTCTGATTATGATTTCGATACATTTATCTATTCCATAATGATAAATTTTCCATTCGTACATTACAAGAAATCATTAAATCTGTCTACTTAAGACGATTGTTTCATAATGTTCAGTTAGGATTTAAATAATCTCTTTAAAAATGTTATTTTATTTATTAGTAAAATGAAAAATTTCCGTTTTAGACATAATTTCTTAATTAAATATCCCGTTTGACACTCAGATTAAAACAGACATGCTACACTAACGTTTCCGAGTTCCTCAAATGGTTAGAGCAAGATACATTACAAGGAATTTTCCTAATTTTAACTTTGTACTTTTATGTATTTATTAGAAGTGATCTTTTAAATATCAGAGATCTGAGTAAGAAATGTTGTAATTTACTTATTCCTGATAACGCATGATACCACATACCTCCACATCCCACATCTTTTAAGAATTCATTTTTAAACGGACATAAGCATTCAACATCTTTATTTGAATTAAAGATACATGTTCCTCCTGTTTTTTCACATTCAGACATTTCTTCGGAGCATCTAGTTTCAGGAACTGAAAATATGAAATGAAATATCGCTTGTAAGTATCATTTTATTAAATATCAGTATTTTACTAAAATTTTATAAATTAACCAATATTTTATATTTAAAATTCAAAGTTTCCTGATTCGTAAACGCAGGTGCTTCTAAGCAATTCATGTAATAAGAAAATCGTTTTATTTGCAATATTTATATAAAACATCATAATATTTTTTAAATGTTTATTATTTTGTTACAAATACTCGGTATACATCAAAAGGTAATCCTTATAAATATAATTCAATTAAAGATATATATTTTTTTTTTTTTTTTACATAATCAATTCAAGAAATGAAAATTGTTATGAATATGCAGCATATCAAAAGTTCTTTAAAATAAAATATATAAGTCAAGCTATATATATACATATATTATTTTTCAGTTCATATTTAATTTACATCATTTTAAATTTTTGTTCTCTTTTTCAAAAGAGGCACAATGTTCTATAAATATCATGTTTATGGATTAAAAATTCATTAATATATCTTGTTTAATAAATGTATGAATTCTTCGTGTATTTTCTAAAGAAGTTATTTTTACCATTTAAAAAATTGTTACATCAAACAAAAATGATAAATAATATATATTTAGAGTTATTATTAAAAAATATTCATATTTATACTAAATAATAAAAGTTCGATTATATTGAATTTCCAATAAAGCATATCTCAAAAAAAACTTTGATAATATTATATTTTTTATATGTCATAGAAAATTCAAAGTATTTTTTTTTACTTTTGTCGTAATATTCTTTGTTATTTCATGGATTTCCGTGCAAAACGTCCCCGAAACTTGTGTCAAATTAAATTGATTAATTCCTTTTAAAAAGTTATTTTTATAGTCACAAAAAACTCGAGGTAGATTTTGAACATCTAACTTTACTCACAATTTATAGTATTTTGTTACCGACAGATTTGAAAGTGAAATTTCTAAATGATTACTTTTTACTTTCATTTGACACACATTCTCACAAAATTAATTTTTTGATAAGTAGGCATAAGAAAAAAATCACTTTCAAAACAGATTCTTAAAATTAATTTTCTTTAAAATGAGCCAAGATATTTTTATTATTTTTAAATATGTTACAAAATCATTTCGTGATACTTTATTAAAATCCTAGAACTCTTAATCAGAAGCTTATATCAATCTTACACATCGTTAAAAATAACTAATAAAACATGTTTTGTGTTAATATCAAAAATGTTATACCTATACATCCTGACGAATTCTTGTATTCAACATTTATCCCACAGTCGCAAATAATACCTTCACCGATCGTAGATATACATTTTCCTCCGGTTTCCTTGCATTTATGAATTTTATAACATGTTTCTTCCTTTACTGAAAACAAATTAAAAAGAAAGAGAAGTTTATTATTTAAGGTAGAATCTTTAAATAATACCTTGAATTTTTAATGTTTAAAGTTAATTGATATAAAAAGCATATATAAAGATATATATACATACAAATGTTCATTCACAATATTATGTATTTTCTTCTTTAAAACTACTAAAGTCTAAGAAAACTACATCTTAAAATCGTTAAATTTAAATAAATAAAGATTTCATTTGATTCAGAAAGAATGATTTCCGCAAAACTATAAAAAAAAAATTGTAATTATTATAAATTGAAAAGCGGTCTGTTCAATTTCGTAACTTTTACAGAGTTTTAGTAATAATTAATATTTTACCTTTACAACCAAATTCATTTTCATGCGTCGTTCCTTCTGGGCATCTGCAGACTATATTTTTTAATTTGTTTGAAACGCAAATGCCTCCAGTTTCTTCGCAGTTCTTTTGTATATCATTGCAGGTGTCGTCCACAACTAAATCATAAACAGAGGCATCAGTTATAGAAAGTCATCGAACCGTAAATTTTTAATACTACGTTTTAGTTTTTTGTTCCAAAAAATCAACTATCGAAAATAAATGTTTAACAACTTATTAAAATTAAATCATAAATCAAGTGAATACAGAAAATCGTTTACATAACATATAATAAATAAATTCACTAACATATATACCGCAGTATTAGAAAATTAAAATGGTTTAATTTTGTTAATAAATCTTTATATATTTTAATTAATATTTTACAATTGTATATTGAAAATTAGTCTCAAGCATCTTCAAAATTTGGCATCTTTATTTTTCTGAAAAGAAGCCGCTGTATATATCTCTGTCCTTAAAAATGTACTGTTAATACAAGATGGTATATGAGATGTTTCATAGAAACGGTTCCCTAATTTACAATTTTTCTTCTTTTAAATATAATAATTATCTTTATTTAATAATTTGTAGAACCAATTTACTTCAATAAGTCTTTTCACCTTTTTCGAGACAAAAAAAAAATTATTTAATTTAAAATTTACTTTATACATTTTTTCTTATATATTTTTAAATAAATTCATTTATCTTAAATTAATAAATCCTTTATGAGATCAATGATATATTCAATAAGATTTCTAATAGCCTCAAACTAATAGAATATATTCAGTATTATAAAGTCTGGGATTGTAATGAGAATATATTAAATACTTATAATTAAATATTATATATACATGAAATACTTTAAAAAAAACCTCTTAAATAATATGTTTTCCAAAAAGAACTCTACATTATTTTTAAAACTTTCGAACCATTTTCTTTAAAAGAGTTTATTTAATTATTTTCAGAAAATACACTCTTTTGCCAAAATTCTTTGTACATATTACACATTTTACCGAATATCTAGATAAACACATTGCAAATACTTCTGAATATTTGGAATATAAAAAAAGGCTATCTAAGGTCCAAAAAGGAAAACATCCTATTTTTAGCGAAAGTTTGACACTGCACTCTTATAGAGAACCAGCCACATATTCAAGAAAAAAATAATATTTCTGATCATCCTGAAAAATAAAATGCTCGAAATGATCTTCTGTTATAACAAATGACATATAGATAACGTACAAAGATTGCATTAATATGCGTAATACAATACAATTAGAACAAAAAGATTAAGTATTGGATGAAAGATGAGCATTTGTAGAAAATAGTTTTTAAATGTGTATATGTGAACATTGATTTTTTTTCATGATTTGATTATCAACTCTATGATCAACTCATATAAAAAGGCCAGTTGAATATACTGAATATTCAGAAAGATGTCGGAGATAGTGAGAACCGAATTTTAGTTAATTTCTAAATGTAGCTGGAATATTTGTTATTTCCCACAAATTGTCATTTTAATTTTTAATCTATTTACTTCTCATTTTTTATTGATGCTTTAGTTCTCCTTCGCAAGCCACCAGAATGAACCTATTCCAACAAAAGCAGAATTATAACATCGAAGCATCCTTTCAAAATCTACTCGATGGCAATCATTAAATACTAACTCGATTGTTGCAAGCCAGTTAATAATAAAATAATAATTTTTCGAAACTCTCTAACCATCCTTTTTCTTTTTGAAGGTAACCGAAATTCAGCTCGCTATATCGCCGATAACTTTCTGAGTTTTCACGATACTGGACTGATCTTTTCATATTGTTTTTTCTATGAAGTTGACTTCCAAATCATGACAAAAAGGCTTCGGTTTAGTTCGCGAATATGCAGTAAAAGATTATTACATACAACTACTCATAAATGATTAAATTTTTGAATAGATCTATATTCTAATTGCACTATGTTTTTTCTACTTCACTTTGTCAAATTATCTGAAACTGGTGTTAAATAAGATTGAAATTTTGTATGCTATAATCAAAAACCATGCAAACATATTTGAATTTTTCAATGAAATCGTTATATCTGAATGAATGTACGAGCTCTTTTTACACAGATGAAGAAGAATATACGACAAAATCCACATAGCAAAGTGCTGCAACTACAGATCATTTCATGATTTTTTTTTACAGGGTGATCTCAAATATTATGATTTCTTCAAAATTTTGAGGTTCATTAATTGCCCGCGAGATCAAATCACAGTGGAGAAAATTTCAGGTGAAAAATATTTTATTTTTAATTCTTTTTTCTAATTTTTCTTTAATAGTTTATGTTATGTCTCAAGTTGAAAGTGTCCTGTGATTTATTGCAGTATGGTGTATGTTTTTATTTAAATATTTATCAATTAGTGCAACATAAATTCAAAACAAATAAAATTTATAGATATATTTTTTGTTTGTTTCTTCCAAATGACCTGCTTTTTAAATACCGGTATTTTCTTAGAAAAAATTTATTTTTAGAATTTCTTTGCAAATTTTGCAGAAACCACCTTCGAATGTAAAGTTTTTTGGAAATGTTATGGAAACCTACCATGAAACTTTCTTCTAAAATGTATTGGTATTCAGATGGCAGGCCATTTGGGAGCCCCGTTTGTGATATAATTTTGCAATCATGAACAATATAAACTATGGAAATTGATTTATTTCTTATAGGTAGTCATCACATAAATTATAAAATATAACAGAGATATATAGTAGAAAATGTTTTGTTTTAATTATTTTTTATTATCCACAGTGCAACATACCTTTACATCCCACATCCTTGACATATTCAGTTAAAGGCGGACATGAACACAAAATATTTTTCTCCGAGTAAAATTCACAGTTTCCTCCGGTTTCTGTACATCCACGCAAATCTTTAGAGCATCTATCTTCTGGAACTAAAATGACAAAATGAAGTTTTGCGAGTAGGCATCATTTTTATAGAATATAGCTCTAATAAAATTTCAATACTTGTCAAAAGTTTATTCAAAAAAGGTATGAGTTTTATTTATGGAGATTTTATTATTAATAAGCGTTCTTGTTTTCCAATCTTACATTATTTGGAATTATGTATTACATTCAATAACTCCACGTATTAGGAAAATGAAGAGTTTCCAAGTATTCGTGGTTTATTCTTTGTTTGACGTCTTCCGATGAGACAGCGAATTGCAGAGCTGCCAAATTTTAGCAACAATATTTAGATGAGAGTACCACAAAGATATATAATTTTTCTGAATCATTAATTATTTAGAAATACGAACTTAATTTTATAAGCATGTGGACACCGCACATAGCTTACGTCTTTGGATTTTCACTGTTTGTCTTTCCAGAATATATCTCATATAAACACTAAGATGCATTCGTTATACGTAGAGTTAGAGCACATATGCGGAAGGAATATGCTAATAAGTTTTGTTTTTCTTCGTCTTCTAAGAACGAAATCTAACTCTCGAAGCTTCATAATCGGATAAAAACTTAGCAGGGACGCCTATCTCAAGGATAAATCCAGTTGTAGAATGTGCAGTATTTCCTATGTATTTCGCTAATTATGAAGTCAAACGCTCTTCACAAAATCTAAGGAGTGACTTTGGACGTCACAGAAAATAACAATAGTGTTTCGATTATTCTAAAATGTGAAAAAAAAAATTATTTATGCCTGTCTTCTTTCAATTTTACAATACAAGTCTATTAAAAATTAATTTCACAGAAATAGCATGCAATGATTTTTAATTATTTTTAGTAGATCCATATTTACCGATTTTTTTTCTCCAATGATTTCCATAATTAAAATATAAGTATGCCATACATAAACTAATATTCTGTACTTTCTGAACGACGGTTTTACATTACGTTAAACAATCCTTATAAATTTTACATATAGAGTGTCTGATTATGATTTCGATACATTTATCTATTCCATAATGATAAATTTTCCATTCGTACATTACAAGAAATCATTAAATCTGTCTACTTAAGACGATTGTTTCATAATGTTCAGTTAGGATTTAAATAATCTCTTTAAAAATGTTATTTTATTTATTAGTAAAATGAAAAATTTCCGTTTTAGACATAATTTCTTAATTAAATATCCCGTTTGACACTCAGATTAAAACAGACATGCTACACTAACGTTTCCGAGTTCCTCAAATGGTTAGAGCAAGATACATTACAAGGAATTTTCCTAATTTTAACTTTGTACTTTTATGTATTTATTAGAAGTGATCTTTTAAATATCAGAGATCTGAGTAAGAAATGTTGTAATTTACTTATTCCTGATAACGCATGATACCACATACCTCCACATCCCACATCTTTTAAGAATTCATTTTTAAACGGACATAAGCATTCAACATCTTTATTTGAATTAAAGATACATGTTCCTCCTGTTTTTTCACATTCAGACATTTCTTCGGAGCATCTAGTTTCAGGAACTGAAAATATGAAATGAAATATCGCTTGTAAGTATCATTTTATTAAATATCAGTATTTTACTAAAATTTTATAAATTAACCAATATTTTATATTTAAAATTCAAAGTTTCCTGATTCGTAAACGCAGGTGCTTCTAAGCAATTCATGTAATAAGAAAATCGTTTTATTTGCAATATTTATATAAAACACCATAATATTTTTTAAATGTTTATTATTTTGTTACAAATACTCGGTATACATCAAAAGGTAATCCTTATAAATATAATTCAATTAAAGATATATTAATTTTTTTTTTTTTTACATAATCAATTCAAGAAATGAAAATTGTTATGAATATGCAGCATATCAAAAGTTCTTTAAAATAAAATATATAAGTCAAGCTATATATATACATATATTATTTTTCAGTTCATATTTAATTTACATCATTTTAAATTTTTGTTCTCTTTTTCAAAAGAGGCACAATGTTCTATAAATATCATGTTTATGGATTAAAAATTCATTAATATATCTTGTTTAATAAATGTATGAATTCTTCGTGTATTTTCTAAAGAAGTTATTTTTACCATTTAAAAAATTGTTACATCAAACAAAAATGATAAATAATATATATTTAGAGTTATTATTAAAAAATATTCATATTTATACTAAATAATAAAAGTTCGATTATATTGAATTTCCAATAAAGCATATCTCAAAAAAAACTTTGATAATATTATATTTTTTATATGTCATAGAAAATTCAAAGTATTTTTTTTTACTTTTGTCGTAATATTCTTTGTTATTTCATGGATTTCCGTGCAAAACGTCCCCGAAACTTGTGTCAAATTAAATTGATTAATTCCTTTTAAAAAGTTATTTTTATAGTCACAAAAAACTCGAGGTAGATTTTGAACATCTAACTTTACTCACAATTTATAGTATTTTGTTACCGACAGATTTGAAAGTGAAATTTCTAAATGATTACTTTTTACTTTCATTTGACACACATTCTCACAAAATTAATTTTTTGATAAGTAGGCATAAGAAAAAAATCACTTTCAAAACAGATTCTTAAAATTAATTTTCTTTAAAATGAGCCAAGATATTTTTATTATTTTTAAATATGTTACAAAATCATTTCGTGATACTTTATTAAAATCCTAGAACTCTTAATCAGAAGCTTATATCAATCTTACACATCGTTAAAAATAACTAATAAAACATGTTTTGTGTTAATATCAAAAATGTTATACCTATACATCCTGACGAATTCTTGTATTCAACATTTATCCCACAGTCGCAAATAATACCTTCACCGATCGTAGATATACATTTTCCTCCGGTTTCCTTGCATTTATGAATTTTATAACATGTTTCTTCCTTTACTGAAAACAAATTAAAAAGAAAGAGAAGTTTATTATTTAAGGTAGAATCTTTAAATAATACCTTGAATTTTTAATGTTTAAAGTTAATTGATATAAAAAGCATATATAAAGATATATATACATACAAATGTTCATTCACAATATTATGTATTTTCTTCTTTAAAACTACTAAAGTCTAAGAAAACTACATCTTAAAATCGTTAAATTTAAATAAATAAAGATTTCATTTGATTCAGAAAGAATGATTTCCGCAAAACTATAAAAAAAAAATTGTAATTATTATAAATTGAAAAGCGGTCTGTTCAATTTCGTAACTTTTACAGAGTTTTAGTAATAATTAATATTTTACCTTTACAACCAAATTCATTTTCATGCGTCGTTCCTTCTGGGCATCTGCAGACTATATTTTTTAATTTGTTTGAAACGCAAATGCCTCCAGTTTCTTCGCAGTTCTTTTGTATATCATTGCAGGTGTCGTCCACAACTAAATCATAAACAGAGGCATCAGTTATAGAAAGTCATCGAACCGTAAATTTTTAATACTACGTTTTAGTTTTTTGTTCCAAAAAATCAACTATCGAAAATAAATGTTTAACAACTTATTAAAATTAAATCATAAATCAAGTGAATACAGAAAATCGTTTACATAACATATAATAAATAAATTCACTAACATATATACCGCAGTATTAGAAAATTAAAATGCTTTAATTTTGTTAATAAATCTTTATATATTTTAATTAATATTTTACAATTGTATATTGAAAATTAGTCTCAAGCATCTTCAAAATTTGGCATCTTTATTTTTCTGAAAAGAAGCCGCTGTATATATCTCTGTCCTTAAAAATGTACTGTTAATACAAGATGGTATATGAGATGTTTCATAGAAACGGTTCCCTAATTTACAATTTTTCTTCTTTTAAATATAATAATTCTCTTTATTTAATAATTTGTAGAACCAATTTACTTCAATAAGTCTTTTCACCTTTTTCGAGACAAAAAAAAAATTGATTTAATTTAAAATTTACTTTATACATTTTTTCTTATATATTTTTAAATAAATTCATTTATCTTAAATTAATAAATCCTTTATGAGATCAATGATATATTCAATAAGATTTCTAATAGCCTCAAACTAATAGAATATATTCAGTATTATAAAGTCTGGGATTGTAATGAGAATATATTAAATACTTATAATTAAATATTATATATACATGAAATACTTTAAAAAAAACCTCTTAAATAATATGTTTTCCAAAAAGAACTCTACATTATTTTTAAAACTTTCGAACCATTTTCTTTAAAAGAGTTTATTTAATTATTTTCAGAAAATACACTCTTTTGCCAAAATTCTTTGTACATATTACACATTTTACCGAATATCTAGATAAACACATTGCAAATACTTCTGAATATTTGGAATATAAAAAAAGGCTATCTAAGGTCCAAAAAGGAAAACATCCTATTTTTAGCGAAAGTTTGACACTGCACTCTTATAGAGAACCAGCCACATATTCAAGAAAAAAATAATATTTCTGATCATCCTGAAAAATAAAATGCTCGAAATGATCTTCTGTTATAACAAATGACATATAGATAACGTACAAAGATTGCATTAATATGCGTAATACAATACAATTAGAACAAAAAGATTAAGTATTGGATGAAAGATGAGCATTTGTAGAAAATAGTTTTTAAATGTGTATATGTGAACATTGATTTTTTTTCATGATTTGATTATCAACTCTATGATCAACTCATATAAAAAGGCCAGTTGAATATACTGAATATTCAGAAAGATGTCGGAGATAGTGAGAACCGAATTTTAGTTAATTTCTAAATGTAGCTGGAATATTTGTTATTTCCCACAAATTGTCATTTTAATTTTTAATCTATTTACTTCTCATTTTTTATTGATGCTTTAGTTCTCCTTCGCAAGCCACCAGAATGAACCTATTCCAACAAAAGCAGAATTATAACATCGAAGCATCCTTTCAAAATCTACTCGATGGCAATCATTAAATACTAACTCGATTGTTGCAAGCCAGTTAATAATAAAATAACAATTTTTCGAAACTCTCTAACCATCCTTTTTCTTTTTGAAGGTAACCGAAATTCAGCTCGCTATATCGCCGATAACTTTCTGAGTTTTCACGATACTGGACTGATCTTTTCATATTGTTTTTTCTATGAAGTTGACTTCCAAATCATGACAAAAAGGCTTCGGTTTAGTTCGCGAATATGCAGTAAAAGATTATTACATACAACTACTCATAAATGATTAAATTTTTGAATAGATCTATATTCTAATTGCACTATGTTTTTTCTACTTCACTTTGTCAAATTATCTGAAACTGGTGTTAAATAAGATTGAAATTTTGTATGCTATAATCAAAAACCATGCAAACATATTTGAATTTTTCAATGAAATCGTTATATCTGAATGAATGTACGAGCTCTTTTTACACAGATGAAGAAGAATATACGACAAAATCCACATAGCAAAGTGCTGCAACTACAGATCATTTCATGATTTTTTTTTACAGGGTGATCTCAAATATTATGATTTCTTCAAATTTTTGAGGTTCATTAATTGCCCGCGAGATCAAATCACAGTGGAGAAAATTTCAGGTGAAAAATATTTTATTTTTAATTCTTTTTTCTAATTTTTCTTTAATAGTTTATGTTATGTCTCAAGTTGAAAGTGTCCTGTGATTTATTGCAGTATGGTGTATGTTTTTATTTAAATATTTATCAATTAGTGCAACATAAATTCAAAACAAATAAAATTTATAGATATATTTTTTGTTTGTTTCTTCCAAATGGCCTGCTTTTTAAATACCGGTATTTTCTTAGAAAAAATTTATTTTTAGAATTTCTTTGCAAATTTTGCAGAAACCACCTTCGAATGTAAAGTTTTTTGGAAATGTTATGGAAACCTACCATGAAATTTTCTTCTAAAATGTATTGGTATTCAGATGGCGGGCCATTTGGGAGCCCCGTTTGTGATATAATTTTGCAATCATGAACAATATAAACTATGGAAATTGATTTATTTCTTATAGGTAGTCATCACATAAATTATAAAATATAACAGAGATATATAGTAGAAAATGTTTTGTTTTAATTATTTTTTATTATCCACAGTGCAACATACCTTTACATCCCACATCCTTGACATATTCAGTTAAAGGCGGACATGAACACAAAATATTTTTCTCCGAGTAAAATTCACAGTTTCCTCCGGTTTCTGTACATCCACGCAAATCTTTAGAGCATCTATCTTCTGGAACTAAAATGACAAAATGAAGTTTAGGCATCATTTTTATAGAATATAGCTCTAATAAAATTTCAATACTTGTCAAAAGTTTATTCAAAAAAGGTATGAGTTTTATTTATGGAGATTTTATTATTAATAAGCGTTCTTGTTTTCCAATCTTACATTATTTGGAATTATGTATTACATTCAATAACTCCACGTATTAGGAAAATGAAGAGTTTCCAAGTATTCGTGGTTTATTCTTTGTTTGACGTCTTCCGATGAGACAGCGAATTGCAGAGCTGCCAAATTTTAGCAACAATATTTAGATGAGAGTACCACAAAGATATATAATTTTTCTGAATCATTAATTATTTAGAAATACGAACTTAATTTTATAAGCATGTGGACACCGCACATAGCTTACGTCTTTGGATTTTCACTGTTTGTCTTTCCAGAATATATCTCATATAAACACTAAGATGCATTCGTTATACGTAGAGTTAGAGCACATATGCGGAAGGAATATGCTAATAAGTTTAGTTTTTCTTCGTCTTCTAAGAACGAAATCTAACTCTCGAAGCTTCATAATCGGATAAAAACTTAGCAGGGACGCCTATCTCAAGGATAAATCCAGTTGTAGAATGTGCAGTATTTCCTATGTATTTCGCTAATTATGAAGTCAAACGCTCTTCACAAAATCTAAGGAGTGACTTTGGACGTCACAGAAAATAACAATACTGTTTCGATTATTCTAAAATGTGAAAAAAAAAATTATTTATGCCTGTCTTCTTTCAATTTTATAATACAAGTCTATTAAAAATTAATTTCACAGAAATAGCATGCAATGATTTTTAATTATTTTTAGTAGATCCATATTTACCGATTTTTTTTCTCCAATGATTTCCATAATTAAAATATAAGTATGCCATACATAAACTAATATTCTGTACTTTCTAAACGACAGTTTTACATTACGTTAATCAATCCTTATAAATTTTACATATAGTGTGTCTGATTATGATTTCGATACATTTATCTATTCCATAATGATAAATTTTCCATTCGTACATTACAAGAAATCATTAAATCTGTCTACTTAAGACGATTGTTTCATAATGTTCAGTTAGGATTTAAATAATCTCTTTAAAAATGTTATTTTATTTATTAGTAAAATGAAAAATTTCCGTTTTAGACATAATTTCTGAATTAAATATCCCGTTTGACACTCAGATTAAAACAGACATGCTACACTAACGTTTCCGAGTTCCTCAAATGGTTTTCGCAAGATACATTACAAGGAATTTTCCTAATTTTAACTTTGTACTTTTATGTATTTATTAGAAGTGATCTTTTAAATATCAGAGATCTGAGTAAGAAATGTTGTAATTTACTTATTCCTGATAACGCATGATACCACATACCTCCACATCCCACATCTTTTAAGAATTCATTTTTAAACGGACATAAGCATTCAACATCTTTATTTGAATTAAAGATACATGTTCCTCCTGTTTTTTCACATTCAGACATTTCTTCGGAGCATCTAGTTTCAGGAACTGAAAATATGAAATGAAATATCGCTTGTAAGTATCATTTTATTAAATATCAGTATTTTACTAAAATTTTATAAATTAACCAATATTTTATATTTAAAATTCAAAGTTTCCTGATTCGTAAACGCAGGTGCTTCTAAGCAATTCATGTAATAAGAAAATTGTTTTATTTGCAATATTTATATAAAACACCATAATATTTTTTAAATGTTTATTATTTTGTTACAAATACTCGGTATACATCAAAAGGTAACCCTTATAAATATAATTCAATTAAAGCTATATTAATTTTTTTTTTTTTTACATAATCAATTCAAGAAATGAAAATTGTTATGAATATGCAGCATATCAAAAGTTCTTTAAAATAAAATATATAATTCAAGCTATATATATACATATATTATTTTTCAGTTCATATTTAATTTACATCATTTTAAATTTTTGTTCTCTTTTTCAAAAGAGGCACAATGTTCTATAAATATCATGTTTATGGATTAAAAATTCATTAATATATCTTGTTTAATAAATGTATGAATTCTTCGTGTATTTTCTAAAGAAGTTATTTTTACCATTTAAAAAATTGTTACATCAAACAAAAATGATAAACAATATATTTAGAGTTATTATTAAAAAATATTCATATTTATACTAAATAATAAAAGCTCGATTATATTGAATTTCCAATAAAGCATATCTCAAAAAAAACTTTGATAATATTATATTTTTTATATGTCATAGAAAAGGCAAAGTATTTCTTTTTTTTACTTTTGTCGTAATATTCTTTGTTATTTCATGGATTTCCGTGCAAAACGTCCCCGAAACTTGTGTCAAATTAAATTGATTAATTCCTTTTAAAAAGTTATTTTTATGATCACAAAAAACTTGAGGTAGATTTTGAACATCTAACTTTACTCACAATTTATAGTATTTTGTTACCGACAGATTTGAAAGTGAAATTTCTAAATGATTACTTTTTACTTTCATTTGACACACATTCTCACAAAATTAATTTTTTTGATAAGTAGGCATAAGAAAAAAATCACTTTCAAAACAGATTCTTAAAATTAATTTTCTTTAAAATGAGCCAAGATATTTTTATTATTTTTAAATATGTTACAAAGTCATTTCGTAATACTTTATTAAAATCCTAGAACTCTTAATCAGAAGCTTATATCAATCTTACACATCGTTAAAAATAACTAATAAAACATGTTTTGTGTTAATATCAAAAATGTTATACCTATACATCCTGACGAATTCTTGTATTCAACATTTATCCCACAGTCGCAAATAATACCTTCACCGATCGTAGATATACATTTTCCTCCGGTTTCCTTGCATTTATGAATTTTATAACATGTTTCTTCCTTTACTGAAAACAAATTAAAAAGAAAGAGAAGTTTATTATTTAAGGTAGAATCTTTAAATAATACCTTGAATTTTTAATGTCATGTTTAAAGTTAATTGATATAAAAAGCATATATAAAGATATATATACATACAAATGTTCATTCACAATATTATGTATTTTCTTCTTTAAAACTACTAAAGTCTAAGAAAACTACATCTTAAAATCGTTAAATTTAAATAAATAAAGATTTCATTTGATTCAGAAAGAATGATTTCCGCAAAACTATAAAAAAAAATTGTAATTATTATAAATTGAAAAGCGGTCTGTTCAATTTCGTAACTTTTACAGAGTTTTAGTAATAATTAATATTTTACCTTTACAACCAAATTCATTTTCATGCGTCGTTCCTTCTGGGCATCTGCAGACTATATTTTTTAATTTGTTTGAAACGCAAATGCCTCCAGTTTCTTCGCAGTTCTTTTGTATATCATTGCAGGTGTCGTCCACAACTAAATCATAAACAGAGGCATCAGTTATAGAAAGTCATCGAACCGTAAATTTTTAATACTACGTTTTAGTTTTTTGTTCCAAAAAATCAACTATCGAAAATAAATGTTTAACAACTTATTAAAATTAAATCATAAATCAAGTGAATACAGAAAATCGTTTACATAACATAAAATAAATAAATTCACTAACATATATACCGCAGTATTAGAAAATTAAAATGCTTTAATTTTGTTAATAAATCTTTATATATTTTAATTAATATTTTACAATTGTATATTGAAAATTAGTCTCAAGCATCTTCAAAATTTGGCATCTTTATTTTTCTGAAAAGAAGCCGCTGTATATATCTCTGTCCTTAAAAATGTACTGTTAATACAAGATGGTATATGAGATGTTTCATAGAAACGGTTCCCTAATTTACAATTTTTCTTCTTTTAAATATAATAATTCTCTTTATTTAATAATTTGTAGAACCAATTGTATGATTTTTAAGTAACTATTCTTAACGATAGATGGCAGCACTATGAAATGGCAGCTATTTAAAAGGACTTTACAAACTGAGATTATTACATCATAAAATGACTAAAAAACATTCTAAAAACTTTATTAAATTTCCACAACCTTATTATTATTGTGCTTTAAAAATTCTATCATATTTTTCTGTTATATTTGTATTAATTATCTTTCATTTATCTTTATTAGAGTTTTTGTGAATATGCGACCCTGCCTTTTTTCTGCGGGATAGTGATAGAACAAATTCATTTTCTGTCACGGAGAAAGAACCTGGAGGGGAAACTAGAATACGCGAGGATATTGAAAATGCAAGTCATATTTTTTAAACGAAAGAGGGCGCTGTAAAATTTGGCGGCTGCCTTTTAACAGAATGTCATTAGATTACATGTTAAATTCCGAAAGTATTTTACTCGGTTATTGTTAATTATAGCAATTATATGTCATAAATTTAAGATGGGGTATAAATGTTTTATTCCGGGATGTAGATCGGGCTATGATGATGAGATAAACAAAAGAAAAATCGAAGGAAAAAAAATTAAGTATGTTTAGAGCTCCAAAGGTGAATGCTTTTTATTATACTTTAAAGCTATATGCATGTAATCATTTTTAAACTAAGAAATTTTTTTTTAGTATATCGATCTTAGTGTATATGTTTTTAATTTATTTGAGTAAAAGTATTTTGGGGCTTCACTCAAAAGTGCAAGTGTCAGAACTTATTTTAAAAAAAAAAATGCCCCCCTCCCCCTTTTCCGTCCCATCATATCTAGAGTAATTAAGGATTTATTTTAACAGTTAAATTTACTGAAACTACTTGACATATTACTTGCAGTAAAAAATAAGGGAAAAATGTAATCTGCAGATTTACTAATTTCATTCGACTATAAATCTAATTAATATTTCAGTAGTTTTTATCTACAGAGTTGAATAATGAAATATTTAATTCAAATATTTAAACTATATTAAAAACAATAGATTTTTAACAATTTGTGTCGCTTAAAAAAAGCCTTTATTTGAATGGGGAATGCTTGAGCCCCATGAGCCCCTTCTTTGTATATCTAGAGTAATTAGGGATTTATTTTAAAAGTTAATTTTACTGAAA
Source organism: Maratus michaelseni (assembly GCA_963931845.1). Lineage (NCBI taxonomy): Eukaryota > Metazoa > Arthropoda > Arachnida > Araneae > Salticidae > Maratus > Maratus michaelseni. The sequence goes on along the minus strand of CAWVPG010000151.1, from coordinate 510,373 downwards.
CTACTTGATATATTACTTGTAGTAATTAGTAAGTAAAAAATGTTAGCTGCAGATTTTCTAATCTTGTTCTTATTAGATTCATGTAAGTGCAATTAAAAAATTTAATTTGTTTAGTTAGCTGTTCAGTTCAATCAAAAGATTTAATTTTAAATAGATAAAAAGGCAGTTACAACAGAAAAATTATAAAACTACATTTAAAACTGAATTCTATTAGAGGTATTTTTAAGGAGTTAAATATCTATAATTTTATTTATTTATTTTTGTGCATGGAACGAGGAGAGGGGGATGGGGGGGGTCCTAAAAATGTCATCTTAATCAAAGAAAAAATGCTTAAAATGTGCTCCTTATTTTGATAAAACTGTGTTAAAATAAATAAATAAATAAATAAAGTGTCTGGACCAGTTTGGGTCCTGTGACATCAGAATCATTATTTTATCCATCAATGTAATTCATTTGTAAACTAAAAAGTATTTTGGGGCTTCATTCAGAAGTGCAAGTGCAAGTGCAAGAACTCATATATATATATATATATATATATATATATATATATATATATATATATATATATTTGCCTCTCTCATAAGTGCAATTTAAAAATTTAATTAGCTGTTCAATTAAATCAAAAGATTTTATTGATTGTAAATTAGGAAAAATAACTCATTTAAATAACAAATTTAATATTCACAAAGAAAAAAAATATTTAGGTATATATGGTTTTTAATAACTGTATAATTTTCAAATTGTAAGGTAAGCATGTTACCTTTTCTATCTGCAACAGTGTTTATGAAAGAGGAAGCATTTATGTATGATAAAAAAAAAATGAGAGTTTTTGGACCATTCATAACTAACATTATATAAAAGTTACAATTTACGATTCTTTCAAAAATTAGTTAATAGACACTATTATTTATTCAAGTTTTATTTCCCAAATAATTAAGATAAAAATTTGTTTTAAAATGTATATAATATTAATTGCATAGATATAAAAAGTTATGAGTTATTAAATTATTCAAAGGTTATCGATATATGCGCAAGATTAAAACTTATTCCAGAAAATTTGAATAATACTTTTAATCTCTAAAAATTATACGTCCATTCCGTATTTCTTCGCAGTACAATATCCATGATATTTATTTTTAAATGACTATTCAGATGTTTTTGTCAGGATGAACTCTTATTTAAAGAGTTATAACAAGCAATCGAAACGCCAAATATCTATTAAAATATATGCATGGTGTGAAGAAAACTTTATTTAATGAAATTTCTACTTGTTTGACTTTTTTAAAGTTCAAATTTTCAATCAAAAACATATAAAAAATGAATGCTTTTCGCATTGAAAAGCATTGCAGAAGCAGGCTAAGATAGCCGTCAGTTTACCGTAGCGCCATCTATGAGGAGAAAAACTGTATTGTAAAATTTCAACGTTACTTTCCCCTCCATCTATCTTACTCCGTGTTTTCTGTTATCATTCTCTCTGTGTTAATTCGGAACGGTGAAAAATTCTGTTATGATTGTGTTCTTCGGAACGTAAAATGCTGCTGTATTTAAGTCTTAATTCTGAGTGATGTACAAATTCTAAGTATTCAAGTAGTATTCTCTTCTATTAAAATGTGAAAAAGATCAACTTCTCAAGTTTTTTATCAGTGTGAAATCATGCTTCTATTCAACAAATTTAATACCATTCCTTCTACTAAAATTGATGCTGTTTTTAGAGCAATTCTTCTGTGCAAGTGATTTATTCCGTGCGTAAAAACAAAGATTTCAGTATTGAAGTCTACGAATAAGAGTATCAAACTAATCGGCTGATATTGAAATTATGGAATCTGAGCATGACAAATCAAGGTACGTAGATATTCTTTTATTGATTTATTGATTTAAAATCTCAACTGTAATAATTCTGGAATCTAAATATTCTACATAAAAGTTGTTGGTCCGTCGAGATCTCGGAGTTCGGCTGGTGATTAACCCATTACATTTTATTCAAAATTATAATAATGACGAAAACGAAAGCGGAAATCGCTTCGGAATCCAAATTTAATTTTACCGTAAAAGAAATAAAAAGATATAGGGATCAGGTATCCGATGCGATTGAAAAAGATAATTTGCAGTTATTGGAGAAATTGAAATCGGAACTTAATAATTTAGAAAGTGATTTCAAAAAATCATATTTTGGTATAGCTGAAGAAACAATTGAAACTCTTTACGATTCATTTACTTCTGCTAAAGACATAGTTGTAGAAGATATAGTGAAAATTGATCAGTTTATTGCAACTAAAAACGAAAGTAAAAAAACCCGATGTGATGCAGATGAGAATAGTTCTATTAGGGAAAATTCAATAAAATTACCTAAATTCCAATTGCCCATATTTTATGGTGATATGAGTCACTGGATTACATTTAAAGAGACATTTTTGACTTCGATTCATAAAAATGAAGCTCTTTCCGATCAATTAAAATTTTCGTATTTAATTGCGAGTGTCAAAAATTATCCTGCTAAATTAATTTCAGGATTTTCTATTTCAGGGGAGAATTATAAACAAGCATGGGAAACTCTAGTTAACAGATATGATAACCGTAGAAATTTAGCATATTCGCTATTGTCAAAATTTGTTAATGCTAAACCATTAAAATCGCCCACGCAGAAAACAATTCTAGAGTTACTGGATAATTGCAATGAAGTGATTAGAAATTTGAAATCTCTAAAATTTGAATTTAACGAATTTGTTGATTTAATTTTGGTTTATATTGTTCAAACTAAATTCGATGACTCATTAAGAAAGCAATGGGAGTTATCATTAAATAAGGATATTTTTCCCACATATGATATGTTAGTGACGTTTTTGGAAAGACATGCACGCAGTTTGCAAGGTTGTAATGCTGAATTTATTAAGTATGAAACTAAACCTAATTATAAATTTGATTTTAAATCTCAACAAGGCCCAAAGAAATCTCTTTCAAATGCAGTTGTCATGGACAATGGGAACAAATCTTTAAAGCCCTTATGTCCAAAATGCAATGAAGGGCATGCACTTTACAGATGCCCAGAAATTCAAAATTTAACGGTTGATCAACGATGGCAGTTAGTAAAAGCAAAAAAACTATGTACGAACTGTTTAAGAGCTAATCATTTTGTTGCTAATTGTCTGATTAGCACTACTTGTAAATATTGTAAGGCTAAACATCATTCAATTCTCCATCACGAACAGTCTAATTCTGCATCACAGAATTCTTTTAGACCGCAAGAGCGGGTTACAAATCAAAATAGCGGAAGTAATTCAAATGCACAAGTGGATGAATCCAATTGTTTAAGCAATCAAACTTTGACTGAAAATTCCCAAACATTAATGGCTACTGCCATTATACATGTAAAATCCAAAACAGGAAAATTTATTCCTTGTAGGGCTATGATTGACAGCGCTTCTCAAAAGAGTTTGATTTTAAAATCGTGTTGTAGAAAGCTAGGCCTTCCCTTGAGATCTACAATTCATAAAATATCAGGAATAAACAATTTGGTCGCAGAGACAGCTCTTCAGGAAGTTTCTTTAACATTTTCTCCGCATTTTAATAACGAAACTTTTCAGTTAGATGCTTTAGTTGTTAATCAGATTACAACAAATTTGCCGAACTTTCTGATTACTAATAAGTATTGGCCTCATATTGAAGGATTAAATCTGGCGGATCCAAATTTCCATGTGTCCGATTCCATTGATGTACTCATAGGTGCAGATTTGTTTGCTAACATAATAATCGGAGAGTCCATTCTAGGTCCTAAGGGAACACCGAGTGCTGTTAATACGAAACTGGGTTGGATATTATCTGGAGTAATTTATTCGAATCATTCTAATCATAATTCTTCTGTTAGTTGTCATGTTACGACGCAAATAAATTCTCAATTGCAAAAATTTTGGGAACTCGAATCAATTCCTAGTTATGATCCAGTTTCACTAGTAGAAGATAATTATATAAAAACAGTATCACGCACGGAATCAGGAAGATATATCGTGGATCTTCCATTTAAATCTAAACCTGTTCTCGGAAATTCTAAATCTCAAGCTTTAAAGCGTTTCAATTCCTTAGAAAATAAACTTCAAGGAAATTCCGTACTTAAGGAACAATATTCTTCATTCATGAAAGAGTATATTGATTTGGGACACATGGAACTCGTTCCCGCCGCAGAAATTTCAAATCCAGATCATTTTTATCTCCCCCACCACGGGGTAATAAAAGAGGATAGTTGTACAACTCGACTTCGGGTAGTATTCGATGCATCCGCAATTGGTTCAGAAGGTCGCTCGTTAAATGATTATTTGGAGATAGGGCAGAAATTACAACCGGATATCTTTCAGTTATTATTAAAATTCAGAATGCATCCAATAGGCTTTAGTGCGGACATCGAAAAAATGTTCAGGCAAATTCTTATCAATTCAAAACATGTAGATTATCAACGTATTTTATGGCGGTTCGATCCTAAAGAAAACATTCAAACCTATCGGTTGTTAACAGTAACCTATGGCACTGCTTGTGCGCCATTTTTGGCAATTAGAACTTTAAATCAGTTAGCAATAGATAACGAACAAACTTTTGAAAAGGCTTCTAAAATTATTCGCGACAATATCTACGTCGATGATTTGTTGTCGGGTTCAGATTCCAAAGAAAATGCTCAATCGTTAATTACGGAACTCATTAATGTCATGAAAGGCGGAGGTTTTAATTTACGAAAGTGGACTTCAAATGAGCCTGCAGTACTTGCTCATTTACCAGATGAACTTAAAGCTTCTTCACAGACTGTAATCAAAGAAGATGAAGCTGTTAAAATTCTGGGCTTATTCTGGGATTCATCTAATGATACGCTAAAAATAAAGTTTAGCGAGTTCAAAGCCGTGCAAAATAAAAGAGATCTTCTCTCCGTAATATCCACGATATTCGATCCTCTAGGTTTTCTCTCCCCCATAACCATAAGTTTAAAAATAATTCTACAAAACCTCTGGAAGGAAAAAATCTCATGGGATGAGGAAATTCCAAATTCAATTTTAATTAGTTGGAATCAATTTTTGGCAGAAATTAATTTATTAGAAACTATTTAAATTCCCCGTTATACCATTTCATGCCATAAAAAGGATTGCGAAATGCAGCTGCATGGCTTTTGTGATGGTTCCGGAAAAGCTTACGCTACTGTCGCTTACTTACGGGTTATAACTCCTAACGAAATATTTATAAATTTACTGGCTACTAAAACAAAATTAAATCCCATAAAGCAACAAACTCTGCCACGCATCGAACTTTGTGCAGCTCTGTTATTAGCAAAACTTTGCTCAACTATCGTCGATACTTTATCCACGATCATAAATAGTGTATTTTTATGGTCAGATTCGCAAATTGTGCTCTGCTGGCTAAAATCGCCTCCTTTAAAAGGTAATCAGTTCGTATTAAATAGAGTACGTCAAGTGCAAACATTATTGCCTTCAGCCGAATGGAACCATGTTCCCGGAACACTAAATCCTGCAGATGTAGCCTCCAGGGGTATTCCACCGCGAAAACTCCTCAACAATAAGATGTGGTGGCATGGGCCTCCATGGCTGTCGTCAAAAGAGCCAATTCCAATCCCCTTATACAGTCCTGTCGCTGAATTAGATCAAGAAGCTAACTCTGTCAGTAACATAACAAAAATAAATGTCTTACCCGACTTTATTCAAAAATTCTCAAGCTTTAATAGATTAGTACGCGTAATAGGATGGTGTTTGCGATTTATTCATAATGCAAGACAGAATTCTACAAGAAAGATCGGAAATCTAAGTGCACAAGAAATATCTAGTTCTATCATTTCTATAGTGAGATTAATTCAAAATTATGAATTTCATGCAGAAATTAAATTCTTAAAAGAAAATAAATCCTTGCCAAGCAATAGCAAATTGCTATCGTTAAATGTCTTCTTAGATTCAGCTGACATATTAAGAGTGGGTGGTCGTTTATCGCAACATGAAACATTCAATTTTGACAGAAAGTATCCTATTCTTCTTCCTAAAAACAGTCTTATAACTAAATTGTTAATAAAGGATGTCCACGAAAGAAATTTACATGCAGGTACACAGTTAGTGCTTTCTACAATTCGCCAGAACTACTGGTTTGTAGATGGTCGTTCAACAGTCCGACAAGAGCTCCATAAATGTATACTTTGTAAACGCCTTAAGGCACAAGCCTGCCAACAAATGATGGGAAACCTTCCCGTTGAAAGAATAACTCCAATTCGTTCATTCCTCAAGGTGGGCTTAGACTTTACTGGTCCTTTTTTGACAAAACCAAATATGCCAAGAACCAAAATAAAACTAAAATCTTATATCGCAGTTTTCGTTTGCATGTGCACGAAAGCAGTTCACCTTGAGGTGGTATCCAACTTATCTGTACAAGCCTTGCTAGCAGCATTCAAACGCTTCATTGCACGCAGAGGTTTGCCCTCTGATATATTCTCTGATAATGCAAAAAATTTTATTGGTCTGTCCAATCAATTAAAACAGCTTTTTAAATACTTGAGGGAAAAAGACTTTCAAGAATTTCTCTCCACCCAAAAAATTAATTGGAATTTCATACCTCCATATGCACCACACTTTGGTGGTCTATGGGAAGCAGCTGTGAAACTAACTAAAACTCATCTTGTGAGAGCTTGTAAATCAAGCGTACTCAATTTTGAAGAGCTCACTACTTTACTTTGCCAGATAGAAAGCTGCATAAATTCCAGACCATTAACGCCTATGTCTTCCGATCCTTCTGATCCTCGTGCTCTAACGCCGGGTCATTTTGTAATTGGAGGACCTCTTCTTGACATTCCAGAATCATCGAATCATCCTAAAATTTCGTTAAATGCTCGCTGGCTTTTAATAGAAAAAACTAAAAATCAATTTTGGGGCAGGTGGTCCAGCGAATATTTGCAACATCTTCAACAACATCCAAAATGGACTACTCCACGTGCAAAGCTTCGAGAAGGTGATTAGGTAATAGTTCACGAACGTTTACAGCCCATGAAATGGAAATTGGGTCGAATTCTAAAGACTTATCCTGGAACAGATAATCTTGTGCGGGTTGTCCTGATTAAGACAGTTGACGGTGACATCAAGCGTCCTATATCAAAGGTGTCCCCTCTCCTGCCGGGGGCGGAGGATGTATGATTTTTAAGTAACTATTCTTAACGATAGATGGCAGCACTATGAAATGGCAGCTATTTAAAAGGACTTTACAAACTGAGATTATTACATCATAAAATGACTAAAAAACATTCTAAAAACTTTATTAAATTTCCACAACCTTATTATTATTGTGCTTTAAAAATTCTATCATATTTTTCTGTTATATTTGTATTAATTATCTTTCATTTATCTTTATTAGAGTTTTTGTGAATATGCGACCCTGCCTTTTTTCTGCGGGATAGTGATAGAACAAATTCATTTTCTGTTATCATTCTCTCTGTGTTAATTCGGAACGGTGAAAAATTCTGTTATGATTGTGTTCTTCGGAACGTAAAATGCTGCTGTATTTAAGTCTTAATTCTGAGTGATGTACAAATTCTAAGTATTCAAGTAGTATTCTCTTCTATTAAAATGTGAAAAAGATCAACTTCTCAAGTTTTTTATCAGTGTGAAATCATGCTTCTATTCAACAAATTTAATACCATTCCTTCTACTAAAATTGATGCTGTTTTTAAAGCAATTCTTCTGTGCAAGTGATTTATTCCGTGCGTAAAAACAAAGATTTCAGTATTGAAGTCTACGAATAAGAGTATCAAACTAATCGGCTGATATTGAAATTATGGAATCTGAGCATGACAAATCAAGGTACGTAGATATTCTTTTATTGATTTATTGATTTAAAATCTCAACTGTAATAATTCTGGAATCTAAATATTCTACATAAAAGTTGTTGGTCCGTCGAGATCTCGGAGTTCGGCTGGTGATTAACCCATTACATTTTATTCAAAATTATAATAATGACGAAAACGAAAGCGGAAATCGCTTCGGAATCCAAATTTAATTTTACCGTAAAAGAAATAAAAAGATATAGGGATCAGGTATCCGATGCGATTGAAAAAGATAATTTGCAGTTATTGGAGAAATTGAAATCGGAACTTAATAATTTAGAAAGTGATTTCAAAAAATCATATTTTGGTATAGCTGAAGAAACAATTGAAACTCTTTACGATTCATTTACTTCTGCTAAAGACATAGTTGTAGAAGATATAGTGAAAATTGATCAGTTTATTGCAACTAAAAACGAAAGTAAAAAAACCCGATGTGATGCAGATGAGAATAGTTCTATTAGGGAAAATTCAATAAAATTACCTAAATTCCAATTGCCCATATTTTATGGTGATATGAGTCACTGGATTACATTTAAAGAGACATTTTTGACTTCGATTCATAAAAATGAAGCTCTTTCCGATCAATTAAAATTTTCGTATTTAATTGCGAGTGTCAAAAATTATCCTGCTAAATTAATTTCAGGATTTTCTATTTCAGGGGAGAATTATAAACAAGCATGGAAACTCTAGTTAACAGATATGATAACCGTAGAAATTTAGCATATTCGCTATTGTCAAAATTTGTTAATGCTAAACCATTAAAATCGCCCACGCAGAAAACAATTCTAGAGTTACTGGATAATTGCAATGAAGTGATTAGAAATTCAGATTAGATTTCAGTATTGAAGTCTACGAATAAGAGTATCAAACTAATCGGCTGATATTGAAATTATGGAATCTGAGCATGACAAATCAAGGTACGTAGATATTCTTTTATTTATTTATTGATTTAAAATCTCAACTGTAATAATTCTGGAATCTAAATATTCTACACCAATTTACTTCAATAAGTCTTTTCACCTTTTTCGAGACAAAAAAAAATTGATTTAATTTAAAATTTACTTTATACATTTTTTCTTATATATTTTTAAATATATTCATTTATCTTAAATTAATAAATCCTTTATGAGATCAATGATATATTCAATAAGATTTCTAATAGCCTCAAACTAATAGAATATATTCAGTATTATAAAGTCTGGGATTGTAATGAGAATATATTAAATACTTATAATTAAATATTATATATACATGAAATACTTTAAAAAAAACCTCTTAAATAATATGTTTTCCAAAAAGAACTCTACATTATTTTTAAAACTTTCGAACCATTTTCTTTAAAAGAGTATATTTAATGATTTTCAGAAAATACACTCTTTTGCCAAAATTCTTTGTACATATTACACATTTTACCGAATATCTAGATAAACACATTGCGAATACTTCTGAATATTTGGAATATAAAAAAAGGCTATCTAAGGTCTAAAAAGGAAAACATCCTATTTTTAGCGAAAGTTTGACACTGCACTCTTATAGAGAACCAGCCACATATTCAAGAAAAAAATAATATTTCTGATCATCCTGAAAAATAAAATGCTCGAAATGATCTTCTGTTATAACAAATGACATATAGATAACGTACAAAGATTGCATTAATATGCGTAATACAATACAGTTAGAACAAAAAGATTAAGTATTGGATGAAAGATGAGCATTTGTAGAAAATAGTTTTTAAATGTGTATATGTGAACATTGAATTTTTTCATGATTTGATTATCAACTCTATGATCAATTCATATAAAAAGGCCAGTTGAATATGCTGAATATTCAGAAAGATGTCGGAGATAGTAAGAACCGAATTTTAGTTAATTTCTAAATGTAGCTGGAATATTTGTTATTTCCCACAAATTGGCATTTTAATTTTTAATTTATTTACTTTTCATTTTTTATTGATGCTTTAGTTCTCCTTCGCAAGTCACCAGAATGAACGTATTCCAACAAAAGCAGAATTATAACATCGAAGAATCCTTTCAAAATCTACTCGATGGCAATCATTAAATACTAACTCGATTGTTGCAAGCCAGTTAATAATAAAATAACAATTTTTCGAAACTCTCTAACCATCCTTTTTCTTTTTGAAGGTAACCGAAATTCAGCTCGTATATATCGCTGGTAACTTTCTGAGTTTTCACGATACTGGACTGATCTTTTCATATTGTTTTTTCTATGAAGTTTACTTCCAAATCATGACAAAAAGGCTTAGGTTTAGTTCGCGAATATGCAGCAAAAGATTATTACATACAACTACTCATAAATGATTAAATTTTTGAATAGATCTATATTCTAATTGCACTATGTTTTTTCTACTTCACTTTGTCAAATTATATGAAACTGGTGTTACATGAGATTGAAATTTTGTATTCTATAATCAAAAACCATGAAACATATTTGAATTTTTCAATGAAATCGTTATATCTGAATGAATGTACGAGCTCTTTTTACACAGATGAAGAAGAATATACGACAAAATCCACATAGCAAAGTGCTGCAACTACAGATCATTTCATGATTTTTTTTTACATGGTGATCCCAAATATTATGATTTCTTCAAATTTTTGAAGTTCACTAATTGCCCGCGAGATCAAATCACCGTGGAGAAAATTTCAGGTGAAAAATATTTTATTTTTAATTCTTTTTTCTTATTTTTCTTTAATAGTTTATGTTATGTCTCAAGTTGAAAGTGTCCTGTGATTTATTGCAGTATGGTGTATGTTTTTATTTAAATATTTATCAATTAGTGCAACATAAATTCAAAACAAATAAAATTTATAGATATATTTTTTGTTTGTTTCTTCCAAATGGCCTGCTTTTTAAATACCGGTATTTTCTTAGAAAAAATTTATTTTTAGAATTTCTTTGCAAATTTTGCAGAAACCACCTTCGAATGTAAAGTTTTTTGGAAATGTTATGGAAACCTACCATGAAATTTTCTTCTAAAATGTATTGGTATTCAGATGGCGGGCCATTTGGGAGCCCCGTTTGTGATATAATTTTGCAATCGTGAACAATATAAACTATGGAAATTGATTTATTTCTTATAGGTAGTCATCACATAAATTATAAAATATAACAGAGATATATAGTAGAAAATGTTTTGTTTTAATTATTTTTTATTATCCACAGTACCTTTACATCCCACATCCTTGACATATTCAGTTAAAGGCGGACATGAACACAAAATATTTTTCTCCGAGTAAAATTCACAGTTTCCTCCGGTTTCTGTACATCCACGCAAATCTTTAGAGCATCTATCTTCTGGAACTAAAATGACAAAATGAAGTTTTGCGAGTAGGCATCATTTTTATAGAATATAGCTCTAATAAAATTTCAATACTTGTCAAAAGTTTATTCAAAAAAGGTATGAGTTTTATTTATGGAGATTTTATTATTAATAAGCGTTCTTGTTTTCCAATCTTACATTATTTGGAATTATGTATTACATTCAATAATTCCACGTATTAGGAAAATGAAGAGTTTCCAAGTATTCGTGGTTTATTCTTTGTTTGACGTCTTCGATGAGACAGCGAATTGCAGAGCTGCCAAATTTTAGCAACAATATTTAAATGAGAGTACCACAAAGATATATAATTTTTCTGAATCATTAATTATTTAGAAATACGAACTTAATTTTATAAGCATGTGGACACCGCACATAGCTTACGTCTTTGGATTTTCACTGTTTGTCTTCCCAGAATATATCTCATATAAACACTAAGATGCATTCGTTATACGTAGAGTTAGAGCACATATGCGGAAGGAATATGCTAATAAGTTTTGTTTTTCTTCGTCTTCTAAGAACGAAATCTAACTCTCGAAGCTTCATAATCGGATAAAAACTTAGCAGGGACGCCTATCTCAAGGATAAATCCAGTTGTAGAATGTGCAGTATTTCCTATGTATTTCGCTAATTATGAAGTCAAACGCTCTTCACAAAATCTAAGGAGTGACTTTGGACGTCACAGAAAATAACAATAGTGTTTCGATTCTTCTAAAATGTGAAAAAAAAATTATTTATGCCTGTCTTCTTTCAATTTTATAATACAAGTCTATTAAAAATTAATTTCACAGAAATAGCATGCAATGATTTTTAATTATTTTTAGTAGATCCATATTTACCGATTTTTTTTCTCCAATGATTTCCATAATTAAAATATAAGTATGCTATACATAAACTAATATTCTGTACTTTCTGAACGACAGTTTTACATTACGTTAATCAATCCTTATAAATTTTACATATAGAGTGTCTGATTATGATTTCGATACATTTATCTATTCCATAATGATAAATTTTCCATTCGTATATTACAAGAAATCATTAAATCTGTCTACTTAAGACGATTGTTTCATAATGTTCAGTTAGGATTTAAATAATCTCTTTAAAAATGTTATTTTATTTATTAGTAAAATGAAAAATTTCCGTTTTAGACATAATTTCTTAATTAAATATCCCGTTTGACACTCAGATTAAAACAGACATGCTACACTAACGTTTCCGAGTTCCTCAAATGGTTTTCGCAAGATACATTACAAGGAATTTTCCTAATTTTAACTTTGTAATTTTATGTATTTATTAGACGTGATCTTTTAAATATCAAAGGAATTTTCCTAATTTTAACTTTGTACTTTTATGTATTTATTAGACGTGATCTTTTAAATATCAGAGATCTGAGTAAGAAATGTTGTAATTTACTTATTCCTGATAACGCATGATACCACATACCTCCACATCCCACATCTTTTAAGAATTCATTTTTAAACGGACATAAGCATTCAACATCTTTATTTGAATTAAAGATACATGTTCCTCCTGTTTTTTCACATTCAGACATTTCTTCGGAGCATCTAGTTTCAGGAACTGAAAATATTAAATGAAATATCGCTTGTAAGTATCATTTTATTAAATATCAGTATTTTACTAAAATTTTATAAATTAACCAATATTTTATATTTAAAATTCAAAGTTTCCTGATTCGTAAACGCAGGTGCTTCTAAGCAATTCATGTAATAAGAAAATTGTTTTATTTGCAATATTTATATAAAACACCATAATATTTTTTAAATGTTTATTATTTTGTTACAAATACTCGGTATACATCAAAAGGTAATCCTTATAAATATAATTCAATTAAAGCTATATTATTTTTTTTTTTTTACATAATCAATTCAAGAAATGAAAATTGTTATGAATATGCAGCATATCAAAAGTTCTTTAAAATAAAATATATAATTCAAGCTATATATATACATATATTATTTTTCAGTTCATATTTAATTTACATCATTTTAAATTTTTGTTCTCTTTTTCAAAAGAGGCACAATGTTCTATAAATATCATGTTTATGGATTAAAAATTCATTAATATATCTTGTTTAATAAATGTATGAATTCTTCGTGTATTTTCTAAAGAAGTTATTTTTACCATTTAAAAAATTGTTACATCAAACAAAAATGATAAACAATATATTTAGAGTTATTATTAAAAAATGTTCATATTTATACTAAATAATAAAAGCTCGATTATATTGAATTTCCAATAAAGCATATCTCAAAAAAAAACTTTGATAATATTATATTTTTATATGTCATAGAAAAGGCAAAGTATTTTTTTTTACTTTTGTCGTAATATTCTTTGTTATTTCATGGATTTCCGTGCAAAACGTCCCCGAAACTTGTGTCAAATTAAATTGATTAATTCCTTTTAAAAAGTTATTTTTATAATCACAAAAAACTCGAGGTAGATTTTGAACATCTAAATTTACTCACAATTTATAGTATTTTGTTACCGACAGATTTGAAAGTGAAATTTCTAAATGATTACTTTTTACTTTCATTTGACACACATTCTCACAAAATTAATTTTTTGATAAGTAGGCATAAGAAAAAAATCACTTTCAAAACAGATTCTTAAAATTAATTTTCTTTAAAATGAGCCAAGATATTTTTATTATTTTTAAATATGTTACAAAGTCAGTAGATAATAATTGACAGTTCTGCGCCAGCTGCACGCGCTGCACCAACCTCAAGGTCGAAGGAAGGTCAGTGCAGCCCGGAAGTACGTCGCGGCGGAAATACGTCACGGAGATAAGGGAATGTTGGAGATAAGGGAGTGGGGGAGATAAGGGAATGTGGGAGATAACGAACTGTAAGAGGGGGGATTAGTTTAATTAATGGAATTAGTTTAATTAATGAATCGTGAAATGCTCCTTGGGTAAATATTGAGGGGGGATTTTTTTGTAGAATTATCATGCTATAGTAGGACGAGGTATTTTTCTAAGTTGTTAGAGAATAGGAGAAATTTTAAATTAAATTTCTTTTAACGGTTAATACTTTTTTCTTAATCTCGGTCGAGGGTTCGAACTTGGAAAATGTAATCATGGCTTAGTCATTTTCTTAGTCTTTTAACCATGCGGTCGAAAGAGTACTTAAAGACGAGGACAGTAGCGTACAGGTTCATTCTATGAGATGACGTCATGCGTAAGAGTGGTCTGAAAATGATGCGTTTTAGAATTAATGTAACTAATAATCAAGTTTTATGCTGCAATGAAGGCGATTTATCCGGTTCCAAGTCACGCAGCAAGTTTTGGTGGTGTAAATGCTTTATATCGTGCTGCCAAAGGCAAAGTAACGAAGAAGACGATTCAGAAATGGTTGAGCGGCGTCGATTCGTATACGCTTCACAAACCGGTACGGAGACACTTCCCGACAAACCGAGTGATCGTTTACACTATGGATCAACAATGGCAGGCCGATCTGGCGGATCTCAGCAGTTTACGAAAGCACAATCAAGGGATGCGGTACCTTCTGACATGTATCGACATTCTCTCTAAATATGCGTGGGTGATTCCCTTGAAAACAAAAGGAGGGGAAGAAATTGTGAAAGGCTTTCGATCTATTTTCTCAACGAGAAAGCCCAAGTTTTTACAAACGGATGCTGGAAAAGAATTTAAGAACCAGCCTTTGCAACGATTGTTAAAAGAAGAAGGGGTTCGATTTTTCACAACGCATAATAATACCAAAGCCTCGGTGGTGGAACGCTTTAACCGCACCCTAAAAACAAAAATGTGGAAGTATTTTACCCACAATCATACGTATCGATATATTGATGTATTAAACGAGTTAGTGCATAGTTATAACCATACCTACCATTCCAGTATCAAGAGAGCCCCTGCTGAAGTGTCGCGGGAAAATGAAAGTGATGTGTGGTTTACTCTTTACGGGAACCTAGAAAATGTGAAAAGCAAACCTTGTGCATTTCAATCTGGGGATGTGGTTCGGGTTTCGAAACAAAAATTAACTTTTGAAAAAGGCTATGAAACAAACTGGACGGAGGAACTGTTTGTGGTGACGGAGTGTGTAGCGAGAGATCCCCCTGTCTATCGAATTAAAGACTTGTTAGACGAACCCATTCAAGGAACCTTCTACCCGCAAGAACTTCAAAAAGTGCAAATGAAAGAGGCTTATACGATTGAAAAAATTTTAGAAAAGCGCACTCGAAGAAAACGTTTGGAATATTTTGTGAAATTTAAGGGATATCCTAACAAATTCAATCAATGGATTCCCTCCACTGATTTAACGTCTTTATAAGTGATTGCGAGAAGGACACTAGATCATTTATCAATATGTCGTTCTACCTGACACTACCCTCGGACAGTTCTAGGAATTATTTTCCTGGGAATAAAATTTCTCATTTTATTACACGATTGCCCGCCCCTATTGAACTGAGAGGGGAATGGGAAGTGGGTCTTGTGGAATTTATTTACCCGCATACATGGTATAATGTAAATCATCATACGAACTTGATTGGATTCGACTTGAACGAGGGAGAACTCATTGCAAGACGCATTCCACCAGGATTTTATGAGTCGGTACCTGATATTTTGAAAGCGATTGCCATTCCAGACTTGGACAAGAAAATAGCTTTCTCCTATAATTCTATCACGAAAAGAGTGACCATCAATGTGCGTGATAACGCCAAAGTAATTTTAGAAACGGGATTATCTGAAATGTTGGGATTCGAACCGTGTGAAATTGCTTCCCTAGACAGTAATATTGAGCAAACAGTCGATAGTTCATATGTAGCAGATCCGTGCGCTCATTATAGAGTGCTGATGATTTATTCGGATATTGTAGAACCGCAAGTGGTCGGTGATGTCTTAGCGCCCCTGTTACGTATTGTGAATGTGACTGGAGAAGACGGCGAAGTGATTTGTATGACATTCGATCGACCGCATTACTTACCGATTAGTCGAAAGTCCTTTGATTCTTTAGAAATCGTTATAAGGACGCACCTGGGTGATTTAACGCCATTTGAACGTGGGCGGTCATACGTGAAGCTTCATTTTCGACAAAAGTACCTCTCGTGATGTTTGTTCCCTACCAGTGCTGCGCGAAATCTTTTGAAGATTATTATACCCATCAGTCGGGTAGTGGCTTAAACTATTATCAAGGTACTACTCTACAGAGAGGTTATGGATTCGGCGGCCTGTTCCGATCTCTGTTTCGTGCTGCGGTACCCCTTTTCAAATCAGGGGCGAAAGCCGTAGGCAAACAATTGTTTCACATTGGTGTGAATGTTCTTAATGATTTATCCCGAGGCGACAATATTAAAGTCGCTGCTAAACGACGGCTTAAAGAAGCGGGCCAAAACTTAACTGACAAAGCGGCTACTAAAGTGAAGACAATGATTGGATCAGGTCATCGGTATAAAAAGAGGAAACGTTCTAACAAAGTCGTCATTCCACGTCAAGCCAAGAAAGTGAAAGTACATGATATTTTCGCTTAGACATGTCTGGACTCATTCATCAAGATTCTGCTGCCTGCGCTAAATCCGAACTGGACCTCTTTTTAATCCCACCTACTCAAACGGCTATTGAAAAAGGATTTTTCGTCGAATATCACCCCCTTTCTAATATTCGAGATGGAGGGCCTGTGGAATTCATCATTTCTGGGAATGGTGAAGACTATATTGATTTATCCGCCTCCTACATCTACGTGAAAGTGAAAATCACCAAGTTCGATGGATCACTCTTAACGGATACCGATATTGCAGTGCCTGTTAATTTATTTTTACATGCCCTCTTTTCACAAGTGGATGTTAGTTTGAATGACAGAGCCATATCCTCCTCCAGTAATACATATGCCTTTCGTGCCTATCTTGAAACCTTGCTAAACTATGGAGAAGACGCTAAGAAAAGTTTATTGGGATGTGAATGTTTTTACAAAGACGAGAAATTAACTGAAACAGATCCCGCCAAGGGAAACCCTGGACTCAAGAAACGCTATGAACTGACTAAAAAAAGCCAAACTCTCGATATGATCGGACCCCTGCATTGTGACATTTTCCAACAAAATCGCCTGCTCTTGAATATGGTCGACTTGAAAATTAAAATGATACGGAGTACACCTGAATTCTGTTTGATGACCCATTTCGATGCTACCAAACCACCACTCCCAAGCTATAAAGTCATTTTAGAACATGCCTCTATGTTTGTTCGAAAAGTGAAAGTCAGTCCCGGGGTACTACTGGGTCATGCGAAAGCACTGGAAAAAACTTCAGCAAAATATCCTATTGATCGTGTTTTGTGCAAGACCTATTCCATCTCCACCGGAAGTAAATCCTTTATGCAAGATAATGTGTTTTTAGGGGCAATGCCGAAACGTGTCATTATTGGTCTGTTAGACAATAGTGCTTATACCGGCCAATATGATTTGAACCCCTTTTACTTTCATCATTTCAAAGTAAACTTTTTAAGTGTTTACGTGGACGGACAGCCTGTACCTGTTAAACCCTTGGAATTGGATTTTGATGGAAAAAACTATATAAGAGCCTATTATCAACTGTTCTCTGGCTTTCATCGAGATATCGGCAATTATATAACACGTGAAGAATTTGCTGATGGACACTCATTATATGTATTCGATTTGAGCCCTGATTTATGTGATGGTCCCCACCTCAATTTACAGCATCAAGGAAATCTACGTATTGAAATCAAGTTCGATGAGTCCTTACAGAAAACGACTACTGTGTTAGTCTATGCAGAATTTGAAAATATTATTGAAATTAACAAATCACGTCACGTGATCTGTGACTTTCCTAACTGAAGACCATGAACTCGTTACAAATCGAGAAGATTTTATCACAGGATCGAGTGACCCGAAACTCCTTTTTGGGTGTATTTTCAAGTGATCAACTCACTAGAAAGATCAAGCGATATCCCGCCTGTTTCATCTGTAATGTGGACAAGTCTACAGAACCCGGAAGCCATTGGGTCGCCTTCTACATTCCTTCGCCTGATGAAGTGAATTTCTTCGACTCCTATGGAAACAAGCCCTCCTTTTTTAAAGGATCTATATCAAACTATGTATCACGTTTTTCACGAGTGATGTTTAATCCGCTTGTATTACAAACTCGTGTGACTGCCGTCTGCGGGCAGTATTGTATATTTTACCTCTATTCTCGATGTAGAGGAAGAACTCTGAGACAATTTTTGTCCAATTTTGTAACTGAAAATTTATCAAACGACCGACGAGTCTATAATTTTGTATCCAAGCGATTTGGTACCCATGCTAATTTTTATCAATAAATCTTTCTTGAAGTAAACCTATGTGTCTGTGATTATTTATAGTGTTACCTAACGTGTGTGTGTTTATTAGGGTGGTCCAAAAAAACTTTTCTTGAGCTAGAGTCCGGGCCACCCCCTACTTTTTTTAGACTCATCAATAATATAATGCTGGTAAATTTTTAGCTTTCTACTCAAATTCCAAGAGGGTGCTCAATGACCTCCAACAATTTAACATTAGCAGGAGTATAGGAAATGCAACAAACATTTTACACTTCAGACTTATATTTAATTTTTCTCAGAAATTTTTAGTAGAAATTTATTTTGTTGTATTATATATATATTTAAATATTTTATTGTATGTAGCATTTTTTCTGATAATTATTTTCTTACATATATATAAAATGAATTTAATGGCAACACTAAACCAAAACTAGTTTTCCACCAACTCATTTTACTACAAATTGAAAACAATTTTTAAGTGAAGCATTTAATTTTCATGATAATTTTTATTTTAAATAATTATCTTATATATTTTCAATTTCTGCATCTGGCAACAAACATCTCTTCCATAGTTGTTTACATTTTGTACATGCTATTCCTAAGTGAAAGGTAACAAACAAAAGTAATATTTAAAATGGATTTAATTATTTATTGTAGAAATTTTTGCTTTCAAATAAGTATCAAGACTTATATTTATATGTTACATTTTTATATTGAATATTAATCTACTGTGTTATGTGATGCTAACATTATTTATATTACAATTAATAAGACAAACCTTAAGCCTAACATGAAATAAAATAATCACAAAATTTGTGCACTGATCAATAACTTTAATTTTATCAAATATAGCCATTCTTTTCTGTTTAAAGAAATTTTATAACTAAAAATTTGCGATGGTTTCAGTTTCAATTCGCCTTAGTAATGAAATTTTTCTGATTAGCCTAAGAGCAATAGATCCACTGACTACATTGAAACAATTAGCTACGATAAGACAGGTACTTCAGTGCTTTCATTATTATTTGGAAGAATTGAAAATGTTAGGATCTGCTAGCCATTTAACAGTTGAAAAACTAATGTAGCTATGGCAGAAATCTAAAATTCCTACAAAACTAAAGAAACATATAATTGAAAAGCTTGAAAACACTCATTCTCATTGGCTCTTGTTAAAGAAAAATAAAAGACATTCTTCTACAGCCCAACAACAACGAGTGGATAGATTTTTTGAAAATTTAGACATTCTTTTTGATATTGTTCAAGCAGATGCTATGAAAATAAGAAGAATTAGAAGATTCTGAATTTCTTCAGGATAAAAAAAAACAGTCGTAAGATGTACATGGGTTTAGAAGATAAAGAGCTACAGAAAATTTGTAAGGGTTCTCTTCAGAGACAAAAAGAGGAGGAAGAATGATGCATTAGAGCCTCTTTAACCTCAACTGCTGTCTGCTCATCTGATATTTGTCTAATTAGTGAATAGGAAAACTCTGGAACTTCTGATTTTAAATCAGATGATGAATTTATTCCATCACAGTTAAAGATTAAGTGCCAGCTTCCGAAATTGGAAGAACATGCACAAATAGTGCTAAAAAAGAGCTTTTTATTCCTCGTGTTACCAGTGCCTTAGACAGAAATAAAATATCTGATCGTGAAGCAGTTCGTCTAATTGTTCCACTCGCGGCAGCTCTTGGTCACAATCCGTCTTGCCTTCCAGTTTCAAGAAGTACTGTCTGACGAACACGTAAAAAAGCCCGGAAGGAGTATGCAGAATCAATAAAAGGTGAAATCAGACCAGATTTCCAGCTAGTGATTCACTGGGATGGCAAACTCCTGCCTAAAATTTTTGAGTGTGGAAATGTTGATCGACTACCAGTATTTGTATCTGGAGATGGTCTTAATAAGTTCCTTGGAGTGCCAAAACTGATTGCTGGAACTGGAAAAAATGCAGCCAATGCTATACATATTTTACTGAAAGAGTGGAATGCCGCAAAAATGGTTCAAGCAATATGCTTTGATACAACAAACATGAACACTGGTTATTTAAATGGAAACTCTGCTTTACTTGAAAAAAAACTTCAATGTGAACTCTTCTGGTTAGCTTGTCGCCATCATATAATGGAATTGGTCTTGGCAAAAACATTTACTTTGTGTTTTGGATCTTCAAGTTCTCCAGATATTCCAATCTTTAAAAGATTTATGGATGTTTGGAATGGTGTTGTGAGAATACATAGAGCACTAGAACTAAATGCAGAAACGAAATAAGAAGCGTAATGTGAGAGGTGAACCTGAGATTTTCAAAGAAGATGGTGTGTGATTGTCAGACTTTGCGACAAGAAGGACAGCAGGACTTTTATCTCGTATGAATAGAGGGAAATCATTTTTAAGCCTCTCCCTTGATAAATGGAATGATAATGATGACTATTGTAAAGGAAAAGAATGGCTGCAAAAATTGCAAACAGAAAATGTATTCCATGAGAAACTTAAAAAAAAAAAAAAAAAAAAAAAAAATCAGTTTTAGATACTATTTTGTAATATTAAAGAGCAAAATATACTTACAGTTCTATTTTTCACTTCTATATTGCTTTATTCTTTTGTCAGAGATTGTAAAATAAAAAATATATATATATATATGCACGAATTTTGGAGGATTTTATTTTTTAAACAAATATATAGAAATATTACAATAGAATACACTAACTTATAAAGTTCGTGGGGATTGAGCACCCTCTTGCAGTTGAAATATGAAGTTTAAATTTTACCAGAATATTACTGTACACAAGTCTAAAAAATTTGAGGGGTGGCCTGGTATTTATATGAAACTTTATTTTCTTACATATACAGCTGGACCACCCTAGTGTTTATTTACAATGGAGCTTCCACGCTTTAAACATCCTTGTACTATGTTTCTCTCCGGTCCCACGGGAGTCGGTAAAACCTGGTTCTTACGGGATTTGCTAGAAGTAAAAAACAGTATGTTTAACCCACCTCCCGATAAAATAATTTGGTTTTACGGAATTTATCAAACTATGTATGATGAAATTGCTCATATTACTTTTGTGAAGGGTTTTCCATGCAATTATCATGATTATTTAGAACCCAATTCACTCGTTATCTTAGATGATTTGGTGATCGAATGCGGTAAGGATGCACGACTCACTGATCTCTTTACAAAGGAAAGTCATCATTTAAACATTAGTGTAATCTTTATTACACAAAATTTGTTTCATAAAGGCAAAGAAATAAGAGGTGTTTCCCTCAACAGTCAATATTTGATCCTATTTAAAAATCGACGTGACATGAGTCAAATTATTCATTTAGGTCGGCAATTATACCCGACGCAGAGTAAATTTTTCCAAGAAGTGTTTGAAGACGCGACTCAAAAACCGTTCTCATATTTACTCGTAGATTTAAGAAATGAAACGGCAGAGCGCATGCGTTTGAGAACACAAATCTTACCAGGTCAAACGCAATACGTGTATGTACCGAAAAAAGGTTTAAAAAGAAAGACAATGGGTTTTTAATTTAGTTTCGATCATGACGTTAACGAAGAAACAGCTCCGTGATTTAGAGTTAATTCAAACTTGCCCAAAACTTTTGCGCAAAGAACTTTTAAAAAAATTACCATCCCGATCTGTCAAAGCCATCTGCGAGTGTAGCCATAACGTGTTAAAAGGAAATATACCATTATCCACGTATCAAAAGAAGTCTTTGAGGAAATATAAGACAACATTACGAAAAATTGGTACGAAAAAAGGTGCCTTATTTCAGAAAAAAAAGCTTATTATTCAACAAGGGGGTTTTCTGAATATTTTAATCCCTGCTGCCCTCAGTGTTTTAACCGGTCTTATCAATGGAGCACGCTACTAAATATGCTCTGGTACCTGAAGAGGAATTAACGAGACATGTGCCTACGAAAAAGCAATTGACTGAGTTCGATGTGGCAATGTCCAAGATACTCAATAGTCCTTTGCCTGACCATCAAAAAGTTCAGCAATACTATGAGCTTTTAAAAAGGAAAATGAATTTGCAAGAAAACAACCTGCCTTGGAGAGTGAAGCTACCGGATGAGGACGAGCGCATAGAACCTTCGAAACAAGAACCTTTGAAACAAGAACCTTTGAAAGAAGAACCTTCTACTAGAACGAAACGAGACGAAGACGATTATGACCAGTTTATTCTATCCTCTGTTCCCAAACCTATGCGGAAACAGGCAGATGCCTTATTGAATTTATTGAAGTCGGATTCTAGCAAACTGAAATGGGATCGAAAAGGAGCAGTCACCTATAACGGACAAAACTTGGAAGGGGCCAATATGGCTGAACTCTTTCATTTAATTTTTTGTACTAACAAAAAACCTCCCGTTAATCCTCCGACGTCCTTTTTACAAGCCTTACGAGAAGAAGGAATTCCCGAAACCATGATAAAAAATAAATATTTGTCTTTGAAATCCAAGAAGATTGTAACTCCTCAAAATGTGCTTTTAAAAGCTAAAAAGAAGAAAACACCTGTTATTAAACGAACTGTATTCCCATGGACGACTTTATATAAATAAAGATTGACTTTGAATTGTAACACTTTGTGTATATTCCTTTTTGCCTATACAACATTAAAATACATTAAAACTATGTCTATTCACATAGTATAACTTTAAAAAATATATAGGAAAGCTACTTACCTAGTCCACACAACCTGCTTGTACACTTGTTTTGGAAGAAATGAATTGAAATGTATTCTTATCAGTAAATCTTATCAGTGAATCTTATCGCGATCAGTGACGTCATCAAGTCACATGATCAGTGATGCAATCGAATCACATAATCACTCCGCACCGTCATTGAGGAAACATGACATCAGGGTGTATGAGTCATATATGATGATGATGTCATGATTTATAAGCCGTTCGTTAATAGTTTATGAGTCACACATGATGACTTCCCTCTTACGATATAGTTTAAGAAACAAATATATCTGCTTAAGACTGTTCTCAAATCTAAACTGACTATTTTATGGCTTACTTTTTAATTCATATATATATATATTTTTTTTTTTTAATTCAGAAGCGTATGTAATAGATAGGTGTTTTTTGTACAGAAACTATATAATTGAAACACGTTTTCTATTTTTTTTTTTTTCGGTAAAGACAAGATTTTTCAGAAAATACTGTCAAAGTCAATGCTTTGAACCAAATTCACGCCGCAACACCTCGAGCAAGGTTAAAAACGTGTTATTATATGCTACATTTCGCTTATAACCCAAATAAGTAATTTATTTATATATAAATGGAAAACTCATTTTGATTCTAAATCGCTTCAATAGTTAGGCAAGCTAATTTTATACCTTTGCGTTTAAAAATGAGTTTGAAATTGTGTCATAAAGTTTCACGTTGTTAAGCAAGTCATTTGAGAATCACCTTAAAAGTCTTATTAAAAAAAAAAAAAAAAAAAAAAAAAAAAAAAATCCTACCTTTTAATGAGTCATTAGTGATTAATTAATTAATAGTGTCATATTTTAATGAGAAGATTTCATTTAATCTATATCTACGATTTCATATCTGTTACACGATTCTAAGTTTAGACAAAAAATATTTGAGTAAAGGTCTTATTTAAAAGTGAAAAAAAAAAAAAAAAAAAGAAAGAATGAATAATCATGTAATTAATAAATTATTAATTAATAGCGTCATATCTTAATGAGGGGAATACACTAACTTCATTAAAAAGCTTAACTAGTCTTTAATTACACTCTAAGTGATAATAGAGTCTCTTACCAGTGATTCATAGCTGAATCACCTGGTTCATGTCTTATCATGATCGCCTCGTCACCCTTTATCACCCCGTTATCTAGATAAGAATGGTTAGTATTTCGCTAGAGTTCATCGAGTGAAGACCTATATCATTTTAAGCTCCAAGATATACGCTACAAGATTTATAGTGTTTTTTCTATTGTGAAATTGGAGAGTAAATTTTGTATTTAAGTGACAATGGCAGCAAGAAATCAAATTCAAATGGATTTAACCTCCACATTACAAAGTCAAGTAAGTAATTCATTTATTGTATATTTACTATCATATTACTGTAACGTTTACTTAAAATTATATTTACGAATAATGAACACTTGTCTAAATATTTATTTTTAAGTTTTTTTAATTTATCGTTATTTAATAATGCTCTTTACCGCTTTTTAAAATAAACTAAACGGTTCCTATTATATTTAAATAGTTTAGATCAAATATATTTAAGAAAGGTCTTTTTAAAAGCGAAAAAAAAAATTTACTCATTAAAATCTCATGCAATGGGTTTCAAAATAAATAAATTAAGAAATCTCATTAGGGAATCCTAATTCTATATTTATTATGATTCCTTAAAAGATTGGAAGTTTTAAATAGGCATAAATATATTTCTAAAGTAAATTCATGGGGGA
Organism: Maratus michaelseni; assembly: GCA_963931845.1. Taxonomy (NCBI): domain Eukaryota; kingdom Metazoa; phylum Arthropoda; class Arachnida; order Araneae; family Salticidae; genus Maratus; species Maratus michaelseni. The sequence continues at coordinate 485,488 of CAWVPG010000151.1, read as the reverse complement.
AAAAAAAAAAAAAAAAAGAAAGAAATTTAATCTTATGAATCGTTTTAAATTATACAAATTAATTACGGAATCTCATTAGGATATCTTCATTAAAAAGATTAGCGAAGTCACTTTTAATTATGGTCTGAAGGCATACACGTCTTAACCTATCTCCTTATCAAATGACTCATGCTGGGTTTTTCCTATCTGATAACAGCTATCTGATAAGAAATACGCATAGCTTGGTGATCTCATTCACTTTCATATCGTTGAACAAACCAGACGTGCTCTGTCTACGCTCTTGCATCCAGTGATTTAGTTAGTACATTATCGGAAAATTTAGGATGTCTGCAAAGAACATATCTACATACTTAATGGATATATCAGAAAATCAAGTAAATAAATTCATTTATTATATATTTATTACTATATATTTATTATTTTAAATGTAATAAATCAACGTTTTCTTAGAATTTTTAATCGAAGCTAACGCTTTTTTTAAATAAACGATTTATTTTAAAGCTGTTTAAATAAACAACTTATTTTTAAATATAATTAACCAATGTTGTTTAACGCTTTTAATAATCTAAACAATTTATATTTAAATGAAAGCTTTCAAATTATTTTTAAATACTTTTTGAACTTATGATGTATTTAGTAAGAAATGACTCTCTATTTTTCAAGCGGTAAATATATAAAAAATAAACAATGTTTAAATCGATGTTTTATTATAACTTTTTTTTAAATATAACTGGTTAAGTATGTGTAACTCTATATTTTTCATGCTATTATAACTTAAAAGTTTTACATATTTCCATTACTGGCTAATATAAACAAACCATTTATTTAAAATAACATTACTTTTATTATTTTTCTTGCATGCTATGCATATGTCTTTTGTGATAATATTCTTTATCGGATTCTTTTTTTTTCTTTCTATAATATGAATATAATATTCTATGTTGGGTCTTTTTTCTATAATATGAATATAACATAAATCTCAGTAAAAACAATTTATTCAAAGTAAATGAACTTATTCAAAATCACATTTAAAATATATCTCCCCTTATAGAATGCTATTAATTTTTCATAACATGTAACTTTAAATAATTCTTCTTATTGTGAAGGGGCTCTGCTTTTATTAATATTCATAAGTGTGAAGGGAGACTGTTTTGAGATAAAAAGTTTTGTGAAGGGTTCTGTTTTGAGATGAAACATTTTGTGAAGGCCTCTGTTTTGTGAAGGGTTCTGTTTTGAAATGAAACATTTTGTGAAGGGTTCTGTTTTGAGATGAATGGTATTATTCTAAATTTTTCACTTATCGTTAAAGTAAATACTTTGTGTGCTTTTAAAAGATTTTTTCTTTTAGTACATTGAATGGGGACTTAATATTTAAAAATAAATTAATTTTCAGTTTGAAAGAGATATTTTAAAGATTCATTTTAGTGTATCTGTGTGTAGGTGTGTGTGTGTGTGTGTGTGTGTGTGTGTGTGTGTGTGTGTGTGTGTGTGTGTGTGTGTGTGTAAAATGTTTTAAAACTGATTAGATTCTAACCTATTTTATTTTTATTTTATAGCCTAATAGTGCTCGATCGCTACTTGAGCAATTGCTCGTAGCGACAAAGCCCTCAAGTGATTTTGCTCCAAGTGATGCACCGTCAGGGGAAGCTATAGGACTTTTAGCTTCAAAAAGTACACTTAATAACTCGGGAGAGTTATTGAAGTCATCCCCGGTAAGAATTTATTTTTAATTGATTTAAAAACTATATTTGTTTTGAAAAAGGTTTAGTATTTGGTAATATAAAATAATGTTTGTACCCTTTTTTCTATCATTTAAGATAATTTCACTTTTATAAATTGTAATAAAAGGATACACGATTATTCCATTTTTCTAAAGTCATATGTTTTAATATTAAACCTTTTTCATATTTATATTCAAAGTGTTTCTATATTATTTTGGAGGGGTTATTTTCTGTATTAGTGTTTTATTTTTCATTGTGTTTTGTTATGGGAAAAAATGTAGCATATGATTTAATGTTTGAGTTAAGTTCCTATATTATTTTGGATGAGTTATTTTTTAAATTGTTTAATAATTTTTCTATAAAATAAGATTTTAACTAACATTTATTTTTAAAAGTAAAATCTATTTTTAAAATTTAAAAGGAATTTTTAAAAAGCGTAGAAATAGTTTGAAGGGTTTTGTTAAGAGATCCTTTTTTCAAAAGTTTTGTTGTTTAGTAAACTAAATTTTAAACTGGGGCTTTTTTTAATCTTTTCAGACCTGCCCCCAATGTAATAAGTCATTCGTACGCAATTCTGAACTCAATCGGCACTTGAAAACCCATAGCGGTGAGAAACCTTTCCCATGTGAGATCTGTAACAAATCGTTCAATCAAAGGAGTGATTTAAACAGACATACTAAAGTACATGAAAAAATGACATGCACCGAATGCAGTGAGGAGTTTAATCTTAAAAAAGATCTCACGTTGCACCAACGCACCATGCACCAAACGGCATCAAAACGCAAAAGTTTAGATAATAATGCACCCCGTAGTAAAAGGTCTCGCTTACATAAAAGTTTTGACGCCTTAAATGTATTCTCCATTGTTACGTTTGAGTCCAGCGAAGACAATGAGCATGATTTCAATGCATTTTTCTCGCAAACGGCACCTTTGTTGGAAGAGGAAATCCAATTCCAGTTAGGTGAAAAACGTGCCCTAAAATGGTATCTTGTGGTTCATGTTATTCTATCCAAAATAACACAAGAGGGGGATTTCGAGACCATCAAAGCACACTTTCGCTCTAATGTCATGATCGAGCTGGCCGATTTTTCTATTACAAGTAATATGCAGCAAGCTTTTGCTAAGATTCAAAAATCTTTTGAAGCATTTGTACAAATGGGTTCTGGTTGGACCATGGAACGTATAATCAAATTGGAACTTTGTATGGCAAAGTACCACCCCCTCGCTGCTAGCACTTATATCGAACTTCCTCCGAAAATACATAAGAAAAGGGCCGTACTCAATATTAAGAACGAAAAAGATAACAAGTGCTTTGTTTGGTCTATTCTCGCCCACAAATATCCTATCGATCGATTAGAACATGCTAATAGAGTGTCAAATTATGAATCCCATGAACACGAAATCAAATTAGGAAATACTGAGTGCCCCATTCCGTTATGCAAAATAGCCAAAATTGAAGAACTTAATGATATTCGTATTAATGTTTTTGGATATGAAGATGAAGTTTTTCCATTGTATGTTTCTGACAGAGAAGATGAAGACTGCATCAATTTATTACTTATCAATAACGAAGATAAACATCACTACTGTCTCATTCGAAGCTTTTCACGGCTGCTGGGGGATCTTACAAAACATGATGGAGCTAGTTATTATTGCTACTACTGTTTGCATCGATTTTCTAATCCAGATTTATTAAAAAAGCATACGCCTTTATGCAAGAAGCATGCTCCACAAAAAATTCGAATGCCGGAACAGGGGGACCATATTCTTCAATTCAATAATTATCATTACTGTCATCCGGTCCCCTACATCATCTATGCTGACTTTGAATCTTTGATTGTCAGCATAGATCAGGTGCACACAAATCAAACTGAAAAAGTGGCTCAACATGAAGCATGTGGATATGCTTATATCATTATCGGTCCTAATGGTCAACCCACTAAAAAGATTGTTGTCTATCGCGGGCCCAACGCTGTTAGCCACTTTTTAAATGCCTTATTAGAAGAAGAAAAAGAACTTGCCAATTCGTTGACGACTATTGTACCTATCAAGATGACGCCGCACGATGAAGAAAATTTCCAGTCAGCCACGCAATGTTATCTTTGCAAAAAAGCTTTCAATGGGGACAAAATTCATGACCATGATCATCTAAATGGTTGCTATCGGGGGGCCTTGCATAATAGCTGCAATTTGAAGTTTCGTCTTCAAAAGAAAATACCCGTCGTATTTCATAACTTGAAACATTACGACGGGCACTTGTTAATGCAGCAACTGGGCAGTATTGACGATCACGAATTTGCCGTCATTCCATCTACGATGGAAAAGTATATATCTTTTTCTTTGTCAAAGAAAATTAACAAGTGCAGAGTGTCTCTCACATTCATTGATAGTTTTGCATTTATGGCCACCTCCTTAGAAAAATTAGTCAATAATTTAGAACATGACAAATTTCATGCTTTAAAACTGCACTTTCCTCACAATACTGATCTATTACTCAGAAAGGGAATTTATCCTTACGAGTATATGGATAGTTTTCAAAAATTTGAGGAAAGCGAGCTGCCACCACCCGATGCCTTCACCAGTACTTTAACTGGTGAAAAAATTTCTAATCAAGATTATCAACATGCACAAAATGTATGGAAATCCTTCAAGATTAAAAACATGGGCGAGTATCATAATCTCTACGTTCAAGTGGATGTTCTCCAGTTATCAGATGTTTTCGAAAACTTTAGAAAAATATGCTTCGAATTTTACAATATCGACTGTGTGCACCTGTTAACAGCCCCTGGACTAGCATGGCAGAGTTGTTTAAAAATGACGAATCAACCCCTCGAATTGCTCACAGATATAAACATGCATCTGTTTATTGAGCAAGGCATTCGAGGGGGTATTTCAGTCATAACAAAGCGTTGGGCCCAAGCAAAAAATGAAGTCATTGGCAATGGCGAAGGGGGCGAAAATGATAATTATATTATGTATTTAGACTCCAATAATTTGTATGGGTGGGCCATGAGCCAATCTCTGCCATGCGGGGAGTTTGAGTGGGTCTCTGAAGAGAGCATCTCTGTGAAAGAGATACTTGAACTTCCTGAAAATAGTTCAGTGGGTTATATTCTCGAAGTCGATCTTGCATACCCCCAGCAGCTTCACGACGACCACAACTGTTATCCACTGGCGCCGAAAAAATGGAAATTAAATATGAAGATCTCTCTCCTTTTTCTATCGACACTCTGCACGGAAATAAATACTGCCCAGTTACGAAATTAGTCCCCAATTTAAAAGATAAGAAAAATTATATTACATATTATAAAAATTTGAAATTTTATTTACTGCAAGGCCTCCAAATACTAGCTGTACATAAAGTATTGAAATTCCAACAAAAGCCGTGGCTGAAGACATACATTGATTTCAACACCGAGCAGCGAAAAAAAGCAAAGTCCCCCTTCGCCAAAGATTTTTTTTAATTGATGAATAATGCGGTGTATGGCAAGTCGCTGGAGAACATCCGGAAGCATAAAGATGTACAGCTAGTGAACAGTGAACAGAAAGCGAAAAAACTTGTCTCAGCTCCTACTTTCAAAAGGTTTCTTCCTTTTGATCATAATTTAGTAGCAATCGAAAGGTTAAAGCAAACCCTCACATTAAATAAACCCATTTATGTAGGGTTTGTTATATTGGAGCTGAGTAAGATTCTCATGTATAACTTTCATTATAATGTTATAAAAAAAATCTATCAAAATAAATCGACGCTTCTGTTCACGGATACGGACTCTCTAACGTATGAAATCCGTACTCGAAATATATACACGGATATGCAGGCATTTTCCGACATGTTGGATACATCTGATTATCCAACAGATCACCCCTTATTTGATAAGAAAAATAAGAAGGTGATTGGAAAATTTAAAGACGAGCTCAACAGTAGACCGATTCATGAATTTATCGGTCTACGAGCCAAGATGTATTCCATCATGTCGGCCGATGGGGAGAAAAAAACTGCAAAGGGGGTGACCAAAAACGTTGTTAAAAATAAAATCAAACATAATCATTATAAGACCTGCTTAGAGAGTCTACAATCTACGAGAGAGATCCAATGTCGAATTCAAAGCGAGCGACATCATCTTCACACAACACAAGTTAACAAAATCGCTTTGTCAGCTTTTGATGATAAGCGTTATATTTTAGAAGATGGTGTCCACACGCTCGCGCACGGCCACTATAAAATTCCTAAATAATCATTTCATATTTTTTCTTCAAGATTTTCAAAAATCAAGATTTTTTTTCTTCCAAGCAAGATTTAATTCAAGATAAAAATCAAGTTCAAGCTTCAAAAGTTTTCTTCTTGTTTCAAGAACATTTTTCATGTACGGGGTGCATTATTCAAGATATATTTTCAAATCACTTTTCAAAGTTAATTTAAAGGTGCTAGCAGCTGTGGGCGAGAATATAAGGGGCACTCAATAATCTTTAAATATCAAGTCTTCAAAAGTCATGTCTTCTCAAGTCTTCAAAAAAATCAAGTCTTTGAAAAACTGTGGTCGTCAAATATCTTCGAAAAGTGGCCGTGTATAAAAGGTATCGGGTGGTTTAAAAAATTTCTCCCCAAATGAATTGTAGCGTCATGATTAAACATGGCGGGCGGACGGATGGGTACAATTCATAAAAATATATTTTTCTTTCTTCAAATATTTTTCTTCAAGATAAAATCAAAGTTTTTCTTCAAGAACTGATCTTCCATGGATGTGAAATATGTTTTTCTCTCATGGTGTCTTTTAAAGAACTAAAGTTATGTTTTACCCAATAACTGTGATTTTCATGGTGTAAATCAAAGAACTATTATTTTCATGGTGACTATCCAAAAACTGTAAAGCTAAAGAACTAAATTTATGGTGCATAATTAAGAACTATCATTTTCTTCAATTTTCATGGTGCATATCCAAGAACTGTAATGTTAAAGAACTAAATCTATGGTGCCTATCCAAGAACTATCATATGAAAGAACTGAATTTATGCTTCACGGTGCCTTAAACGTAAAAACTTTTGCTATTCTTAAAATTTGCTGCGAATGACTTATTGAAATCAAGCTCAGAACACCATGCTGGTCCAAACAGTCTACTAGACAAGTCTAAACAGAAGGTTTCTGCTGAGAACACCATGCGGATCCAAACAGAAGGCTTAGAACCGAAGGCTCAGAACAGAACACCAGCCGGGTCCAAACAGTCTACCAGACAGGTCTAAACAGAAGGCTTCTGCCAAGCGGGTCCAAACAGAAAACCTAAAGATATGGTAACTATATATTTTTTTCTCATTTCATGAAAATAGAGTGATATATAATATTTATTTTTCTTCTTTTTTATTTCGTTTCAGGTTCCTTGCAGTTGAAGAGGATGCATAAAACTGGTGAAAAAGGTTATACAGGTTATTAAAAACAGGTTATACCGAACATTAAAAAAATTGTGGCGTTATGAATTGTTTTCATAGCGGGTGGTTATGGTGGGTCCACAATTAAAAAAAAAAAATTTTTTTTTTTCGCTAAAAAATAATTTTGGAAAATATTTATTTTTTAGAAAATCCATAAAAAAATCTATTCTCTAACAGAAAAATACCTCGTCCTACTATAGCATGATAATTCTACGAAAAAAACTCCCCCCTCAATAATTACCCAAGGAGCATTTCACGATTCATTAATTAAACTAATTCCATTAATTAAACTAATCCCCCCTCTTACAGTTCGTTATCTCCCACATTCCCTTATCTCCCCACTCTGCTTATCTCCGTGACGTATTTCCGCCGCGACGTACTTCCGGGCTGCACTGACCTTCCTTCGACCTTGAGGTTGGTGCAGCGCGTGCAGCTGGCGCAGAACTGTCAATTATTATCTACTAAAGTCATTTCGTGATACTTTATTAAAATCCTAGAACTCTTAATCAGAAGCTTATATCAATCTTACACATCGTTAAAAATAACTAATAAAACATGTTTTGTGTTAATATCAAAAATGTTATACCTATACATCCTGACGAATTCTTGTATTCAACATTTATCCCACAGTCGCAAATAATACCTTCACCGATCGTAGATATACATTTTCCTCCGGTTTCCTTGCATTTATGAATTTTATAACATGTTTCTTCCTTTACTGAAAACAAATTAAAAAGAAACAGAAGTTTATTATTTAAGGTAGAATCTTTAAATAATACCTTGAATTTTTAATGTCATGTTTAAAGTTAATTGATATAAAAATCATATATAAAGATATATATATACATACAAATGTTCATTCACAATATTATGTATTTTCTTCTTTAAAACTACTAAAGTCTAAGAAAACTACATCTTAAAATCGTTAAATTCAAATAAATAAAGATTTCATTTGATTCAGAAAGAATGATTTCCGCAAAACTATAAAAAAAATTGTAATTATTATAAATTGAAAAGCGGTCTGTTCAATTTCGTAACTTTTACAGAGTTTTAGTAATAATTAATATTTTACCTTTACAACCAAATTCATTTTCATGCGTCGTTCCTTCTGGGCATCTGCAGACTATATTTTTTAATTTGTTTGAAACGCAAATGCCTCCAGTTTCTTCGCAGTTCTTTTGTATATCATTGCAGGTGTCGTCCACAACTAAATCATAAACAGAGGCATCAGTTATAGAAAGTCATCGAACCGTAAATTTTTAATACTACGTTTTAGTTTTTTGTTCCAAAAAATCAACTATCGAAAATAAATGTTTAACAACTTATTAAAATTAAATCATAAATCAAGTGAATACAGAAAATCGTTTACATAACATATAATAAATAAATTCACTAACATATATACCGCAGTATTAGAAAATAAAAATACTTTAATTTTGTTAATAAATCTTTATATATTTTAATTAATATTTTACAATTGTATATTGAAAATTAGTCTCAAGCATCTTCAAAATTTGGCATCTTTATTTTTCTGAAAAGAAGCCGCTGTATATATCTCTGTCCTTAAAAATGTAATGTTAATACAACATGGTATATGAGATGTTTCATAGAAACGGTTCCCTAATTTACAATTTTTCTTCTTTTAAATATAATAATTCTCTTTATTTAATAATTTGTAGAACCAATTTACTTCAATAAGTCTTTTCACCTTTTTCGAGACAAAAAAAATTGATTTAATTTAAAATTTACTTTATACATTTTTTCTTATATATTTTTAAATAAATTCATTGATCTTAAATTAATAAATCCTTTATGAGATCAATGATATATTCAATAAGATTTCTAATAGCCTCAAACTAATAGAATATATTCAGTATTATAAAGTCTGGGATTGTAATGAGAATATATTAAATACTTATAATTAAATATTATATATACATGAAATACTTTAAAAAAACCTCTTAAATAATATGTTTTCCAAAAAGAACTCTACATTATTTTTAAAACTTTCGAACAATTTTCTTTAAAAGAGTATATTTAATTATTTTTAGAAAATACACTCTTTTGCCAAAATTCTTTGTACATATTACACATTTTACCGAATATATAGATAAACACATTGCGAATACTTCTGAATATTTGGAATATAAAAAAGGCTATCTAAGGTCCAAAAAGGATAACATCCTATTTTTAGCGAAAGTTTGACACTGCACTCTTATAGAGAACCAGCCACATATTCAAGAAAAAAATAATATTTCTGATCATCCTGAAAAATAAAATGCTCGAAATGATCTTCTGTTATAACAAATGACATATAGATAACGTACAAAGATTGCATTAATATGCGTAATACAATACAATTAGAACAAAAAGATTAAATATTGGATGAAAGATGAGCATTTGTAGAAAATAGTTTTTAAATGTGTATATGTGAACATTGATTTTTTTTTCATGATTTGATTATCAACTCTATGATCAACTCATATAAAAAGGCCAGTTGAATATACTGAATATTCAGAAAGATGTCGGAGATAGTGAGAACCGAATTTTAGTTAATTTCTAAATGTAGCTGGAATATTTGTTATTTCCCACAAATTGTCATTTTAATTTTTAATTTATTTACTTTTCATTTTTTATTGATGCTTTAGTCGTCCTTCGCAAGCCACCAGAATGAACCTATTCCAACAAAAGCAGAATTATAACATGGAAGCATCCTTTCAAAATCTACTCGATGGCAATCATTAAATACTAACTCGATTGTTGCAAGCCAGTTAATAATAAAATAACAATTTTTCGAAACTCTCTAACCATCCTTTTTCTTTTTGAATGTAACCGAAATTCAGCTCGCTATATCGCCGATAACTTTCTGAGTTTTCACGATACTGGACTGATCTTTTCATATTGTTTTTTCTATGAAGTTGACTTCCAAATCATGACAAAAAGGCTTAGGTTTAGTTCGCGAATATGCAGCAAAAGATTATTACATACAACTACTCATAAATGATTAAATTTTTGAATATATCTATATTCTAATTGCACTATGTTTTTTCTACTTCACTTTGTCAAATTATTTGAAACTGGTTTTAAATAAGATTGAAATTTTGTATGCTATAATCAAAAACCATGCAAACATATTTGAATTTTTCAATGAAATTGTTTTATCTGAATGAATGTACGAGCTCTTTTTACACAGATGAAGAAGAATATACGACAAAATCCACATAGCAAAGTGCTGCAACTACAGATCATTTCATGATTTTTTTTTTACAGGGTGATCTCAAATATTATGATTTCTTCAAATTTTTTAGGTTCACTAATTGCCCGCGAGATCAAATCACCGTGGAGAAAATTTCAGGTGAAAAATATTTTATTTTTAATTCTTTTTTCTTATTTTTCTTTAATAGTTTATGTTATGTCTCAAGTTGAAAGTTTCCTGTGATTTACTGCAGTATGGTGTATGTTTTTATTTAAATATTTATCAATTAGTGTAACATAAATTCAAAACAAATAAAATTTATAGATATATTTTTTTGTTTGTTTCTTCCAAATGGCCTGCTTTTTAAATACCGGTATTTCCTTAGAAAAAATTTATTTTTAGAATTTCTTTGCAAATGTTGCAGAAACCACCTTCGAATGTAAAGTTTTGAGGAAATGTTATGGAAACCTACCATGAAATTTTCTTCTAAAATGTATTGGTATTCAGATGGCGGGCCATTTGGGAGCACCGTTTGTGATATAATTTTGCAATCATGAACAATATAAACTATGGAAATTGATTAATTTCTTATAGGTAGTCATCACATAAATTATAAAATATAACAGAGATATATAGTAGAAAATGTTTTGTTTTAATTATTTTTTATTATCCACAGTGCAACATACCTTTACATCCCACATCCTTGACATATTCAGTTAAAGGCGGACATGAACACAAAATATTTTTCTCCGAGTAAAATTCACAGTTTCCTCCGGTTTCTGTACATCCACGCAAATCTTTAGAGCATCTATCTTCTGGAACTAAAATGACAAAATAAACTTTTGCGAGTAGGCATCATTTTTATAGAATATAGCTCTAATAAGATTTCAATACTTGTCAAAAGTTTATTCAAAAAAGGTATGAGTTTTATTTATGGAGGTTTTATTATTAATAAGCGTTCTTGTTTTCCAATCTTACATTATTTGGAATTATGTATTACATTCAATAATTCCACGTATTAGGAAAATGAACAGTTTCCAAGTATTCGTGGTTTATTCTTTGTTTGACGTCTTCCGATGAGACAGCGAACTGCAGAGCTGCCAAATTTTAGCAACAATATTTAGATGAGAGTACCACAAAGATATATAATTTTTCTGAATCATTAATTATTTAGAAATACGAACTTAATTTTATAAGCATGTGGACACCGACATAGCTTACGTCTTTGGATTTTCACTGTTTGTCTTCCCAGAATATATCTCATATAAACACTAAGATGCATTCGTTATACGTAGAGTTAGAGCACATATGCGGAAGGAATATGCTAATAAGTTTTGTTTTTCTTCGTCTTCTAAGAACGAAATCTAACTCTCGAAGCTTCATAATCGGATAAAAACTTAGCAGGGACGCCTATCTCAATGATAAATCCAGTTGTAGAATGTGCAGTATTTCCTATGTATTTCGCTAATTATGAAGTCAAACGCTCTTCACAAAATCTAAGGAGTGACTTTGGACGTCACAGAAAATAACAATAGTGTTTCGATTCTTCTAAAATGTGAAAAAAAAATTATTTATGCCTGTCTTCTTTCAATTTTATAATACAAGTCTATTAAAAATTAATTTCACAGAAATAGCATGCAATGATTTTTAATTATTTTTAGTAGATCCATATTTACCGATTTTTTTTCTCCAATGATTTCCATAATTAAAATATAAGTATGCTATACATAAACTAATATTCTGTACTTTCTGAACGACAGTTTTACATTACGTTAAACAATCCTTATAAATTTTACATATAGAGTGTCTGATTATGATTTCGATACATTTATCTATTCCATAATGGCAAAATTTTCCATTCGTACATTACAAGAAATCATTAAATCTGTCTACTTAAGACGATTGTTTCATAATGTTCAGTTAGGATTTAAATAATCTCTTTAAAAATGTTATTTTATTTATTAGTAAAATGAAAAATTTCCGTTTTAGACATAATTTCTTAATTAAATATCCCGTTTGACACTCAGATTAAAACAGACATGCTACACTAACGTTTCCGAGTTCCTCAAATGGTTTTCGCAAGATACATTACAAGGAATTTTCCCAATTTTAACTTTGTACTTTTATGTATTTATTAGAAGTAATCTTTTAAATATCAGAGATCTGAGTAAGAAATGTTGTAATTTACTTATTCCTGATAACGCATGATACCACATACCTCCACATCCCACATCTTTTAAGAATTCATTTTTAAACGGACATAAGCATTCAACATCTTTATTTGAATTAAAGATACATGTTCCTCCTGTTTTTTCACATTCAGACATTTCTTCGGAGCATCTAGTTTCAGGAACTGAAAATATGAAATGAAATATCGCTTGTAAGTATCATTTTATTAAACATCAGTATTTTACTAAAATTTTATAAATTAACCAATATTTTATATTTAAAATTCAAAGTTTCCTGATTCGTAAACGCAGGTGCTTCTAAGCAATTCATGTAATAAGAAAATTGTTTTATTTGCAATATTCATATAAAACACCATAATATTATTTAAATGTTTATTATTTTGTTACAAATCCTCGGTATACATCAAAAGGTAATCCTTATAAATATAATTCAATTAAAGCTATATTAATTTTTTTTTTTTTACATAATCAATTCAAGAAATGAAAATTGTTATGAATATGCAGCATATCAAAAGTTCTTTAAAATAAAATATATAATTCAAGCTATATATATACATATATTATTTTTCAGTTCATATTTAATTTACATCATTTTAAATTTTTGTTCTCTTTTTCAAAAGAGGCACAATGTTCTATAAATATCATGTTTATGGATTAAAAATTCATTAATATGTCTTGTTTAATAAATGTATGAATTCTTCGTGTATTTTCTAAAGAAGTTATTTTTACCATTTAAAAAATTGTTACATCAAACAAAAATGATAAACAATATATTTAGAGTTATTATTAAAAAATATTTATATTTATACTAAATAATAAAATCTCGATTATATTGAATTTCCAATAAAGCATATCTCAAAAAAAACTTTGATAATATTATATTTTTTATATGTCATAGAAAAGTCAAAGTATTTTTTTTTTTACTTTTGTCGTAATATTCTTTGTTATTTCATGGATTTCCGTGCAAAACGGCCCCGAAACTTGTGTCAAATTAAATTGATTAATTCCTTTTAAAAAGTTATTTTTATAATCACAAAAAACTTGAGGTAGATTTTGAACATCTAACTTTACTCACAATTTATAGTATTTTGTTACCGACAGATTTGAAAGTGAAATTTCTAAATGATTACTTTTTACTTTCATTTGACACACATTCTCACAAAATTAATTTTTTGATAAGTAGGCATAAGAAAAAAAATCACTTTCAAAACACTTTCTTAAAATTAATTTTCTTTAAAATGAGTCAAGATATTTTTATTATTTTTAAATATGTTACAAAGTCATTTCGTGATATTTCATTAAAATCCTAGAACTCTTAATCAGAAGCTTATATCAATGTTACACATCGTTAAAAATAACTAATAAAACATGTTTTGTGTTAATATCAAAAATGTTATACCTATACATCCTGACGAATTCTTGTATTCAACATTTATCCCACAGTCGCAAATAATACCTTCACCGATCGTAGATATACATTTTCCTCCGGTTTCCTTGCATTTATGAATTTTATAACATGTTTCTTCCTTTACTGAAAACAAATTAAAAAGAAAGAGAAGTTTATTATTTAAGGTAGAATCTTTAAATAATACCTTGAATTTTTAATGTCATGTTTAAAGTTAATTGATATAAAAAGCATATATAAAGATATATATACATACAAATGTTCATTCACAATATTATGTATTTTCTTCTTTAAAACTACTAAAGTCTAAGAAAACTACATCTTAAAATCGTTAAATTCAAATAAATAAAGATTTCATTTGATTCAGAAAGATTGATTTCCGCAAAACTATAAAAAAAAATTGTAATTATTATAAATTGAAAAGCGGTCTGTTCAATTTCGTAACTTTTACAGAGTTTTAGTAATAATTAATATTTTACCTTTACAACCAAATTCATTTTCATGCGTCGTTCCTTCTGGGCATCTGCAGACTATATTTTTTAATTTGTTTGAAACGCAAATGCCTCCAGTTTCTTCGCAGTTCTTTTGTATATCATTGCAGGTGTCGTCCACAACTAAATCATAAACAGAGGCATCAGTTATAGAAAGTCATCGAACCGTAAATTTTTAATACTACGTTTTAGTTTTTTGTTCCAAAAAATCAACTATCGAAAATAAATGTTTAACAACTTATTAAAATTAAATCATAAATCAAGTGAATACAGAAAATCGTTTACATAACATATAATAAATAAATTCACTAACATATATACCGCAGTATTAGAAAATAAAAATACTTTAATTTTGTTAATAAATCTTTATATATTTTAATTAATATTTTACAATTGTATATTGAAAATTAGTCTCAAGCATCTTCAAAATTTGGCATCTTTATTTTTCTGAAAAAAAGCCGCTGTATATATCTCTGTCCTTAAAAATGTACTGTTAATACAAGATGGTATATGAGATGTTTCATAGAAACGGTTCCCTAATTTACAATTTTTCTTCTTTTAAATATAATAATTCTCTTTATTTAATAATTTGTAAAACCAATTTACTTCAATAAGTCTTTTCACCTTTTTCGAGACAAAAAAAATTGATTTAATTTAAAATTTACTTTATACATTTTTTCTTATATATTTTTAAATAAATTCATTGATCTTAAATTAATAAATCCTTTATGAGATCAATGATATATTCAATAAGATTTCTAATAGCCTCAAACTAATAGAATATATTCAGTATTATAAAGTCTGGGATTGTAATGAGAATATATTAAATACTTATAATTAAATATTATATATACATGAAATACTTTAAAAAAACCTCTTAAATAATATGTTTTCCAAAAAGAACTCTACATTATTTTTAAAACTTTCGAACCATTTTCTTTAAAAGAGTATATTTAATTATTTTTAGAAAATACACTCTTTTGCCAAAATTCTTTGTACATATTACACATTTTACCGAATATCTAGATAAACACATTGCGAATACTTCTGAATATTTGGAATATAAAAAAGGCTATCTAAGGTCCAAAAAGGAAAACATCCTATTTTTAGCGAAAGTTTGACACTGTACTCTTATAGAGAACCAGCCACATATTCAAGAAAAAAAATAATATTTCTGATCATCCTGAAAAATAAAATGCTCGAAATGATCTTCTGTTATAACAAATGACATATAGATAACGTACAAAGATTGCATTAATATGCGTAATTTAATACAATTAGAACAAAAAGTTTAAATATTGGATGAAAGATGAGCATTTGTAGAAAATAGTTTTTAAATGTGTATATGTGAACATTGATTTTTTTTTCATGATTTGATTATCAACTCTATGATCAACTCATATAAAAAGGCCAGTTGAATATACTGAATATTCAGAAAGATGTCGGAGATAGTGAGAACCGAATTTTAGTTAATTTCTAAATGTAGCTGGAATATTTGTTATTTCCCACAAATTGTCATTTTAATTTTTAATTTATTTACTTTTCATTTTTTATTGATGCTTTAGTCCTCCTTCGCAAGCCACCAGAATGAACCTATTCCAACAAAAGCAGAATTATAACATCGAAGCATCCTTTCAAAATCTACTCGATGGCAATCATTAAATACTAACTCGATTGTTGCAAGCCAGTTAATAATAAAATAACAATTTTTCGAAACTCTCTAACCATCCTTTTTCTTTTTGAATGTAACCGAAATTCAGCTCGCTATATCGCCGATAACTTTCTGAGTTTTCACGATACTGGACTGATCTTTTCATATTGTTTTTTCTATGAAGTTGACTTCCAACTCATGACAAAAAGGCTTAGGTTTAGTTCGCGAATATGCAGCAAAAGATTATTACATACAACTACTCATAAATGATTAAATTTTTGAATATATCTATATTCTAATTGCACTATGTTTTTTCTACTTCACTTTGTCAAATTATCTGAAACTGGTTTTAAATAAGATTGAAATTTTGTATGCTATAATCAAAAACCATGCAAACATATTTGAATTTTTCAATGAAATTGTTTTATCTGAATGAATGTACGAGCTCTTTTTACACAGATGAAGAAGAATATACGACAAAATCCACATAGCAAAGTGCTGCAACTACAGATCATTTCATGATTTTTTTTTTACAGTGTGATCTCAAATATTATGATTTCTTCAAATTTTTTAGGTTCACTAATTGCCCGCGAGATCAAATCACCGTGGAGAAAATTTCAGGTGAAAAATATTTTATTTTTAATTCTTTTTTCTTATTTTTCTTTAATAGTTTATGTTATGTCTCAAGTTGAAAGTTTCCTGTGATTTACTGCAGTATGGTGTATGTTTTTATTTAAATATTTATCAATTAGTGTAACATAAATTCAAAACAAATAAAATTTATAGATATATTTTTTTGTTTGTTTCTTCCAAATGGCCTGCTTTTTAAATACCGGTATTTCCTTAGAAAAAATTTATTTTTAGAATTTCTTTGCAAATGTTGCAGAAACCACCTTCGAATGTAAAGTTTTGAGGAAATGTTATGGAAACCTACCATGAAATTTTCTTCTAAAATGTATTGGTATTCAGATGGCGGGCCATTTGGGAGCACCGTTTGTGATATAATTTTGCAATCATGAACAATATAAACTATGGAAATTGATTAATTTCTTATAGGTAGTCATCACATAAATTATAAAATATAACAGAGATATATAGTAGAAAATGTTTTGTTTTAATTATTTTTTATTATCCACAGTGCAACATACCTTTACATCCCACATCCTTGACATATTCAGTTAAAGGCGGACATGAACACAAAATATTTTTCTCCGAGTAAAATTCACAGTTTCCTCCGGTTTCTGTACATCCACGCAAATCTTTAGAGCATCTATCTTCTGGAACTAAAATGACAAAATAAACTTTTGCGAGTAGGCATCATTTTTATAGAATATAGCTCTAATAAGATTTCAATACTTGTCAAAAGTTTATTCAAAAAAGGTATGAGTTTTATTTATGGAGGTTTTATTATTAATAAGCGTTCTTGTTTTCCAATCTTACATTATTTGGAATTATGTATTACATTCAATAATTCCACGTATTAGGAAAATGAACAGTTTCCAAGTATTCGTGGTTTATTCTTTGTTTGACGTCTTCCGATGAGACAGCGAACTGCAGAGCTGCCAAATTTTAGCAACAATATTTAGATGAGAGTACCACAAAGATATATAATTTTTCTGAATCATTAATTATTTAGAAATACGAACTTAATTTTATAAGCATGTGGACACCGACATAGCTTACGTCTTTGGATTTTCACTGTTTGTCTTCCCAGAATATATCTCATATAAACACTAAGATGCATTCGTTATACGTAGAGTTAGAGCACATATGCGGAAGGAATATGCTAATAAGTTTTGTTTTTCTTCGTCTTCTAAGAACGAAATCTAACTCTCGAAGCTTCATAATCGGATAAAAACTTAGCAGGGACGCCTATCTCAATGATAAATCCAGTTGTAGAATGTGCAGTATTTCCTATGTATTTCGCTAATTATGAAGTCAAACGCTCTTCACAAAATCTAAGGAGTGACTTTGGACGTCACAGAAAATAACAATAGTGTTTCGATTCTTCTAAAATGTGAAAAAAAAATTATTTATGCCTGTCTTCTTTCAATTTTATAATACAAGTCTATTAAAAATTAATTTCACAGAAATAGCATGCAATGATTTTTAATTATTTTTAGTAGATCCATATTTACCGATTTTTTTTCTCCAATGATTTCCATAATTAAAATATAAGTATGCTATACATAAACTAATATTCTGTACTTTCTGAACGACAGTTTTACATTACGTTAAACAATCCTTATAAATTTTACATATAGAGTGTCTGATTATGATTTCGATACATTTATCTATTCCATAATGGCAAAATTTTCCATTCGTACATTACAAGAAATCATTAAATCTGTCTACTTAAGACGATTGTTTCATAATGTTCAGTTAGGATTTAAATAATCTCTTTAAAAATGTTATTTTATTTATTAGTAAAATGAAAAATTTCCGTTTTAGACATAATTTCTTAATTAAATATCCCGTTTGACACTCAGATTAAAACAGACATGCTACACTAACGTTTCCGAGTTCCTCAAATGGTTTTCGCAAGATACATTACAAGGAATTTTCCCAATTTTAACTTTGTACTTTTATGTATTTATTAGAAGTAATCTTTTAAATATCAGAGATCTGAGTAAGAAATGTTGTAATTTACTTATTCCTGATAACGCATGATACCACATACCTCCACATCCCACATCTTTTAAGAATTCATTTTTAAACGGACATAAGCATTCAACATCTTTATTTGAATTAAAGATACATGTTCCTCCTGTTTTTTCACATTCAGACATTTCTTCGGTGCATCTAGTTTCAGGAACTGAAAATATGAAATGAAATATCGCTTGTAAGTATCATTTTATTAAATATCAGTATTTTACTAAAATTTTATAAATTAACCAATATTTTATATTTAAAATTCAAAGTTTCCTGATTCGTAAACGCAGGTGCTTCTAAGCAATTCATGTAATAAGAAAATTGTTTTATTTGCAATATTCATATAAAACACCATAATATTATTTAAATGTTTATTATTTTGTTACAAATCCTCGGTATACATCAAAAGGTAATCCTTACAAATATAATTCAATTAAAGCTATATTAATTTTTTTTTTTTTACATAATCAATTCAAGAAATGAAAATTGTTATGAATATGCAGCATATCAAAAGTTCTTTAAAATAAAATATATAATTCAAGCTATATATATACATATATTATTTTTCAGTTCATATTTAATTTACATCATTTTAAATTTTTGTTCTCTTTTTCAAAAGAGGCACAATGTTCTATAAATATCATGTTTATGGATTAAAAATTCATTAATATGTCTTGTTTAATAAATGTATGAATTCTTCGTGTATTTTCTAAAGAAGTTATTTTTACCATTTAAAAAATTGTTACATCAAACAAAAATGATAAACAATATATTTAGAGTTATTATTAAAAAATATTTATATTTATACTAAATAATAAAATCTCGATTATATTGAATTTCCAATAAAGCATATCTCAAAAAAAACTTTGATAATATTATATTTTTTATATGTCATAGAAAAGTCAAAGTATTTTTTTTTTTACTTTTGTCGTAATATTCTTTGTTATTTCATGGATTTCCGTGCAAAACGGCCCCGAAACTTGTGTCAAATTAAATTGATTAATTCCTTTTAAAAAGTTATTTTTATAATCACAAAAAACTTGAGGTAGATTTTGAACATCTAACTTTACTCACAATTTATAGTATTTTGTTACCGACAGATTTGAAAGTGAAATTTCTAAATGATTACTTTTTACTTTCATTTGACACACATTCTCACAAAATTAATTTTTTGATAAGTAGGCATAAGAAAAAAAATCACTTTCAAAACACTTTCTTAAAATTAATTTTCTTTAAAATGAGTCAAGATATTTTTATTATTTTTAAATATGTTACAAAGTCATTTCGTGATATTTTATTAAAATCCTAGAACTCTTAATCAGAAGCTTATATCAATGTTACACATCGTTAAAAATAACTAATAAAACATGTTTTGTGTTAATATCAAAAATGTTATACCTATACATCCTGACGAATTCTTGTATTCAACATTTATCCCACAGTCGCAAATAATACCTTCACCGATCGTAGATATACATTTTCCTCCGGTTTCCTTGCATTTATGAATTTTATAACATGTTTCTTCCTTTACTGAAAACAAATTAAAAAGAAAGAGAAGTTTATTATTTAAGGTAGAATCTTTAAATAATACCTTGAATTTTTAATGTCATGTTTAAAGTTAATTGATATAAAAAGCATATATAAAGATATATATACATACAAATGTTCATTCACAATATTATGTATTTTCTTCTTTAAAACTACTAAAGTCTAAGAAAACTACATCTTAAAATCGTTAAATTCAAATAAATAAAGATTTCATTTGATTCAGAAAGATTGATTTCCGCAAAACTATAAAAAAAAATTGTAATTATTATAAATTGAAAAGCGGTCTGTTCAATTTCGTAACTTTTACAGAGTTTTAGTAATAATTAATATTTTACCTTTACAACCAAATTCATTTTCATGCGTCGTTCCTTCTGGGCATCTGCAGACTATATTTTTTAATTTGTTTGAAACGCAAATGCCTCCAGTTTCTTCGCAGTTCTTTTGTATATCATTGCAGGTGTCGTCCACAACTAAATCATAAACAGAGGCATCAGTTATAGAAAGTCATCGAACCGTAAATTTTTAATACTACGTTTTAGTTTTTTGTTCCAAAAAATCAACTATCGAAAATAAATGTTTAACAACTTATTAAAATTAAATCATCAATCAAGTGAATACAGAAAATCGTTTACATAACATATAATAAATAAATTCACTAACATATATACCGCAGTATTAGAAAATAAAAATACTTTAATTTTGTTAATAAATCTTTATATATTTTAATTAATATTTTACAATTGTATATTGAAAATTAGTCTCAAGCATCTTCAAAATTTGGCATCTTTATTTTTCTGAAAAGAAGCCGCTGTATATATCTCTGTCCTTAAAAATGTACTGTTAATACAAGATGGTATATGAGATGTTTCATAGAAACGGTTCCCTAATTTACAATTTTTCTTCTTTTAAATATAATAATTCTCTTTATTTAATAATTTGTAAAACCAATTTACTTCAATAAGTCTTTTCACCTTTTTCGAGACAAAAAAAAATTGATTTAATTTAAAATTTACTTTATACATTTTTTCTTATATATTTTTAAATAAATTCATTGATCTTAAATTAATAAATCCTTTATGAGATCAATGATATATTCAATAAGATTTCTAATAGCCTCAAACTAATAGAATATATTCAGTATTATAAAGTCTGGGATTGTAATGAGAATATATTAAATACTTATAATTAAATATTATATATACATGAAATACTTTAAAAAAACCTCTTAAATAATATGTTTTCCAAAAAGAACTCTACATTATTTTTAAAACTTTCGAACCATTTTCTTTAAAAGAGTATATTTAATTATTTTTAGAAAATACACTCTTTTGCCAAAATTCTTTGTACATATTACACATTTTACCGAATATCTAGATAAACACATTGCGAATACTTCTGAATATTTGGAATATAAAAAAGGCTATCTAAGGTCCAAAAAGGAAAACATCCTATTTTTAGCGAAAGTTTGACACTGTACTCTTATAGAGAACCAGCCACATATTCAAGAAAAAAAATGATATTTCTGATCATCCTGAAAAATAAAATGCTCGAAATGATCTTCTGTTATAACAAATGACATATAGATAACGTACAAAGATTGCATTAATATGTGTAATTTAATACAATTAGAACAAAAAGTTTAAATATTGGATGAAAGATGAGCATTTGTAGAAAATAGTTTTTAAATGTGTATATGTGAACATTGATTTTTTTTTCATGATTTGATTATCAACTCTATGATCAACTCATATAAAAAGGCCAGTTGAATATACTGAATATTCAGAAAGATGTCGGAGATAGTGAGAACCGAATTTTAGTTAATTTCTAAATGTAGCTGGAATATTTGTTATTTCCCACAAATTGTCATTTTAATTTTTAATTTATTTACTTTTCATTTTTTATTGATGCTTTAGTCCTCCTTCGCAAGCCACCAGAATGAACCTATTCCAACAAAAGCAGAATTATAACATCGAAGCATCCTTTCAAAATCTACTCGATGGCAATCATTAAATACTAACTCGATTGTTGCAAGCCAGTTAACAATAAAATAACAATTTTTCGAAACTCTCTAACCATCCTTTTTCTTTTTGAATGTAACCGAAATTCAGCTCGCTATATCGCCGATAACTTTCTGAGTTTTCACGATACTGGACTGATCTTTTCATATTGTTTTTTCTATGAAGTTGACTTCCAACTCATGACAAAAAGGCTTAGGTTTAGTTCGCGAATATGCAGCAAAAGATTATTACATACAACTACTCATAAATGATTAAATTTTTGAATATATCTATATTCTAATTGCACTATGTTTTTTCTACTTCACTTTGTCAAATTATCTGAAACTGGTTTTAAATAAGATTGAAATTTTGTATGCTATAATCAAAAACCATGCAAACATATTTGAATTTTTCAATGAAATTGTTTTATCTGAATGAATGTACGAGCTCTTTTTACACAGATGAAGAAGAATATACGACAAAATCCACATAGCAAAGTGCTGCAACTACAGATCATTTCATGATTTTTTTTTTACAGGGTGATCTCAAATATTATGATTTCTTCAAATTTTTTAGGTTCACTAATTGCCCGCGAGATCAAATCACCGTGGAGAAAATTTCAGGTGAAAAATATTTTATTTTTAATTCTTTTTTCTTATTTTTCTTTAATAGTTTATGTTATGTCTCAAGTTGAAAGTTTCCTGTGATTTACTGCAGTATGGTGTATGTTTTTATTTAAATATTTATCAATTAGTGTAACATAAATTCAAAACAAATAAAATTTATAGATATATTTTTTTGTTTGTTTCTTCCAAATGGCCTGCTTTTTAAATACCGGTATTTCCTTAGAAAAAATTTATTTTTAGAATTTCTTTGCAAATGTTGCAGAAACCACCTTCGAATGTAAAGTTTTGAGGAAATGTTATGGAAACCTACCATGAAATTTTCTTCTAAAATGTATTGGTATTCAGATGGCGGGCCATTTGGGAGCACCGTTTGTGATATAATTTTGCAATCATGAACAATATAAACTATGGAAATTGATTAATTTCTTATAGGTAGTCATCACATAAATTATAAAATATAACAGAGATATATAGTAGAAAATGTTTTGTTTTAATTATTTTTTATTATCCACAGTGCAACATACCTTTACATCCCACATCCTTGACATATTCAGTTAAAGGCGGACATGAACACAAAATATTTTTCTCCGAGTAAAATTCACAGTTTCCTCCGGTTTCTGTACATCCACGCAAATCTTTAGAGCATCTATCTTCTGGAACTAAAATGACAAAATAAACTTTTGCGAGTAGGCATCATTTTTATAGAATATAGCTCTAATAAGATTTCAATACTTGTCAAACGTTTATTCAAAAAAGGTATGAGTTTTATTTATGGAGGTTTTATTATTAATAAGCGTTCTTGTTTTCCAATCTTACATTATTTGGAATTATGTATTACATTCAATAATTCCACGTATTAGGAAAATGAACAGTTTCCAAGTATTCGTGGTTTATTCTTTGTTTGACGTCTTCCGATGAGACAGCGAACTGCAGAGCTGCCAAATTTTAGCAACAATATTTAGATGAGAGTACCACAAAGATATATAATTTTTCTGAATCATTAATTATTTAGAAATACGAACTTAATTTTATAAGCATGTGGACACCGACATAGCTTACGTCTTTGGATTTTCACTGTTTGTCTTCCCAGAATATATCTCATATAAACACTAAGATGCATTCGTTATACGTAGAGTTAGAGCACATATGCGGAAGGAATATGCTAATAAGTTTTGTTTTTCTTCGTCTTCTAAGAACGAAATCTAACTCTCGAAGCTTCATAATCGGATAAAAACTTAGCAGGGACGCCTATCTCAATGATAAATCCAGTTGTAGAATGTGCAGTATTTCCTATGTATTTCGCTAATTATGAAGTCAAACGCTCTTCACAAAATCTAAGGAGTGACTTTGGACGTCACAGAAAATAACAATAGTGTTTCGATTCTTCTAAAATGTGAAAAAAAAATTATTTATGCCTGTCTTCTTTCAATTTTATAATACAAGTCTATTAAAAATTAATTTCACAGAAATAGCATGCAATGATTTTTAATTATTTTTAGTAGATCCATATTTACCGATTTTTTTTCTCCAATGATTTCCATAATTAAAATATAAGTATGCTATACATAAACTAATATTCTGTACTTTCTGAACGACAGTTTTACATTACGTTAAACAATCCTTATAAATTTTACATATAGAGTGTCTGATTATGATTTCGATACATTTATCTATTCCATAATGGCAAAATTTTCCATTCGTACATTACAAGAAATCATTAAATCTGTCTACTTAAGACGATTGTTTCATAATGTTCAGTTAGGATTTAAATAATCTCTTTAAAAATGTTATTTTATTTATTAGTAAAATGAAAAATTTCCGTTTTAGACATAATTTCTTAATTAAATATCCCGTTTGACACTCAGATTAAAACAGACATGCTACACTAACGTTTCCGAGTTCCTCAAATGGTTTTCGCAAGATACATTACAAGGAATTTTCCCAATTTTAACTTTGTACTTTTATGTATTTATTAGAAGTAATCTTTTAAATATCAGAGATCTGAGTAAGAAATGTTGTAATTTACTTATTCCTGATAACGCATGATACCACATACCTCCACATCCCACATCTTTTAAGAATTCATTTTTAAACGGACATAAGCATTCAACATCTTTATTTGAATTAAAGATACATGTTCCTCCTGTTTTTTCACATTCAGACATTTCTTCGGTGCATCTAGTTTCAGGAACTGAAAATATGAAATGAAATATCGCTTGTAAGTATCATTTTATTAAATATCAGTATTTTACTAAAATTTTATAAATTAACCAATATTTTATATTTAAAATTCAAAGTTTCCTGATTCGTAAACGCAGGTGCTTCTAAGCAATTCATGTAATAAGAAAATTGTTTTATTTGCAATATTCATATAAAACACCATAATATTATTTAAATGTTTATTATTTTGTTACAAATCCTCGGTATACATCAAAAGGTAATCCTTACAAATATAATTCAATTAAAGCTATATTAATTTTTTTTTTTTTACATAATCAATTCAAGAAATGAAAATTGTTATGAATATGCAGCATATCAAAAGTTCTTTAAAATAAAATATATAATTCAAGCTATATATATACATATATTATTTTTCAGTTCATATTTAATTTACATCATTTTAAATTTTTGTTCTCTTTTTCAAAAGAGGCACAATGTTCTATAAATATCATGTTTATGGATTAAAAATTCATTAATATATCTTGTTTAATAAATGTATGAATTCTTCGTGTATTTTCTAAAGAAGTTATTTTTACCATTTAAAAAATTGTTACATCAAACAAAAATGATAAACAATATATTTAGAGTTATTATTAAAAAATATTTATATTTATACTAAATAATAAAATCTCGATTATATTGAATTTCCAATAAAGCATATCTCAAAAAAAACTTTGATAATATTATATTTTTTATATGTCATAGAAAAGTCAAAGTATTTTTTTTTTTACTTTTGTCGTAATATTCTTTGTTATTTCATGGATTTCCGTGCAAAACGGCCCCGAAACTTGTGTCAAATTAAATTGATTAATTCCTTTTAAAAAGTTATTTTTATAATCACAAAAAACTTGAGGTAGATTTTGAACATCTAACTTTACTCACAATTTATAGTATTTTGTTACCGACAGATTTGAAAGTGAAATTTCTAAATGATTACTTTTTACTTTCATTTGACACACATTCTCACAAAATTAATTTTTTGATAAGTAGGCATAAGAAAAAAAATCACTTTCAAAACACTTTCTTAAAATTAATTTTCTTTAAAATGAGTCAAGATATTTTTATTATTTTTAAATATGTTACAAAGTCATTTCGTGATATTTTATTAAAATCCTAGAACTCTTAATCAGAAGCTTATATCAATGTTACACATCGTTAAAAATAACTAATAAAACATGTTTTGTGTTAATATCAAAAATGTTATACCTATACATCCTGACGAATTCTTGTATTCAACATTTATCCCACAGTCGCAAATAATACCTTCACCGATCGTAGATATACATTTTCCTCCGGTTTCCTTGCATTTATGAATTTTATAACATGTTTCTTCCTTTACTGAAAACAAATTAAAAAGAAAGAGAAGTTTATTATTTAAGGTAGAATCTTTAAATAATACCTTGAATTTTTAATGTCATGTTTAAAGTTAATTGATATAAAAAGCATATATAAAGATATATATACATACAAATGTTCATTCACAATATTATGTATTTTCTTCTTTAAAACTACTAAAGTCTAAGAAAACTACATCTTAAAATCGTTAAATTCAAATAAATAAAGATTTCATTTGATTCAGAAAGATTGATTTCCGCAAAACTATAAAAAAAAATTGTAATTATTATAAATTGAAAAGCGGTCTGTTCAATTTCGTAACTTTTACAGAGTTTTAGTAATAATTAATATTTTACCTTTACAACCAAATTCATTTTCATGCGTCGTTCCTTCTGGGCATCTGCAGACTATATTTTTTAATTTGTTTGAAACGCAAATGCCTCCAGTTTCTTCGCAGTTCTTTTGTATATCATTGCAGGTGTCGTCCACAACTAAATCATAAACAGAGGCATCAGTTATAGAAAGTCATCGAACCGTAAATTTTTAATACTACGTTTTAGTTTTTTGTTCCAAAAAATCAACTATCGAAAATAAATGTTTAACAACTTATTAAAATTAAATCATCAATCAAGTGAATACAGAAAATCGTTTACATAACATATAATAAATAAATTCACTAACATATATACCGCAGTATTAGAAAATAAAAATACTTTAATTTTGTTAATAAATCTTTATATATTTTAATTAATATTTTACAATTGTATATTGAAAATTAGTCTCAAGCATCTTCAAAATTTGGCATCTTTATTTTTCTGAAAAGAAGCCGCTGTATATATCTCTGTCCTTAAAAATGTACTGTTAATACAAGATGGTATATGAGATGTTTCATAGAAACGGTTCCCTAATTTGCAATTTTTCTTCTTTTAAATATAATAATTCTCTTTATTTAATAATTTGTAAAACCAATTTACTTCAATAAGTCTTTTCACCTTTTTCGAGACAAAAAAAAATTGATTTAATTTAAAATTTACTTTATACATTTTTTCTTATATATTTTTAAATAAATTCATTGATCTTAAATTAATAAATCCTTTATGAGATCAATGATATATTCAATAAGATTTCTAATAGCCTCAAACTAATAGAATATATTCAGTATTATAAAGTCTGGGATTGTAATGAGAATATATTAAATACTTATAATTAAATATTATATATACATGAAATACTTTAAAAAAACCTCTTAAATAATATGTTTTCCAAAAAGAACTCTACATTATTTTTAAAACTTTCGAACCATTTTCTTTAAAAGAGTATATTTAATTATTTTTAGAAAATACACTCTTTTGCCAAAATTCTTTGTACATATTACACATTTTACCGAATATCTAGATAAACACATTGCGAATACTTCTGAATATTTGGAATATAAAAAAGGCTATCTAAGGTCAAAAAAGGAAAACATCCTATTTTTAGCGAAAGTTTGACACTGTACTCTTATAGAGAACCAGCCACATATTCAAGAAAAAAAATGATATTTCTGATCATCCTGAAAAATAAAATGCTCGAAATGATCTTCTGTTATAACAAATGACATATAGATAACGTACAAAGATTGCATTAATATGCGTAATTTAATACAATTAGAACAAAAAGTTTAAATATTGGATGAAAGATGAGCATTTGTAGAAAATAGTTTTTAAATGTGTATATGTGAACATTGATTTTTTTTTCATGATTTGATTATCAACTCTATGATCAACTCATATAAAAAGGCCAGTTGAATATACTGAATATTCAGAAAGATGTCGGAGATAGTGAGAACCGAATTTTAGTTAATTTCTAAATGTAGCTGGAATATTTGTTATTTCCCACAAATTGTCATTTTAATTTTTAATTTATTTACTTTTCATTTTTTATTGATGCTTTAGTCCTCCTTCGCAAGCCACCAGAATGAACCTATTCCAACAAAAGCAGAATTATAACATCGAAGCATCCTTTCAAAATCTACTCGATGGCAATCATTAAATACTAACTCGATTGTTGCAAGCCAGTTAACAATAAAATAACAATTTTTCGAAACTCTCTAACCATCCTTTTTCTTTTTGAATGTAACCGAAATTCAGCTCGCTATATCGCCGATAACTTTCTGAGTTTTCACGATACTGGACTGATCTTTTCATATTGTTTTTTCTATGAAGTTGACTTCCAACTCATGACAAAAAGGCTTAGGTTTAGTTCGCGAATATGCAGCAAAAGATTATTACATACAACTACTCATAAATGATTAAATTTTTGAATATATCTATATTCTAATTGCACTATGTTTTTTCTACTTCACTTTGTCAAATTATCTGAAACTGGTTTTAAATAAGATTGAAATTTTGTATGCTATAATCAAAAACCATGCAAACATATTTGAATTTTTCAATGAAATTGTTTTATCTGAATGAATGTACGAGCTCTTTTTACACAGATGAAGAAGAATATACGACAAAATCCACATAGCAAAGTGCTGCAACTACAGATCATTTCATGATTTTTTTTTACAGGGTGATCTCAAATATTATGATTTCTTCAAATTTTTTAGGTTCACTAATTGCCCGCGAGATCAAATCACCGTGGAGAAAATTTCAGGTGAAAAATATTTTATTTTTAATTCTTTTTTCTTATTTTTCTTTAATAGTTTATGTTATGTCTCAAGTTGAAAGTTTCCTGTGATTTACTGCAGTATGGTGTATGTTTTTATTTAAATATTTATCAATTAGTGTAACATAAATTCAAAACAAATAAAATTTATAGATATATTTTTTTGTTTGTTTCTTCCAAATGGCCTGCTTTTTAAATACCGGTATTTCCTTAGAAAAAATTTATTTTTAGAATTTCTTTGCAAATGTTGCAGAAACCACCTTCGAATGTAAAGTTTTGAGGAAATGTTATGGAAACCTACCATGAAATTTTCTTCTAAAATGTATTGGTATTCAGATGGCGGGCCATTTGGGAGCACCGTTTGTGATATAATTTTGCAATCATGAACAATATAAACTATGGAAATTGATTAATTTCTTATAGGTAGTCATCACATAAATTATAAAATATAACAGAGATATATAGTAGAAAATGTTTTGTTTTAATTATTTTTTATTATCCACAGTGCAACATACCTTTACATCCCACATCCTTGACATATTCAGTTAAAGGCGGACATGAACACAAAATATTTTTCTCCGAGTAAAATTCACAGTTTCCTCCGGTTTCTGTACATCCACGCAAATCTTTAGAGCATCTATCTTCTGGAACTAAAATGACAAAATAAACTTTTGCGAGTAGGCATCATTTTTATAGAATATAGCTCTAATAAGATTTCAATACTTGTCAAAAGTTTATTCAAAAAAGGTATGAGTTTTATTTATGGAGGTTTTATTATTAATAAGCGTTCTTGTTTTCCAATCTTACATTATTTGGAATTATGTATTACATTCAATAATTCCACGTATTAGGAAAATGAACAGTTTCCAAGTATTCGTGGTTTATTCTTTGTTTGACGTCTTCCGATGAGACAGCGAACTGCAGAGCTGCCAAATTTTAGCAACAATATTTAGATGAGAGTACCACAAAGATATATAATTTTTCTGAATCATTAATTATTTAGAAATACGAACTTAATTTTATAAGCATGTGGACACCGACATAGCTTACGTCTTTGGATTTTCACTGTTTGTCTTCCCAGAATATATCTCATATAAACACTAAGATGCATTCGTTATACGTAGAGTTAGAGCACATATGCGGAAGGAATATGCTAATAAGTTTTGTTTTTCTTCGTCTTCTAAGAACGAAATCTAACTCTCGAAGCTTCATAATCGGATAAAAACTTAGCAGGGACGCCTATCTCAATGATAAATCCAGTTGTAGAATGTGCAGTATTTCCTATGTATTTCGCTAATTATGAAGTCAAACGCTCTTCACAAAATCTAAGGAGTGACTTTGGACGTCACAGAAAATAACAATAGTGTTTCGATTCTTCTAAAATGTGAAAAAAAAATTATTTATGCCTGTCTTCTTTCAATTTTATAATACAAGTCTATTAAAAATTAATTTCACAGAAATAGCATGCAATGATTTTTAATTATTTTTAGTAGATCCATATTTACCGATTTTTTTTCTCCAATGATTTCCATAATTAAAATATAAGTATGCTATACATAAACTAATATTCTGTACTTTCTGAACGACAGTTTTACATTACGTTAAACAATCCTTATAAATTTTACATATAGAGTGTCTGATTATGATTTCGATACATTTATCTATTCCATAATGGCAAAATTTTCCATTCGTACATTACAAGAAATCATTAAATCTGTCTACTTAAGACGATTGTTTCATAATGTTCAGTTAGGATTTAAATAATCTCTTTAAAAATGTTATTTTATTTATTAGTAAAATGAAAAATTTCCGTTTTAGACATAATTTCTTAATTAAATATCCCGTTTGACACTCAGATTAAAACAGACATGCTACACTAACGTTTCCGAGTTCCTCAAATGGTTTTCGCAAGATACATTACAAGGAATTTTCCCAATTTTAACTTTGTACTTTTATGTATTTATTAGAAGTAATCTTTTAAATATCAGAGATCTGAGTAAGAAATGTTGTAATTTACTTATTCCTGATAACGCATGATACCACATACCTCCACATCCCACATCTTTTAAGAATTCATTTTTAAACGGACATAAGCATTCAACATCTTTATTTGAATTAAAGATACATGTTCCTCCTGTTTTTTCACATTCAGACATTTCTTCGGTGCATCTAGTTTCAGGAACTGAAAATATGAAATGAAATATCGCTTGTAAGTATCATTTTATTAAATATCAGTATTTTACTAAAATTTTATAAATTAACCAATATTTTATATTTAAAATTCAAAGTTTCCTGATTCGTAAACGCAGGTGCTTCTAAGCAATTCATGTAATAAGAAAATTGTTTTATTTGCAATATTCATATAAAACACCATAATATTATTTAAATGTTTATTATTTTGTTACAAATCCTCGGTATACATCAAAAGGTAATCCTTACAAATATAATTCAATTAAAGCTATATTAATTTTTTTTTTTTACATAATCAATTCAAGAAATGAAAATTGTTATGAATATGCAGCATATCAAAAGTTCTTTAAAATAAAATATATAATTCAAGCTATATATATACATATATTATTTTTCAGTTCATATTTAATTTACATCATTTTAAATTTTTGTTCTCTTTTTCAAAAGAGGCACAATGTTCTATAAATATCATGTTTATGGATTAAAAATTCATTAATATGTCTTGTTTAATAAATGTATGAATTCTTCGTGTATTTTCTAAAGAAGTTATTTTTACCATTTAAAAAATTGTTACATCAAACAAAAATGATAAACAATATATTTAGATTTATTATTAAAAAATATTTATATTTATACTAAATAATAAAATCTCGATTATATTGAATTTCCAATAAAGCATATCTCAAAAAAAACTTTGATAATATTATATTTTTTATATGTCATAGAAAAGTCAAAGTATTTTTTTTTTACTTTTGTCGTAATATTCTTTGTTATTTCATGGATTTCCGTGCAAAACGGCCCCGAAACTTGTGTCAAATTAAATTGATTAATTCCTTTTAAAAAGTTATTTTTATAATCACAAAAAACTTGAGGTAGATTTTGAACATCTAACTTTACTCACAATTTATAGTATTTTGTTACCGACAGATTTGAAAGTGAAATTTCTAAATGATTACTTTTTACTTTCATTTGACACACATTCTCACAAAATTAATTTTTTGATAAGTAGGCATAAGAAAAAAAATCACTTTCAAAACACTTTCTTAAAATTAATTTTCTTTAAAATGAGTCAAGATATTTTTATTATTTTTAAATATGTTACAAAGTCATTTCGTGATATTTTATTAAAATCCTAGAACTCTTAATCAGAAGCTTATATCAATGTTACACATCGTTAAAAATAACTAATAAAACATGTTTTGTGTTAATATCAAAAATGTTATACCTATACATCCTGACGAATTCTTGTATTCAACATTTATCCCACAGTCGCAAATAATACCTTCACCGATCGTAGATATACATTTTCCTCCGGTTTCCTTGCATTTATGAATTTTATAACATGTTTCTTCCTTTACTGAAAACAAATTAAAAAGAAAGAGAAGTTTATTATTTAAGGTAGAATCTTTAAATAATACCTTGAATTTTTAATGTCATGTTTAAAGTTAATTGATATAAAAAGCATATATAAAGATATATATACATACAAATGTTCATTCACAATATTATGTATTTTCTTCTTTAAAACTACTAAAGTCTAAGAAAACTACATCTTAAAATCGTTAAATTCAAATAAATAAAGATTTCATTTGATTCAGAAAGATTGATTTCCGCAAAACTATAAAAAAAAATTGTAATTATTATAAATTGAAAAGCGGTCTGTTCAATTTCGTAACTTTTACAGAGTTTTAGTAATAATTAATATTTTACCTTTACAACCAAATTCATTTTCATGCGTCGTTCCTTCTGGGCATCTGCAGACTATATTTTTTAATTTGTTTGAAACGCAAATGCCTCCAGTTTCTTCGCAGTTCTTTTGTATATCATTGCAGGTGTCGTCCACAACTAAATCATAAACAGAGGCATCAGTTATAGAAAGTCATCGAGCCGTAAATTTTTAATACTACGTTTTAGTTTTTTGTTCCAAAAAATCAACTATCGAAAATAAATGTTTAACAACTTATTAAAATTAAATCATAAATCAAGTGAATACAGAAAATCGTTTACATAACATATAATAAATAAATTCACTAACATATATACCGCAGTATTAGAAAATAAAAATACTTTAATTTTGTTAATAAATCTTTATATATTTTAATTAATATTTTACAATTGTATATTGAAAATTAGTCTCAAGCATCTTCAAAATTTGGCATCTTTATTTTTCTGAAAAGAAGCCGCTGTATATATCTCTGTCCTTAAAAATGTACTGTTAATACAAGATGGTATATGAGATGTTTCATAGAAACGGTTCCCTAATTTACAATTTTTCTTCTTTTAAATATAATAATTCTCTTTATTTAATAATTTGTAAAACCAATTTACTTCAATAAGTCTTTTCACCTTTTTCGAGACAAAAAAAAATTGATTTAATTTAAAATTTACTTTATACATTTTTTCTTATATATTTTTAAATAAATTCATTGATCTTAAATTAATAAATCCTTTATGAGATCAATGATATATTCAATAAGATTTCTAATAGCCTCAAACTAATAGAATATATTCAGTATTATAAAGTCTGGGATTGTAATGAGAATATATTAAATACTTATAATTAAATATTATATATACATGAAATACTTTAAAAAAACCTCTTAAATAATATGTTTTCCAAAAAGAACTCTACATTATTTTTAAAACTTTCGAACCATTTTCTTTAAAAGAGTATATTTAATTATTTTTAGAAAATACACTCTTTTGCCAAAATTCTTTGTACATATTACACATTTTACCGAATATCTAGATAAACACATTGCGAATACTTCTGAATATTTGGAATATAAAAAAGGCTATCTAAGATCCAAAAAGGAAAACATCCTATTTTTAGCGAAAGTTTGACACTGTACTCTTATAGAGAACCAGCCACATATTCAAGAAAAAAAATAATATTTCTGATCATCCTGAAAAATAAAATGCTCGAAATGATCTTCTGTTATAACAAATGACATATAGATAACGTACAAAGATTGCATTAATATGCGTAATTTAATACAATTAGAACAAAAAGATTAAATATTGGATGAAAGATGAGCATTTGTAGAAAATAGTTTTTAAATGTGTATATGTGAACATTGATTTTTTTTTTTCATGATTTGATTATCAACTCTATGATCAACTCATATAAAAAGGCCAGTTGAATATACTGAATATTCAGAAAGATGTCGGAGATAGTGAGAACCGAATTTTAGTTAATTTCTAAATGTAGCTGGAATATCTGTTATTTCCCACAAATTGTCATTTTAATTTTTAATTTATTTACTTTTCATTTTTTATTGATGCTTTAGTCCTACTTCGCAAGCCACCAGAATGAACCTATTCCAACAAAAGCAGA
The DNA here is from genome assembly GCA_963931845.1 of Maratus michaelseni. NCBI lineage: Eukaryota > Metazoa > Arthropoda > Arachnida > Araneae > Salticidae > Maratus > Maratus michaelseni. The sequence goes on along the minus strand of CAWVPG010000151.1, from coordinate 450,857 downwards.
ATTATAACATCGAAGCATCCTTTCAAAATCTACTCGATGGCAATCATTAAATACTAACTCGATTTGCAAGCCAGTTAATAATAAAATAACAATTTTTCGAAACTCTCTAACCATCCTTTTTCTTTTTGAAGGTAACCGAAATTCAGCTCGCTATATCGCCGATAACTTTCTGAGTTTTCACGATACTGGACTGATCTTTTCATATTGTTTTTTCTATGAAGTTGACTTCCAAATCATGACAAAAAGGCTTAGGTTTAGTTCGCGAATATGCAGCAAAAGATTATTACATACAACTACTCATAAATGATTAAATTTTTGAATAGATCTATATTCTAATTGCACTATGTTTTTTCTACTTCACTTTGTCAAATTATCTGAAACTGGTTTTAAATAAGATTGAAATTTTGTATGCTATAATCAAAAACCATGCAAACATATTTGAATTTTTCAATGAAATCGTTTTATCTGAATGAATGTACGAGCTCTTTTTACACAGATGAAGAAGAATATACGGCAAAATCTACATAGCAAAGTGCTGCAACTACAGATCATTTCATGATTTTTTTTTACAGGGTGATCTCAAATATTATGATTTCTTCAAATTTTTGAGGTTCACTAATTGCCCGCGAGATCAAATCACCGTGGAGAAAATTTCAGATGAAAAATATTTTATTTTTAATTCTTTTTTCTTATTTTTCTTTAATAGTTTATGTTATGTCTCAAGTTGAAAGTTTCCTGTGATTTACTGCAGTAAGGTGTATGTTTTTATTTAAATATTTATCAATTAGTGCAACATAAATTCAAAACAAATAAAATTTATAGATATATTTTTTTGTTTGTTTCTTCCAAATGGCCTGCTTTTTAAATACCGGTATTTCCTTAGAAAAAATTTATTTTTAGAATTTCTTTGCAAATGTTGCAGAAACCACCTTCGAATGTAAAGTTTTGAGGAAATGTTATGGAAACCTACCATGAAATTTTCTTCTAAAATGTATTGGTATTCAGATGGCGGGCCATTTGGGAGCACCGTTTGTGATATAATTTTGCAATCATGAACAATATAAACTATGGAAATTGATTAATTTCTTATAGGTAGTCATCACATAAATTATAAAATATAACAGAGATATATAGTAGAAAATGTTTTGTTTTAATTATTTTTTATTATCCACAGTGCAACATACCTTTACATCCCACATCCTTGACATATTCAGTTAAAGGCGGACATGAACACAAAATATTTTTCTCCGAGTAAAATTCACAGTTTCCTCCGGTTTCTGTACATCCACGCAAATCTTTAGAGCATCTATCTTCTGGAACTAAAATGACAAAATAAACTTTTGCGAGTAGGCATCATTTTTATAGAATATAGCTCTAATAAGATTTCAATACTTGTCAAAAGTTTATTCAAAAAAGGTATGAGTTTTATTTATGGAGGTTTTATTATTAATAAGCGTTCTTGTTTTCCAATCTTACATTATTTGGAATTATGTATTACATTCAATAATTCCACGTATTAGGAAAATGAACAGTTTCCAAGTATTCGTGGTTTATTCTTTGTTTGACGTCTTCCGATGAGACAGCGAACTGCAGAGCTGCCAAATTTTAGCAACAATATTTAGATGAGAGTACCACAAAGATATATAATTTTTCTGAATCATTAATTATTTAGAAATACGAACTTAATTTTATAAGCATGTGGACACCGACATAGCTTACGTCTTTGGATTTTCACTGTTTGTCTTCCCAGAATATATCTCATATAAACACTAAGATGCATTCGTTATACGTAGAGTTAGAGCACATATGCGGAAGGAATATGCTAATAAGTTTTGTTTTTCTTCGTCTTCTAAGAACGAAATCTAACTCTCGAAGCTTCATAATCGGATAAAAACTTAGCAGGGACGCCTATCTCAATGATAAATCCAGTTGTAGAATGTGCAGTATTTCCTATGTATTTCGCTAATTATGAAGTCAAACGCTCTTCACAAAATCTAAGGAGTGACTTTGGACGTCACAGAAAATAACAATAGTGTTTCGATTCTTCTAAAATGTGAAAAAAAAATTATTTATGCCTGTCTTCTTTCAATTTTATAATACAAGTCTATTAAAAATTAATTTCACAGAAATAGCATGCAATGATTTTTAATTATTTTTAGTAGATCCATATTTACCGATTTTTTTTCTCCAATGATTTCCATAATTAAAATATAAGTATGCTATACATAAACTAATATTCTGTACTTTCTGAACGACAGTTTTACATTACGTTAAACAATCCTTATAAATTTTACATATAGAGTGTCTGATTATGATTTCGATACATTTATCTATTCCATAATGGCAAAATTTTCCATTCGTACATTACAAGAAATCATTAAATCTGTCTACTTAAGACGATTGTTTCATAATGTTCAGTTAGGATTTAAATAATCTCTTTAAAAATGTTATTTTATTTATTAGTAAAATGAAAAATTTCCGTTTTAGACATAATTTCTTAATTAAATATCCCGTTTGACACTCAGATTAAAACAGACATGCTACACTAACGTTTCCGAGTTCCTCAAATGGTTTTCGCAAGATACATTACAAGGAATTTTCCCAATTTTAACTTTGTACTTTTATGTATTTATTAGAAGTAATCTTTTAAATATCAGAGATCTGAGTAAGAAATGTTGTAATTTACTTATTCCTGATAACGCATGATACCACATACCTCCACATCCCACATCTTTTAAGAATTCATTTTTAAACGGACATAAGCATTCAACATCTTTATTTGAATTAAAGATACATGTTCCTCCTGTTTTTTCACATTCAGACATTTCTTCGGTGCATCTAGTTTCAGGAACTGAAAATATGAAATGAAATATCGCTTGTAAGTATCATTTTATTAAATATCAGTATTTTACTAAAATTTTATAAATTAACCAATATTTTATATTTAAAATTCAAAGTTTCCTGATTCGTAAACGCAGGTGCTTCTAAGCAATTCATGTAATAAGAAAATTGTTTTATTTGCAATATTCATATAAAACACCATAATATTATTTAAATGTTTATTATTTTGTTACAAATCCTCGGTATACATCAAAAGGTAATCCTTACAAATATAATTCAATTAAAGCTATATTAATTTTTTTTTTTTTACATAATCAATTCAAGAAATGAAAATTGTTATGAATATGCAGCATATCAAAAGTTCTTTAAAATAAAATATATAATTCAAGCTATATATATACATATATTATTTTTCAGTTCATATTTAATTTACATCATTTTAAATTTTTGTTCTCTTTTTCAAAAGAGGCACAATGTTCTATAAATATCATGTTTATGGATTAAAAATTCATTAATATGTCTTGTTTAATAAATGTATGAATTCTTCGTGTATTTTCTAAAGAAGTTATTTTTACCATTTAAAAAATTGTTACATCAAACAAAAATGATAAACAATATATTTAGAGTTATTATTAAAAAATATTTATATTTATACTAAATAATAAAATCTCGATTATATTGAATTTCCAATAAAGCATATCTCAAAAAAAACTTTGATAATATTATATTTTTTATATGTCATAGAAAAGTCAAAGTATTTTTTTTTTTACTTTTGTCGTAATATTCTTTGTTATTTCATGGATTTCCGTGCAAAACGGCCCCGAAACTTGTGTCAAATTAAATTGATTAATTCCTTTTAAAAAGTTATTTTTATAATCACAAAAAACTTGAGGTAGATTTTGAACATCTAACTTTACTCACAATTTATAGTATTTTGTTACCGACAGATTTGAAAGTGAAATTTCTAAATGATTACTTTTTACTTTCATTTGACACACATTCTCACAAAATTAATTTTTTGATAAGTAGGCATAAGAAAAAAAATCACTTTCAAAACACTTTCTTAAAATTAATTTTCTTTAAAATGAGTCAAGATATTTTTATTATTTTTAAATATGTTACAAAGTCATTTCGTGATATTTTATTAAAATCCTAGAACTCTTAATCAGAAGCTTATATCAATGTTACACATCGTTAAAAATAACTAATAAAACATGTTTTGTGTTAATATCAAAAATGTTATACCTATACATCCTGACGAATTCTTGTATTCAACATTTATCCCACAGTCGCAAATAATACCTTCACCGATCGTAGATATACATTTTCCTCCGGTTTCCTTGCATTTATGAATTTTATAACATGTTTCTTCCTTTACTGAAAACAAATTAAAAAGAAAGAGAAGTTTATTATTTAAGGTAGAATCTTTAAATAATACCTTGAATTTTTAATGTCATGTTTAAAGTTAATTGATATAAAAAGCATATATAAAGATATATATACATACAAATGTTCATTCACAATATTATGTATTTTCTTCTTTAAAACTACTAAAGTCTAAGAAAACTACATCTTAAAATCGTTAAATTCAAATAAATAAAGATTTCATTTGATTCAGAAAGATTGATTTCCGCAAAACTATAAAAAAAAATTGTAATTATTATAAATTGAAAAGCGGTCTGTTCAATTTCGTAACTTTTACAGAGTTTTAGTAATAATTAATATTTTACCTTTACAACCAAATTCATTTTCATGCGTCGTTCCTTCTGGGCATCTGCAGACTATATTTTTTAATTTGTTTGAAACGCAAATGCCTCCAGTTTCTTCGCAGTTCTTTTGTATATCATTGCAGGTGTCGTCCACAACTAAATCATAAACAGAGGCATCAGTTATAGAAAGTCATCGAACCGTAAATTTTTAATACTACGTTTTAGTTTTTTGTTCCAAAAAATCAACTATCGAAAATAAATGTTTAACAACTTATTAAAATTAAATCATCAATCAAGTGAATACAGAAAATCGTTTACATAACATATAATAAATAAATTCACTAACATATATACCGCAGTATTAGAAAATAAAAATACTTTAATTTTGTTAATAAATCTTTATATATTTTAATTAATATTTTACAATTGTATATTGAAAATTAGTCTCAAGCATCTTCAAAATTTGGCATCTTTATTTTTCTGAAAAGAAGCCGCTGTATATATCTCTGTCCTTAAAAATGTACTGTTAATACAAGATGGTATATGAGATGTTTCATAGAAACGGTTCCCTAATTTACAATTTTTCTTCTTTTAAATATAATAATTCTCTTTATTTAATAATTTGTAAAACCAATTTACTTCAATAAGTCTTTTCACCTTTTTCGAGACAAAAAAAAATTGATTTAATTTAAAATTTACTTTATACATTTTTTCTTATATATTTTTAAATAAATTCATTGATCTTAAATTAATAAATCCTTTATGAGATCAATGATATATTCAATAAGATTTCTAATAGCCTCAAACTAATAGAATATATTCAGTATTATAAAGTCTGGGATTGTAATGAGAATATATTAAATACTTATAATTAAATATTATATATACATGAAATACTTTAAAAAAACCTCTTAAATAATATGTTTTCCAAAAAGAACTCTACATTATTTTTAAAACTTTCGAACCATTTTCTTTAAAAGAGTATATTTAATTATTTTTAGAAAATACACTCTTTTGCCAAAATTCTTTGTACATATTACACATTTTACCGAATATCTAGATAAACACATTGCGAATACTTCTGAATATTTGGAATATAAAAAAGGCTATCTAAGGTCCAAAAAGGAAAACATCCTATTTTTAGCGAAAGTTTGACACTGTACTCTTATAGAGAACCAGCCACATATTCAAGAAAAAAAATGATATTTCTGATCATCCTGAAAAATAAAATGCTCGAAATGATCTTCTGTTATAACAAATGACATATAGATAACGTACAAAGATTGCATTAATATGCGTAATTTAATACAATTAGAACAAAAAGTTTAAATATTGGATGAAAGATGAGCATTTGTAGAAAATAGTTTTTAAATGTGTATATGTGAACATTGATTTTTTTTTCATGATTTGATTATCAACTCTATGATCAACTCATATAAAAAGGCCAGTTGAATATACTGAATATTCAGAAAGATGTCGGAGATAGTGAGAACCGAATTTTAGTTAATTTCTAAATGTAGCTGGAATATTTGTTATTTCCCACAAATTGTCATTTTAATTTTTAATTTATTTACTTTTCATTTTTTATTGATGCTTTAGTCCTCCTTCGCAAGCCACCAGAATGAACCTATTCCAACAAAAGCAGAATTATAACATCGAAGCATCCTTTCAAAATCTACTCGATGGCAATCATTAAATACTAACTCGATTGTTGCAAGCCAGTTAACAATAAAATAACAATTTTTCGAAACTCTCTAACCATCCTTTTTCTTTTTGAATGTAACCGAAATTCAGCTCGCTATATCGCCGATAACTTTCTGAGTTTTCACGATACTGGACTGATCTTTTCATATTGTTTTTTCTATGAAGTTGACTTCCAACTCATGACAAAAAGGCTTAGGTTTAGTTCGCGAATATGCAGCAAAAGATTATTACATACAACTACTCATAAATGATTAAATTTTTGAATATATCTATATTCTAATTGCACTATGTTTTTTCTACTTCACTTTGTCAAATTATCTGAAACTGGTTTTAAATAAGATTGAAATTTTGTATGCTATAATCAAAAACCATGCAAACATATTTGAATTTTTCAATGAAATTGTTTTATCTGAATGAATGTACGAGCTCTTTTTACACAGATGAAGAAGAATATACGACAAAATCCACATAGCAAAGTGCTGCAACTACAGATCATTTCATGATTTTTTTTTACAGGGTGATCTCAAATATTATGATTTCTTCAAATTTTTTAGGTTCACTAATTGCCCGCGAGATCAAATCACCGTGGAGAAAATTTCAGGTGAAAAATATTTTATTTTTAATTCTTTTTTCTTATTTTTCTTTAATAGTTTATGTTATGTCTCAAGTTGAAAGTTTCCTGTGATTTACTGCAGTATGGTGTATGTTTTTATTTAAATATTTATCAATTAGTGTAACATAAATTCAAAACAAATAAAATTTATAGATATATTTTTTTGTTTGTTTCTTCCAAATGGCCTGCTTTTTAAATACCGGTATTTCCTTAGAAAAAATTTATTTTTAGAATTTCTTTGCAAATGTTGCAGAAACCACCTTCGAATGTAAAGTTTTGAGGAAATGTTATGGAAACCTACCATGAAATTTTCTTCTAAAATGTATTGGTATTCAGATGGCGGGCCATTTGGGAGCACCGTTTGTGATATAATTTTGCAATCATGAACAATATAAACTATGGAAATTGATTAATTTCTTATAGGTAGTCATCACATAAATTATAAAATATAACAGAGATATATAGTAGAAAATGTTTTGTTTTAATTATTTTTTATTATCCACAGTGCAACATACCTTTACATCCCACATCCTTGACATATTCAGTTAAAGGCGGACATGAACACAAAATATTTTTCTCCGAGTAAAATTCACAGTTTCCTCCGGTTTCTGTACATCCACGCAAATCTTTAGAGCATCTATCTTCTGGAACTAAAATGACAAAATAAACTTTTGCGAGTAGGCATCATTTTTATAGAATATAGCTCTAATAAGATTTCAATACTTGTCAAAAGTTTATTCAAAAAAGGTATGAGTTTTATTTATGGAGGTTTTATTATTAATAAGCGTTCTTGTTTTCCAATCTTACATTATTTGGAATTATGTATTACATTCAATAATTCCACGTATTAGGAAAATGAACAGTTTCCAAGTATTCGTGGTTTATTCTTTGTTTGACGTCTTCCGATGAGACAGCGAACTGCAGAGCTGCCAAATTTTAGCAACAATATTTAGATGAGAGTACCACAAAGATATATAATTTTTCTGAATCATTAATTATTTAGAAATACGAACTTAATTTTATAAGCATGTGGACACCGACATAGCTTACGTCTTTGGATTTTCACTGTTTGTCTTCCCAGAATATATCTCATATAAACACTAAGATGCATTCGTTATACGTAGAGTTAGAGCACATATGCGGAAGGAATATGCTAATAAGTTTTGTTTTTCTTCGTCTTCTAAGAACGAAATCTAACTCTCGAAGCTTCATAATCGGATAAAAACTTAGCAGGGACGCCTATCTCAATGATAAATCCAGTTGTAGAATGTGCAGTATTTCCTATGTATTTCGCTAATTATGAAGTCAAACGCTCTTCACAAAATCTAAGGAGTGACTTTGGACGTCACAGAAAATAACAATAGTGTTTCGATTCTTCTAAAATGTGAAAAAAAAATTATTTATGCCTGTCTTCTTTCAATTTTATAATACAAGTCTATTAAAAATTAATTTCACAGAAATAGCATGCAATGATTTTTAATTATTTTTAGTAGATCCATATTTACCGATTTTTTTTCTCCAATGATTTCCATAATTAAAATATAAGTATGCTATACATAAACTAATATTCTGTACTTTCTGAACGACAGTTTTACATTACGTTAAACAATCCTTATAAATTTTACATATAGAGTGTCTGATTATGATTTCGATACATTTATCTATTCCATAATGGCAAAATTTTCCATTCGTACATTACAAGAAATCATTAAATCTGTCTACTTAAGACGATTGTTTCATAATGTTCAGTTAGGATTTAAATAATCTCTTTAAAAATGTTATTTTATTTATTAGTAAAATGAAAAATTTCCGTTTTAGACATAATTTCTTAATTAAATATCCCGTTTGACACTCAGATTAAAACAGACATGCTACACTAACGTTTCCGAGTTCCTCAAATGGTTTTCGCAAGATACATTACAAGGAATTTTCCCAATTTTAACTTTGTACTTTTATGTATTTATTAGAAGTAATCTTTTAAATATCAGAGATCTGAGTAAGAAATGTTGTAATTTACTTATTCCTGATAACGCATGATACCACATACCTCCACATCCCACATCTTTTAAGAATTCATTTTTAAACGGACATAAGCATTCAACATCTTTATTTGAATTAAAGATACATGTTCCTCCTGTTTTTTCACATTCAGACATTTCTTCGGTGCATCTAGTTTCAGGAACTGAAAATATGAAATGAAATATCGCTTGTAAGTATCATTTTATTAAATATCAGTATTTTACTAAAATTTTATAAATTAACCAATATTTTATATTTAAAATTCAAAGTTTCCTGATTCGTAAACGCAGGTGCTTCTAAGCAATTCATGTAATAAGAAAATTGTTTTATTTGCAATATTCATATAAAACACCATAATATTATTTAAATGTTTATTATTTTGTTACAAATCCTCGGTATACATCAAAAGGTAATCCTTACAAATATAATTCAATTAAAGCTATATTAATTTTTTTTTTTTACATAATCAATTCAAGAAATGAAAATTGTTATGAATATGCAGCATATCAAAAGTTCTTTAAAATAAAATATATAATTCAAGCTATATATATACATATATTATTTTTCAGTTCATATTTAATTTACATCATTTTAAATTTTTGTTCTCTTTTTCAAAAGAGGCACAATGTTCTATAAATATCATGTTTATGGATTAAAAATTCATTAATATGTCTTGTTTAATAAATGTATGAATTCTTCGTGTATTTTCTAAAGAAGTTATTTTTACCATTTAAAAAATTGTTACATCAAACAAAAATGATAAACAATATATTTAGATTTATTATTAAAAAATATTTATATTTATACTAAATAATAAAATCTCGATTATATTGAATTTCCAATAAAGCATATCTCAAAAAAAACTTTGATAATATTATATTTTTTATATGTCATAGAAAAGTCAAAGTATTTTTTTTTTACTTTTGTCGTAATATTCTTTGTTATTTCATGGATTTCCGTGCAAAACGGCCCCGAAACTTGTGTCAAATTAAATTGATTAATTCCTTTTAAAAAGTTATTTTTATAATCACAAAAAACTTGAGGTAGATTTTGAACATCTAACTTTACTCACAATTTATAGTATTTTGTTACCGACAGATTTGAAAGTGAAATTTCTAAATGATTACTTTTTACTTTCATTTGACACACATTCTCACAAAATTAATTTTTTGATAAGTAGGCATAAGAAAAAAAATCACTTTCAAAACACTTTCTTAAAATTAATTTTCTTTAAAATGAGTCAAGATATTTTTATTATTTTTAAATATGTTACAAAGTCATTTCGTGATATTTTATTAAAATCCTAGAACTCTTAATCAGAAGCTTATATCAATGTTACACATCGTTAAAAATAACTAATAAAACATGTTTTGTGTTAATATCAAAAATGTTATACCTATACATCCTGACGAATTCTTGTATTCAACATTTATCCCACAGTCGCAAATAATACCTTCACCGATCGTAGATATACATTTTCCTCCGGTTTCCTTGCATTTATGAATTTTATAACATGTTTCTTCCTTTACTGAAAACAAATTAAAAAGAAAGAGAAGTTTATTATTTAAGGTAGAATCTTTAAATAATACCTTGAATTTTTAATGTCATGTTTAAAGTTAATTGATATAAAAAGCATATATAAAGATATATATACATACAAATGTTCATTCACAATATTATGTATTTTCTTCTTTAAAACTACTAAAGTCTAAGAAAACTACATCTTAAAATCGTTAAATTCAAATAAATAAAGATTTCATTTGATTCAGAAAGATTGATTTCCGCAAAACTATAAAAAAAAATTGTAATTATTATAAATTGAAAAGCGGTCTGTTCAATTTCGTAACTTTTACAGAGTTTTAGTAATAATTAATATTTTACCTTTACAACCAAATTCATTTTCATGCGTCGTTCCTTCTGGGCATCTGCAGACTATATTTTTTAATTTGTTTGAAACGCAAATGCCTCCAGTTTCTTCGCAGTTCTTTTGTATATCATTGCAGGTGTCGTCCACAACTAAATCATAAACAGAGGCATCAGTTATAGAAAGTCATCGAGCCGTAAATTTTTAATACTACGTTTTAGTTTTTTGTTCCAAAAAATCAACTATCGAAAATAAATGTTTAACAACTTATTAAAATTAAATCATAAATCAAGTGAATACAGAAAATCGTTTACATAACATATAATAAATAAATTCACTAACATATATACCGCAGTATTAGAAAATAAAAATACTTTAATTTTGTTAATAAATCTTTATATATTTTAATTAATATTTTACAATTGTATATTGAAAATTAGTCTCAAGCATCTTCAAAATTTGGCATCTTTATTTTTCTGAAAAGAAGCCGCTGTATATATCTCTGTCCTTAAAAATGTACTGTTAATACAAGATGGTATATGAGATGTTTCATAGAAACGGTTCCCTAATTTACAATTTTTCTTCTTTTAAATATAATAATTCTCTTTATTTAATAATTTGTAAAACCAATTTACTTCAATAAGTCTTTTCACCTTTTTCGAGACAAAAAAAAATTGATTTAATTTAAAATTTACTTTATACATTTTTTCTTATATATTTTTAAATAAATTCATTGATCTTAAATTAATAAATCCTTTATGAGATCAATGATATATTCAATAAGATTTCTAATAGCCTCAAACTAATAGAATATATTCAGTATTATAAAGTCTGGGATTGTAATGAGAATATATTAAATACTTATAATTAAATATTATATATACATGAAATACTTTAAAAAAACCTCTTAAATAATATGTTTTCCAAAAAGAACTCTACATTATTTTTAAAACTTTCGAACCATTTTCTTTAAAAGAGTATATTTAATTATTTTTAGAAAATACACTCTTTTGCCAAAATTCTTTGTACATATTACACATTTTACCGAATATCTAGATAAACACATTGCGAATACTTCTGAATATTTGGAATATAAAAAAGGCTATCTAAGATCCAAAAAGGAAAACATCCTATTTTTAGCGAAAGTTTGACACTGTACTCTTATAGAGAACCAGCCACATATTCAAGAAAAAAAATAATATTTCTGATCATCCTGAAAAATAAAATGCTCGAAATGATCTTCTGTTATAACAAATGACATATAGATAACGTACAAAGATTGCATTAATATGCGTAATTTAATACAATTAGAACAAAAAGATTAAATATTGGATGAAAGATGAGCATTTGTAGAAAATAGTTTTTAAATGTGTATATGTGAACATTGATTTTTTTTTTTCATGATTTGATTATCAACTCTATGATCAACTCATATAAAAAGGCCAGTTGAATATACTGAATATTCAGAAAGATGTCGGAGATAGTGAGAACCGAATTTTAGTTAATTTCTAAATGTAGCTGGAATATTTGTTATTTCCCACAAATTGTCATTTTAATTTTTAATTTATTTACTTTTCATTTTTTATTGATGCTTTAGTCCTACTTCGCAAGCCACCAGAATGAACCTATTCCAACAAAAGCAGAATTATAACATCGAAGCATCCTTTCAAAATCTACTCGATGGCAATCATTAAATACTAACTCGATTTGCAAGCCAGTTAATAATAAAATAACAATTTTTCGAAACTCTCTAACCATCCTTTTTCTTTTTGAAGGTAACCGAAATTCAGCTCGCTATATCGCCGATAACTTTCTGAGTTTTCACGATACTGGACTGATCTTTTCATATTGTTTTTTCTATGAAGTTGACTTCCAAATCATGACAAAAAGGCTTAGGTTTAGTTCGCGAATATGCAGCAAAAGATTATTACATACAACTACTCATAAATGATTAAATTTTTGAATAGATCTATATTCTAATTGCACTATGTTTTTTCTACTTCACTTTGTCAAATTATCTGAAACTGGTTTTAAATAAGATTGAAATTTTGTATGCTATAATCAAAAACCATGCAAACATATTTGAATTTTTCAATGAAATCGTTTTATCTGAATGAATGTACGAGCTCTTTTTACACAGATGAAGAAGAATATACGGCAAAATCTACATAGCAAAGTGCTGCAACTACAGATCATTTCATGATTTTTTTTTACAGGGTGATCTCAAATATTATGATTTCTTCAAATTTTTGAGGTTCACTAATTGCCCGCGAGATCAAATCACCGTGGAGAAAATTTCAGATGAAAAATATTTTATTTTTAATTCTTTTTTCTTATTTTTCTTTAATAGTTTATGTTATGTCTCAAGTTGAAAGTTTCCTGTGATTTACTGCAGTAAGGTGTATGTTTTTATTTAAATATTTATCAATTAGTGCAACATAAATTCAAAACAAATAAAATTTATAGATATATTTTTTTGTTTGTTTCTTCCAAATGGCCTGCTTTTTAAATACCGGTATTTCCTTAGAAAAAATTTATTTTTAGAATTTCTTTGCAAATTTTGCAGAAACCACCTTCGAATGTAAAGTTTTGAGGAAATGTTATGGAAACCTACCATGAAATTTTCTTCTAAAATGTATTGGTATTCAGATGGCGGGCCATTTGGGAGCCCCGTTTGTGATATAATTTTGCAATCATGAACAATATAAACTATGGAAATTGATTTATTTCTTATAGGTAGTCATCACATAAATTATAAAATATAACAGAGATATATAGTAGAAAATGTTTTGTTTTAATTATTTTTTATTATCCACAGTGCAACATACCTTTACATCCCACATCCTTGACATATTCAGTTAAAGGTGGACACGAACACAAAATATTTTTATCCGAGTAAAATTCACAGTTTCCTCCGGTTTCTGTACATCCACGCAAATCTGTAGAGCATCTATCTTCTGGAACTAAAATGACAAAATAAAGTTTTGCGAGTAGGCATCATTTTTATAGAATATAGCTCTAATAAAATTTCAATACTTGTCAAAAGTTTATTCAAAAAAGGTATGAGTTTTATTTATGGAGATTTTATTATTAATAAGCGTTCTTGTTTTCCAATCTTACATTATTTGGAATTATGTATTACATTTAATAATTCCACGTATTAGGAAAATGAACAGTTTCCAAGTATTCGTGATTTATTCTTTGTTTGACGTCTTCCGATGAGACAGCGAATTGCAGAGCTGCCAAATTTTAGCAACAATATTTAGATGAGAGTACCACAAAGATATATAATTTTTCTGAATCATTAATTATTTAGAAATACGAACTTAATTTTATAAGCATGTGGACACCGCACATAACTTACGTCTTTGGATTTTCACTGTTTGTCTTCCCAGAATATATCTCATATAAACACTAAGATGCATTCGTCATACGTAGAGTTAGAGCACATATGCGGAAGGAATATGCTAGTAAGTTTTGTTTTTCTTCGTCTTCTAAGAACGAAATCTAACTCTCGAAGCTTCATAATCGGATAAAAACTTAGCAGGGACGCCTATTTCAAGGATAAATCCAGTTGAAGAATGTGCAGTATTTCCTATGTAATTAGCTAATTATGAAGTCAAATGCTCTTCACAAAATCTAAGGAGTGAGTAGATAATAATTGTGGGTTCTGCATCAGCGGCGTATGACCTCTGTGCTCTGTGAAGGTCACCGGAAGTGGCAGGTGCTGATAACAGGAACAGGAAGTGTAGACAGGAAGTTTAACCGGAAACGCGACAGAAAGTGAATGCGATAAGGGAGAGAGGGGGACGGCTTATTTTTGTGGGGAGCTTATGCTAACATTTACCTGAAATAAAAATGGAATTATTTCTTACTTTATCAAAGTTTAACATAAAATGTATCTTTTTTTTTCTACCTGAAATAATAATACTATTTGCTAACTAACACCTGAAATATAAATGGAAATCTTTCTGACTTTGTTTTATTTTATAAAATTTTAACACGAAATTTATTTTAAGACAAGAAACACGACAGGAAGTAAGACCGGAAACCGGATTTGACATGTTTTTTCCAAAATGGGTTTTCAGGAAGCAGTAAACATGTTTGGGCGCTTATTGGAACAGGACAGGTGGTCTGTGAGACCGGAAGTAATTAAGATGAGAGAGATAAAGAAGGTGCATGATTAGACATATAGGTTTTGTTCTTTGTAGAGGGTGAAATTTAATTTAATTTCTTAATTAAAGTGTTTTCATTTATTTTTTTAAATTTAATTTATTTAAAGCGTTTCAAATTATTTTTTCTATCATTTTTAGTTTTAGTGACATAAGTTTTAGAACTAATTGTAAAGAACATTTTCCATTGTTGGCTATCTCAAGCATAGAACCTGCAATGTTCTGTATCACACATGTCTTATCGAGTAGTTTACTAAGGATGTGTGTGTTGTTATCTCTTCAAATGCAAACCATAGCAAGAGATTTCAGACCCTGCGTTTAATTATTTTTATCGTAGTTTTAATGAATTGCAGGAAATTGTCTTTCACTACCGAGAAATTCGCGAGTTTTGGTATTTAATATGACTGCTTTTTCATCTGTTTGTTGTTCTAATTTACAAACACATTTCTCTCACAACATTCTGTCAACAGATCATTTCAATATTCGAATTAATAATTTAGAAGGAAAGTTTTTACTTTTATACGAAATGTTTTTCCTATAGCTTATCGAAAATAGTATGCATTTTTTTTTTTTTTTTTAGAAATAGGTTTCTAGTTTTGTTTTGAAAAATAACGTGTTTACATATTTTAAAAATGAAAGCAAAGGGATTTTTACAAATGTAAATATAAGCTATACACCCACGCATTTATGTTATTGAATTAAATTACAATGTTTAATATTGTATTCACCGTAATATTTTCCTACAAAAGCCGTTTCACAAACTTGTATACTGAAAGTAATGTGTCATTTTTAGGGAAAAAAAAATCAAGTCTTTAATCAAGTCATAATTCAAGTCTTTGAGACTAATCTTTTATAGGAAAAAAAGATTTGTTATACTTTCTGTTACATTATATCTTCCGCTTTTTAAGTTTACAAATTTGTGGAGTGACTTAAATAATCGTTTTTAAAATACTTAAACAATATTTTTTTTAATTGACTTGTAATACAGCTGTTTTTTTCTTTTTTTCCTTAAAAGGGTACTGTAGAATAACTTATGTCAAAATTACTACATCCTTCTTTAGTTAAATATGTTTCACATAAGAAATGACAAAGTGTCTTAGAAACATTTCATTTTGGAATTAAGTGATTAAACAAGAAAAATATTATTTATAAAAGCACAACACTTAAGACTAGCGGCTGAGAGGTTCTACTCTCAAAGCTGATAGACGGAAGGTGTTAGGTTTAAACCTATCTCACGGTCGTCGATCTAACCGCTCGAAGTTTTCTTCGAAACTTGTCAATATGGGTAAGAACACCTTAGAAAGACCCCCACGGAGGCCTATACCTCTTGCGCAAATAATCGGTTTTAACCCATAAGACATTTTAGATCATCACATAAGACATTTTAGAACATTACATTTAGTCAATAAGTGATTTGACATGCAAAATTTGATTTATTAAAACATACAATATGATATAAACAATACCATACGATATAAACGAACAACAATACATACAATTTGAACGATTTTTTCCTTTCAAATGAACAATTTTAACAAGAATTGAGTGACTTTTTAACTTGTTAAAGAGAGCGAGTATTTTGTTTAGAGTTATACGATTAAAATAAATTTTCAATAGATTTGACTTTATACAACCAACATTTTTAAAAAAGAGAATGGAATCTAGTTTTTATAAATTAACATATTTCAATTTTACAAATACTTCACACCCCGTCTTTTTTCCCCCTCTTTTGGTAGACTTAATACACATAAGACATAAAAGGCGTTTTAGAATACATCATTTAGAAAATAAGTGATTTGATAAGTAAAATATTATTTATAAAAGCAATAGATACGAGAGTAATAAAGATATTTACTTACAAATGTATGAACTTCTGATAGGTAAAACTTTCTCAATCATTGTGCAAGAATTAAGCGGTGATTGTACTTATAACATTGTAGGATGAAATAATCACGTGGCGTATTTTTAAACTAATAGAATGTCAGTATTTTTAAACCAATAAAAAGTTAGTATTTTTTACATGAGCGCCCTCTATCATTATATAAATTTCACTGAAACGAGTTCGTAACATTATACTGTACCCTGAAATCGTTGTAATAGCTTGTGTTTTTCGTTTAAGTTAGTTTTCATTTAAGTTATTATGGAACGAGTTATGAATTCTTATGTTGGTGATGTAACCAACTTGGAGTGTCAACACTCATCACCAAAGTTAAATAATCAAGAGATGGTTTCTACACTTTTATCCAAAGAAGGACTCGTTTCGAATTATGAAGTAAAACCCACCTCATCAGGACTAAAAAAACAGAAGTTACCCCATATGTGTAAGATGTGTAACAAAGCATTTCCTCGAAAAGTTAACTTAATGTTTCACATGAAATGTCATTTAAAGGAAAAGTCTTTTCTTTGTGAGGTGTGTGCTGCAGTTTTTTCACAAAAGAGTGATTTACGTAATCATCAAAAGATTCACAAATCGCCCAAACAATACAAGTGTAGTGATTGCAACGAGATATTTTCAAGAATGGCTGACTTATTGAAACATAAGAAGACTCAAAGTCAGGAAAACAACATTCATGTACAAAGTGTAGCGAAATATTTGATTGTGATTCAGATTTAGTACAACATTGTGATACTTATCATAAAGTTGTGAAATCACCCTATTGAAAAGATTTGTTATATGAAAAAGTGAAGCATTTTAAAAGACAAAATGATGTGCGAAATATTTTTACTAAAGCTATCATTGTGTCCAATGAGATGAATCAAAAAGTCTTTCGTTCATTTTTGAACAGTGTTCGATCGGATGTTTTAAACGAATTAAATTATCAATTGCAAATGAAAAAGTCAATAAAATGGTATACAGCCCTTAAAGTGGATGTATATCGTGAATCACAGGATGGTGACTTAGAGAGAGCAACCCCCTTTTTCATTTCCAAAAATGAACTGGAATTAACAGAACAAAACATACATGTGCATGTTGAGAATGCCTTTCTAAAGCTGTACAACGGCTTTGAAGATTTCACAGAACGTGTGTTTTATTGGACATTACAAAAAATTTTGAAATTAGATTTGATTAACGCTCAATATGACAGGCTTATTTGATTTGTATTATTTTAAATGATTAATAAATAGTTTTAATATGAAAAAGTATAGTGGTTTTTTTTTTAGATTATGTAAATTACTTTGAACAGTTTGACAATGCAACATAAACCACTGTTTAGCATTTTGAATGTCTTAAACAAAATGGGAATGAATTTGTTGAAATTATGTAAAACATGGTGAAATGAATGTGTTGTATTTATTATATGTTACATAAACTACAAGAGAAATGATTGGAAATGTGTTTTTTTAAATCTACGATACTTTTAATCACTAACATGGTAAGACGTGACGTTATGAATCATCGATGGGTTTTCCTTTGAATAGGTATTAATCTTACTTATTGATAAGAAAGTTGAATTTTTCTCTTCGTTTAAACAATGACACTGCATGTTTTGATAATTTTCCCTCAACAGTCAACATCAATGTTTTTAACCTAGTTAAGAAATTTTTTAACTTAAACTGTCACTTAATTTATCCTAGATAAGTAAATTTTTATATTTAACCTACATATAAATTAAATGATTAACTATAACCATGACTGTTTTTAAAATCTAGATAAGTAAACATTTTTATGAAACACATTCAGTGTTCTGCTGACTTTTATCGAGATTACACCAGTTAGTGAATGCAGATTAAATTGTATAAAAATATTTTATGAAATGAATATGCGATCCCACGAAGAAGTGTTTCCATCTTCAAAGCGTCCACGCTTAGAAAAAGCTATGGAAAATTCAAATACCTGTGAGAAGCAGTTAAAAGATCCAAGATTAAAACTTTCTAAAATGGACAATGACTGTGTAACTATATCACGTGATATATCCTCTACTGAGGACTTACCAGATGTGAAACCTGAGATCGCTATGAATATTTCAAACTTTAGCGGTGGTTATGATGCAAATTCTTTCGAGAATCCACACCAAGAGTCAATTTTTGTCCATGGCTATTTAAATACATTTTTCAAAGACATGAATTTTGAAAATTTAGATTGTTCTACTCCCTTAACCTCGCTAAAGGATGAACTCTTTCATGAACCTACGAATAATATCTTACAGACTACTGTTAAACTTGAGGTGAACGAGCTACAAGCAAACAGCCTTTCACAAGCAAGTGGTGAAATACAAAGCATCACTACACCGACATTTGCCACTAAAAGTGACAAATTATACAATTCCCATGTGTTTCACAAAGAACTAAGTGACTGTTTCTACTTAACTTTGAAGTTAAAAAATAAACAATATTGTATACATATACGAGAATTTAAACGCAATGTATCTACTAATGAAGAAATCCCGACCAAAAACGGGGTTAATATGGATATTCATAGCTGGTACGAGTTTCAATATAAAGTCATTGCATTTAATTTAAGATATAAAAGTGCATCCTTTGTTTCTAATAACGCGATTTTAGTGTTAAGTCAAGATTCTATGATGCGAATTAAAAATTTGAAGAATTTTTCTCATGTTGACTTAAACGATGGAAAAATGGAAAAATTAAAAGAAAGTACCTCACACTTAAATACTGTACTTTTACAACATATGTACACAAAACTATTACCCTTTCTCATTAAACAGAAATGTGTGGGGAGTAACAGATCCAATGAAAAAGATCCTGTGTTATGGTCTAAACTTAATACGTGTATCGAGAATAATATGGTAACAATACTTAACCAGTTGTATGAATGTGCTGGATGTATATTTCGACATGCAAGTCAAAGCCTTCACTCATGCTTCGCATTTAATAATAAGGAAAAATTTAATCAACTAGGTGAAGCTTTGTTAATGCTCATCGATTTCGATTACGTTATTTCAACGTTTTTGAACGGAGTTTATAGTGTTAGTGAACGCTTTTTACATAATCTTCATGAACAAACTTTTATAATGAATTGTTTAAGACAAAATAAATGATTTGTTTTGTTAAATATCTGTGTGTGTTTATTTCTACAAAGTATCTGTGTGTGAATTTATTAGTTTTTCATCTAGTAGAACTTTTAAGTGAAGATATGTAATTTAACTTTTTTTTATATTCCAATTCAAAAATTTCAACTCTTGCAAAAAGATTAAACTACTGAATGGAAATATTCACGTTAGAAAAAAGTTTTGAAAAGATTATTAGTTAACACAAAAAAAATAATAAAATAAAATAAAATAAAATAAAATAAAGTTTACAAAAAAGTTTTTAAAGATTTAAAAAAATGTAAATTACGTTAAAAAGTTTAAAAAGTTAACAAAAATATAGTTTTAAAAATTAAAAGTTTACAAAAATGTTTAAAAATCTTTAAGTTAATCAAAATTAACTTTTTACTTTTAACTATTGAGAGATTATGATCTGACTGTTTATCCTTGCAACCAACTGGTACATATCAACTATATACTCTGTATCTGCATATGCGCAGAAAAACATAGACATTTACACTAACTTGAGTTCGACTTTAAATTATTTGCCAACTGTTAAGTTTAATTACTATACACAACTCGATTACCTTTCCCACAAAACACCTTTCAGAAACAAAACAGAAATTAACACTTACCGAAAAAACACGTCAACTTCTTGTGCTTGCTTTCACTCAACTCACGTTTCTCCCTTATCTTTGCTAGGGGGCGCTGCAATCGCCGTTAGAGGCACTAGCAGTCTACCGGGGTGGGATAAGAATAAACTTTAAATCCAACTTACACTCGCTCAGTCATTCTTGCTTCTCTCTACCTTGCTAACAACCATTTGCTGCTGGCTCATTGTTTGGTTGTTTAAACTTGTTGAATGACGTCATCATGTGTTTGTCTAAACTTGTCCAGTCTTGTTTTTATGCAGTACGTCTATTTACATGAGTCATCACTCGCTTATCTAGGTTGATTTGTCCAAACTTGTTTTTGTGTGGCATGTCTATTTGGGTGAGTCATCGTTCGCTTATCTTGCTTTACTTGTTTGAACTTGTCTAGTATCGACCACCTCATGTCTTTTGTCATAGCTTGAATATACTTTACACCAATCACTTAAATATAAAAGTCTTGTCACAACTTACTTAAACTTTGATAAAAATATTAATTATTTGTAAATTTCATCAAATTTTTATTTTTCTGATACATTTACTATATAATTTTCGTTCAAAAATATGGTAAAGCCCGATTTTAAATCGATGTCTAAGATAAATTCCCCAAATTTGTAACATTTTAACACTAATAATAAATATTGTAAGCACCCAGTACATACAAGTTTTGTAAAAATAATATTACTTATAGCTAACTCGTTCAGTCCCATGATACGAAACTTCAATATAGCTAAAATCAGTGTTAAACGAAAGTCTAATCAGTAAAAATACTTAAGTATTTATAATTGTTTATTTATAAAAATATGTTTTAATTTAAATTTATAAATTTAAAGTATGTTACTAAGTTTTTAAATCATGGTGAATCGTTTTTAAATATGGTGAACCGTGTGTTGAATATTGCAACCTTGTAAAATAATGTGTATACATTTTCAACACAATTCAACTTTCTTATCAATAAGTAAGATTAATACCTATTCAAAGGAAAACCCATCGATGATTCATAACGTCACGTCTTACCTTGTTAGTGATTAAAAGTATCATAGATTTAAAATAACACATTTCCAATCATTTCTCTTGTAGTTTAAGTAACATATAATAAATACAACACATTCATTTCATCATGTTTTACATAATTTCAACAAATTCATTCCCATTTTGTCTAAGACATTCAAAATGCTAAACAGTAGTTTATGTTGCATTGTCAAACTGTTCAAAGTAATTTACATAAACTAAAAAAAAACACTATACTTTTTCATATTAAAACTATTTATTAATCATTTAAAATAATACAAATCAAATAAGCCTGTCATATTGAGCTGTAATCAATTCTAATTTCAAAATTTTTTGTAATGTCCAATTAAACACACGTTCTGTGAAATCTACAAAGTCGTTGTACAGATTTAGAAAGGCATTCTCAACATGTACATGTATGTTTTGTTCTGTTAATTCCAGTTCACTCTTGGAAAGGAAAAAGGGGGTTGCTCTCTCTAAGTCACCATCCTGTGATTCACGATATACATCCACTTTAACGGCTGCATACCATTTTATTGACTTTTTCATTTGCAATTGATAATTTAATTCGTTTAAAACATCCGATCGAACACTGTTAAAAAATGAACGAAAGTCTTTTTGATTCATCTCATTGGACACAATGATAGTTTTAGTAAAAATATTTCGCACATCATTTTGTCTTTTAAAATGCTTCACTTTTTCATATAACAAATCTTTTGAATAAGGTGATTTCACAACTTTATGATAAGTATCACAATGTTGTACTAAATCTGAATCACAATCAAACATTTCGCTACACCTTGTACATGAATGTTGTTTTCCTGACTTGTGAGTCTTCTTATGTTTCAATAAGTCAGTCATTCTTGAAAATATCTCGTTGCAATCACTACGCTTGTATTGTTTGGGCAATTTGTGAATCTTTTGATGATTACGTAAATCACTATTTTGTGAAAAACTTCAGCACACACCTCAAAAAGAAAATACTTTTCCTTTAAATGACATTTCATGCGAAACATTAAGTTAACTTTTCGAGGAAATGCTTTGTTACACATCTTACACATATGGGGTAACTTCTGTTTTTTTAGTCCTGATGAGGTGGGTTTTACTTCATAATTCGAAACGAGTCCTTCTTTGGATAAAAGTGTAGAATCCATCTCTTGATTATTTAACTTTGGTGATGAGTGTTGACACTCCAAGTTGGTTACATCACCAACATAAGAATTCATAACTCGTTCCATAATAACTTAAATGACAACTAACTTAAACGAAAAACACAAGCTATTACAACGATTTCAGGGTACAGTAAAATGTTACGAACTCGTTTCAGTGAAATTTATATAATGATAGAGGGCGCTCGTGTAAAAAATACTAACTTTTTATTGGTTTAAAAATACTGACATTCTATTAGTTTAAAAATACGCCACGTGATTATTTCATCCTACAATATTATAAGTTCAATCATCGCTTAATTCTTGCACAATGATTGAGAAAGTTTTACCTATCAGAAGTTCATGCATTTGTAAGTAAAAATCTTTATTACTCTCGTATCTATTGCTTTTATAAATAATATTTTACTTATCAAATCACTTAATTTCTAAAGGATGTATTCTAAAACGCCTTTTATGTCTTACGTGTATAAAGTATACCAAAACAGGGGGGGAAAAAGACGGGGTGTGAAGTATTTGTAAAATTGAAATACGTTAATTTATAAAAACTAGATTCGACTCTCTTTTTTAAAAATGTTGGTTGTATAAAGTCAAATCTATTGAAAATTTATTTTAATCGTATAACTCTAAACAAAATACTCGCTCTCTTTAACAAGTTAAAAAGTCACTCAATTCTTGTTAAAATTGTTCATTTGAAAGGAAAAAATCGTTCAAATTGTATGTATTGTTGTTCGTTTATATCGTATGGTATTGTTTATATCATATTGTATGTTTTTATAAATCAAATTTTGCATGTCAAATCACTTATTGACTAAATGTAATGTTCTAAAATGTCTTATGTGATGATCTAAAATGTCTTATGTGTTAAAACCGATTATTTGCGCAAGAGGTATAGGCCTCCGTGGGGGTCTTTCTAAGGTGTTCTTACCCATATTGACAAGTTTCGAAGAAAACTTCGAACGGTTAGATCGACGACCGTGAGATAGGTTTAAACCTAACACCTTCCGTCTATCAGCTTTGAGAGTAGAACCTCTCAGCCGCTAGTCTTAAGTGTTGTGCTTTTATAAATAATATTTTTCTTGTTTAATCACTTAATTCCAAAATGAAATGTTTCTAAGACACTTTGTCATGTCTTATGTGAAACATATTTAACTAAAGAAGGATGTAGTAATTTTGACATAAGTTATTCTACAGTACCCTTTTAAGGGAAAAAAAGCTGTATTACAAGTCAATTAAATGTATATATATATACTAGGGGGCCTTCCCCCGCTGAGACTTCGAGGCCTCTAAAAACATGACATCGTGCTTTATTTTAAAAATATTGGTAAATCTGTAATTGGGTTGCCATGCTTTTAACGTTTTAATGGGGCATTTTTTGATTATCATGGTCTCATACACGGCTGTTGCGACAACTGACGACTGTTTCCGGGATTGATAAGTAAAATCAATTACAACTTGAAAACCAGCTTGTATAAAATAGTTAGGTTTAAATTGTGGCACCTCTCGGACTTTTATAACAACGATCTGTATTCGATTCTTCGTTTGCGTTTAAGGATGAGAAAAATTCCATTTGCTTGTGAATAACATTAAAAACCACGGTATTGAAAAGTACTATGTTATAGACATTTTCAGTAACATGTTTTAATTTTCTCTCTATTTTAGTGCACCATCATGCATATTTTCATGTTATTTTAAATATGTAAATTATTTATTTTAATTAATATGTATATACGAATTTTCTAATAATTATTTATTTTATAAAATTAATTGAATATTTTGTGCATGCATGCCTGCATTTATTCGGCATCAATTGATGAGATATTTAAACACATTTGCTATCCGCGATAATTTTACATAATGCTATGTCGCTTGCATATTGTCCATAACAAAATCGGGTACTTTTCCAGTATAGGATCCTTTGCTTTTAGGTTTGGCATAATTCGAGCTTCAAAAAGGGATAGATTCGTTAATATACATAGATTTGTTGCCAAAAGGTATGAAAACAAACCCAATGAACTTTTGGTGCTTTTCTATCATAGGGATCTTGAAGCTTTTTTAAAAAGATTGGCGTATTAAACCAAGCAGGATATTTTATTCTCCTTCCGTTCAGTTGGGCAATTATTATTTTATGTATTCGTTTCAAATATCCGAATTAGTGATTTTATAAATTCGTTTAATTAAATTTTACAATAAAATAACAAAATGATATCAAAAAATAATAATTACTATTAATTCCTTCCCCCCCCCCCTTTCTTTTGCGTTTAAATAAATGACGTCATTTGGACGAATTTATTCAAAATATTTCCAGTTTATAAATTAAATTAAATGCTGACAGACAATTGAATCCTGACGATAGAAATGTGATTTTTTTTTTTCAAATTTTCCTTAAAAACATAATTTAATCTCAATCTTGTCTTCATTATCGATTGAAATAAAAGATAAATTCAATTTCAATTTGAAAATGATGAATAAAAAGAAATCAATAATCCCTATCGGGATCCTTTTCAATTTTTTTCCCTTTTTTGTCACAAAAAAACTGAGTAATTAGTTGCCATTATTACAGAAATGTCATTAAAATTAGAAAAAAATTAATATCTCGAAAACTAATTCCAATTTCAAAATTCCATTACCAGTTTTGACATCCGCGGATTTTTATGGACAATTGGTATTAATTTCACCATCAAGCGTTTAATATTTTATTAAAAATAGCCCTGAAACATAATCAGTCGTTTAATCAGTCGTTTCATAAAATCGTTTCATAAATTCGTTTCATAAAATCGTTTCACAAATTCGTTTCATTAGGATTTTATATATATGGGGTAGATATATTGTTTAAGTATCTTAAAAACGATTATTTGAGTTACTCCACAAATTTGTAAACTTAAAAAACGGAAGATATAATGTAACAGAAAGTATAACAAATCTTTTTTTTTCCTATAAAAGATTAGTCTCAAAGACTTGATTTTTTTTTCCCTAAAAATGACACATTACTTTCAGTATACAAGTTTGTGAAACGGCTTTTGTAGGAAAATATTACGGTGAATACAATATTAAGCATTGTAATTTAATTCAATAACATAAATGCGTGGGTGTATAGCTTATATTTACATTTGTAAAAATCTCTTCGCTTTCATTTTTAAAATATGTAAACACGTTATTTTTCATAACAAAACTAGAAACCTATTTCTAATTAAAAAAAAAAAAAAAAAAAAAATGCATACTATTTTCGATAAGCTATAGGAAAAACATTTCGTATAAAAGTAAAAATTTTCCTTATAAATTATTAATTCGAATATTGACCTGATCTGTTGACAGAATGTTGTGAGAGAAATGTGTTTGTAAATTAGAACAACAAACAGATAAAAAAGCAGTCATATTAAATACCAAAACTCGCGAATTTCTCGGTAGTGAAATACAATTTCCTGCAATTCATTAAAACTACGATAAAAATAATTAAACGCAGGGTCTGAAATCTGTTGCTATGGTTTGCATTTGAAAAGATAACAACACACACATCCTTAGTAAACTACTCGATAAGACATGTGTGATACAGAACATTGCAGGTTCTATGCTTGAGATAGCCAACAAAGGAAAATGTTCTTTACAATTAGTTCTAAAACTTATGTCACTAAAACTAAAAATGATTGAAAAAATAATTTGAAACGCTTTAAATAAATTAAATTTACAAAAATAAGTGAAAACACTTTAATTAAGAAATTAAATTAAATTTTACCCTCTACAAAGAACAAAACCTATATGTCTAATCATGCACCTTCTTTATATCTCTCATCTTAATTACATCCAAAAGTCTTTTAGATCCGTATCTTCTATGAAGAAATACAGATAGGCCTAGTTGTAACTACGATGAAAATGACCGTTCTCTCATCGAAACCATTATAGCATAACTTATAGATGTACGTTTCATTTTCAAATGATGTGTTTTTCTTTTTCTATTTTTATAATAATTTCTTGTAGAAAATGTAATAAAGATTTTGGTATTTCTTCAGTAATGTCGTCCAGCATTCAACTTGGAGGCGGATAAGACTTGGTCTCAACTACAGATGATCTAATTTCTCTAATAATTGACGCAGCAGTTTCTACTACACGTAAGCGTTCTAATTCAGCAGTACTTTTTCTATTCTCATACCAAGCTTTTGATAAAATAGATGCGTGTGTATCGCAAAATGATATAATGCTGAATTACCCAAACTTCGGGGTAATTATTATATCAGTTAAATATGTTTCTCTTAATTGAGACCTTATTGTCTTATCATCTGGTACATACTCTGTAGGGACATCTCTAAGCTTTTTAATGGGAATTGTGAATCTTCGTTATTCTCTATATAGCAAAAAATATCTTTACTTTCTGTTATGACATTATCATCTTGACTATGCATTTTATCTGCAGACGCTACTCGCTTAAGAAAATTAACTTGGCAAATTCTGTGATATTTTACTTCGGCAGCTACAAAGTCGTGTTCAAAAATTATACGGTCTTTTACTAATTTTCCTAACAAATCAAAACTCTTATCAAATTTCTTAACAACTGCATTTCACATGGAATTTGTCTAGACGTCACCTAATTGTTGAGTTGATCAGTGACGCCATCATCAGCCCAATGTGACATGTTCCCTAATATCTGCCCTGTGATATGCTGAATTCCATTGTCTCCTTTGTCAATGCAATAGGCATTCAATAGATCTCCTTAGACATACAATAGATAATCCCTTTACAGAAGAGGAGTCCTTTTTGCTGACGGATTACAATACCGATTCCAATTGTCACCTTTGGCAATGTAATAGGCATTCCATAGATAATCTCCTAAGGCATACAATAGATAATCTCTTTATAGAAGAGGAGTCCTTTTTGTTGACGGATTACAATACTGAGTTCAGTTGTCACATTTGAAGGAAAACAGTAGGTAATCTCTTTACAGAAAAGGGTTCCTTTTATTAGGTACAAGATGCAGGGTGAAATCCATCAGATATTCTTATTGAAGTATCTTACCTTGAAGGTAATCCCTAACATGAAGTAGAGTAGATATTTTACTACACTGTAAAAAAATGTCGTAAAATTTCAGTAGATGTACCGTAAATTAACGGTACTTGTACCGTTTTCACTCTTTACTGTATGAGTGCCGTACTTCTAAGGTATATTAAGCGTAAGAAAACCATATATGTGCCATTTCAATTATAAACGGTATTTATGCCGTAAAATGATTGTTTTTCAGACAAAAATCGCTATTTATACCTTAAAATAATTATTTTTCCGTAAGAAAAAAGCTGGTAGCTCTGCCTCGGTGTACGGCAACCCCTGAACTGATACTCTATCTCTTGTTACGTAATGCGTGCAAGCCTGAGGAGGGGGGGGTGGAATGCAGCCGGTACATATACTTTAAATATTTTACGGTACATATACCGTCCAGTTAAATTACGGTATATATACTGGTCACAAAGTTGCCAGTATATGTACCGTAATTTTTGACCAAATTATTTTACAGTGTGTATGTGGTGATTTGAGAAGTTTCCTGAATTGTTTAGAACTTTCTAATTCTAGCTCTGTGTGTTAGTGAACACGATGTATGTTTTGAACGTATTAGATACCTCATGCTTAGTTTGTAACTGCATTATATTATTTAGAATTAAATACTTTTGTTCTAATAAAGAACTTTTAAGATTTATCAGATGTATGATCTTGGATTTCTGTACAAATATATGCAACAGAACTTTAATAGAACTGTGGCCACTTCATCGCAGCCCTTAATATAAATAGAAAAAAAGATGGTCTAGTTAGGAGACCCTGTTTCAGAAAATAATATAGATAGGTATATCCAAGCATTTACACTGTTCGAAAAATAAATAAATAATCTCTTTCCTACTTTAAATATAATTATAATAAACAAAAATGTATTTACAATATATTTAAACTTTTTAATTACAATATCTTATTATTTGTATAAATTAACTAAATATTAACATACGGATGTCTTATCTATGAATTATATTTATAAATGTCAGTTATAAATAAGTAAATAATTTAAGTTTGTTAATTTTGTTATATTTTCAAACATCATTTGAAGTACAGGGAACAATCTTGAAGGGTATTTCTCTCATTCCGGACAAATGGCTTTAAACTAGCACTTTTCAGTGCGCTTTAGCGCTTGAATCATTTAGTAGAAAATTAAAGTTACTTTTGTATGATTTAGAAAATATTGCGGAAACTAATTTTGTAATTAGGATTCGTTGATAAAACGAATAGTTTTCCAGTAATCGCGAATAGCAAAGGCTGTATTTCTTGTATTGGCTCGAAGGTCAAAATGTCGCCTATTTTTTTCAAAGCTATTTAGCGCCTAAACACTTTATCAGACAAATAAAATTAATTTATTAATTTTGTAGAATATATTGTCTACTTTAATTTTATAACTGATGTTTTCTCTATAAAATGCATATTTTTTGAGAAATCGAGGGTGAGAGATGGAGTTTCTCTCGTTTTGATCTGAAAGTCAAAAAGTCGTCTTTCAACAGAACGCTCCAGCGCCTAAACTCTTTGTCAAAACATTAAAGTTAAAATTTGTATTTTATAGGACATTTTGTCTACTTTAATTTTGTAGTAGGATATTTTTTAATAAAACGCACAATTTTCGAGATATGAGAAAAAAACGATTTTCTTGACCGTTGACCTTGAATATCTGGAGATGCGGACACGAGATTATCTGAGACTTTTTAGAGTACTTTTAAAATGTCAAAACAAATACATTTGAAAATTTTCAGCTTGCTATCTTTCATACCAAGGTTTACCCTTTTTTCACCTTATTTGACTGGGTTAGTAGGGAAACGGAAAAATACTTTGTTCAGTTCAGAGATAGGATACCTATTCTCTACCTCTGGGTGTTTGGAAAGCGAGCACAGCGCACGCTTTTGCGTAGCTGAAAGAAGGGGAAAACCTTTAATGAACAGCACTATGCTTGCAATTTTGAATAACGGGCGCGATATATTTTAAATATAGTTTCATAAACAGTAGATCACACAATATCCACAATCGTAATAATAATCTGAATTGTTTTTAATCTAATAACATGTAGTTCTTTCCTAACAGCACTGAGAAGTAGATGATTGTCTAAACGTCTGTGACAATGTACAAGACTCTTTATTTTTATTTATTTTATATATCTGTTTCATAAATTTATTATACCTGTGTAATATTACTAGTATAACAATAAAACATTAATTATTTAATTATAAGGTTATAATATATATCAGTGGATTAACACAGCTGGCAGCATAGCACTTTGTTTTAAAATATCTCTTTTACATAATATACTCTTGTTAAGAATATCTGAAATGCTGTGCAGGATGAATAAATTCTGGTAGATTTATTCATATAGTAGGATTTTATTCGAATTTAATGTAAAACTACAAGGTAGTATTATTTTTTTAAATTTATTTATATAATTAAATCTAATGAAGTGATTATGTAAATAATAATGTGGATATGTAACTAAGTATTAATTATGAATAATTATAATACCAACAGATGGCGACACTTTACGTGTCAGGTAGTTGATGATAATATTATAAATATTAATTTTAATTTAACTATAGTGGGAGCTATTGCTTTTATATTAATTTTACTTTCAGGAATTTAAATTAGATGGAGTAATTATATATTCACGGAAATAATTTTGTTATAATAGTATTATCAACAGAATAATTTTGTGTGTTTTTAAATCATTTTGTGTTGGGGTGTAAATGATGGAGTTGTGTTTAAAAAAAATGAGCTCTCCACTTGTCTTTCAAATCATTTCTCTCAACTCGACTGTCAACATGTTTGATGCATGCCATGTGGACGTGGACATTGTGCAGAAGATTCTATATTTTGAGGATCCTGGAAAATTATTGTGAGTAAAATATTTTTTCTACAATTTATGGATTCTAATTTCCAATATTATTTCAAAATTGATATCTGGTGGTAATTTAGTGTGGTGATTTTTAAAGATTTTAGCATAATCGTTGTAAGTGAAATATATATATATTTCTTAATGGTTTTTTATTTCCAATTTACATATTTCCAATTTTCATTTTTCAAATTGTTGTCTGGTAATAATTCAGTATACCTGGTTGATTCTACTGTTCTTAGCATCATGCCAGTAGAATTATGAAATACTGAATTATTATTTTTTAAAACACATGTGGGTGCAACCAGGCTGACGAGTACATCTACATGTGTTTTTTCATATCCAATTCTTGATTGGTTCTCTTGCGGTCCAGTTTTCCATTGTATAATGTTCATATTTGAATTATTAATACATTTGTGTTTACTTAATAGCAACTCCAATTTATAATTTTTTCCCCTTCCTCTCTCTTTCTTTTTAAATGTTCTTCAGGTATGAGTAAATTTGGCCGATTACCATTGAAGCACATGCTATGGTAATATTATGTTTGCACATGTTAATTATTAGCTATGTGGTATTCTGTTTACACAATATCATTAATTATCTCTTTGTAGATTATAGTAGAATGATATTAGAACTTGATATGTTTTTTGAAATTCATAGATATTATAATTATTTAACATTCTATAAAATTATGCTGCATTGCGCAAATTGGTATGGAATGGATTTTACATATTCTTTTCAATATTCTTTTCAATTATAGCTGGTTGAAAGTATTGATTTTTATGATACCATAATTTAGCCTAGTTGGCACATAAATCACTTTGATTAACTTCTGTTTAAAATACATAGTTATTATAGCTGCATTGCGCTTTTAATGGTGTATTTAATAATAATTTAATAATAATAATTTTAGAATATTACTATTATTTCTTGGTATCATTTGTTTATCTATTGAAATTTCAAATGCATCTTTATAAAATCTTATTCAGGTTCTTTTAATTTTTTTTTTTACCAACATTAATTTTGTATTGACTTATGATTGCTAGGGGATTCTATATTGTTGTCTTTTGATGTTAGCTTGCTTAATGGGACATTATATATGTAAATAGTTTTATAATATAGCTTTATTATATTTAATCAAGTATTAAACAGTCAATCTTATTATTTTTATTTTTATTTTATTTTATTTTATTTTTTATGGATATTCAAGTACTTTATAAAAATAAGGTTGTTTCAAAACATTTTTTATCTTTAAATATATTTTTATATGTATCTCTTGCAATTTTTATTGCTTTCAAACAATTATGGCAGTTATTAGTAAAATGTTAGATACTGGCAATTTAGGCCTTGGTGGATCCAGGACTAATGCTCGGTACAGGAAGATTATTAGGGATCTTCCTGGATTGTTATCAGATAACCTATTCTATTGTCCCAAGCCTGTACTATGTTTTCGTGTGTGTGAATCAAAGCGTTGCCTTACATGTCCATTAGCTGATAAGTCACAGATTTCAAATAATAACAATCTTAATTTGGTAAAATTTTGCAAAGCATACAATGTAATCTATTCATTGAAATGCAATTCGTGTAATATGGAATATATAGGACAGTCTCGTCAAAAATTACATAAGCGGCTAAATTTACATCGTTCTCATATTGATAAATATAAAAAATCTAAATTTCAAACAACTCATAATATTGAATATACTCATTTCAAAAATCATGATTTTAAAAATATTACTATTAAAATACTTAAAATACAAAAAAATTTTACTGAACGACTTTTTCTAGAATCTAAATATATAAGACATTTTAATACTACATATCCTTATGGATTAAATCAATTAGTATACAAAAAATCACATCCTGTATTTTCAGATTTAACTAAATATGAAAATTATAAAAATCTTTATTCAGGATTAAATTTTTCAAACATAAAAAAAACTTCAAGATCTGGTAGAGGTAAACATAATAACAAAAAATACACTGATGATATTGTGATTCAACAGGAGCTTGATGATCTTGAGGCAAAATTTTGTAATGATTATTGTTGGCTTGATATAAGAAAACATGTTTTCAGTATAAAAAAGAAATATTTGAACCAATATTTCAAGGTATTTAAAAAGAATCAATATTATCCACATTTTTGTGATATCTTTTATGATATTCTATATTATAGAGCAAACCTATTAAATACATGTCTTTCTAATAAACCTAAATATAAAACTAATAATACACAATTAATTATAAATTTTTCCAATCATGTATTTAATAATATCAATTTACACAATATAATAAACAACATTACTAACAATTTTCCAATAAAAAATTTTACCATTCACAAGACATACAAATATAATCGCACACTTGGACGTAAAATTTTTAATTACAATTCTTTTGCAAAACAAATGGTCTCTTCAAATAATTACCCATGTTATTGTAATAACCCAAAATATCAAATGTACATAAATACAACACATGGTCATAGCATTACTGGTGATCTTAATATTGTAGAACAACCTATTTTACAAAACTTAATGCACAATGGAACAAAATTTCGCCTTCCATATAAGTGTAATATCAAATCCATAATATTGCAGTTTATTCAAGATATTGATTTATTTATATATAAAATTGCTATTGATTACAATAAACCAATCGAGTATTTTAGTGAATGGAGATTTTCTGTTATAGATAAATTCAAAAATGAAATTATAAAAAATTATCATCATATTACACATGCAGCTTTTAAAAATATAAATAAACATATATCAGAATTACAAAACAAATTTATAATTACTTATGTAGATAAATCTCCAAATAATTATGCTATCATTTGTAAAGAATACTATAAAGTGTTAATTCACAATGCAATCAACACAAGTAATATTTTTAATAAAACTAAATTAAATATTGAAATAAATAATAGAAAATCATTAAATTATCACAAATTACTAAAAATCAAATGTAATAATTTAAATTATCCTTATCTTGTTATAATTCCAAAATTTCATAAAAATCCTATTAAATTTCGCACTGTTACCATCGGATGTAACACATATAATAATAATGCAAGTAATTTACTACTTAATATTTTAAAGCAGATATATGATATAACGTTAAAACATAATAACAAACATTGCCTAAAAAACAGTTTCCAACTCATTAATAAAATACATAATATCAATCCGGTAAAATTCATAAACATTGGATTTTAAAGATTTATTTAATAATATTGATATAAAAGACTTACATAAAACAATGTGTATATTATTTAAAGAATTTAAATCAAGAACATATATTTCAGTAATTTTTTTAAAACTTTACTAAATTTTACATTGCATAATAATTACATCATATATGATAATATTATATATAAACAATGCCAGGGAATTCCGCAGGGCGGAACAGCATCTAGTATTCTCTCTGACCTTTACTTATATTATTATAAAAGAAATATTAGTACGAACAATGATTATGTATTTTATCGCTATATAGATGACATTATCGTATTTTATTTCAATGAAAAAAAT
This sequence comes from Maratus michaelseni, assembly GCA_963931845.1. NCBI lineage: Eukaryota > Metazoa > Arthropoda > Arachnida > Araneae > Salticidae > Maratus > Maratus michaelseni. The sequence continues at coordinate 416,696 of CAWVPG010000151.1, read as the reverse complement.
TGCACATCACCACTCAATTTTTATCCTACTCAGCTTAAATTAAGCGAAAATGATTTAATTAATAATAATATAAACTTTCTTGACTTAAAAATCAATATTAATAATAATTATAAATTAATTTTTGATATTTATGATAAGAGATTTGATTTCCCATTTAAAGTAAATATTTTTACCAATTATGCTTCATGTTTACATAAATCTATATATAAAAATATAATTATCAATTATCTACATCGTATAAAATACTTATGCTCAAATATAATTAAAAACAAAAATATTAGATTTATTCGAGATCAAGCAAAAATATACGGTTATCCAATTTTTATGATACATTCAATCATCAACTCTTTTAAATAACATTTATTATATCATTTAATTATTAACACTGTATGTAATAAATTTTTGTTTTAATGTGCGATAACATATAACAATAGATATAATATTACAATTATAACATACATTAATACAATTATACATATTAGGAAATTTAATATTTGATTGAACATTATATACACTTTGTATAGTATGTGACTGTGCGTTGCCGATCACATATGTTTAGGGTGTTATTGATGAGCAGTTTTCATACATTTATAATTTAACTTATACAATAACACATAAAATTATACATGGATAACATTGGTAATTATAACTCACAAACATATCTATTTGAAATATATATAAATATATATATAGTTTTTTATTTTTCATCTATGAAAAATTAAATTTAACAAGTATTTTAATTACTGCATTGCATTAATTTGATTGAAACACAGTAGTAATAATAATTATTATTTCATTTGATATTTAAATTAATCTCTGAAATCTAAAATATATTTAAGTATTAGTATAAATAATACATTAATTATTTAATAACAAGTCTAAAATATTTTTAAGTAGTAGTAACAATAAAACATTAATTATTTAATTATAAGGTTATAATATATATCAGTGGATTAACACAGCTGGCAGCATAGCACTTTGTTTTAAAATATCTCTTTTACATAATATACTCTTGTTAAGAATATCTGAAATGCTGTGCAGGATGAATAAATTCTGGTAGATTTATTCATATAGTAGGATTTTATTCGAATTTAATGTAAAACTACAAGGTAGTATTATTTTTTTTTAATTTATTTATATAATTAAATCTAATGAAGTGATTATGTAAATAATAATGTGGATATGTAACTAAATATTAATTATGAATAATTATAATACCAACAGATGGCGACACTTTACGTGTCAGGTAGTTGATGATAATATTATAAATATTAATTTTAATTTAACTATAGAGGGAGCTATTGCTTTTATATTAATTTTACTTTCAGGAATTTAAATTAGATGGAGTAATTATATATTCACGGAAATAATTTTGTTATAATAGTATTATCAACAGAATAAATTTGTGTGTTTTTGAATCATTTTGTGTTGGGGTGTAAATGATGGAGTTGTGTTTAAAAAAATGAGCTCTCCACTTGTCTTTCAAATCATTTCTCTCAACTCGACTGTCAACATGTTTGATGCGTGCCATGTGGACGTGGACATTATGCAGAAGATTCTATATTTTGAGGATCCTGGAAAATTATTGTGAGTAAAATATTTTTTCTACAATTTATGGATTCTAATTTCCAATATTATTTAAAAACTGATATCTGGTGGTAATTTAGTGTGGTGATTTTTAAAGATTTTAGGATAATCGTTGTAAGTGAAATATATATATATATTCCTTAATGGTTTTTTATTTCCAATTTACATATTTCCAATTTTCATTTTTCAAATTGTTGTCTGGTAATAATTCAGTATACCTGGTTGATTCTACTGTTCTTAGCATCATGCCAGTAGAATTATGAAATACTGAATTATTATTTTTTAAAACACATGTGGGTGCAACCAGGCTGACGAGTACATCTACATGTGTTTTTGCATATCCAATTCTTGATTGGTTCTCTTGCTGTGCAGTTTTCCATTGTATAATGTTCATATTTGAATTATTAATACATTTGTGTTTACTTAATAGCAACTCCAATTTATAATTTTTTCCCCTTTCTCTCTCTTTCTTTTTAAATGTTCTTCAGGTATGGGTAAATTTGGCCATTTACCATTGAAGCACATACTATGGTAATATTATGTTTGCACATGTTAATTATTAGCTATGTGGTATTCTGTTTACACAATATCATTAATTAGCTCTTTGTAGATTATAGTAGAATGATATTAGAACTTGATATGTTTTTTGAAATTCCTAGATATTATAATTATATATATATATATATGTGTGTGTGTGTGTGTGTGTTTAATATTGTTCTGGCCATAACTATTCGTAAAATTTTGTTTATATATTTTCTACTTGTTTTTTAAATGCTGCTAAAATAGGAGAGAGTAAAAAGGTAATAATCGCTACAAAAATGTCAAAATCCGGACTACAATTTTATAAATATTTACATATTAGAGAAATGTTAAGAAAAAACCTAATGTTAAGATGCTTTATACCTTTACTCTCCTTGATTAATATCTTCGTCAGCTTTAGGTAAATTGACTTTAATTTTTGGTTGCGGGTTGTGTGCCGTTTAATTTATTTTTACATGGAGTTAAGTCATGTGCTTGACCAAATAATTATTATTTCAAAAAATCCTTAAAACTTCATAAGGTCCCTCTCATTTTGATGCTAAAGCCAGTGGTTCTATAACTTTTTTTAGATATACCTGATCTTCAAGCTTTAATGTATTTACCTTTTGAAACTCCTTATTTATATATTCTCAGACTAGTTGACACTCCCGGCATTGACCGGACCCGTGATAATAAAATTAAATAAACCCCAAATTCGTATGATTTTATATCTTTAACCCAATTTTGTAACCAAATTTATATTTTTTATTAAAAATTCGCGAAAAAATATTGATATTTAGTGGTTAAAGCAATCGTAGGAAGACATTATCTTGTTTTTTTCTAGTAGGGCCGTTTCATAGTTTAAAAAAAAATCTTGTTGTCCAAACTCTTTAAAACTTTTATCAGTTATAAGTATAACGGTTTTGCAGCCCGCGTAAAAATTACATAAAAAAATATTGTTATCTAGTTGTAAAATAAATATGTTTTCTTCTCGCTTTTTTGATTTTCGCATCGGGTCCGTTAACATTACAAAAAAATAGTTTTCGTCGTACGAACGCGCTGAAATTTTAGAAAGTTTATAAATATAATTGTTTTCAAGTCCTCTGTAAATTTTGCGAAAAAATATGCATATTAAATAGTAAAAACGTTACCCGAAGTATACCGGGTTTGCTGCGCACGCTCCGGATAATCCTTTATTGTCACCTTAAACGAACCTCAGGCATGTCACAACGCCGCCTGCGGCACCATATAGCAGGAGTGCTGCACACGCACTGAAAAATCCATAGTTCTACCTTACACCACCAGGGGAAAAAATCTGTTCTGTACGATCGTAATTGAAATCTGTAAGGCTACCGAAATCCGTCGAATGAGCCAAATCTCGCCGTAATCGTGCCCATAGAACCCGATATAGGAAAACGTCCCCTGGTGTAACTCAAATTTGTAACACAAATCTGTAAGTTCTATCGATATCAAGTCGAATGACGCAGACCATGTCATGATCAAACCCATAGAACCCGAGATATAATCGCCCTGGTAGTGAAATCTGGAACTAAAATCAGTAAGTTCTATCGATATCAAGTCGAATGAGCCAAACCGCGTTGTGATCGGACCCGTAGAACCTAAAATACTTTGAAAAAAAATGGAAAATCATTAGCGTTTTATTTCTTTTTCTATACAAAATCAGGATTTTCCTAAAATCATTAGTTACCGATCGAATTTCAAAATTTTTAGAAAATCTGAATTCCCAGTCAATTTCAAGCAATGATGCATAATTTTCAAATCCAAAAATCCAATATTTTCAACAAATTCATATAGTCCATAAAAATACCTGTCTATTTCAAATGCATCATTTTATCTCCACCGATGAGCGACGTGATGTCTGCATCTGTCGATTTATCAAACACGTGCGAGATAAAATCGCTTGAAAAATTAAAATTTTTAATTCATATCTTGAACTAATTGATGGATTTTTATGGATTTTGCTTCTCTGAAATTGCAATTTTTTTACGTCCGTTTGCAAATTTTCGTGTAGATAGAGTGATTATTGTGATTTTTTTTTCAAAAAATCCCAAAAAATGTACAGTTTGCCATTTTACTGCTGCTAGAATGAAAATTTTCGATGTCCCGGGGAAAGAAGACACTCCATTGATCAGTTGCATCCCGCATATCAGGATACGATTCTAAGCAGAAATTAACTTCACCGTTTCCCAGATAAAAAGACTATATTTTTGACGCGATGTTTAATGAATTTCTGATTAATATCTTGGATAATTATAAAAACATTAAAACTCTAAGTCCCAGGTGCATTAGATCGGGCATTAGACTACCTAAATATAAATTTTCAGACTTCTAGGTGCGGTAGCTTTTACTAGTCTTCTCGGACACAGACACACACACACACACACATGGAGAACGAAACTTTCTTTCATTAATATATATAACGCGTTCATGGTTGGCCAAAGATAATTTTTGTATTTCTTTCATGTGCTTGGTACGCTGTTTCACATATGATTGGGAGCTCCGAAGTACTCAAAGCTATGAAATGATTGTAGATCTCACGTGCAATAAAACATTGCAGATGTGTAACCCGTTGCGCGATGTATTGAGGTATTGTGAGCCAATTTTTAAAAAAAGTAAGCGCGTGTCCCATTCCGCTGTGGCTTGGGGCATTGACTTTAATGACTCGTGTGACATTCAAGAATTCCATTTCCGATTGCTTTGTACGTTGATGTAAGACTCATGGACCATTGATAGCCGACCAATACCAGGGCTACACTACATACCGGGCTTGCTCATTCATTATGATGACGTCACAAAAGGTGGCTGACTAGGAGGAAAGACATACAGCGATTGGCACAAAACGATGGGCGCGTTGCTTTGGATCAATCGCTGGTCGCGGTCAGCCACCATTTGTGACGTTTTGAGAGTGAATGAGCAAGCCCGGTATCTAGTGTTGCCTTGCCAATATTGGGTATTATCGGTCATTAAAATACTTCTGATCGGTCGGAGCTCAAGCAACTCCACTTGGTATGTCTAGTCTGCAATGATGAAAGGCCAGCCCTAGTTTACTATCGCTGCTGTGTAGCTGAAGAACAGATTCTCTCACGGGAAGGACCACCGACCTACTCGCCGACCCCTCCCTCATAGTGGAGCGAACAGCACGCCCTTTATTAATTGCCCTCGCTTGCTTCTATTAGGCTTCACATATAGTAATTACAATAACTTTCAAAAATATTACAATACAAATTACGATAGGGGAGGTGGTGCCCACAAGAGAGTCGGCTTTAATTACAGATTTCACATGTTAGATTAAATAAGAATATTCAATAATAAATAATGAATATAATAATGAGTTTTATTTACAATATATACACTTCACAAGTTAACATGAATCTTCCTTTCTTCATCGGTAACCTTTTTATTTCATACCATTTTTCAAGCCAAGAACGAACATGATCCAGGAAGCACACTATGAAACTCTCAATTCTAACCAAGCACTTGGACTCAGAAAGGGGAATTACTATTAATGTTACTTCCAAAGATAGGGCTCCATTTCTTTGAGAAGGGCAATAAGGCACCTTCTCATGTTTGACTCCAGTAAACAGTAGCGAACTGAGGCTGATGTTAACCTCAGGCAAAACCTCTCTCTGAGTGGTTGCGTTCCAATACACTCGACCAGGAGATGTGCACTGATAGCTGGAACTGTAGATGTGCAAAACGGACAAGCACGGCGTATTGGTCGGATACGGAAGCGTCGGTAATACGCAGGGAAGGGCCCGTGTCCCGTTAGTGCCAGTTGATCATAGGAGAAGTCCAGGTGCGTCTTTCGGAAATCTTGGGAAGTATTCTGAAGACGCATGGGCCTGTTATCTCCTCCTTCTACCAAGTATGCCAGAGTTTCAAGAACTCGCGACGAACTTCGCTCTTGACTGAGCGTGATAAGAGCTGGACAGGGACTGAAATACCTGGCATAGCAGCGCCTTGCTTGGCCAACCTGTCTGCTGTTTCATTGTCGGTGATCCCGACGTGGGCCATCACCCAGAACCAATTGACCTCCATACCTTCTCGCAACGCATGTGCTTTCTCAACCAGCGGGCCGAGAGAGTCCGTATTCGTTAGAGCCATTAGCTTGACGAATAAACCTCGAGACTATGAACCTCGAGTTCATAAAAAGGACAATGCGACTAAGCGTTCTATATTCCATCAGTGCTTTGATAATCGCATTGAGCTGAGCTTGGAATACTGTCGCATGGGGCGAAAGTCCATAGGACAAGTCTTCAACCAACATCGCGCCTACAAAGATATCCATGCCAGCAATCTGGGATCCGTCCGTGATTACGCAAACCACGATGAACTGGGGAGTCCTCTAAGGGAGAAGGAGAATCTTCGAAGTCGATAAGCAGGGCCTTGCGAGGTGTACTACCCATCTTTCTTCTTTACCTTGAATTTGTTCTGAACTGATGGAAACTTGACCTATCACAAGGTCGATGTTTATGCGGAAGGCCCGTTTGAGAAGGTACTCCTTTTGCCCCCTGAAGATCTAGGGACATGGTACCGGCCAAGACTTGAATAGCTGCCGTACTCGCGGTACGGAAGCACCTTGTTATTTGAAGGAGAACTGTCTCTAAGCCGAAACCAGCTTTTCTCGCATTCGCTCGGTACCTGTCCACTAGAAACTACAGGCGTACGTGGCCAACCTTTCCATCCCTAATTTTTAAAGCTGCTTAAACACATCCCCACGCAAACCCCATTCTCTTCGACTGAAGGAACGGATTGACATGGCGTAGTGAGCTATGCTTTCCCTTATGTAAGCTACGTGTGCCATGCCATTGAGCTTTGCATCGACATGTACACCGAGATTCATCACGGAGTTCTTCAATCGAATGGGTACACCAAGGAAGTGCATTCAGGGAAGAGTCGAGGGACCTCTCCTAAAACCCAATCGTCGGGACTTCCGGAAGTAGACGGCGACAGTGTTATCTGCACTAAAATTCAACCTCTGACCTACCACCCATTGTGCAATCTTTGCGAGGGCAATATTTGCACGGCGGCCGCATTGATACATCACAACAGCGTACAGAACAAGAGTTCCACTAGCGTCAACTCTTTTAATTGGATTCCCCACACCAAGCTATTTGCGTTAAACACCAACTAAAATGATAGACTTCCCTACATGTCAATCTAGCAAATCCTGAAGCAGGTTAATCTGAGGCATGACGTCAACACCTGCACGCTGTGAAGGGAGGTACACGAATACAACGAGAATCTTCACTTCTTCACTAAGATCTAATTGCACCGCGACAACGTCTCTCTCCGCCAGGACCTCCACCGTCGGAACGGTTTTGGTCAAGACGTAAACCACTGATCTCGCTTGCGTTTGAGAGTAGTACGCTATCGCCCTTCTAGAATTCCTCCTAGTTTTCCATCAGGAAACACAAAAGGTTCCTGAACAAATAGAATATCATAATCGCTGGCGCCTACGCTTACCTGATCAACCGTAGTCATGGATCTGCCTACATTCTGTTGCCCAATACGTAAACTAACCATAGTCAGTTCTACGCATCAGACGGCCCGTTTCAAGAGCTCGGCTTGGGCAATGGGAGTGAAGGGACGAATGATCAACTTTAACTCGCTGATCCGGAGGGAACTGCTTGTTCACCCCAAAGTAATTCATGCACTTCAATTCCTCTCCACATTTTGGATCATGACACTTTTTGTCTGACTTGTTTTTGGATTTCCACAGTCTAGACAGATCTCTTTGTTCTGACATGACTTTCCTATGTGACCGTGCTGTCCACATCTATAACATTGTGTCGGTCGGAGGTGCTCAGACAGCTTTGCCCTTGTATTGCCGATCATCAGCCTTCTTAGATTTACCGGAGTTCGGAAGGCGTCTGGAGACGTTTTCAGAACCCAGTTAGTCATATCCATTCCCTTAATGGGGAATTTGATTTTGACTGAACCTTTTTCCAAACCAGATTGCCTTATCGCAACCTCGACGACGTCCTACCATGAGACGTCGTTCGGGACATCAAAGCAAATGATTCTGGGGCTTCGAAGCTTTGGAATAGAGCCCTTGACTGTATCCCTCAGCCCCTCATTCTCCAGAATCGCGCGTTCTAGAATTTCAGCGTCAAGCAAACGCACCAACAAACCCTCTGAGCGTAGGGGCCTCTTCCCCGTAACTTCAACGTGAAGTTCACCCGGGTAAATTGCCCCTGTTACTCTTTCTTCCAATGGCTTATTGTCCTCTGGGATATCTTTGGGATATATCAGTACGACGTGGTCAATGGCGGGGCCTGTGGCACTGGTCTTCCCTCTCCTCTTTTCCGGACGCTGGCTCTTTGGCTGTCCCTTTTTTACTTCCGCCGATGCGGGCGTCTGAGTGACGTCCGCATATAATCTGAAATCTGACTCAGCGTATTTTAAGGCCAAGTGCTCAATTTCATTCTTTGCTACAGCAAGCTACAAGGCTTGTGCACGAACAGTTCAAAAACTTCCTTTAGGTGAGTAGTTATGACCTCTTTTTCAGTTTTATTGGGATTTCCTTGAATCATAGTTTCAACTTTGCTTATTAGATTTCGAGCAACAAGACGCTTGTCGTCTTTTCCATCGGTGCCCTGGACGGGGACACCCAAGTCAGACAAAGAGGATTGATTCATGTCCTGATCCGGCCCACAACCGGAATTTCCAGCCATAATACTATCAAATCCTTTAAAAGGGTTGTTTTACTCTACTGAATTACTGAAATCCAATTAAATTTCGGCTTCTTGATTGGCTCTCTAAAATCGAGACGCAAGCTTAGACCCAACGCGTTCTGTCCTCCCGGACCGTGATAGGGGACCACTTGGGGACAGCCAGGTGCACCACTTCAAGGCGTTACACCAGTCCTATCCCTTCGAAAATTTCCCAAAAAGATAGACCCCGAATTCTGAAAAGAACACGGGTCAGAACACTGGAACAACCAACGCTTTTAATGAAAGAAAAATCTCACTTTTTAATCGCTTTCTAAAAACTAACGATCACGTTCACATGGGCCACCGAAATGCTTTGCACCTGGACGTTAATGTAAAGTGTCTCAATGTTCAGCGCCTTCATATACTCGCAGTAAACACCACTCCTAAAATAGCGGCCGTTGTCCATTGTTATTGATTTCGGAACTCCATAGGCGCTAAAATAATTACTATTTATGTTCAATATAGTCTGCGATTCTACCCCACATAGAGGTACGGCCTCTAATTATCTGAATGTCGAATCAATAATAAAAAGAATAAATTATAATTTTTTTTAAATGTCGTATGCAATTTGCAATATTCTGCTTATTTTTGTTCCATGGGATACAACTTTCAAAATAGCTCTGTATATCTTTCTACATACCATACCAAACGAAACGTGAATTTATCTTTTCGTACGTTTTTGGGAACCCGAAATTATTTCTATGAGCCTCTTGTATTATTTCAATAACGAAACTATTAAGAACAATGAGAAGTTGTTTGTCCTTATACTTTTGTTTTAAAATTAGTGCATTATTATCATTCAATTCAAATTTTTGATTATTTTTGTTTTGTTTATCATTTTCGATCTTCTTAATAATTATTCTACGTTTACAGTCTTTGCGTTGTTCTACTTTTACATTCTCTTCCGAGAGTTTAACATTTACTTTAAACAAGTTACTATTCAATTCAATTCGGGCTGAAATATGATTAATATTTCGTGAAATGTAGTCTGTCAGATCCCCCCCCATCAATAAATTCAATCGAGTAATCATCAAAGACACTTACACTGGTATTAATGAATAACTTCGACCGAGAGTGAAACCGACAGTCTAGTAACCCCAGGTTGAGGTTTTCAACCGCAAGTTGAAAACTCGTGTTCACCGTCTACTTCGGACGAAAAATTACCCAACTCAGAGTTCCTCGACCCCGGTACAATAAAGCGTGCTAATTGGTTAAAAAAATCCGGTGTCCTTTTCGGATTCGCGTTGAAGCATTGTTTATTTATATTATTTAAGAAAGTGCCGGGAAAAAAAGAAATTAAATGTAGTACTTATTTTATTTTTTACAAAATATATGCACAAAATAAAAACTTGTAATTACTAAATATGAAGATCAATTTATTTTAATTTTAATTTCTTACTAAGTTTAATATTTTTTAACAATTTATTCAAATTTTATATATTATTATTACGCTTAATCATATATGTGAGGTTGTGAAAAGGATATGAAATGTGTTTTTTTTTTTTTTTGCTAAAGTAAATTTTATAAGTTTATTTCTCAAATAAAATTTAGCTTAGCAACTAAACTAAAACTTAATTTGATCAAAACTAAACTTTTATTTCAACAGCAATTATGTCGATTTCTATTTTTAATAGCTATAATAGTAATTAATTAAGTAATTTCTAATTAAGAAAATATTAAAATGGAGAAAAAGAAAAAGTTCCAGAAAGTAGCCTCTAGTACTATTTTTTTTTCGAATCAATTTACATATTAAATGATATCCAGGTGTATTGATTTTATTGTTTTTAATTTCAACAATCTAATTAAAATGATTAATTATAATTGAATTGGATAGTAATTAATATGCACATTGACAAAAAAAGAGTGGAAATAATATCAGCAGAGCTGCTTAAAAGGTGGTGCTTGTGGTTCTAGCAGTACCCTGGCACCAGGCACCAAGTTTTTCAGGAAGTCTTACGGCGCATTCAATTATCGCTTCCGATCGGTTGACAAACATTATATTTTAACTAGTCTCTAAATGATAAACTCCAAACTTGTTTTTAGTTTAAACTATATACCATGGATATATTACTATTTTATTTGATGTTATTTTAATGAACGCTAATATTTTAAAGCTTTTAAGGTTACTATATAAATTTTCATTCAACCCACAGAATCGAGTAAAGTCTTTCTAAATAATAGTAAATGAATTCTGTATACTACCTGGACATAAAAATGTGAAATGTTACAGAAAGTGGATTTTTTTATGTAGCCTTTAGAAGCCCCCCCCCCCCCCCCCCATCCCGTTTGTATCAGAATTTTTTCATTATAAGATTTACAAGATCAAAGGCATTCACTTGACAACCTTTGAATATTTTTTAATAAATTAGCCTAGTAATAACAAAATATTTTTACATGCATAGACACCTATTTTTAGATCCAGTACATCATTGAAAAGAAGGCATTTATACAGAAAATTATACTTCATTTTCTATATTCTTTCTAGTTTTTTAATTTTATTTTTTTCACTCATTTAGATGTCACTTCATCTATTCAATTAAAATTTTATTTATAAGAAAAAGAGAGAGAGAAAAAAAAAGAGATTTTGAAATATTTTTTATCATTGAATGGCGATAGATTTCTAGACTAGATAGGGAGAATAATGATAGTTAGTAATATGATAAAACAATCTGAATTCATTAACGATATTTAATATAATTTTACAGTATCTAATTTTAAAGAATATAACTTTTTGAATGTGACTTAGTGGAGAAGACTAAGTGCCCCATTTGTCCCATCCTGCTCATGCATCTCTCCGTCTATCTATCTTTCTTTCTTTTTCTTTTTTTTTTGGCAGTGTCATAAGTTAATTAAAGTAAATTAAAACGTAACTCAAGATTCTGTGTAAGATATAGAAATAAAAATAAAGTTTAAAGTATTAAAAATAGAAGGTATGTAATCTAATATATATATATATATATTATCTGCTAACTTTTTAGCTGGTTTGTTTATATTTATACATAAAACTCCTACATTATATGCTTAATTATTTGCTTATATAAATATTCAAGATCATGAAGAGTAGAGTTTATTTTCCTTAAAAAATTGTCAATATTACCTAAAGGGCTGATCACTTCTAAAATAACATATTTTGCATTTAAGGTTATTTTTTCAAATTTTCATCTTAAAATAATTACGAATAACGAATGTATTTTAACATGATTGGAAAAATGCATGATTGGAAAAATTTATAATTAGTTGTGTTTTATTAGTTTTATATTTAGGTTTATTAGAAAGACTTGTATTTAATAGGTTTGCTCTATAATGAAGAATATCATAAAATATATCACAAAAATGTGGAGAATATTGATTCTTTTTAAATACTTTGAAATATTGGTTCAAATATTTCTTTTTAATACTAAAAATATGTTTTCTTATAGTTATCCAACTATAATCATTACAAAATTGTGCCTCAAGTTCATCACGCTCTTGTTGTATCACAATATTATCAGTGTATTTTTTGTTATTATGTATACCTCTACCAGATCTTGAAGTTTTTTTTTATGTTTGAAAAATTTAATCCTGAATAAAGATTTTTATAATTTTCATATTTAGTTAAATCTGAAAAAACAGGATGTGATTTTTTGTATACTAATTGATTTAATCCATAAGGATAGGTAGAATTAAAATGTCTTATATATTTAGATTCTAAAAAAAGTCGTTCAGTAATTTTTTTTTTTTTTTTTGTATTTTAAGTATTTTAAAAGTAATATTTTTAAAATCATGATTTTTGAAATGAGTATATTCAATATTATGAGTAGTTTGAAATTTAGATTTTTTAAATTTATGAATATGAGAACGATGTAAATTTAGCCGCTTATGTAATTTTTGACAAGACTGTCCAATATATTCCATATTACACGAATTGCATTTCAATGAATAGATTACATTGTATGCTTTGCAAAATTTTACCATATTAAGATTGTGATTATTTGTAATCTGGGACTTATCAGCAAAAGGACATGTAAGGCAATGCTTAGATTCACACTCTCGAAAACATAGAACAGGCATGGGACAATAGAATAGGTTATCTGATAACGATCCAGAAAGATCCCTATTAATCTTCCTGTACCGAGCATTAGTCCTGGATCCACCAAGGCCTAAATTGCCAGTATCTAACATTTTACTCATAACTAACATATTTTTTAAAGCAATCAATATTGCAAGATATTCATAGCAAAAATTATAATTATAATATCAAATATTAAAGAATATTTTTAAACAACTTATATAAAGTACTCTTGAATAACCATAAAAGGAAAAATAATAAATAAATAAAATTAGATTAATGATGGTTTTATACTTGATTAAATATAATAAAACTATTTACATATCTACATAAAGTCTCATTAAGGAAACTAACATCAAAAGACAACAATCTAAAATCCCTAAGCAATAATAAGTCGATACAAAATTAATTTTGGCACAATACAAAAAGAACCTGAATAAGATGTTATAAAGATGCATTTGAAATTTCAATAGATGAACAAGTGATACCAAGATACAATAGTAATATTTTATAATTATTAATATTAAATACACAATTAAAAGCGCAATTCAGCTATAGTGACTATGTATTCCAAACAGAAGCTAATCAAAGGGATTTATGAGTCCTACTGGCTTAATTATGGTATCATATGAAAATCAGTAATTTTTACTATATAATTATTGAAAAGAATATGTATAAACCATTCCATACCAATTTGCGCAATGCAGCATAAATTTATAGAATGTTGAATAATTATAATATCTTTGAATTTCAAAAAACGTTAATCAAGTTCTTGTAACATTCTAATTAAATCTCCAAAAAGATAATTAGTCATAATGTGTAGACAGAATACACAAAGTTAATAATTTAACAAGTGCAATCATATTTTTACCATAGCATTTGCTTCAATGGTAATTGGCCAAAAATAATGAAAATATGAAGAATATTTAAAAAGAGAGAGAAAAAAATATATATATAAAATAAATATATATATCTATATATATAATAAACCATAAATTGTTAATAATTGGAAGTTGATATCAATTGAAAACAAATGGATTATGAAATGAAATATGAACTAAATATAATGGAATATTGGATAACAAGAGATTTAAATTAGAATTGGATATGAAAAAACACGTATAAATATACTCATCAGCCTGTATGTATCCACACGTGTTTTAAAAATAATACAGTATTTCATAAATATACTGGCATTTATGCTAAGATCAGTATATTCATCCAGATATACTGTATTATTACCAGAAAAAAATTGGAAATAGTAAAATTGGAAATAAAAAAACTTGTAAAGAATAGATGAAATATCTTACTCACAATAATTATCAAACATCCGTAAACATCACAAGGTCCACATTTTCCATTACTACCTCATGGCACACAGCATGAAATATCACAATATTGATGAGATAGTCAAGTTGAGAGAACATATTTTGAAATAACACCTTAATTATTACAACTCACCACAAATGGATTTAAAACACACAAAATTTATTTTTGTGATAAAAATAAATAAATACAATCAAAAACAAATTTATATTTGTGAATTACAAATTACCCATTTAATTTTAATATTTAAAAGTAAAATTTAGAGACATAAGCGATAAGCACCTCCTATAGGTCAATTAAAAATATTTTTAACATTTATTTGACAAGAAATGTGCTGCCCTCTATAGGAAAAATAAATATTCAAAATTAAGTTACATATTTATTATATTAGTTTTAATAATATATATAAATAGTAATAAGTAATATTAACATTGTAGTTTTACATTAACATCAGACAGAATTCCATTATAGGAATTAAATTTATCTGGAAATAAATTTATCTTACATAGTATTTCAAAAACTCTTACCAGAGTAAGTATTATGTGCAAAATTGACAAATGTCAAAAAAAAGTTATTTCTTATAACACATAGTGCCGCCATCTATGGTATTCTACTTATATATATTATAGTATTTACAGAAAATAATTAAGATTTGATACTTCTACTAATTAGTTAATGAATTCTTATATAATACATAGTGCTGCCATCTATCTTCTTATATATCATATAGTATTTACCGAAAATAATTAAGATTTGATATTTCTACTTATTAGTTAATGAATTAATATCATCATAAAAAATATATATATAGAAAGATGGAAAAAGATAGAGATTTATTTAATTATCAAATTTAATCTTAATATAACTTAAATAAGTTAAATTTTCACAATTTTTTAAAAATTTAATTAATAAATATTACTAATATATTTAGATTACACATGTGTTACAATCATTTTTTAGTGCAATGCATTATTTAAAAGACTTTATTGAAATTGAACATTCATATAACATAATAAAAAGATGATCGCATATATTTATTTTTGTGATTTATCCATGTATAATTTTATGTGTTTTTGTATAGTGTTATGTTTACAGTTACTTTAATACAATACATATTTTATAGACATTTTATAATTGATCATTAGTATCACTTATTAGTATCACTTAATATAAAGGTGATTGGCAGATGCACATTTCACCAAGACTATATAAAGTGTAAACAATGTACATCCAGCTTAAGAGTCCTTTATATATGTTTAATTGTATTATTTGCTATATTAATTGCTATATATTATCGCACAGTAAAATTTATATGATGTAATAAATGTTATTTAAAAGAGTTGCTAGTTGAAATTATCAAAAAATAGGATAACCATATAGTTTTGCTTGATTTTGTATAAATCTAATATTTTTGTTTTTATTTATATCTGAGCGTAGATTTTTTATCCGATGAAGGTAATTGATAATTATATTATTATAAACTGATTTATGTAAACATGAAGCAAAATTGGTAAAAATATTTACTTTAAATGGAAAGTCAAATCTTTTATCATAAATATCAAATGTTAATTTATAATTATCATTAATATTAATTTTTAAGTCAAGAAAATTTATATTATTATTAATCAAATCATTTTCGCTTAGTGTAAGCTGATTAGGATAAAAATTGAGTGGGGATGTGCATTTATTATCTTTGAAATAAAAAATGATAATGTCATCAATATAGCGATAAAATACATAATCATTATTAGGACCAATATTTCTTTCATAATATAAGTAAAGGTCAGAGAGAATACTAGAAGCGGTCCCTCCCTGTGGTATTCCCTGGCATTGTTTATAAATAATATTGTCATATATGATGTAATTATTATGCAATGTAAAGTTTAATAAAGTTTTTAAAAAATTTACCGAAATATGATCTTTTAATTTTAATTGAGATTTAAATTTTTTAAATAATATACACATTGTTTTATGTAAGTTTTTTATATCAATGTTATTAAATAAGTCATTAAAATCTAATGTTTTTATGAATTTTACCGGTTTGATATTATGTATTTTATTAATAAGCTGAAAACTGTTTTTTTAAGCAATGTTGGTTATAATGTTTTATCGTTATATCATATAACTGCTTTAAAATATTAAGAAGTAAATTACTTGCATTATTATTATATGTGTTACATCCGATGGTAACTATGCGAAATTTAATTGGATTTTTATGAAATTTTAGAATTATAGCAAGATAAGGATAATTTAAATTATTACATTTGATTTTTAGTAATTTGTGATAATTTAATAATTTTCTATTATTAATTTCAATATTTAATTTAGTTTTATTAAAAATATTACTTGTGTTAATTGCATTGGGAATTAATTCTCTTTACAAATAATTATATACTCTTACAGAGCTTTAATTTTGATACTCATAGAATTTGTTTGTAAATTAAATTTGTGTCTAAAGTGTGTATAATACCCCCCACACACACACACACGGAGGGAGGATTTGATTTGGGTAGAATATGCAAGGGTTGATCCAAGTTCTTTATTTGGGGGGGGGGGGGCATTTTTGTGAAAAAGTAAAAAGAAGTTATTTTTGTGAAATTTATCATATTTTTGCGAAAAATAACATTTTGTAACAAAAGAGGAAATTCAGTTAATCAAATTCAACCAAGAATTATTAATGATAACTTCTTTAAGTCATTCTGCTAGTTTTACTTTTTGGTGAACTTGTTTCTGTTAGTAGATTACACATTTTAAAATCTAACACAATCAAAATAATTAATGAATAGTATGTTTTTGTGGAATACAATTTTCTGAAGGGAGCCTGTTTTATTAAAAGGAGTTTTATGAAGGGCCTGTTTTATTAAAAAGAATTTTATTAATGGCCCTGTTTTATTACATGGACTTTTATTAAGGGACCCTAAATAGGCCCCAAATTTTGTCTGGATTGACCCAGTATATGTATAAGTGAAAACATGATGGGAAAAGGGGGAGGGTGTAAATTTGATTCTGAAAGTTTATTATGGCACAGCTGTTGTAACTTTTTATATACTGTACTGTATAATAGTTTAGGTCATATCAGTTCTGTCATAATAGACAAAATTGGTAGTGACAAAACGTTTATTTCAAGAGAAGTATTATTTTAAAACAAAGGTACTTCTGGATTTTTGGCGTGGTGTTATTTTAAAAATTAACAATTTTTTATCAATGTCTTTCAGCCCTTTACTTCTCTTGCATAATTTAAAATTATATATAATTTTGAAATTAAAACACATTTGAAACTTAAATGTAATTAAAAAAATATTCAAAATTTCTCAGAAATTAGGAAATATAACGCAAAACTCAGAATCGGAAATAAAAATAGTATAGTGTTAATCAATGATAGAGTTGTTTAATTAATATAAGGATATTCAGGATTTTAAAAAAAAGAATAAGCCTACTAAAAATTTTCAATAAATAAATAATGATAAATTGTTTGAATTTGAAACCACAATATCTAATTTATAGAGCTAATCTTATATTTATATAACAGTTCATACATAAATAATAATAATGTATCTTTCACACAATAGACCCAAAATTTAACTTTCAGCCATATTCTACGAGTACCAAAATCGAAAACCTACAGCGAGTCGATGGATATTTGAACATAATCTGAGTATTGTTTACTTAAAGAAATATGCAAATTAGTCTGATGTCTCAAATTTTAATTTGAACTTAAGTAAGTACGACATTTATTTTGCTACTATTAAATCACATTCACAAATTATTTTTAAGATCAAAATTGCAAAAACAAATAACCTTAAATGCAACAATTTTTATTTTGATAGAAATGTATCTGCCATTAATGTAATATTGACTATTTTTAAGGAAAATAAATTCTTCGTGACCATGCGTACACAAACAATTGAACATAAAATGAAGAGGATTTATATATAAATATAAAAAAGCCAGATAAAAATTTTTGAAGCTAATACATATATATGAGATCACATACCTTTGCATATTGTTCTTCTGCTTTATAAATCGTATTAACTTCTATAGTATCTTACACAGTCACTTGATTCAGTACGCCGCCATTACTGTCAAATGTAACCAGACTTGCTCTCTCGTCTTGTTTTTCGTTAACTACGCATGCTCGGTTGAAGAACTTGGATTTCAACCCTCTGTAGAGCCAGATTGAGTAACTGAACTCAGCGTTAGATTTCGGCTTCAAACCGGTCCAGTCAGGTATACTGTGAATACCATTTGAGCGTTCGACCAAAGCCCCCTAGATAAGAAAGCCGTGACACGCGTCACGAAAACATCATACCAAGCAGCCAAAACAAAGAAAAAATTCGAACAACTTGCATGTTTCGATTTCATTGGCTCATAGAATTAATAATTATTGTTTACGACTAATAGTTAATAATTCCATGAGCCATCGAAATCGAAACATGCAAGTTTTTAAAAATTTTTTCTTTGTTTTGCCAATGCTTGGCATGACGTTTTCGTGACGCGTGTTACGGCTTTCTTATCTAGGGGGCGTTGATTCGACCCGGGTTTTCGGCTTAACTCGGGGTCGAAGTAGTTGGTGAATGCGAGTGTTAGCTTCATCAACCATCTGGAGACAATGTCACTTTGATGTTCCAATTTTAAAGGGTGCGTGTGGCGTGTGGTCTATTGAATCAGTGAGTATCGTAAACTTTCTTTTCTAACAAGATATTCTTGAAATATTTAACCGTATCATCTAATCGCATCAACATCATCTAAATCTTTTCCCGACTTTGCCTCGAATTTTGCAGTAATTTTACATAAATTCGTATTCGCCTGTATGACTACTTTTTTATCTGATAGATTCTTTAGAATTATGTTAATGGTTTTACTCTTCATTACCTAGTGTATTGAGTCTTCGCATGTTATTCCTTTTTTCATTCTATCCGGCTCAAATAAAATGTTATTTTCCGGGTTTAAATCTTCCGAAAAAGTTAACGTGACAATTTTTTCATACCCGGGGCGATAACTGATTTATTTTCCTTAGTTATTTTACTGATATTATCAATATGACTGTTATGCTGTTTATTTTTTTTTCATGAGTACTCGAGGCATTTACCTGGTACATATTTATTTCGCCATTTTGTTACCTAATGAAATGTTAGTGTTTTTATATTTAAACAATTTTATTGTAAATCAAAAATCATCTGGTTATTTTTCAAAAAATCGTAGTCCTCCGCATGTTATAATTTACGTGGAAATTGTTACTTGTGACATAAAATGTATCCGAAGTAAAGACATTATTAATCTTAAAAGTAATCTTAATACACTTTTTGAAAGGGATATTTATTCCATTAAAGGATTTTATACGAATTGTATTGCACAAAAATTTTATTTTAACATCTTTTTCTTTTAAAATATCAAATAAGTCACTTGAATTCAAAGACACCACCCCGCCGCTGTCTAAAAGACCATCTATGATATAGATGGTCTTCTAACCCCTTCGATTTTAAATTTAATAGTAGGAAGGTTATTACTATCTCTGCCCTTTACGCTAGCAATAACACGAATACCTGGGGATTTCTAAAGGGTATTTTTATACTTTTTCTCGTTATTTACAGACCTCCTTTCTTATTTCCGGATCGAAAATCTTTCTTTTGATATTTTACATTTTCCTGGAGATTATTCGCTCCAGAATAATCCCATCATTCCGCCTATTCGGCTCATTTTCGTAATTCTGAGGATTAGAAAAATGTGGAGTTTGAATTTGAAAGTTCCCTGCCAAACTTCGGGTTATTAACAGCCGCACCCTGACCAAAATTATTCCGAGGTTGAAAACCATTATAAGGATAACAATTTGAAGTAAATTCATGCCCTGGAGTAAGTGGCAGCGTAGGAAAGGGGGTGGAGTTCAATTACAATTTGACATGAAGCCATATCCTTGAAAATTCTCTGAAAATTTTGAAGAGGAGGCCCCTCAAAAGTCCGATGGTTTGAAATTTGGAAAATCAGATAAAAAATTATGTTTACAATCTGATTGCTTAGAAAACTTATGTCGACAATTTTGTGTCCTGTGATTTCTGCGTATGCAGATCTGGCAGTATTTGTCTTTAACAAAATATTTTTTCGACTTTATTTTGTTGGGCTAATTTTAAATTTTCTAATTCTTATTGTAACTTCGCCATACTCTCGGCTTGCAATTGATTTTGCTTATATAGGCTTTGACATAACTCCGCGGTCCCATCTTTATTTACATTGTTTATGTCTGCAAAATTTGTAGAGTTAATTGCGTCATCCATAATTCGCTGTTTCAGTTGCTTCAGTGAAAGATTTTACTGAACGCTTTCAAATTTCAAAAGCAATGCCAGTTTTAACTGAA
Organism: Maratus michaelseni; assembly: GCA_963931845.1. Lineage (NCBI taxonomy): Eukaryota > Metazoa > Arthropoda > Arachnida > Araneae > Salticidae > Maratus > Maratus michaelseni. The sequence goes on along the minus strand of CAWVPG010000151.1, from coordinate 396,130 downwards.
TCCATAAATTTAGTTCGAGAAGCTTTTTAGCAACTTTCTTATTTGATAACCTGGAAATTTCAAAAAAGTCGCTGCTTCTATATTGAAACGAATAATAAAATTGTAGTGGACTATCGACTCACACATGAAGGCGCTCGATTGTTTTGATTGTGAATATATCGTCAAGCTAACATTTGTATGCGTACAGAGACAGCTATATGCTATTTTACTCTAATTTTCGACGAATGCATGTGGCCTTCTGAATTAGTGGATTTTATACGTTTCGCCACGGTTTTATGCAAATTTTGGCTTTCTTGGTCAATTAGCAATGTATTTAAGCCGGTGCAAGTGCGTGTAGAGTTGGATTTGGTCGTATCTCCCTTAAGGGACATTGAGACCGGCTTTTGCCAGCAAACCGATGCTACTAATTTGAATTACAGCCGATATAGAGTAAAGAAAGCCGTGGGTAAGGGAGTTTTAAAATATTAGTTTCAATAACGATTGTTTCAGCAGCTACGGGCAGCTACCATTTTAGAAATTTAGCTGAGCTTTAGAAAGTTGCTGGAGGTTGTGTGTTTCAGTGGAGTTAAGTTCAAAGTATTCCAATGATCGTCTGTTCGTAAGTGAAAACTTTAACTATTCATACTGTTCAAGTACTTTTGTGAATGTTAGTGAAGAGCATATTTTCTTAGTGGGCTTATTTTGGAAGTATTTGTTAATACAGGCTAAATTCTGTGATTGAGACTCAGACATTGACCCTGTCCGTTAGTTTTAAAAAACAGCTGTCTTATCTTATATTTGAGTAGTTACTGAGCTAGTCCAGTACTACCATAAACACGCATGTCACAAAATCACCTATGGACTCCGTGGAACTTTATTTTAATTTTGAAAACTTCTCGTGAGCTTCACCAAAGGAAAGTTTTGAGCCGAAAACATTCAAAAGTTTTTCTTTAAATTTCTATTAATTAGTTTCGGAGTGTAGCTCCGCATCAGATTGTAAATTGTCGTGGTCTAAGCCCGTTAATTTTTATTACAAAAGAATTAATCTCACTTCATTAGTAATTTCAGCTTGCGTAGCAGCTTTTTCAAAATAATTAATATAGATATTATTATTATATTCTCGTTTAGCATCAAAAACGGGGATACAATTTAACAAATTGTCCATATTGGGAGTATTATTATTTTGAGAATTTTGAAGTCGCGTTCTTGCTTCATACAAAAAATTATTAAAGTCAGTAGAGGTACGTTTACTCCTTTTCAATTTGCTCCTTAAAACTGAATACAAAAAATTCATTTTGAGTAAGTGTCAAAAGTTGTAAACATATATATTACTTCTGAAATTTTTTAAGAAATACAAATACACAAAATTACTTATTTTACAAAAATATTCCAAAGCGGTAAAATTTAATACTTGCAACCACCAATCTGTACTACAGAAATACTGTTCAATCAACATAAATTATTTGCTATTTGTGCCATAAAGTACATAACTCTACTTCATTAATTTTTTTTCCATTTGTAAAAATACTTGTGGAAGAAAATCCCAACATAGAATAATTACTAAAATTATAATTTCGCATGCACAATTTTATTTTTATATGAAGAACAGAAGTACCATTTGTTGTACTCCGTGATTTCAACAATTATTGTCATGACTGTGATACTATGTGTCAGCTATATACTTAGCCCATAGAAAATTAGAGAAATTGTCATTAAATATATATATACATTTATTTTATTTTATTTTATTTTATTTTTATTTTTATTTTCATTTTTTTTTTTTTTTTTTTTTTTTTTTTTTTTTTTTTTTTGTTAAAAAAATCTAAAATTTTAAGTATACAGCAGATAAAAATTAATATTTAAATTTAGAAATATATATATAAAATAATTTTAATATAATATTAAAATTAGAACGTGAAATATTCTCAATAATAATAATAATAATAAGATAAAAGAAACCCTACTGTAACTATAAAATTAATGAAAATAATAGCCTAGATTCTTAAAAACTAAAAGTTGGCGTAGGTCACGTCAGCAGAACAGGTTCCCAGGGCTAATTTTGGTAAGTTATTGGCCTCCTAATTAAAATTGGTTACTTATCCCTATTAAAAAAAACTATACACAATTAATTAAGTGATGTACGGGTTAATACCCCGTCCCGGAAGCACTGGGTGTTGACTTAACAGATAAAAAGCGTTATCCTTTCTTCTGGACGTAGGGGAAAATTCGAGTAATTAAATAATTAATACACATACTTATTAATTTATCAAATTAATTAACACTAACTAGAAAATTTTAAATTTATTTCGTTGTGATATTTACGCCGCCCTACGTCGTATAAAGAATGACTAGACAAAGTAGGCGAATACCAAACATACTTAGAAATTATAAACTAGTCCACCTGTTAAAACAACTAAAATGTAAATAAATAATTAGTTAATAAAACTACTCGATGCAGTATAGGTATTACCCCATATAAAATTAAAAGAGAGAATTAATAAACATAAATGTATATATTTATTTACAGGTTTTTACAGATACACAAAAAGAAAAAAGCATCAAAATCAAGAATTTAAGTAAATTATTATAAAAGTATAAATCATTAAATGATTAATGAGCCAGTAACTGACCCTACTGAAACACTTAAGTTCTTTTGATATAGTCGCACGTAATAAGGTGCGAAATAAAAATTGTATTAAATGAGTCACTAGATGTTCTACTAATATTATATTAAAAAAAATAAAGGTTAGACAATTTCTCTGTACCTTCCAGGTTCAACCTTGACATTTTTATATTTTTGTAATACACAAAAAAGGGTATAATCAGCTAGGTACATCTTACCTTCAGAACACCTCTGATACCTACGACAATCCTATCACAGAAACGGTGTAGGCACGGTGCCCTTCCTTGTTGGAGTATAAGACACTGTTTAAATAAATTCATTCGAGGAGTCACCTTTCTTTTGGAGCACGAGATCAGTGATGTTTTTATACATTTTTTTAAATTGTAGAATACCAAAAAAAAAATATGTTGCATCTCCCTCTCTCTAGAATCCAATGTCCGTATCCTTCTCTTTTTCCTCCGGGGTTTTTTTTCCAAACCCCCTCGAAAATATAGGGCTCTCTTTCCCCCTTCTGCTGACAATCTCCATTCGGCACTTTTGAACAAACGACTATTCCCCATGTCTCATGTTCTTCCTGACCTACATTTGGGCACCGCCTTCATGTGCCACAGGTCCTGTTCCCGTGGGGACGCCGGCCGTCCCCCCACCGTAAATACGCTGTCCATATGATGCCATCTGCATGCGACAAGCTGTAATTTTTTTAAATTGTAAATCTGTCTTCTGTAAGAATTATCAGTGTTAGATTTACAGACCAGTGCCTATGAAAGTATAATAAAAAATCTACCATATGGATGGCCATATTCTTTTTTCCCATACGATTGTAGGAAAATACACTTGGAAAATGTAGATATTATTGTTTCCCCATACAAAAAATAAATACATACATTATAAAATAAGATCAATAATTAATTCATAGAAAATTACTCATAAATATGCATATTACAAAATAAGATCAATAATTAATTCATAGACGATCGCTAATAAATATGTACATTATAAAATGAAATCATTAATTAATTTTGTGGAAAATAATTCGTGTAATAATGTCTTTTCTTTACTAATTGTAATCATTTTTTTGAAAAAATGGGTGTGGTTTATATCTGACCACCAACCATAAATGTTTTCAAGACAGAAAATTCTGTTTAACGAAATTATTGGGAGCCATACCTCCACCTAAATTTTGACATTTATTTATTTATTTATTTTAAGCTTTGATCAATTTGAAATTATTTAAAGAATTAATTTATTAATTCCTTATTTTCCAATTATTTAAAGAAATGAGACAACTCAGACCTTTCCCTCTATGTATCTTTTTTTACCGTCTCCGGTAGTAGCAGTAATTTATAACTATTAAAATTGTTGAAGTTATTAATTTTGGTAAATTAATAAAACGAAAACGAAAAAATCTCTTAGGTTAAAATAAAAACATTTTTTCTTGGAGTACATGAAGAATTATGTTTGTGCCATAATTTCCAATTATTTATTAAATAAAATTGGACTGTGCTCCTCTACGGCCAGCAGCTTGTGTCTGTACGATGTACCGGGTAAACAGAGCCCGCCTTGCGCATGTGTATAATGATTCTGAGAACCTGGGACCGGAATTAGGCTTGCATAGTTCTACATCTTATATAAGAGATGAATAGATAAGGTTCACTTCCCTTCGTCAATAGGATATATTTTTTTCTTTTGTTAAGATTTTTTTACTGATTTAATGTATTTTATAATCTGTATTTACGGCCTCTCTGATTGATTTTTATTTATACGTTGTTTAAAAGAACAGTATTTGAAACATCGGTTTATTTAGAAAATTTTACTGAATTTCATTTATATCTATTTGATTTGTTTTAGCTATGAAGCGCATATAACATCATCATAGATTTTTTATATGTTAATATACGTATGTATCAAAAAAATATATGTATATATATATATATATATATATATATATATAACTAGTATAGTTTTTTGCGCGCTTCATACCTAAAGAATATGCAGGGCTGTTATAATTAAAGTTCACCTATTCAGAAGGCTCTAGAGCCGGCTCTATGACTACAAACGAAACAAAATTTCACTAGTACGTAGTTGAAGAGATGCGCTCTGCGAAAATCGAAAAAAAAATTAGTTAAATTTTTTGTCAATAGGTGGCGCTGCGCCAATATTTAAGCCGATATTTGCAGATTACTTTATTTTATAAAAAACAAAATACAGGAAATTTTATTTCACAGTTGGTAAAGGTAAACTTTTTCAGATTCGTTATATCAATTTCGGTCAATCCAGATGAAACACACAAAATCACAAAATTTCACCCAACGCTTGAAAAAGATCACATTTTATTCAAATTTTCGACGAACGACGTCAAAGTGACGTCGCAACTTCGAAAACTTGAAATACCCTTCTAATCACCTGACGATTTAAAACTTGCTGATAAAGCGTGTCTGTGATTTCTTTGACACTGGAACCGTTGATTGTTTCTAAAATGCATTTGAATCTACGCTTTGTGGAGAATGGTAACTTTGAAAGAAAAGGCACTTCTTGTAAAGTTATTTTATCAAAATAACAGCAACGCAGCTGCAGCTCTTCGAGAATTCCGGAAACTAAAAGATGTTCGACGTGGACGAATGTCGGATCGTGGAGTTCACAAAATGATTAAAAAGTTTGAGGAAACAGGAAAACTCGACATTCTTCCTGACAGAGGATGAAAAAAGATAGACATTTCTAGCATTAAAGATATTGCTACTGCTTCCGTGGAGTTAGCAAGCCAGTCATCATTTAGTAATGCAAGTGTGCCAGCTATTGTGAATGAAGTCGATATGCTGATTTCCACTGTGAGAAAAGTGATGCATCAAATTTTGCGCTACTATCCATACAAGATTCAGAGGGTGCAACAACTAATACAGGGTGATACCGAAAGTCGGCTAACATTTTCACTACAGTTTCTTGCACGAATGAATGTGGACAATTCTTGGCCCTGGAATATTCTATGGACTGATGAAGCGCATTTTTATTTAAACGGCAAAGTGAACACACGCAACTGTCGAATTTGAGCGAAAGAGAATCCTAATGTTGTCCAAGAAGTTCCATTGCATGCAGCTAAAGTGACGGTGTGGTGCGGTTTCACAGCTACGTTTATGATAGGGCCATATTTTTTTGAGGAACTAACATCCACAGGACCCATTACATGTTCCGTAAATGGGAGAAGGTATCTCAATATGCTGTCAAATTTTCTGATTCCCGAGCTGCAACAGCGAGGCTGCCTTCAAAATATCATGTTTATGCAAGACGGTGCTTCGCCGCACATTACTAGAGCAGTTCGGACTTTTTTAACAAGCCATTTTACAGAAGACCGCATCATAAGTCGTTATTTTCAAACAGTCTGGCCACCACGATCGCCTGATCTAACACCATGCGATTTTTGGTTGTGGGGTTTTTTGAAAGATTCTGTATCTAAAGACAGATGCCAGACAATCTCTGATCTGAAAGACAGTATTAGACTTCATATTCGCTCAATCTCACGGGACAGTTTACGCAATGCTGTAGAAAGCACAATTCTGAGAATGGAATGCGTTATTGAAAATGGTGGAGGATTCATTGAGCATGCGTAATGTTATTCTTCGTTATTTCCTCGCTGCCGAGCGACATGTTTTATTTTTGTTGATGCAGATTACATCACATGAAATTATATTCATTTTTCTGTATTGTTTGGAGTCATAGGTCAGGCTCTAGAGCTGCCTGATTAGGTAAACTTTAATTATAACAATTCGCAGTTCGCCGAAGTTTGTTGAAACTTTTAAATTTGTGTGCTTCGTCTGGATTGACTGAAATTAATATAATGAATCTGCAAACATCTCCTTAAATATTGGCGCAGCGCCACCTACTGACGAAAAATGTAACTATTTTTTTTCAGTTTTCGCAGAGCGCATCTCTTCAACTACGTACTAGTGAAATTTGGTTTCGTTTGGAGCCATAGAACCGGCTCTAGAACCTTCTGAAAGGCGAACTTTAATTATAACAACCCTGTATAATTTATATACATGAAATTTTTCAAAATAAACCTTTGTTTCTGATCTTGTATAATACATTTAATCCATCTTCAAGAAAAAATAATCAATCAGAGAAGCGGTAAATAGAGATCTTATATTATTTAAAAGTCTAAACTTCTTGATCAAACATTTTTATCTCATCTACCCATCTCTTTTAAAACATATTTCGATACAATGCATTATGGTTTTGAACGATGAAGTGATCTGTATTTTTCTATAATTTGAGTACAAAATGTCGGAGCATAGAAACAAAAATAAGAAAAAATAAAAATTACTTTTTACTAACATCCTGAGTTTTTTAGAAACTCTGTTAAAGTTTCCTTCGTGATCATGTGAAAACTTTATTTTAAATACTGTGTCGTCATATTCAAAAACTTTTAATTCGAATAAAGCTTATAAAACACGAAAAATAAATTGATATTTTATTAATAGTTCCCGCAATTCTGTTTTTTTTTCTACCCAATTTGTTTGGTACTTTAAGTTCACGTTTCATTACAATAGAATAAATCACGCGATTACGATAATTTCTGTTTATCTGTAAAACTGACATGAAAATCTGGATTAAGAATTAAAAAATCCATAAAAATCTGTTTTTTCTTTTACAAAATTGGTAAAAATACTACAGTAGGAAATAAATGCTGACTAATATTCAACGCACTATATGGCAAAAATTTAATCAACTCGATCTGCAGGAAAAGCAAAATTTGTATCAACGCGAGTAGTAAGATAGTGGGGGTTCAACGGCCACAGGCTCAGCCGCAGCTGAGCAACCGTGCAACCGATAGTGCATTGTTCAGAATCAACCCTCTTTTTCTTGCAATAATCTTTTCATCTCATTTTGTTGATACATCTGATATTTTATTAAAAAGGTTTGTGTGTAAGAGTATGTTTTAAAAAGCATATATGTCTTATAGTTATTATAAATAGTTCTCTTTGTGTGTGTATATGTGTGTGGGTATGTATGTGTGTAACAAATAGTTCTCTTTATGTGTGTATGTATGTGTCTGTGTGTGACAAATAGTTCTCTTTATGTGTGTGTATATATGTATGTGTGTGTGTGTGTGTGCGACAAATAGTTCTATGTGTGTGTATGTATGACTGTCTGTCTGTTTAAAACTATGTTTATATGTAGTTGCGTATGTTTATGCGAAAAGTTTATGATAATTTAAAATATATATAACTTAATTTTATGTTAAAAAAAAGATTTAAAAATTGAAACTCAATTTAAAAAAAAATAAATTAAAAATAAAAAGGTAAATTAAAAAAAATAAGAAGAAAAAAATAAATAAAATAAAATTTTTAGAAAAAGATTTAAAAAAAAAAAATTAATTGAAACTTAACTTTAAAAAATATATATCAAAGTTTAAAAAATAAAAAAAGTAAAGTTAAAAAAAAAATAAAACATCTTAAGAAAAAGCTAAGAAAAAAAAAGAAGTAACAAAAGTTTTAAGAAATTCACAAGTTAACAAAAATGTTATAAATCTTTCACTATTATTACTTTAACGTATTTCATAACTTATAAAAATATTGTACTAACCTTTTGACACACGGTTAACGCTTTAGATTGATTCAAAAAGCATTTTGTAATATTTTTCAGCTAGGTAACCGGTTTTTATAACATGGTAAACCGTTTTGAAAAGTGTAAACGTCATAAGACTATGTGCGTGTATGTGCAGAGGTAAAACTATATATTTATATCATTCATAAACTAGAAAAAAATTGGAAAGAATATTAAAAACATGTAAAAATATAATGTATAATAATAATAATAAAAAAAAAACCCTTTAGAAAATTACAAAGCAGTAAAAAAAAAAAAAAGTTTAAAACTGTATATGGTAAAAAAAAATACATATGTTTGCATATGTGGGTGATTGTACGTATGGGTAGAATACATTTCAATAAAGTTCACATACGTAGCATTCTACGAGAAATGCTTGTGTAGAAGTTTTAAAAAGTACACATATTTAAAATTAACATAAAAAAAAATACAGAAAAGTTTTATTTACCGTAGAGTATTTACATCACGATTCAACATTTTTCTTGATAATCACAATCTTGATCAATTTCATAATATCCATCTGCTGAGCTAGTTATTCCATCGTCTAGCAAGTAACGCTTATCATCAAAAGGACTTAAGCTAATTTTATTCTGAGCTAATGTATATAAGTTGTAAGATTCCTCATCGATCCATGTCTGCATGTCCATGCTTGTTTTTAGTTGTCGCAGGTATTCTTTAAACCTTCATATCTGTTTCCCTATCAAACCTATCTTTATATCTGTTTCCTATCAAACAATTTGTGTAGACATACCTTGTACATCGATGAAATCGCCTAAACTGTACATACAAAAATTATATTAAACTAATATATTTCTTTAATAGTTTAAAATATATATGTATGATTGCACTAAAAAGTCTCAACCATATCTAACGCATGCTAACAAGTACATCTAAAACCCCACAAAAATATTCATGATTCTTCTTTATGTAGATTCTTTGACATAGAACAGTTTAAAATGAGTACACATACATAAAATTTGCGATTTTTATTGAAACAAAACAATTTTTAGAAAGGATATATTTACATATATCTACAGATCAATTTTGCGTAATTAAAAAAAATATATGTAAATTCTCAGCTTTTAAGCCTTGATTAGTTTCTCACTGATCATAGGGTAAACTAATACATATTTCATCTATAAAGTATATATTTGATCATCAAAAGGACTTCGTATAATTTTCTTTTAAGGTAATATTTATAAGTTACGCATATCTAAGACGATTCGTGTTTGCTACTACATACTTGTTTTAGTTGCTGTAGGCATTCTTTAAAAAAAAAAAAAAAAAAAAATCCATATCTGATTTTCTGTTGGACAATCTATGTTTACACCTCTTTTGCTAATTTATTTTATGCTTGTATCAATAGCAAAGAATACATTTTTAATTACAATATAAGAAGTCAGTGTCAGTTTCGTCTCTAAGTTTGTGGTAATTATATAAATCTACACGTTTCTTTATTAATTGAAAATGCATATATGCATGATTGTATTAAAAAATCCTAACCATATCGAACATATACTAAAAGCGCAATTGAAATTTCATAAGTATATACATAAATATTTTATTAAACCAATTTTTACCACCTAATAGTTTTAACATATATAAGTTATTTTTGTTGGCAACCTGCCCTCCTCTTTTATATCGTAAATTGATAATACAAAAATCTCATATACATACACATGCCCATTAAAACATCTTTTACACTTATTTGATATCTAAATGTTTTAATTATGTAAAAGTGATTTTATTTAAAATGTCTACCTATTTCTTTCAAATATTAAATATAATACCTAATAATTTCATCATATTCATATACACAATTCTATTAAATCAAAATTCATCATCAGCTAAAAGTATTGAATTTGTATAAATATTCTGATTAATACCCCCACTCAAATTTAACAAACGCTTAAAATATTCTCATTACTACATATGATTTTCTTTAAAATCACAATACTTAATATTCTATATATTACAGTCTTAATTACATACCTTCAAAATTCAAACAAACAAATATTAAAAAGATGAATAAATAAATCCTTAAACTATTTTTTTTAAATAAAATCATTACTATATTTTCTGTTTTGTAGAATTGGTTTATTTCAAACATTCAAATTCAAATTTTAAAAACTCGTTTTAAATTTCCGTAATTTTATAATAAAAGTAGTTATGTAAATCTTCCCAGTAAAATGTCTAATCTTATAACGGTTAAAGTAAACATACAATTTAAAAGTACCCTGTAAAAGTAGTATAGAAAATAAGTTTAATATATTTTCTTTTTATAAAATTATTAATATAATGCCGGATTAATGTGTATTTTGATAAATACAGTATATTGTTGAAAAAAAAAATCTTATCTTGAAATTATCTATCGTTTTTTTTAATATAGTAATACATATTTATAATTCAGCTAACCTTTTCTTCTAAATCAATATTCATAATTACATTTTTTAAAAATAGACTTATGTCATCTTAAATCAAGTAAAATAGATATTTTACTATATATATATATTACAGTCGAAAACTTTTTTTAATACCATTTTACCATGAAGAATATAAAAAATATTTATACAATTAAAAATTTTAAAAACTTAGACAGAAATGAAAACCAAATTGGTGTTCAAATATTTTATTAAAACCAGATTGTAGTTTAGGTGTTCTAGACTTTACATTAGATAAAAACATTTCTTCCGTTTCACACTCATCGTATATACATAGGATGTTGGGTACGCATATGTTGTTTCAGTTCATAATTTCGTCCCAACAGTTTATGACAAACACTACAACTAGGTCGAAAATTTTGATGTGACCTTACATGTCGCTGGAAGTTACACTTTTGAAATATCTGACCACAATCATTACACTGAAATGTAGACAACGCTCCACTATCATGAGCTTCCAAATGTCTTTTTAAATTCGATTTTCTCCCAAAGGCTCTTTGACATATATCACATATATATGGCTTTATATTTAAGTGAATCTTAACGTGTTGATGCAAATTAAAATATGTTGAAAAAACTTTGCCACAGGTGGGGCAAACATGCTTCTTTTCCACATTCGTAGGGGTCACAGTCTTTAAAGAAACATCCTCTTCAACTTGTTGATTAAAATTGAAAGTACTTTGAGATATAGTGTCTTTTTCTGTAAAAACTTCAGGGACTTCAACATGCTGTAATAATCCAACAATATCATGTGTTTTTAAATGTCTTTTTAAATTCGAATTTCTCCCAAAGGCTCTTGGACATATATCACATATATACGGCTTTATATTTAAGTGAATCTTCTTAACATGCTGCTTCAAATTATTCCTTCGGATAAAAACTTGATCACATTCATCACACTTAAATGTAGACTGTCCACCAGTATTATGGGTTTCTGAATGTCTTAACAAGTCCGATTTCCTTCTAAAACACTTTCCGCAAGTTTCACAGGAAAACGACTTTTCATTAATATGAATCTTAACATGCTGATTTAAATTAGAATATGTTGAAAAAACTTTGCCACAGGTGGGGCAAACATGCTTCTTTTCCACATTTGTAGGGGTCACAGTCTTTAAAGAAACATCCTCTTCAGCTTGTTGATTACAATTGGAAGAACTTTGAGATATAGTATCTTTTTCTGTAAGAACTTCATCGAATCCATCATGCTGTAACAATCCAACACTATCATGTGTTTTTAAATGTCTTTGTAGGTTTGATCTTCGATAAAAAGACTTCTGGCAGCTATTACAAGTATATAATTTCTCGCCAGAATGAATTTTCATATGACGGTTCAGATTAGAAATGCTCGAAAAATCTTTACCGCAGGTAAAACAGCTAAACATCTTCTTAGCAGATACAGAATCTCCCACAATCGGGGTTTCATCAATAGGCATATCAACATCCATAATATAAAATTAATAAAAAAAAAAAACTTTAACTCTTAATAGCAAACAACAGCGATTCGCACTGATAAAAAGCGGGAGCAATTTAAAACACGTTTAACCACTAGCGATATGAATCCTCAAATGATGAAAATCCTAATTTTTCCCCGTCTATTTATACCGACCAGAAGGCAAAGTTGAGTTGGAGTATTGCTTGATATGATTGTTATTAAAACGCGTCATACGATTTCGGGGGCCTATAAGTTTCTTTCCCCTCTTTATAATATAACATAATTAAACAGATAAACCCGAATGTATACAAATTTAAATTCGTAAATTATAATATATCACAAAATATAAAAAATCCTACAGAATAAAAATAGAATTTAGCACTTACCCCAAAAAACACGTCCACTTTGAGTGTTAGTCTTCACTTAACTAATCTTTCTTCCTTATCTTTAGTAGGGGGCGCTGCCATCGCCGCGAGAGGCACTGCCCGTCCTCCGGTTTGTGACGTCATTTCCGGTTTGAGATAAGAATAAACCTTAAATACACGCGCTTAGTCATTCTTCCTTCCCTCTTTCGCGCTAGTAGTTGTCAGTTTCTTGTTTAGACGTGTTGGGTGACATCATTACGTGTTTGCTATAAGAACAAAATTATCCCCTTATCAACAGGTAAAAAGCTGCGCTTCAGTGACGTCATAAGTGTTATGACATAGCTGATAACGGTAAGATTAGCTGATAAAAATTTGTACTAATCATCTATTTCTCTTCAAGTCATTGCACGAGACGGGTGAGCTCCAACAGCTGTACATAAGGTAAGAGTAATTTATATATTATAATAGGATTTTAAATTAATTTAGTAGATGTTACAATTTGATATTTAAAAAATTTCATGTTAAACGATATGATTATATGTTGTTCATCATACTAAATCCACAAATTTTAATTCGAAAGAAATATTATTAAAATTATAATCTAAAATAAATTAGCGAAAATGCATAACAAATCTCAACAAAAAGAAGCTAATTATAAAAGGAAATGTACAAAGTTTATAAATTTACACATGTGTTAAACGCGTTTACAAACCTTATCATAGGCAAAAGTCTAATTCCACCAGACTATTTGTTATAAGTTTAACTATAAGTCAACATGTTAGATATTTGTGAAAAGGAATCTTATGATTTCTAATTTTCCAAGTTCAGTTTCAATCATATTGTAAAAGGATAATTCAAACTTTGAGATTATCTATAGTAAAATACTTAAATTAAAATGTATTTTTGATAGTTTAATATTTATAAACTACAACTTTGACTACTTTTTAAAATGTTTGCCTGATAGAAAACTGTGATAACATGTCTATGTTTGAATTTTTCTGATAACATGCCAATGCCTGAATTTTTCTGACAACTTGTCTGTGTTTGAATTTTTCTGATAACATGTCTGTGCTTGAATTTTTCTGCTAACATGTCTGTGTTTAAATTTTTCTTATAACATGTCTATGTTTAATTTTTCTCTTCTTTTGAAATGTATAAACTTTTACTATACATGTCTTTCGATTTCATTGAAGAAAAAAGTGATCGATCAACTTTATCAAACCATTTTAATGTTAATATTTTTAAACGAATACGATAATCAGATAAAAATATATGTAGCTAATTCATATTATTCCACTAAACATTGCAAAACAAAAAAAATTTTAAAAAATTTTTATACTTCAGCATTCAAAAATTGCCAATATGCACATCCTAATACTAAAAAACAATCCTTATCTTGGAGTATTTCCTGTAACAAAATCTAAAAATTTCATATCAACAAGACCCAAGTTAAAAACTTTACCTCTGAACCTAATACCAATTTTTAATCTCAGAATGATAAAACTCAGAATTTTTTTAGAAAGTTACTTCTAAAACATCTCATAGATGGCGCTGTTGAAAAAATCAACTCAAAGTTGTTTAAAAAACATTAATAAAATAAATCTAACTTTAAACTATCATCAAACTCCCCAAAAATCACTTCCAATTATAAATATTCTAAAATAATTAAAACTTATAAAATCGCTCATAGGGGGCGCTGCTGCGAAAAAATCATTTCGAAACTTGTTTAAAATACATTAAAAAACTAAATCTAACTTTAATCTATCATCAAACTCCAAAAAAATCGCTTTCAATTAGAAATATTTTAAAATAATTAAAACTTCTAAAGCCGTTCATAGGGGGCGCTGCTGCGAAAAAATCATTTCGAAACTTGTTTAAAATACATAAAAGAAAAAATCTCACTTTAAACTATCATCAAACTCCAGAAAAATCACTTACAATTAGAAATATTTAAAAATAATTAAAACTTCTAAAACCGTTCATAGGGGGCGCTGCTGTAAAAAAAGCATTTCGAAACTTATAAAAAATAATTCATTACTTGATTACATCATTTTCATAAAAAAAATTTCATCAAAATATCAATAAACAAACAGTAGTAGAAGAACAAGAGTTAGACTCCAGCAGGCGCTGTGTGCGTGGTGGAGGTGGGTACCGGAAGTAAGCCTGCTGAGCTACACACTCATTCTTCTACTACTGTTTGTTTATTGATATTTTGATGAAATTTTTTTTATGAAAATGATGTAATCAAGTAATGAATTATTTTTTATAAGTTTCGAAATGCTTTTTTTACAGCAGCGCCCCCTATGAACGGTTTTAGAAGTTTTAATTATTTTTAAATATTTCTAATTGTAAGTGATTTTTCTGGAGTTTGATGATAGTTTAAAGTGAGATTTTTTCTTTTATGTATTTTAAACAAGTTTCGAAATGATTTTTTCGCAGCAGCGCCCCCTATGAATGGCTTTAGAAGTTTTAATTATTTTAAAATATTTCTAATTGAAAGCGATTTTTCTGGAGTTTGATGATAGATTAAAGTTAGATTTAGTTTTTTAATGTATTTTAAACAAGTTTCGAAATGATATTTTCGCAGCAGCGCCCCCTATGAGCGATTTTATAAGTTTTAATTATTTTAGAATATTTATAATTGGAAGTGATTTTTGGGGAGTTTGATGATAGTTTAAAGTTAGATTTATTTTATTAATGTTTTTTAAACAACTTTGAGTTGATTTTTTCAACAGCGCCATCTATGAGATGTTTTAGAAGTAACTTTCTAAAAAAATTCTGAGTTTTATCATTCTGAGATTAAAAATTGGTATTAGGTTCAGAGGTAAAGTTTTTAACTTGGGTCTTGTTGATATGAAATTTTTAGATTTTGTTACAGGAAATACTCCAAGATAAGGATTGTTTTTTAGTATTAGGATGTGCATATTGGCAATTTTTGAATGCTGAAGTATAAAAATTTTTTAAAATTTTTTTTGTTTTGCAATGTTTAGTGGAATAATATGAATTAGCTACATATATTTTTATCTGATTATCGTATTCGTTTAAAAATATTAACATTAAAATGGTTTGATAAAGTTGATCGATCACTTTTTTCTTCAATGAAATCGAAAGACATGTATAGTAAAAGTTTATACATTTCAAAAGAAGAGAAAAATTAAACATAGACATGTTATAAGAAAAATTTAAACACAGACATGTTAGCAGAAAAATTCAAGCACAGACATGTTATCAGAAAAATTCAAACACAGACAAGTTGTCAGAAAAATTCAGGCATTGGCATGTTATCAGAAAAATTCAAACATAGACATGTTATCACAGTTTTCTATCAGGCAAACATTTTAAAAAGTAGTCAAAGTTGTAGTTTATAAATATTAAACTATCAAAAATACATTTTAATTTAAGTATTTTACTATAGATAATCTCAAAGTTTGAATTATCCTTTTACAATATGATTGAAACTGAACTTGGAAAATTAGAAATCATAAGATTCCTTTTCACAAATATCTAACATGTTGACTTATAGTTAAACTTATAACAAATAGTCTGGTGGAATTAGACTTTTGCCTATGATAAGGTTTGTAAACGCGTTTAACACATGTGTAAATTTATAAACTTTGTACATTTCCTTTTATAATTAGCTTCTTTTTGTTGAGATTTGTTATGCATTTTCGCTAATTTATTTTAGATTATAATTTTAATAATATTTCTTTCGAATTAAAATTTGTGGATTTAGTATGATGAACAACATATAATCATATCGTTTAACATGAAATTTTTTAAATATCAAATTGTAACATCTACTAAATTAATTTAAAATCCTATTATAATATATAAATTACTCTTACCTTATGTACAGCTGTTGGAGCTCACCCGTCTCGTGCAATGACTTGAAGAGAAATAGATGATTAGTACAAATTTTTATCAGCTAATCTTACCGTTATCAGCTATGTCATAACACTTATGACGTCACTGAAGCGCAGCTTTTTACCTGTTGATAAGGGGATAATTTTGTTCTTATAGCAAACACGTAATGATGTCACCCAACACGTCTAAACAAGAAACTGACAACTACTAGCGCGAAAGAGGGAAGGAAGAATGACTAAGCGCGTGTATTTAAGGTTTATTCTTATCTCAAACCGGAAATGACGTCACAAATCGGAGGACGGGCAGTGCCTCTCGCGGCGATGGCAGCGCCCCCTACTAAAGATAAGGAAGAAAGATTAGTTAAGTGAAGACTAACACTCAAAGTGGACGTGTTTTTTGGGGTAAGTGCTAAATTCTATTTTTATTCTGTAGGATTTTTTATATTTTGTGATATATTATAATTTACGAATTTAAATTTGTATACATTCGGGTTTATCTGTTTAATTATGTTATATTATAAAGAGGGGAAAGAAACTTATAGGCCCCCGAAATCGTATGACGCGTTTTAATAACAATCATATCAAGCAATACTCCAACTCAACTTTGCCTTCTGGTCGGTATAAATAGACGGGGAAAAATTAGGATTTTCATCATTTGAGGATTCATATCGCTAGTGGTTAAACGTGTTTTAAATTGCTCCCGCTTTTTATCAGTGCGAATCGCTGTTGTTTGCTATTAAGAGTTAAAGTTTTTTTTTTTATTAATTTTATATTATGGATGTTGATATGCCTATTGATGAAACCCCGATTGTGGGAGATTCTGTATCTGCTAAGAAGATGTTTAGCTGTTTTACCTGCGGTAAAGATTTTTCGAGCATTTCTAATCTGAACCGTCATATGAAAATTCATTCTGGCGAGAAATTATATACTTGTAATAGCTGCCAGAAGTCTTTTTATCGAAGATCAAACCTACAAAGACATTTAAAAACACATGATAGTGTTGGATTGTTACAGCATGATGGATTCGATGAAGTTCTTACAGAAAAAGATACTATATCTCAAAGTTCTTCCAATTGTAATCAACAAGCTGAAGAGGATGTTTCTTTAAAGACTGTGACCCCTACAAATGTGGAAAAGAAGCATGTTTGCCCCACCTGTGGCAAAGTTTTTTCAACATATTCTAATTTAAATCAGCATGTTAAGATTCATATTAATGAAAAGTCGTTTTCCTGTGAAACTTGCGGAAAGTGTTTTAGAAGGAAATCGGACTTGTTAAGACATTCAGAAACCCATAATACTGGTGGACAGTCTACATTTAAGTGTGATGAATGTGATCAAGTTTTTATCCGAAGGAATAATTTGAAGCAGCATGTTAAGAAGATTCACTTAAATATAAAGCCGTATATATGTGATATATGTCCAAGAGCCTTTGGGAGAAATTCGAATTTAAAAAGACATTTAAAAACACATGATATTGTTCGATTATTACAGCATGTTGAAGTCCCTGAAGTTTTTACAGAAAAAGACACTATATCTCAAAGTACTTTCAATTTTAATCAACAAGTTGAAGAGGATGTTTCTTTAAAGACTGTGACCCCTACGAATGTGGAAAAGAAGCATGTTTGCCCCACCTGTGGCAAAGTTTTTTCAACATATTTTAATTTGCATCAACACGTTAAGATTCACTTAAATATAAAGCCATATATATGTGATATATGTCAAAGAGCCTTTGGGAGAAAATCGAATTTAAAAAGACATTTGGAAGCTCATGATAGTGGAGCGTTGTCTACATTTCAGTGTAATGATTGTGGTCAGATATTTCAAAAGTGTAACTTCCAGCGACATGTAAGGTCACATCAAAATTTTCGACCTAGTTGTAGTGTTTGTCATAAACTGTTGGGACGAAATTATGAACTGAAACAACATATGCGTACCCAACATCCTATGTATATACGATGAGTGTGAAACGGAAGAAATGTTTTTATCTAATGTAAAGTCTAGAACACCTAAACTACAATCTGGTTTTAATAAAATATTTGAACACCAATTTGGTTTTCATTTCTGTCTAAGTTTTTAAAATTTTTAATTGTATAAATATTTTTTATATTCTTCATGGTAAAATGGTATTAAAAAAAGTTTTCGACTGTAATATATATATATAGTAAAATATCTATTTTACTTGATTTAAGATGACATAAGTCTATTTTTAAAAAATGTAATTATGAATATTGATTTAGAAGAAAAGGTTAGCTGAATTATAAATATGTATTACTATATTAAAAAAAACGATAGATAATTTCAAGATAAGATTTTTTTTTTCAACAATATACTGTATTTATCAAAATACACATTAATCCGGCATTATATTAATAATTTTATAAAAAGAAAATATATTAAACTTATTTTCTATACTACTTTTACAGGGTACTTTTAAATTGTATGTTTACTTTAACCGTTATAAGATTAGACATTTTACTGGGAAGATTTACATAACTACTTTTATTATAAAATTACGGAAATTTAAAACGAGTTTTTAAAATTTGAATTTGAATGTTTGAAATAAACCAATTCTACAAAACAGAAAATATAGTAATGATTTTATTTAAAAAAAATAGTTTAAGGATTTATTTATTCATCTTTTTAATATTTGTTTGTTTGAATTTTGAAGGTATGTAATTAAGACTGTAATATATAGAATATTAAGTATTGTGATTTTAAAGAAAATCATATGTAGTAATGAGAATATTTTAAGCGTTTGTTAAATTTGAGTGGGGGTATTAATCAGAATATTTATACAAATTCAATACTTTTAGCTGATGATGAATTTTGATTTAATAGAATTGTGTATATGAATATGATGAAATTATTAGGTATTATATTTAATATTTGAAAGAAATAGGTAGACATTTTAAATAAAATCACTTTTACATAATTAAAACATTTAGATATCAAATAAGTGTAAAAGATGTCTTAATGGGCATGTGTATGTATATGAGATTTTTGTATTATCAATTTACGATATAAAAGAGGAGGGCAGGTTGCCAACAAAAATAACTTATATATGTTAAAACTATTAGGTGGTAAAAATTGGTTTAATAAAATATTTATGTATATACTTATGAAATTTCAATTGCGCTTTTAGTATATGTTCGATATGGTTAGGATTTTTTAATACAATCATGCATATATGCATTTTCAATTAATAAAGAAACGTGTAGATTTATATAATTACCACAAACTTAGAGACGAAACTGACACTGACTTCTTATATTGTAATTAAAAATGTATTCTTTGCTATTGATACAAGCATAAAATAAATTAGCAAAAGAGGTGTAAACATAGATTGTCCAACAGAAAATCAGATATGGATTTTTTTTTTTTTTTTTTTTTTTTTAAAGAATGCCTACAGCAACTAAAACAAGTATGTAGTAGCAAACACGAATCGTCTTAGATATGCGTAACTTATAAATATTACCTTAAAAGAAAATTATACGAAGTCCTTTTGATGATCAAATATATACTTTATAGATGAAATATCTATTAGTTTACCCTATGATCAGTGAGAAACTAATCAAGGCTTAAAAGCTGAGAATTTACATATATTTTTTTTAATTACGCAAAATTGATCTGTAGATATATGTAAATATATCCTTTCTAAAAATTGTTTTGTTTCAATAAAAATCGCAAATTTTATGTATGTGTACTCATTTTAAACTGTTCTATGTCAAAGAATCTACATAAAGAAGAATCATGAATATTTTTGTGGGGTTTTAGATGTACTTGTTAGCATGCGTTAGATATGGTTGAGACTTTTTAGTGCAATCATACATATATATTTTAAACTATTAAAGAAATATATTAGTTTAATATAATTTTTGTATGTACAGTTTAGGCGATTTCATCGATGTACAAGGTATGTCTACACAAATTGTTTGATAGGAAACAGATATAAAGATAGGTTTGATAGGGAAACAGATATGAAGGTTTAAAGAATACCTGCGACAACCAAAAACAAGCATGGACATGCAGACATGGATCGATGAGGAATCTTACAACTTATATACATTAGCTCAGAATAAAATTAGCTTAAGTCCTTTTGATGATAAGCGTTACTTGCTAGACGATGGAATAACTAGCTCAGCAGATGGATATTATGAAATTGATCAAGATTGTGATTATCAAGAAAAATGTTGAATCGTGATGTAAATACTCTACGGTAAATAAAACTTTTCTGTATTTTTTTTATGTTAATTTTAAATATGTGTACTTTTTAAAACTTCTACACAAGCATTTCTCGTAGAATGCTACGTATGTGAACTTTATTGAAATGTATTCTACCCATACGTACAATCACCCACATATGCAAACATATGTATTTTTTTTTACCATATACAGTTTTAAACTTTTTTTTTTTTTTACTGCTTTGTAATTTTCTAAAGGGTTTTTTTATTATTATTATTATTATACATTATATTTTTACATGTTTTTAATATTTTTTCCAATTTTTTTCTAGTTTATGAATGATATAAATATATAGTTTTACCTCTGCACATACACGCACATAGTCTTATGACGTTTACACTTTTCAAAACGGTTTACCATGTTATAAAAACCGGTTACCTAGCTGAAAAATATTACAAAATGCTTTTTGAATCAATCTAAAGCGTTAACCGTGTGTCAAAAGGTTAGTACAATATTTTTATAAGTTATGAAATACGTTAAAGTAATAATAGTGAAAGATTTATAACATTTTTGTTAACTTGTGAATTTCTTAAAACTTTTGTTACTTCTTTTTTTTTCTTAGCTTTTTCTTAAGATGTTTTATTTTTTTTTTAACTTTACTTTTTTTATTTTTTAAACTTTGATATATATTTTTTAAAGTTAAGTTTCAATTAATTTTTTTTTTTAAATCTTTTTCTAAAAATTTTATTTTATTTATTTTTTTCTTCTTATTTTTTTTAATTTACCTTTTTATTTTTAATTTATTTTTTTTTAAATTGAGTTTCAATTTTTAAATCTTTTTTTTAACATAAAATTAAGTTATATATATTTTAAATTATCATAAACTTTTTGCATAAACATACGCAACTACATATAAACATAGTTTTAAACAGACAGACAGTCATACATACACACACATAGAACTATTTGTCGCACACACACACACACACACATACATATATACACACACATAAAGAGAACTATTTGTCACACACAGACACATACATACACACATAAAGAGAACTATTTGTTACACACATACATACCCACACACATATACACACACAAAGAGAACTATTTATAATAACTATAAGACATATATGCTTTTTAAAACATACTCTTACACACAAACCTTTTTAATAAAATATCAGATGTACCAACAAAATGAGATGAAAAGATTATTGCAAGAAAAAGAGGGTTGATTCTGAACAATGCACTATCGGTTGCACGGTTGCTCAGCTGCGGCTGAGCCTGTGGCCGTTGAACCCCCACTATCTTACTACTAACGCGATCCGATGCAGAATTCTAGTCTGACGTGAGTCTTTTTTTTTCTCAATTCCTGGGACATTTTTGTTTTAAAATACCTATTCACATTAGGCTAACATACAAATGACGTGTTTCTACTTATTACACTCGAAAAAAATTTCATTCAACATTGAAGTACTTGTTGAAGCAAAAAAGGCAGAAGCACCAAAACAGGGTTCACTTGTGTGTTTTTGAAACTTTTTATTAATGAAACTTCAACAATGGTTCAACTTTTAACATTCGATAGCAACATGTAAGAGCTAATCAAAACAAATATCTCTGTGTACTCGCGATACGTCTTTAGAGCCCCATGCTGTCAGCTTGCTTCTATAGTATATAGAACCCTGGTTACAAGTCAAGAAGTGTCAGGTTCTAATCCCGCTCCAGACTTGAATACTTCTAGTGTTTCGGATTCTTATATAAGTAGATATCTCGGTCTGATTTCCTTGTTGCAAA
Source organism: Maratus michaelseni (assembly GCA_963931845.1). Classification (NCBI taxonomy): domain Eukaryota; kingdom Metazoa; phylum Arthropoda; class Arachnida; order Araneae; family Salticidae; genus Maratus; species Maratus michaelseni. Next base: position 373,847 of record CAWVPG010000151.1, on the reverse strand, counting down.
GGTTAACTGTATTTACTCTACGATTCAAAATATTACAAGATTATTGTTCAATATTTTACCTGTTTTCGTTGCTGCATTTTACCAGGTTATGACTTAACATTTTACTAGCTCATTGTTCAATATTTTACCAGTTTGTCGTTCTACATTTTACCAGGTTATGGATTAACATTTTACTAGCCCATTGTTCAATATTTTACCAGTTTGCCATTCTACATTTTACCAGGTTTTGGATTAACATTTTACTAGCTCATTGTTCAATATTTTACCAGTTTTCAGTTCTACATTTTACCAGGTTATGGCTTAACCTTTTACTAGCTCATTGAAAAACATTTTACCAGGTGGTGGTTCAATCTACACACTTTATGGTTCAACCACAGCACCAAATTTTGGAACAAGTTTTAAAAATCTTCTGGTAGAAAAATGTTTAGCAGCATGTTTTGACAAAAAATTAAGCCAAAATTTTAATTTTAACAATGTAATTTCTATTTCATAAAAATGTTAATGATGAAAAATTTTAAAAAGAACGAAAATTTCCCATATTCAGATTTTTTGCCGTTTTGGATTTGAAAGAAGGCAAAATGTTATTTATTATCCGAAATTTTACACTGATATATCCAATGATTTTTAATTCGGTAATTTAAAAATACAAAGTCGTGATTTATGAAAAAATCTCATTATTTATAAATCTACTAAAAATTATAAATTGTTTTGGAAATTTAAAACTTAATATTAAGTTTTAAGTAGTTAGTCATTTTATCAGTTCAATGTTTTTTGTTTCCAAAAATTAGAACACAAGCTCAAAAATAAAAAAATATCTGCAAAAAATGAATAAAACATTAACGTTTAACTAAAATGTAATCTAATATTATACTCTTATAATATATCGACTTATATCAACAATTAGACTGATAAATTGATTTTTTATGTTACTAAATCCTAATATTCAAAGGACTGTTTTAAAACTCTGAGCCATTTCTTATTACTTGCTTTCAAATTTCTGATTCTACAGGGTGTTCCAAAAGTCTCCGTACAACTTCAAAACATTTTTACAAAAAAAATAATAGGCCTACAGCAAAAATAATTACAACAGTGCATAGAGTAACTTAAAAAGTTTTTTTCTACTGCCTTAGTAAACTTCAATATGAGATCCTTTCGTAGCACAAAGAATATCAAGACGATATTCCAATTCAATCCACGAACGTTTTTCATGCTAATATCAACAGTAGCTACTGATGCTTGGATCTTTTGTTTCAATTCCATGAGACTATTAACTTTTGTTCAGATTTCATCAAACAGTTGTAACTACTGCTGATGTTAGCATGCTGAAACGCACTTGGATGGAATTGGAATATCGACTTGATATTCTTCGTGCAACGAAAGGATTTCATGTACAAGTATACTAAGGTAGTATAAAAAAAAACTTTTTAAGTTACTCTATGTACTGTTGTAATTATTTTTGCTGTAGGCCTAATATTTTTTTTTGTAATAAATTTTTGAAGTTATACGGAGACTTTTGAGACACCCTGTATATCCCTTCTGCTTCAATTTTTGGTCAAAGGTTCGTAATATAAATTTATTTGGTGTTTAAAATATAGCAATTTAATAATTTCTTAATTACCACAAATGATGTTACACATTTCCTTAAAAGAAAAGAGAGAAATCACATAATTGCAATGCAACATAATGTGTTCTTTCAATGCATTGACTTATATCCACCATTATTTTGAAACATATTATGTAATTATTGTTCCATATGTTTGTAATACATTATATTTATAAATTTTAATATTTAAGAAAATCTATATTAAACTCACCATCTGTAGTAGTAGCAACTCTTCTTTTTACTCGCCTGGAAATTTCTGATTCTGTATTTCTATTACTTAGAGTTTTGGTTACAATATGAGATTCATTTATTTCTCCATGTAAGCTGATATTTGTACTTAGAAAGTTCTCCTCTGTTCTAAATTTGTTGAAAAGATATTTCAGAGTTTCTGATAAAGATGAAAGTATACCTAAATAAATAATAAATATTTAGCATAAGGATTTACATAGTAATTCAACCTACATTTCTATAGTAATTGCAAAATAGTAGATATTTTCTAACAAATTTATATAATTGTGCTTATAATTTTATGCCTATAATTTTAATTAGAGTTGTGTTGTATCTACCAGTTCAAATATATTGTGTAAAAATAACTTATTTAAAATGAAAAAAAAACCTTTTTTTATATTCAAAAATATTATAAATTAGAATAAAAATAATTATATTCACATAAATCATATTTTACTTCTATCTCGTCTTATCCAATTATCTAGGTGAGAGGGGGGAACGTTTGAACTGGGGGCACCTTTGAACACTGTAAACATTTTCCTTGAAATAAATTATATTTTTGAAATATAGATGGCAGCACATTACTACTACTTCAATGCAACAATGATACAAAACTTTACCATTTTGCATGCACACTAGTGTCTGTGCAAGGTATGTATTTTTCTCTTTCTTCAATCTAGACCGGGAGGCGGCAGCACAGATAATCACCTCATCGAGTTCACGGCTGAAATTCAAGAATTAGTTAAAACTCGATTCAAAAATTGAAACGCAATCGGTCTGCCAAGTCATATCTTGGTGGAAAACACATGAAAACCCGATTTTAGCGGTTGACTCGTAGGTTTACCATTGTGTTTTCCTGCACCCTAAAGTATGAAAACATGGAGAACTGGGTGGAGGAAAACACAATGGTAAACCTACGAGTCAACCGCAAAAATCGGGTTTTCACGTGTTTTCCACCAAGATATGACTTGGCAGACCGATTGCGTTTTAATATGTGAATCGAGTTTTAACTAATTCTGGAATCTCAGCCGTGAACTCGATGAGGTGTTCTGTGCTGCCGCCTCCCGGTCTAATCTAAACTTAACAAAATAAAGTTGTAAGCTTTTTGTTGACAATCTGGTATCCCTCAAATTTTAATTGGTTGTTAAATATTTAAATAAAGATGTTAGCTTTAGCTTATAAGTTTTGTTTTATTGAAATTCTTAAACGTAATTGAGTAAATTGTTATAATGATAAACACCATGTGATGGGGCACAATTTAACAATTAAAACTATGACGTAAAGAGTTATAAATGTATCTAAATATTATTATTTTTGGATTTTTTTTAGAAGATGTGAAATTGAAGAGATTAATTAATAGTTATTATACTTAATATGAAAGTTGTACTGAAACAGGGCTGCCAACTACTACACATTAGGTGTAGAAACAACACTTTTTTTATCAAGTGGTTTATTAACATGAGGGTTTCTTTTCTTGTCATATATTTGGATTCTTTTTCATTTTTAAACATATATAAACTTTATTATGATTTAAAATATATATTATACTAGGGGGCCTGCCCTTTGCGAGCTACGCTTGCCAACACCCGCTCAGACTTCGAGGCCTCTAAAAACATGACAGCGTGCTATATTTTAAAAATATCGGTAAATCTGTAATTTGGTTGCCATGCTTTTAATGTTTTATTGGGACATTTTTGATTATCACGGCCTCATACACAGCTGTTGCGATAACTGACGACTGTTTTCGGGATTGATAAGTAAAATCAATTACAACTTGAAAACCAGCTTGTATAAAATGGTTAGGTTTAAATTGTGGCTACTTCTCGGACTTATAACAACGATCTGTATTCTATTCTTCCTTTGCGTTTAAGGATGAGAAAAATTCCATCTGCTTGTGAATAACATTAAGAACCACCTATTGAAAAGTACTATGTTATAGACATTTTCAGTAACAGGTTTTAATTTTCTCTCTATTTTAGTGCACCATCATGCATATTTTCATGTTATTTTAAATATGTAAATTATTTATTTTAATTAATATGTATATACGAATTTTCTAATAATTATTTATCATACAAAATTAATAAAATATTTTGTGCATGCTTGCCTGCATTTATTCGGCATCAATTGATGAGATATTTAAACAAATTTGCTATCCGTGATAATTTTACACCATGTTATGTCACTTGCATATTGTTCATAAGAAAATCGGGTACTTTTCCAGTATAGGATCCTTTGCTTTTAGGTTTGGCGTAATTCGAGCTTCAAAAAGGGATAGATTCGTTAATATACATAGATTTGTTGCCAAAAGTTATGAAAACAAACCCAATGAACTTTTGTTGCTTTTCTATTATAGGGGTCTTGACGCTTTTTTAAAAAGCTTGGCGGAAAAAACTAAGCAGGATAGAAAACCAAGCAGGATATTTTATTCTCCTTCCGTCCAGTTGGGCAATTATTATTTTATATATTCGTTTCAAATATCCGAATTAGTGATTTTATAAATTCGTTTAATTAAATTTTACGAAAAAATAACAAAATTATATCAATAAATAATAATTACTATTAATTCCTTTTCCCCCCCTTTCTTTTGCGTTTACATAAATGACGTCATTTGGATGAATTCAATCAAAATATTTTCAGTTTATAAATTAAATTAAATGCTGGCAGACGATTGAATCTTGACGATAGAAATGTGATTTTTTTTTTCAAATTTTCCTGAAAACATAATTTAATCACAATCTTGTCTTCATTATCGATTGAAATAAAAGATAAATTCAATTTCAATTTGAAAATGACGAATAAAAAGAAATCAATAATCCCTATCGGGATCCTTTTCAATTTTTTTCCCTTTTTTGTCACAAAAAACTGAGTAATTAGTTCCCATCATTACAGAAATGTCATTAAAATTAGAAAAAAATTAATATCTCGAAAACTAATTCCAATTTCAAAATTCTATTACCAGTTTTGACATCCTCGGATTTTTATGGACAATTGGTATTAATTTCACCATCAAGCGTTTAATATTTTATTAAAAATAGCCCTGAAACATAATCAGTCGTTTAGTCAGTCGTTTCATAAAATCGTTTCATAAATTCGTTTCATAAAATCGTTTCACAAATTCGTTTCATTAGGATTTTATATATATAGGGTAGATTGTGCAGGTCTTTGTATACTGCATGAAATATTTTAATTAAAAATATCTATTCACCCTACAAGATTAGAAGTTGATAATAGGTTTAAATATGAAAAAATCAATTTTGAAGCTTTGCACAGTTGTATAAGGATTTTATATTTTTATTAATGAACTTTTTCTTTATGTTGTGTGACATTTTAAAGTGTTTCATAAAAAAGGTAATTTTTTAATATCATCTTTTTAATATCTTCTTTAATTAATAATTTCAGTAAAATGTAGTTAATTTTATAATATCTTATATTTCTTAAAGATATGCTGTTTTTCATAAAAACTCTTAATATTTTCATATTTTGTTTATTTGTTCAAAGGTGCCCTTAGCTTGTTAAAAGGTACCTCTACATGGGGCAGGTTTGAACAGAAATCTCTCAGCTTTTTAAAACCTCACAATGTGTTAAATTTATTTGGAAAACTTTAAATTTTTTACTCTTATGATGAAGAAGTACATTGTTTTGCATATGTAATATTTAAAATGCAATAAATATAATTCAAGCAAGAAATGTGTTAATTTTCTAAAAAAATTTTCAAACGTGCCTCTCTCTCCCCTACTTACTTCCAATGTACACCAATGTTTCTATGTATATCCAATGTAAGTGCAAGAACCGTCTAACATTCTTGCTATATTCAACATCGAAAATAAATATCAAACCGAGACAGGTTGACAGGTTAACCTGTAGGAAGATTGTGCACAAAAGCATATAAAATTGAGTTATGTCAATCGATGAAATAAGAAATCCATAGAATATTAGCAGACTGTACAGATAGGGATAAAAAAAATCTTAGAAGAAGTTGTAACCGAAACAAACCAGCTGTAAAAGTGGCTGCAGACACGAAAATATTTCATAAACAGAGTTCGAGAAATATTACATCATATCTCTTTGGAGTCCATGAAATTATTTTGAAGAGAACATGTTCGTAAATGTGTACAGTCACGGAAATTGTATTAATGTTTTATCCGTTAATATTTTACATGATTAAGGAAAACAAGAGAAAGAAGTTATTTTTTTTTCATTGGTTATTAAAAAGTGATTAATCCAGTCCCTCGCATATTAAAGGCACTAGCTGTTTTCCGGGACGTCGTTCACGTAACATTAAAAGAAGAATAAATTAATAAATTAAGCAAAACATTTCACTCCCGATAATTAAACACATACTTAATTAACAAATATTTATCACATTTTATAGGAGAGATTTTATAGGAGCAGTATTTCTTTGTTATAGGGCACTAGACATAACTCAGTCTTAAAAAAGTGAATTTTTGTGCCAAGTAATACAAACAATCGTGAAAATGAAATTGCAACCAATAAAAAAAAGCAGTCAAAATTTAGAATTAAAATCCGGTTGTCAAACGTCGATTTACAAACGTGTCTCAATTGTACCAATATACTTCAAACCCTCGAGGCATAATTTTAATACTGGCAGAGGGAAAATGATGTTACTTTGGCGCAATCATATTAAATCTTTATTTTTTTATGAACGAAATTGCAACTTTCTTTTTTATAAATAAAGCCATTTTTATTCATGTTTTAACGGCTTTAAGATTTAATACTCCTTAAGAATAATTTTTTTTTAAGCAATTGAGTTAATATTTTAGTTTTTATGAATGAAAAGAACTATTTCCAGGTAACCATGCCGTTATTTTCGACATAGATAATTTTGTGGTGCATATTATTGACATTTTCTATCCATTTAACATTTTTTTAACTTTTTAAAAATTTAAATTAAAAATTCTTTATTTTAGCTGTGCGCAGACGATAAACCGCCAAATATTGTTCCCATCGCCATCATTCGTATGGGATTCATTTCATTTAAAATACAGAACTTTAATTTAAAACACATACATTTAAAATACATATATTACATACGTTTCAAATGCACCCATTTCATGTGAAATGCAAAAGAAAAAAAAAGAAATAAAGAAAAGAAAAGAATAAGAAATAATACCATAAAACACGACCATTTCATTTCAACATCAAAGATATCCGTTTTATTTTCTTTCATATATGATGTCATATTCTTCTGCTTTCCGTATTTATTCTTATCTATGCACCTTGCATTATTATCAAAAACTTGAAAATGCCCGTTTCTATCTAATATGACATCATATTAATATTTTCTTTTAACTCTCAATTTTTTTATTTCATTTTTATTCTTCACGTGGAAATTTTTAATTTGAAAATTAATTGTTGGGGAAAATTATTATTTCGGGATTTTATTTATTGACAACAAGAAAAGAAAATGGTTAAATTTTATAAGAAAAATGTTTATTGATTCTCTATGAAAATTCTCAATTTTCAATTATTAAAAAAAATATTTGAATAAAATAAATAAAACACAGCCTATGTTCACTTCTGTGTTATAATGCAAAGATACAGGGCCATTAAATCATCCGTTTTGACGTTTACTTCAGCCAAACATTCACACACACTTTCACATCTATAACCTTATTAGGATTAGAATAAGATAAGATTCTAGGCACTATATACATCACTCGGTACATCTTTGTTATAGGGACCTTGGCATAACTCAATCTTAAGACAGTGAAATTTCGAACCAAATTTTAAACAGTCACGAAAATGAAACAGCGAACAATGAAAAAATTTTAATCTTATATAGCTACGTTGACATATGTTATATATATATATATATATATATATATATATATATATATATATCGAATTATATATATATCAAATTTACGCATTATCTATACTAATAAAAGAAAGTTTCGCACTGTATGCGTGTGTCTCTGTGAGCGTGCCTGTGTGTGTGCAATGGCTTGCGAAATCTAGCGATCCTAGAAGTAAGAAAATTTTGGCGTGTGTATTCCAAGGCCTTTCCTGATACACCTGAGACTCAGAATTTTAATATTTTGAAAATTAGCTTAGATATTAATTTAAAAACCATTAAGCATCGCATCAAAAAACTCATTAAAATGCGCTTCGAATATTACATTTTTATCGTTATCGCAAAAGAAATTACTGTTTTGATAATTCCAGACAACGAAATATTCTCATTTTCACTCATCCTCGTGTATAAAAAAATTATTGGAGGTATCGATTCGAAACTCACAGTGTATACGTAGATTATTTGTCTAATTACAAAAATTTAAATTTTGTGAAAATCTAGCTGTAACTTTTCTTTATTTCGGCCAAAAACTGACACACTTGAGAAATGGACGCAGATAGTAGAAAAGAGAGTTACTGTAAATGGGGTTGCCAGACTGAAAGTCAACTCACAGTTTTGTGGACCTATTCAAAAAACAAAAACTGTTCCGTTTATCGATTTGATATTAGGTGTATCGACATAAAAAAATCAGATTTCAAAAAATCAAAATTTATAAAAATGAAATTTAAAAAATCAAAATTCATAACCATTCGAAATATTAATTAAAAATTTATTAATGAAAATGGAAAATGATTTTGTTTTTATTTCAAGAGGACAGGTGCACTATAGTTGCACCCGTTTTGATAATTCCAGACTTCAAATAATTCTCTTTTTCACTACATAAAATGGCGGACTAGGCACTTCTTCGCCTCTATACAATAATTAAAACTATTGCATTTACCGGTTTGAAAATTGCAGATCTGTGCACATAACGTTACGTCGAACACAGAAATCTAATTTTCATAATAAACAGATAATTAGAACCAAATTATTAATTAATTTTTCGTTAATGAAAATAAATCTTTTCGAAGTCAAAAGAACAGCTGTCGTTCAATAATGCAGCGATTCGAGGGTTGTCAGAAACACGGGCTGCCAATTTTTTAATTCAGCAATTTTAACTCAGCCATTTTAAAGCACATACATATTTCTAAATGTATATAAGATACGGATTTAAAAATTGGAATGTAGGCGCAAAATGATACGCTGATTAAGATTTTCTAAAAATCAAAAATATCCACCGGTAAGTTTTTATTTTATATTTTATATTATTTCCTGATTTTTATGGAAAAGAAATAAAATCTAATTGACAGTGGCTTTAATAATTAAAGCAACGTTTGTATTTTTTATATTTGTGGGGATGGGGAAGGACGACTTTAAATATCGCATTTAGTCAACGTGACACAAATTATTAAAATAGAGACTCGCCCGCTATCGGTACAATGGATGTAATTAAATAAAAAACGTTTGTGTTTGTTATATGGGGGGGGGGGTATTTTTTATTAAATATCACAATTTGTCCACATGACAAATATTATGACAGAAACAAGCGGGCTTCATTTACATCGGGGTTTTCTTTAACAAATTATTCGTTATATTTGTATGGATGGAGAGGTAGGGGGGGGGGGGTAACGACTTTTCAATAAATATTGCATTTATTTCTTTGTTACTTCAACGCGCGCCTCCTGGTGGCGGGGTTTTCATTATATGACCCTCCCCCCCCCCCTTCCACTACTTTTAATTACATCTACATGTACTATTCTGATTTCAACAAAACTCATTTCATTTAACAAATGTAACATTTTTAGTTTCATACGTACCTTTTAATTGCTGTTATATAAAGAGAATACCAGATTTTTCGAAAAACAGTTTTCGTAAGAATTAAATTTACGTTCCTAATAATAATACGCAACCCGCATTCAGTTTATGCATACCGATAGTCAAAGTAAGTGATTTGTTCTTGAGCACTACACTGCGCGTCCCCTGGCGGCCCCACTGGAAAAGATTTTTCTCTGACTGTGCGTTTTTTCAATAACTCAGCTAATAATGTTCCGAGTTTCTCCAAACCAGTTCCATTTTGCTAAAATAGCATAACAATCACAATTCGTAGCTTCAGGGTATATTTCTACAAAAGAGTTACCAGAATGTTTGAATAATAATCTAAGCGATTTTTGAAAATATGTTCCTAGCTTAACCAAATGAGTCAATCTTTAAAGATGCACAGTGGTCATCCTAATTAGTTATTTGTTAAAAGGAACTTGAACATCCACTACCTCCAGCACCTCTCCCAAGGTTTTTTTCTCTAACTGTGCCTTATTTCAATAACTCGGCTATAATGATGTTCCGATCTTCTCCAAACCAGCTTAATTTTGCTGCGTAACGTAGACAGTGGGAACCCTTTGTCAAAGGTTCGTTAGGAAAGCGGTTTGTTTAGAACAGAATGCTCCCCTGGCGGTGGAAGGTGGAACTAAAAGATTTGTTAAGCGTATGAGCATGCCGGTATACGGTACCGAAGCCATCGGAGACCCGGGAACAATTTCGTAATTAAGATATTTAAGTTTATTACACGGGCCCGGGCAACGCCGGGCGGGTCAGCTAGTATTAAATAAACTCCTCCTGAATGTATGTGTTAAATGGTGTAAATATTGAACAAATTTCTTGTACGTTTGATATATTAACAGTTATTTCAAGAAGATATATAATAATTTGATGAGGTTTTTAAATGTAAATAAAGTATGTTGGAAAATGCTTGCGGAAATTTTACTTTCCTTGCTAAATTTAACCTTGCTGTTTTCTCTATCACACCGAGGTCCCTATAACAAAGAAGTATCCACCATTCTATCTTTTACTAGTCACAGACTGTTGTATCAGTATAAGGATTTTTTTATCAAAGTTCAGTCTTTGTTGTCTTTAATGATACATTGACATTACTTCGCTTCATGGGTTATGTTTTTTAATCTACCTTGTATCTAGGATGCTATTCCAGCAGAATAACAACGCAACTTTACACGTGGTTGAATTATTCATCATCCATCTCTCAATTATTGAATATTTTAGTGCATCTATGATTGGACATTAGTTTCATTATCATGTACACCTCAGTCACACTTTGGATGAGCCTTTTCTGCGAAATAGTGACAAAAGGTGAAAGTTTATTAGATAACTTTTGCACGAGATCGTTTATGAAGTATAAATAACAGTAGAGACGTAAAAATTTTAAAAATGGTACTAATTATATACAAAAATGTGGTTTTAAAAATGAAAAATTTGTAAACTTTCCAGAAAAATATTTGTATAATTCTTCGCTAACATGCAAATTTTTATTCCAAAGCAATTGTGACTCTGCAGTGCGTTATTTTTTACTATTCTTTTACGTGTTAAGCTTTACTACTCCCTAATAGACCGGGAAGCGGCAGCACAGACAATCACCTCATCGAGTTCACGGCTGAAATTCCAGAATTAGTTAAAATTCGATTCGCATATTAAAACGCAATCGGTCTGCCAAGTAATATCTTGGTGGAAAACACGTAAAAACTCGATTTTAGCGGTTGACGCGTAAGTTTACCATTGTGTTTTCCTGCACCCAGTTCTCCATGTTTCCATACTTTTGGGTGCAGGAAAACACAATGGTAAACCTACGAGGCAACCGCTAAAATCGGGTTTTCACGTGTTTTCCACCAAGATATGACTTGGCAGACCGATTGCGTATTAATATGCGAATCGAGTTTTAACTAATTCTGCAATTTCAGCCGTGAACTCGATGAGGTGATTGTCTGTGCTGCCGCCTCCCAGTCTATAAGCTAAACATGTAACATTCAAATCAATTTCGATATTAGAAATGCACTCAAAGTGAAATTTTCTCAATTCTATATATCTATTTTACTCTCAATTATCATCCGCCAATTTTGACATCATTTGTTTCATACATATAATGAGTATTCTTAGTGACACAAATAAACTGTAGAAACATGAACTGGTCTCAAGATAAATCCTGTAACACGTGTGTTCTGCAATTTTGCTCTGAATCTCACCCCAGAATTTAAACATGCCGCCAAGTGGGAAGAGTGCATTTTTCAGCACACACAAAGGTGTGTTAGTATTGCTTCTTTCCGCCAAGTTATTCCGTGCACGACAGTAGCTAAAACGTATTCTTTCTATGTATTATTTGTAAAAATTTTTATTCAAAATGGAGTCTATTTTATTAATTTTTACTCTCGTATCATATTCTTACGTATTACCAGAAAGGGGATTTAAGTGACTTGAGTGTATAACATTAGGCATTTAGATTGGTTATCTTGTCCTGTAAATTTTCTTTACTGACAGAGTAATCGAATACACTTTATTAGGGTAAATGTATAAAAGTCTGACTCCCTTGATCATTTTTCCACGGAAGTGAGTATAATACACCTCATATACTTATAATTCTAGTCAAAAATTGTATTAAGTAATATCTAACTTATATTTTGTTTGCATTTCCCTAAACATTTTTTTCAAAGAAAATTTCTCGCGCACAAGTTTATTTAATCCAATTTAGCAAAAAAGGCCGGTTCATAATGCGTTAAACTCAATTCCTCTTTTCCTTTTTTTTTCTGTGTAATGTTACTTACTTTAACTTCTGAAGAATACATTAGATCATACAGATTAAATTAGATTTTTAAGGAAGTATGAACACAGGATCATTCATTTTTTTATTCTCCTGCCATCATTTTTTGACAAAATTTAAATAGATAACGAACTACGTATTTGGGAGCGAGCCATTGCACTTACACGCTTAGTAAGACATACAAAACAGTTTAAAATCGTGAAATCGCAAAATTTGTACAAAAAAACAAAAAGCAACTGAAATTTTTAACTTGAAATTTTTCACGTTAGTGAAGAATGACGCATTACTTTCTAATAAAAAATAAACCCATTTAGAAACAAATTTATTTTTCATTGCATGAAAAATAAGCATAACTATTAGATATATATTTTTTATATACATGTAATTTTTATTTATAATTATTTTAATATGATAACTACAAATTTCAGGAATTATACTAAAAACTATTATCACATATTGAGTGAATTTCGTTAGAATGCATCACGAAAAATTTTCTAAAATATTGAAAATTTTGTTTTTTACTATCTTTAGCATTTTAAAAGCTGAACATTTTTTTTTGTATTAACAAATGCGACTGAACAATATTTGTTAAAATTTTAATTTGTTTAATGAATTTTGTTTGCAGTTTATAATTTTTGTCAAAATAATTTACTTTCCTATAAGTTGTAACTCCTTAATTTAATATTTAATTTTTTTTAATAAAATTGCATTTATTTTAAACTTTTTTTTCTACTGTTTCTGGCACATGACAAGATATTCTGGATTTGCTTTTCAGCAGATGAGCTTACGGAGAGAAAATATTAATTATTAAAAAAAATGTACTAAAACGAAAAAAACGTTAAAAATGTGTTTTACGATAAAAATGGGAAAAGCATCCAGTCTAAAATGTAAACAATATTTTCTTCGATCAATCCTTATGCATCAATTATTTTTTCAACGATTCGGATGTGCAAATCCCAAAACTTTCTTCTATCTCATACAAGTTAATACTTCAAAATTCGCTATTACACCGTCAATAAAAACAATATTTTTCGTCATTCTTTTGTACGCCAGCTGCTTGCGAATCGTCGGGATACTTGGATGCGAGCACCCTTCGTTGCACTAGCATACCATGTACAACACATCTATGAAAAGTCCTTCTGGTCTGTAAAGGCAGGAATAGATTACCTCCCTATTCCTTACTTTTTATTTTCGCTAATTTTACTGGAAAACAGGAAGATAAAATGAGTGGAACCCTATACAGAAGATTCATTCACAGTTCTCATGAATATTGAATTTGAATGAAAATGTTGCCAAATTACTCAGTTATAGCCTAATTGGCTTCATAGCAACCTGTTTCTGTCGCCAAATGGTGATATTTCGTCAAATATCGCAAACTTTGGAGACATGTACTGAAATATCGCCAAACTTGACAAGAAATCGACGCTAGCGAGTATGAAAGTGTTAAACATATGAGTTGGAACGATGGTTACAACAATCAGTGGTGGCTCGTGACCGACTTTATTTGGGGCACTAAATACATAGTTGAAAAATTTATTATTTTCTCCCCACTATTTTGTTAAAGAAATATTTGCCTTATTTGTTGGTAGAAAAAAAACCAGTCCGAAACAGTTGATTCCGGTTCAGGGGCTTCCTAGTTGCGATCAACTTTACGCCCCTGTAGCAGAAAGTTCGAGACGGGCGACGTACGTCGCAGATTTTTTTTAGGCTCATCGATTTTTCCCTTCCTTCTGCAGATTATTTTACTTCGTCAGCGGGCACGGTACCGCAGCTACACTTTCGCTTCGCATCTGGAGGAGTGCTATGATCTTCTACGCATCTCTTCATTCTTTGCAAGCTAAATATCATTTATTTTTCTTCGACATCCCTTCTCAATGGACCAACAGCATTTGCTCATATACTGTGCATGCATCTTGCCAGAAAATTCAAAAGAGAAAATCTGTGAAAAGCAGTTGAAGAAATCAGCGAAAAGCAGGCCCTGTCATTTCTTTTATAGCTGCAAGTGCGCTCTGTCTTTTTTTATAGCTGCATAGCGTGTTTGGTTCGCAAAAAAAATTACGTCTGCATACTTTACCAATAGGTTGCGGGAAAATTTGTCAATCGGGCACAGAAAAATTTCGCAAAGTTCGTTAAACTGTCACGTGAAAATATTGCAAAATTTGTTAATTGATCACGTGAAGAAAAAATCACAAAATTTGTCAGTCGGTTGTGGGAAAAATTGTGAAATTCACCAGTCAATCGCAGGGGGGAAATAGCAAAATTCGTCTACGATCGTGTGAAAAAACGTGAGTTTTGCCAGCCAGATGCGGAAAAAAATCCGAAAAATCGTCAATTAGTTGCAGGAAAATATCACGAGTTTCGTCAATCGATCCTGGGAAAGCTATCTAGAAATTCATCTGTTGGTTACGGGAAAAAATCGCGAATCTCTTCAGTCAGTTGCAGAACCGCCCCCCCCCCCCCCAAAAAAAAAAAAAAAAAAAAAAATCTGCCATCTGCTGCAGAAGAATATCGCAGAATTCATCTATAGATAGCGGGAATATATTGCGAAATGCGTCAGTAAGTTGCGAGAATAAATTTTAAATTTTGTCAAGCTATTGCAGGTAAATAGCCCAATTCGCCGATCGGTCATGAAAACAATTGCGAAATTTGTCCAATTACGTGTTAAAAAAAAAAAGAAACATGCGAGTTTCACCTGTAAGACGGGGGAAAAAATTCAGAAATTCGCATATCGGTCGCCAACCGTTTCATATAATACAAGTACTATTTAATGTAAAATTTTATATATCAATGTAGTATTTGAGGTTTTTGACATAAGATGGTTTTGGACATAGCAGTTTAAACTCTCAAAAACGGGCACATGTCAAAGACCTGCCAATCCTGAATTGTAACGGTTTACCTGCAGATTATTTTCTGCCGCTGAAATATCCGTCGCAGACACTTGGAGAATTATTTGCGTCTGGGCTTTACGCCCAGTCGATTGTGAGTAACATGACTTGTAAAAGTGAAATAGATAAGATTGCTTTAAAGAGCAAATAAAATAGAAAAAAAGAAAATTTAAAAAAATGGAAGAAATAAGTTTGGAATATATAGAAAAGCAATAGATATTAAGGATAGAGTCAAAATAAGGAAAGTAAAAGGGCATTGCTGTAGTAAGTATAATACTGTTGGCAGAAAGTTCTGCCATTAATATAAGTAAAAGATTTCTTTAAAAAAATAATAGTAAGAATAGAATAAAACTTTCAGTCATGTATTTAGTGCCCCAAAAAGATACTGTCGCAAGCCACCACTGACAACAATGGAAGAAAATTTGCGAGAAAGTTCACTAAAACTCATAAATGGAATTTATGGAGGAATCCTGCTATCTTGTTTCAAAATGTCAGCCACCCTAAAATTTCAAACTGCTATATATCAGCCATTTTTTAAGATAGAGGCAAAACAAAAATTGCTCCGGAATCCCTGGATCAAGGCGAAAATTTAAAGAAAAAACTTTTAGTATTTCAAAATTTTTTGTACATCTTTTTGAATTTGAAATCTTTAAATGACTATCACAGCGCCCCTTTCCGGCGGAATAGCCCCAAATTCAACTGGAACTTGCAGACCATAATCGAAAACATAGAAAAAAAATTTATTCAATTCTTCGCATTTCATACACTTTTCGATGCCCCAATACAATATTTCCCAATACAATAATGAAAATAGAACAAAAGTCGCTATTGCAGCGCCCCCTTCTTGCGGAATATTCCCATATTCAACAGGACCTGCTGGCCAAAGCCAAACACATAGAAAAAAAATTGGTTCAATTCTAGGCATAGCTTCATACACTTTTCGATGATACAATGAGGACAGAGAGACGGACAGGCAGACATTTTGTAAAAATATGTTTTTCGGAATCTCTGACCCCTAAAATATGTAAATCCGTCGAAAAAATTTTCGATTACGATACTTTCTTCTATTATAGACGAAAGTAAAAATCAGAAGATAGAAGAAAGTAAAAATCTGTGATTAAAACATGTAGAGTAGGATCTGAGAGGACTTGAATATGCGAAAATAGGACACAGCAAATTCTCTTCTGATTGGTGTTTAAGAAGGCCTGGACGGACGGAAGATGCTCGTTGCCGAAGTTAACAAAGGAAGGTTGAGTTTAGGGGGTAGGGCTCCAAACAGGTCGAGCGCACTAGCCTCTTCCAATTACATCTGCGAAATCTTGGCAACCATTGGTCGTACATATATGCTGTTAGTCGATTCTTTTTTATTTTTTAATTCTCCATAACTTTTTTTTTCACTACAGAATGGTCGTGGAATCAACTGCTACCAAATAAAACTCATCCCAATTTGAAAAATGTGGAAATCCAAGTACTTCTAATAATATCGCATAAAATACCAAATAGTCCTAAACAAAATGATAAACCTAGCTCAGTATTATTCGTTTATGGTAATCATGTAGTATAGACTTGATTCTATTATAGAGCTGTGTATGTGTGTGGGGGGAGGGGGGTACGAGCAGGCGGTGGTACTACTGAGACCTTTCTGACTGAAATATTCACTGAATTATCTAATTATTCTTCCTCTTCTAGGACAGGTCATCAGATCGGGTACTTCGAGAAATACCTTCTTTCTACTAAAAACAAAACAAACGGGACACCTACTGTAAAAAAATCTGTAATTTTAACAGAAAAATATTGTGTTTTTTACAGAAAAAATCTGTTTTAAAGAAAAACAGTTTTTTTTTTTTTTTTTTTTTTTTTTTTTTTTTTTTTTTGTGTGTGTGTGTGTAAAAAAACTGGATTCTGTAATGTTTACAGAAAAAAACTGTTTTAATGAAAATATACAGACATTTTGTGTAAATTAAACGGTTTTCCACTGGCGCCAAAATTGACAGTTGTTTTCTGTCAATTTGAGAAAAAAAATTTTATAATGAAGGAAAAAAATCTTGTTTGGTGACATATATTGTACTATAACAAAAAAAGACCCCAAAACATATTGCTGTGGCTGAATTTATTCACCACTTGAACAGATATAAATAACCGATCACGATATTGAACAAATTAGGGCACTTCATCAAATATTCTCCTCTTCTAAATGACATTGACAATGAGAATGTCCCTTTCCTAAAAGATGCGAATGATAAGACGTAATCCCTAAGAACATAGTACACAATCCAGCTCTTTTTTTTTTCTTTTTTTTTTTTTTTTTGCATGGAGCTATGGGCAACAATGACTGCAACTGAGAAACCCTTAACGATAAAGGCACTTCTGGTGCTATGCTAGTTTATCAAGAAAGTGCATTTTAAATAGAATTACTGCAGATCGGTATCAGTTAATGAACTTCCTAAGCGTAATTATTTAAAAACAAGTTGGAAATTGTACGTCAAACGTTACAAACGAGGTGCGTTCGTACGCATGTTTTAGAATTAAATTCATGATATCCCGTGCGTAGAACGGGTTAAACAGCTAGTTAAGTATATATTTTATGACACTGTTCATACAAATATCTTAACTAGTTATATAAATATTCAGATATATATGTATCAGCTAGTTATATAAATATTCAGATCTTAATGATTTTTAATTCTGTGAAATAAATTATATCGTCTGCAGATTCATTTCTGTCATAAAATAAGTATCTCGGTCGCTTGACGATTAAACTTCGGAAGCTCCTATAACAAAAAAGCACCAATTTTAAAAAAAAATTTCAAATTTCTTAATAAATATTTTTATTAATATCTCCTAAAGTTTTGATTCGATTTTAATAAAATTTGAAATGTCTCGACAAAATTCTGCAAAGATAATATATTTTAAATTGCAAACCATTTGTTTGGGTAGTTTTTGCGTTGTTATATGCGGACAGACAGACAGACGGACGGACAGACAGACAGACAGACAGACGGACGGACAGACGGACGGACCAAACGACGACTATAGGTGCTACGTATTTATATAATTACGAACGCACCAAACGACGACTATAGGTGCTACGTATTTATATAATTACGAACGCACCTAACAAGTCGGAAATTGTACCTTAAACGTGACAAATCAGATGCACTCGTATTATAACTAGTTTTGCAATGTAAAATAATAATCCTTATTATTTCAGTGAGATGAATTATATCGTCTGCTATGAGTGAAAAGAGCATGCCTTTTAGGTAGATTTCGTAAGAAATACTACCTATTACATTCTCCCCTATTTTGGAATTTTTTAAAAACTTTTGCAGATCTACGCCGATCATGACTCCCAGAACCAAAAACCATCCCCAGTTCAAAACTTTATATATATATGTCGCTTTTTTATGGACACGATAACTTGAAAAATTCTGCACAAATCACTTCCAAACAGATACATGAAATCAAGGGACATAAAATCTCGGTCAAGTTCGTTAATGGGCAAAATCAAACCAATGGGGGAAATGGGGGGGGGGGGTTGTGAAAACAGAAAACCCCATAATTTCTTAATTATGATAGGTATCGAATCCGTTTAAAGTTATTATTACTTCTAGGAAAAGGGCCGAAAATTTATGTATGACAGATTTTTGATAATCATTAAAAATGGCCCCAAGGGCGGAAAAAGGGGGGGTTTTAGAAGATAAAAATTCATAACTTCTTCAATTCACAAGATATCAAATCCGCTTAAATTTATTTTAAATCCTCTTAATATTATCTAAAACTTTTATATTGACAAGTTTTTTATAGGAAAAAAAATAAAAACAAAAAAAGATCCCTGCCGGCTCCGCCTGCAAACAAGTTAGGTTTCAAAGTGGGCGGTTCCAACTATCGCATCATGGCAAAAAGGTCATTTCTTCCGCAATTTCCAACAAACAGGCGCCCCAAGGTCTGCGTCTTCGAAATCTACCTGTGCCTGTAGGCCGAGCCGTCTGGGATTTTTTTTCTCTTACGTATGTCACGTTTACAGATGCGCATTTTTTTCGACACCAGACAGCGCTGCAAATTCACCATGGAGATCTTGCTTTGCGAATGGTTACCTCCATGCTTTAATATTTTTATGACTCATAATAAACGAATCTTCCGTGTTTATTTACTTTAATGGATTGAGATATTCGGCTTTCAACCTAATTTCAATTGAAGTTATCTCAAAATCTATACATATTTGAATGTAACTCATCTCTCAAACAAACAATTTTTTTTTTTATTATCTTTCTAAAAATTTAACTTTTATGCAATTTTATTCGAAAAAATAATTTTTAATAAAAATGGCCTTCTGGCATCTGAAAAAAGAAATGGTCAGCCCGTATTTTCTTTCCTCGGTCACATAATTTGCATTTTTATTATTATATAGATTACGCATGATATGATTTAATAGAATAAAGAAAACTTTTATTAATATCTTTTTTACATTTTGATTCTATTTTCATAAAATTTGAAGGACTTGACAAAATTCTAGAACGATTATATATATTAAATTTCAAACCATTCCGTTGGGTAGTTTCTTCGGTGTTATATGCGGACAGACGGACGAACGGACCAAACGACGACTATAGGTGCTACGTATTTATATAATTACGAACGCACATAAAAATTGACTCCCTCAGAAATTCAGCGTTGTCCCTCACTTATTTCACAATTTTGAAATATCGCCTTATTTAGAAATATCTTACTTTCTAGATAATGACCATAGTAATAAAGTTAGTTCTAATTTTTTTATGAGTTTTGTCGCGAATGATCACCGGTCAGACGAGAGAAAATTTTATTCTTAAAACCTTATCCCTATGTTGATACCATTTCACTAACGCCCCTTCGATAAATATAACGATCTGCTCATTACGTTCTCATACCAAAATTGCGATCGAAGGGGTTATCCCACTATAAAGCATAGAGCAGAAATTCCATCAGGTTGCAATGATTTCTTTGTAGTCCTGAAAATAAATTTCAGGTTTCTAAATTTTAGATAGCTTTCATTACAAAAATCTACCTATTTCAGTCGTTCGGATGAAAGCAATTCCAAAAAATTTGGTATATTTTCAACGATCACGACCCCCAGACCCCAAAACCACCCCCCGTTCAAATGTTGATTTATATATATATACATATATATGTATCTGATATTTGTCATGCTGTAACTCTCTTACTTCTTTATATCTATAATGTATTTAAACAATTATAAATTTTTATTATCATTTTACTTTATTGAAAATTTAATAAATTAAAACAATATATTGTTAAATTTAAAACTGTTAAATTATCATATTTAAAATTACTGAAAAATAATAAAATTGTTAAATATAAATTATAATGTTTTTATTTCTCTTTTTTGCTGTATTGTAATAATAAATAAGGTATCAATTTTATACATTAGCCGCTGCGAAAATTCCACTGTCACCTCCCCCAGCAAATATTCATGAGTATTTAAAATGTTAAATATAGCATTAAAAAGTTATTAAATCTAAAGTCAATAAAAAATAGAAAATTGTAATATATTTAACATTATTATATTATTATTAAAATTTAAATTTCTAGAAAAAAATGTTAAATTAAAAAAATATTAATTTACAAAAAATTATTTATTTTATTAAAATTATTTTTAAAAATTTCTGCCCTACTTGTTGCTTTGTAGTTGCAGTAAGTAATCAATTATCTAAATCACCCTCTCAATCTGAAATTTACACTTCGCCATCCTTTGCTTCGCTAACACACAGTATGTGCATGTATTTTCTTAAATATCTTCTCTTATTTCTTATTTTATAGTTTATAACAAATAAATAATCTTTGACATACCTCCCACACACCTGATTTAGATGATTCTAAAAAAAACAGCAGAAGTCTATCGAAACGGAGGAGATTTTACCACCCCCCCCCCCCCATCTACCCCCACCCCCCATCTACCCCCACCCCCACCCTACCCCGCATTAAATAATGGAGATTTTCCTTTTCACTGTTTGGGAGAAAGAGGATATTTACACATTGAAAGATCCAACAACTCAGGTTAGTATTTAGAAATAATTGATTGGATAAAAAATCCAAATAGAAAACTAATTTGATATATTTCTATTAATTTTTATGATTGAGACTTAAAACGGTCTATAGAGGCGATTTTACAAACCATCACGCGTAGAACGATTGGAGACGATATCGAATGGTGATTGGTCGACTGCCCGAGACGAGGTAGGAGGAGCTTAATGCGCTTGAAGAGGATATTTTTCATTTCGTTTAAGATTCATAAGAAAGTCTGATCTTGCATATTCATGTTTGCTTTATTTTTAATGATGCTTAGGACATATTAAACGTGTCTAACAAAAAATTATTAACTTAATCCAATTAAAAGAAAACAATCCATATGTACAAGTATAATTTGAAACAGCAAATCAAATACTTCTAGCTCTTGTATTTTCAGAGGTCATTATCTAATTCAACTCTTTTTTTTTTTTTTTTTTTTTTTTTTTTTTAGAAAAATAAAACATATTTTAATTTTAAAGGTTGGTGAAAACTAATTTAAATTTGTAGTAGCTTGTGTGCATTTTTTAAGGGAAAAAACTTTACGTCCAGCATAATTTATTGATGCATAACAAACCTTACATAAAGTTAAACATATTTAATTTATAAATTATTATATTCTTTAATATCTATAATCTATAACTTCCAATTTTCAAATAAAGATTACATGTTTACATTTTTTTTTTGTAATTTTTATTTTAAATTTTATTTATAGTAAATACTAAGTACAATTAGCTAGAATTAAACAAAGAAAAACATATTAAACATTATTTCACAAGAATAAACTGAAAGCACAGCAAATAAATATTAGCTTTCTGAATGTTTATTATTATTTTTTTAATAATCATAATTGAATTAATAAACGAAAATAAAATTACTAGGTTGTTAAAAACTTTTTGAACTGTGCTATTTTATAAAATCAACATATACTTAAGCAATGCAGTTTACAGATTTTTATATAGTTATTTATTTCATAAAATCAATATATACTTAAGAAATGAAGATTTCAAATTTATATATACTAGTTTTAAAATTTTTACTGAACTTAAAGGTTTATTAAACAAACTATTTCCTTCATATCTTTAAGTCAAGACAGCGTAAAATACAAAATTTTCATACAAATTCATTTAATTTTGGAATTATTTTTTTCTTTTTGCAATTAAAAGCTTGCAAACTTTGCATGTATCCACTGCAAAATTTAACTGAAAAGAAAATTCATTCAGTATTTAAATAATTTAAAAAGCTATACAAATTACACTTAAACGCCTAAAATCCATGCAACTTCTAAGCCGTTAAAAATACACATACACATGTAAATTTATTTTTTTATTTAAATAATTTAAATGGTTTATTACAAAACACACATAAACCCTCCAATATGTAATAATAATGCTCACAAAATGTGTAGTGGCGCCATCTGTTCGTAAAATAAGCAATTAATCATTCAACATTTTTTTTTCGCAAAATAAAAATAATGATAACTATATTTATTATTACTAGTGTTAGATAGATTTATCTCCTTTACTTTTACTATTATTATTTGTAATACAGTTATGAGATGATGCCATTGTATGCTTTATTTAATCTATTTATAATAATTTGGTTTGGTTGTTATTGTTTTTAACCTAAATGTACCAAAATTAACATGTAAAATCATGAAATCAACACAATCCCTGTATATGATTTTCTGCTATTCCAATTTTCACAAAATTCTTGGGATCATGATGACATTAAAATATATATTACTGATGTAGACGACATATACAATTTTTCTTTTTTTTTAAATAAATAGATTACTGATGTAGACGACATATACAAAAAAATAAAATAAATAAATAAATAAAAAGAAGAAGAAGCAGAAACAGAAATAAAAACAAAACGTCCTAGCTTCCGGATTTTAATAGTTACCAAAAACGTTTCGTTTCTATTACACATTATTAATAACAAATAACATTAACATACATGTAATGTTTGGGTTTGTACAAAATGTATCAACCGAAACATAAGATCATATTTCAAGCTATGTCTACAAAACCCAAGCTTCTCTTTAACATAGATTGGTTTATTTTTCTCATAGTTTATATCTTGCTAATTAATCACAAGACAATGTATAACAAACTTTTACGCAAAAATATTAATTATATAATAATAATATTAATTATATATTTTAATAATAATATTAATTATATATTTAAATAATAATATTTATTTATATTAATTATATATTTAAATAATAACAATTATTTATATTAATTATACGTTTAAATAATAATACTTATATAACATATTAATTGAATATATTTAAATAAAAATATTAATTAATATTAATTATACTTATTTAAATAAAAATAATAATTAAAATTTTAAATAATAAAATAATAGGAAAAAAAACTTTAAATATGGTAATCTTCCAGAACTTTATCACTACAGATCAACCAGTAATTGGTAAAAAGAATTTTAGTAAATTAATAGAGATTTTTAAGAATAATGCTTAAGTTTAAAAGTTGAAAACTTTAATTAATTAATTCTGCTAATTTGATAATCATCTGTTACTAAAGTTCTAATTAAAAAAATTTAATGAAAGTTTAGGAGTTATTGCATTTTAATAAATGTTCGCATAGTTATTAAAAAATAGCTTATATGAATTAAAATTTAATGTAATTCTTGAAATTATCTGATATTAAATTTCATTGTATGTAATAAAATTTTTATTTTTATTTACCTTAATTATAATTATAATTTAACATTGTTTAACTTAATTCTAAAATTTAAATAATTAGATAATTAAAATTTAATTATCTAATTGACAATAAAATATTGCAGAGCAATTGATAAAGATCAACTGATCTTTACATCAATGCTTAAGAAGCACTGTTAATAAATATTCTTTATTAACTAATTCAATAAAGATCAAAGCAAAACTCTAAAAATGTTGGAAAGGACACAACTCGATACATCAAAACTACGAGCCTGGTGCTTTAACCATTATACAAGATCTGACACAAGTATATTTGCTTTTATTACACTTATTCATTTAATAGGCTTTAACTCCTCCCTTCACCAACTACGTAACCATCTTTTAGCCAAACATCATTCGACACCGCCTACAATCGGTATACGCGTGATGGTTTGTAAAATCGCGTCTATAGAGGCACTGATCACAGCCGTCGGTACAGGATAATAGTCCCTTTAACTAACACTAAAGTGCGATTAAAATCATTATTTTTTATAAACGCGTTTGAAAACGTTAGATATTCAAATTCGAATAATTTTTACCTTGTCATATAAACACAGAAACCAATATCACATGAAATATAAAATTGTGCGAAAAAATAATCATTATGAACAAATTAAACATACATGTAATGCAATGGGCTTGCACGGGATTTTCCTGAAGCAAGAAGTTATATATTTTCTCCACCGGATGGCGTATTCGAGCGCTTTCATTTCTCTTAGTAAACAAATAGCAGAAGGTTACAAATCACTTTTGCCATCGAAACACACTCCTCTGATGGATTTCGCCACACACGATTCCCGCCAAGAAATGTCACTTTGACGCCGAAATCTTTGACCAATCAGATTACAAAATACGATATCGCAAAAGTCTGTTAGAAAAACAAAATATGCGATGAGAACGTCCAGCCATCACGTTCAATGTAAATGTATGTAAATATACGCGCTGACGAGGCTAACGAAAAAGAAAGGCTACCGTGGTGCTTTACGCGTATCTTTTTTTACAGACTGCCGGAGTCACGTGATGCTTGAATGCACCAATGCAGGTGTACGAAAACAGCATCACGTCACTCTAGCGGTCTGTAAAAAAAGATAAGTGGAATGCACCGCGGTAGCCTGTCTTTTTCGTTAGCCTCGCGCCGCTGAAGTGTGACGTTTCAATATGGCGCTGGGCATAAACAGATGAACGTGCCCATGGAAATAACATGGACGTAAAAAATAAATTCTTCTAGGAATAATTATTTTCATTATTAAGAACTTTCAGTCACTGTACTGTAAAGTTTAAGGTATGCTTTTCATTATGAATTCACGAAACTTCTGATTTTGTTCTTTAAATTTGAATAATTTAGGAAAAAATCATTAGCTTAACTCCGGTTAGACAAACATGGCGGTTGTTTACATCAGCTGAATCGGTGATGTTTACTTTTATGTCTATCAAGATGTATTTAAATTTACTCTCTTTACTTATAAGTAATTTGATATTTTAATTATAAGTAAACAGAAAATCATATTAAAATTAATAAATTATTAGATTATTTTTAATAATTTATATATTATAATATTTTATATATTTTTAATATATTAAAATTTAGTATTTTAATTTATTATATTATATTATTAATTTAATATAATTCAATATAATATTATTTATATATATAATTTAATTTTATTTATTAAGATTAATACTAATTATAATTATAAATATTTTATTATTATTATGAATTATAGTTTTTAATATTAAATAATTATTTAAAAAATATTAAATGCAATTATTAAATAATTAATATTTTAGTTCATATTATTATATTATATGATATATTATAATTATTTTTAATTAATAATTAAATTATGTTATTACGATAATTTAAATTTATAATATTATTATTATTTATGTTATTAATTTATATTAAATATAAATATATTAATATAATTATAAATATTGATAATAATATAATAAAATTATAATATAATCTATATTCTATAATAAATATTAAATATATTAATATTTATTATTATTTATTATATATATTATTAATTAATATATATATATATATATATAGTAAATAAATATTAATATTTAATATATATATATATATATATATATATATATATATATATACTAGCTGTTACCCGTGACTTCGTTCACGCAACATTAAAAGAAGAATAAATACATTAGTTAAGCAAAATATTTTACTCCCAATAATTAAAAACGTTAATAATTAACAAACTATTTATCACATTTCATAGGAGACAATACGGTATTTTTTATTATAGGGACCTTGACATAACTCATTCTTAAAAAAGTGAAATTTTGTGCCAAATAATTGCGAAAATGAAATTGCAACCAATGCAAAAAGGAGGGCCAAATAAAATCGTGGAAATAGACGAATTGGGTAAAAACAAATGTCAATTTTACTTGATAAACAATTTTGCTTTTAACGCCTTTGAGAAACGTTTTAACAGCCATCCTTCAAAAAAAAACATTAATTAGAAATAGTATAATCTTTTTCTTTAAATTCAATTCTGCCTCCTTGGTTTAATATATATATAGTGGGGTGAGATAGCTAAAAAAAACTTCACATCTGGCAACCAATGCGCCACTTTGGATTCAGATAGTATATAGATAAATGAGTCTAAAAAGCCCGGGACACAAATTTTCCTGCCCCTCTAGCAGCGTTGATGACGTTATCAATATGGCCGCCAAAGTTTTGTTACGGGCTTCTATATTTCTCTATATAACTAGGGTTAATATTTTGAAATTAACCTATATTGTTAGTGATTACTAATCCGGAGAAAACGTGCTTTTCAACGGTATGTTTGACATCATTGTTTAGATTCATAATACCGCAAATATTTATAACTTTATTAACATTTTTTATTTTTATTTTTATTTTTTCGAAACATTTTGCTAAATAACTTGGAACCTGTTGCATGTAGCTGGAAACATGTCGCATGCTTTTTGTTCGTCAGAAAATTTTCTTTCGAACGGTATACATGACTTCTGTTTTATAACAAACAGTTGCTGAAAATTTGCCAAAGCAATGTAGTGTTGCACAGAGAGTCGTTAGGCAACAATGTAATTTATATGGGTTCCGAAAATTAATACAGTGGCTTTATAACTGTTTAAGTAGCACATGTTATTATTGTAATTTTTTATGTATCTGTAAATAAATTCTAGGGTTTTAAGGAGGAATTTTTAAAATTGTAGCCCTTCGAAATTTAAAGTTTAGGAGACCAACTTAAAAATGTAATAATAAATGAAATAGATTAAATAAATAAGATTCGGTTGAGCAGTGGATTTTATCGAAAACATCTGTATGTCCTCAGTTTCAATACTGGAGCACAGTCATCAAACTGGTGTCCTTTCTAGTACATCTTGCATTCAATATTCGTACATCTAACTTTACAATGTACGTCGATACTTTGGCTCAGTTATGTCCGTGGACATTTGCGTTGGACGTAGTCACAATTCTCGTTGATTACCAGTATTCGTGCACACTCTACAGGACCTTCCAGAATTATATCCAGATATGCATGCTGAATTACTTCGTGGGAACTTTTCAAGCAGCAAAAATGCTACACCGTTTTCTGAAATATCTGACGATCAGCTGCATGAACACAATAATAAAATTATAAAGGGAGAAGGTGATGCTATTTGAATCCTTGATAGTGAAAATGCTATGCTTAAGTGGATAGTAGAAGGCTCTAGGATCAGTTCTTTAATTGAGGAATTTGAAGAGAAATCATATTTAAAAGATGACAAAAACGTGAGCGCAAAGCATCATGAAGATAACAATGAACATGACAAAAGGTTCTTGTCCCATGCCAAAGAAATGATTAACATCTTAACCGAACAAGGAAATCCACTAGAAGAAACCGATTTAGTGTTAATATGGAAATCCAAAATAATTCCATATTTCTAAGCTGTCAAGTGTGTTACGGAAGCATTTACTGTAGGACTAAAACAGTATGATGATTATGTTGTGTCCCGTCTCGATCAAGTTTAAAATTTAATTCATGAAATTATTCCTCGAACTAATATTCACATCTTTAAGACTATAACAAGAAAAACAGATGAAAGTCTAAGATTGCTTACTTGCGTAAAGACTCCAACTTATTCTGTAGATTGTATGTTGCATCATAAGCACGGGATGGCAACATTGATGATTTCTTTTCACATGAAAACCAAATGTACCCACCCTCTATTTCAGATGATGGAAAACCCTACACTGATATTTTTGACTGCATTCAAACAAAATATGACATTAGCTTTAATCACAGCCAACCGAATGTAACAGCTAAAATCTTTGATGGAGCAGCTGTAATACACATGCTTAATCCTGGTATTCCGACAACATTTACCGGATGCTATGAACATTGAAAGCTGGGTTCCCGGGGCGGTCATTTCTTTTCGTTCCTTGCTATGAACATGTTTTCAAACCATATTCCATTAATCAACTGAATAACAGTTCACGTCTAGATATTATATTCGACAGATAATTAGTAACAATTTAAAGGCATATCCGAGAAACAAGACGAAGTGGCATAAGCATTAAAGTCTCAGACTCCACTGCAATTACAAAATAATTTCAGCAATTCCTATGTGTCAACGAAAACAAGACCCAATTGTTCTAGTTGCTAGCTAAGAAAATGATGGGAGACGAGTATCCAGGAAAACACGTTGTCTGTACTTATGATGCCAGAGTCTTCGCGTCAACATCTATGGATGTATCAAGCATTTCTCCCGTCTCACACGAAGAAGCATATGGCCACCTACTTCTCCATGTTAAGCATGCAGAAGAAAGTAGACATACTCGCATCTTAATACGAACTGTGGACTCAGGCGTAGTGGTTATTTCAATATCACTGTTCCCACAAATACAAGATATTGATGAACTATGGATTGAGTACGGTTGTGGGAAATACAGGAAATTCATTCCCATTCATGAGATCTGTGCCAAACTTTCACTGGAAATTTGCAGAAATTTGTTGACTTTTCATTCTGTAACTAGTTGCCACACAGTTTCCACATTTTGTGGCATTGGCAAGAAGACAGTTGGAAGGTCTGGATATCATGTTGTGAAATTGATTGTGTATGGCATCAGCTCTGTTCAGGCACCTCTGATATTGATGGTGAATGTCATGATCTGTTACAGCGATTTGTTACACTACTTTATGATCAAGCATCAGATCTTCAGAGCATCAATGACTGCAGACGAGTGTTATTTACAAGAAAGAAAAAAGCCATCGAAAACATACCTCCTACAGCAGATGCTTTGACAAAACACATCAAACGAGCTACTCTTCAAGTAAGAATTTGGAACAGCCTCGTTGCACATTGCACAGTACCTTCGCCTGCCAAGTGGGGATGGACAGTAACTTCAGGAGGATCATACCGACCTGTGTGGACAACAATTCCAGAAATGTCAAAACACAGTGAACAACGTACCTCCTGTACTTGCCGCAAGCGATGCACATATTGTAAATGTGTTATAATGGGAATAAGATATACGAAACTTTGTGTATGTGAAGGACAGTGCTCAGACAGTGATCGGTAATCACAAGTGAATTTACATAAATCATTTGAATATTGTTGCATATAACAGCAAGATATTATGTTATTTAGATATTATGGCTGACATTAGTGTATTTGAAAATCTATAAGATATGATTAAATTTGGATATTAAATTTGAATAATATTGTATTGTACATTATTTTGTTTCTCAGTCTTGTGCATATATATATGTTTGAAACTTATCTTACAGTTATGCCTTAAGTGTGCCTCATGTCACTGATTTTAAAACGGAAATAAAAGTTTAATAGCCCTAAAAAAAAAAAAAACGAAGTTATTTACGTATACATCAAAAATTACAATAATTACATTTGTACTTAAACAGATATAAAGCCAGTGTATTAATTTTCGGAACCCATATAAATTACATTGTTGCCATAACGATTCTCTGTGCAACGCTACATTGTTTTGGCAAATTGGCAAATTTTCAAAAAATATTTGTGATAAAATATAAGTCATATATACCGTTCAAAAGGTATTTTTCTGACAAACAAAAAGCATGCTACACGTTTTCAGCTACATGCAACGGATTTCAAGTTATTTAGCAAAATGTTTTGAAAAAAAAAAAAAAAAACTCAAAAATTTTTATAAAGTTATAAATATTTGTGGTATTATGAACCTAAAAAATGATGACAAATATACCGTTGGAGAGCGCGTTTTCTCCGTATTAATAATAAATAGCAATATAGGTTAATATTAAAATATTAACCCGAGTTATATACAGAAATGTAGAAGTTCGTCGCAAAACTTTGGCGGCCATATTGATTACGTCATCAACACTGTTAGAGGGCCAAGAAAATTTGTGTCCCGGACTTTTTAGACGAGTCTATCTATATACTATCTGAATCCAAAGTGGCGCATTGGTTGCCAGATGTGAAATGTTTTGGTATAATTTTCAGCTATCCCACCCCACTAGTAGTTGAAACAAATCTTGTTTTCTAAATGACAGTATATTGGCAGGCAATTTTTGTTCTCCAGAATATTTTGATTCATGCAGTTTGAATATGTGAAAACATGTTTGTATTTTTCGGATAATTTACTGAAATCAAGATTCTGTTTTCATCATCTATTCAAAGTGAAAATAAATTCTGTTTTTCAGTTTTAATGAGAAAATGGTGTAAAAAATATACTGATATGTTTTATTTCTCCTTTTTTATACACAAATATGGAGTAAGTTACTTTCCGTTTTTAGAGAAACTTCGTTAAAAAAAATTGCATTTAATTTAATTTTTTTAATTCTGAGAGTTTGTGTGACATCCTCGGATCAATTATAACAGGTATTCGCTAAACCGGTAGTAAACTAACCGGTAGTAAATCGCGTTGCGTTTGATAGTCTAGGAGTAGTTGCGAAATACAAACACACGATCAGATTTTAATATAATAGATTCGTGTTCATTTTCCTTTTCTTAAAATTATGATGTGATTTTTAGCAGAAAACTCGGATACTCATGCGGAACGAAATAACGGATACTCATGCTTAATAATCAGTATAGATAACAAAACATTTAAATTTTTCGTTATAAATATGGCGTGAAACTCATCTACTTTCTATACTTATTGATCTTTGTATTATTAATGTAAGGAATTGATTCACACTCATTTTAAAACATACTGGAAATTTTCCGTTTTATTTCAAATATGACGTCTCCCTTTTCCCCAGAGAAATCCCTTTTTAATGACATAATTCTTGTTAATTTTCTTTTCCAGGCAATTAATTTCAATACTGGCATAGAGAAAATTATGTTATTTTAACGAAATAATATTAAATCTTTAGGTTTTATCAACAAAAATGGAACTATTAACATTCGTCATTTTTTTAAGGTAATCGAGCTATTTCTTTTAGTTTTAAGAATGAAAAATCGCTATTTCTCGCTATCCATGACATCATTTACGACATGTTTAATTTTGCGGAGGATATTATTGACATTTGCTAACCATTTTCTTTCGAAACTTCTTTTTACTTTTTTAAAATTTAAATAAAAAATACGGTATAGTTATATTAACCGTGCGCAGACGGTAAAAAAAAGAAAAAGTGAAGAAAAAACCCAAGATCATTTTATTTCACCAATCAAAGCATATCCGCTTTATTTTCTATAAATGACGTCATATTCGCCAGTTTCCTATGGTTACGCATATTGAAACCTTGTATTATTATCAAAAACTAAAAAAAGTACGTTCTATTTCTAATAATATTATTTAATCTTCTTCTTAATTCTTTATTTTTTTTTTATTTCATTTTCATTTTTCCCGTGAAAATTTTTCAATTGAAACTAAATTGTTGAGTAAAAATTATTAGTCAGGGTTTTGAATTAGTTTTGGCAACGATAAAGTATTAGCAACGGTAAAGTAAATTTAACCATTTTAAAATGCTATACGAAAAAATGTCCATTTATTCTCAATGAAAATAACGAAATTTTGAAATATTAAGAAAACTATTTGAATAAAATAAACAAAAACCAGCCTATGTTCACATGAGGGTTATAATCAGCCTATATGCAAAGATACAGGATCATTAAATGCTCCATTTTGACGCTGGCTTCAGCCTAACATTTGCACACAATCAGATTTATAATATTATTAGGATAATTAAATAATTAATTAAAATTATTAATAATTAATTTTATATTATTTATTATTAGTATTAATTATTCATAATATTAATTTAATGTAATATATAATTAATTTAATAGGTTTTAAATTCATTTAATATTTAAATATAGTATATCATTTTAGTATTAAAATTTAATATCATAATTTATATCATAATTTATATATTTAATATATTATTTAATATATAGTTTATATATTTAATTTAAATATTATTCATAATTTATGTATTTTATGCAAATTATGTACAAATTAAAATAATTTATAAATTATAAAATATTTTTAATATTTTTTAAAAATATAAATTATTAATTAAAATTAATAAAAGTTTTACTTATAAGTAAAGAGGGACAGAGATATCTCTACATACATGAATGCAAATAATCACCAATTCAGGCGATGTAAACAACCGCTATGTTTGTCGAACCAGAGTTAAGCTAACGAGTTTTTAATAAATTGATCAAATTTAAATCACAAAATCAAAAGTTTGGTGAATTC
Source organism: Maratus michaelseni (assembly GCA_963931845.1). Lineage (NCBI taxonomy): Eukaryota > Metazoa > Arthropoda > Arachnida > Araneae > Salticidae > Maratus > Maratus michaelseni. The sequence continues at coordinate 341,203 of CAWVPG010000151.1, read as the reverse complement.
ATAATGAAAAGCGTACCTTAAACTTTATAGAAAAGTGATTAAAAGTTCTTAAATATGAAAATTATTATTCCTAGAAGATTTTATTTATTACGTCCATGTTATTTCAATGGGCACTTCGATCTGTTTATGCCCAGCGCCATATTGATGACGTCACGACTTCAGCGGCGTATTCTATGCATACAACCATCAATGAACTTGGAATAAATTGGGAATTCAAACGCTTGAATACGCCATCTAGTTGAGAAGAGATATAACTTCCAGCTTCAGGAAAATTCCCGTGCATTACATGCATTTTTAATTCGTTCATAATATTTTTTTTTTTTTTTTTTTTTTTTTTTTGCTTATTTTCAGATTTTATGTGATATTGGTGTTGTGTGTTTATATGACAAGGTAAAAATGATCCGAATTTGAATATCTAACACATTCAAAAGCATTTACGATAAATAATGATTTCAATGGCACTTTAATATTAGTAAAAGGGACAATTTTCCTGTACCGACAACTTCTATTAGCGCCCTCTGTAGGCCTTTTTAAGTCCAAAATTGCACGAAGATGTCGAGCCAGTTATCGCTGAAAGATTCTGGGCAGTCGGAAAGGTTGGACTATAGTGAACTGCCTGAACCCTACTACTAATAGCGAAAATTTAGCAGGTTTTCTCCTACTTTCAGCAGCTTTCAAATATATTCTATTACCAAATATTTCAATCTATTCCCACTTTTGTGTGCCTGAAGGGCTTATCTTCGTACTTTTGTACTGGGGGGCGTGGGGACGGATCAGTTACACAAAAGGCGTTTGCACTCGAAAGCACTGTTGGTGGGAAAATTTCTTTTGACATTCTAGAAAATTATATTTTTACAATTCAAAACCTAATAGGGAAAAATTTTAATTTCCAAAAATCGATAATTTTAAATAACTTACAACTATAACAAAACTTATCTCATAATTTAAAGGCAAACTTATTCTAGTGATTCACGTCTGCTTTTATTTGTTTGAGTTTCTTTATTATCAAAAGAAATAAAATTTGTTTAAATGTTATACTGCACGAAATATTATTGATACTTTAATTAGGAATTTTTCGTTATTTTCAAAGAATTTTTATTAAAATGTTTGCGTTGTTTCAAAGACAGAATATATTTGATAACTAATTCAAATAGAACAGCCTTAATTTATAGCACCAATAAATAAAAATAATATAAATCCCTCTCTGAAATGTCCATTTCTCTCCCAAGCATAAAAAATTTGCTAACTTTAGTTTTTGGAAATTTTTAGTCTTATTTTGTTACTGCAGTAAAAAAATCCGTCATCTAAATTTCCAACACTAAGTAACACTATTCGTAAGGCAAAATATTCTGCAAAATCAAATGTAGATTAAAGTTTATCGTAGTTAATAAATGTATCTTAGTATCATATAATAACCACTGTCTTGTTAACCTTTTTACAGGTTTTTGCTCTTTAAATAATACATGCTAAATCCTGACAGATGATGTCCGACCCCGTGTAAAGGTTAAATATATAACACATACTAAAATATCTTTACAATTCATAATTGCCTTTAAAATTTTGTAAAATAAATATTTCTAATTTTCATTTTTCATTTTTTTTCGAAATTTTACTAATTTCAGTGAATTAAACTAAACACATTAAGTATTACACAAGAAAGAAAAATCATAGGTGAAGCATAGATCATGGAGCACTTTCCAACCTATTCAGAAATCTGTAAAAAGAAAAAAACTTCACCGTTTAATAAGGTAAAAGATGATGTCCAAGTAAACAATTTGGAAAACATTTGAAAACCCAATTTCAGGAATTACCATCAATAGTCCAAATAATATCCAAATTCTTTTGTGCAGCCCTGTATATGATTTATATATTTGTATATATACTGCATAGTATGCTAAAAATTAGTTCAGTCAAGAAACACATAACACAATTGAAATTATCCTTTCAGGAATTTTCGTCAATAAACGGAATTGCACACGATTTATTTGTGAAGCTCTGTATATGATCTATAGCATTTATACACACCAAGCCATACCAAACAAATTAGTTAAAGTTAAAAACGTACTTCATTACTGCCTTCGGCAGCGTACATCCTCGAATTTGTAGGATTTTATATTTTTAAATGAAAATCTATTCAAACAAACGTAGAATTGAGGGCCTGTTGGGTTTTAAGAAAATCCTTAATTTATAGGATCAATAAATAAAAATAATCTAAATCTTATGCAATGTCCAATTTCCTCCCAAGCATAAACAAAAACGAAAAATCATGCTTCAAGTCTACAGTGTTGAATTCAGGGGGTGGCCTGGGTAGGGACATCCCCCCCCAGAGCATTGAAAAGTTCCCCCCCCCGGAAGATTTGAGATTTTATGCTTTTAGGGGTTAAAAAGTGCAATTTCACCCCGGAACTCTGTAATGTCCACCCCCCCCCCCCTTCCGGAGTCACAGAAATCCCTTCCGGAGAAAAGTGTCTGAATTCAACATTATAGATTATGAAACACTTTCCAACGCTTCCACAATACTTTAACAAAACTTTGCCTTTTAATAGGGCGAAAGATGATGTCTAAGGGAAAAATTTGAAAAACGTATAACACATTTGAAACATGCTAGCTGCAAAATCAAATGCAGATAACAAATTCTCCTTTTTAAGAAACATATCTTAGTGTCATATGACAATCAATGTTCTGTTACTTGCATAATATATACTACAAATATTTTTGTATGTAATTTAACCCCATTTAACTAAAACCTAACATAATCGCATATTTGCCGAATTAGTTTTTATTCGTAAATACATAAAATGAGCGCATTTTCTTATTTAAAAACAATGAAATCAAATAGCATTTAGCATTTTGAACCGAATTTCCGAACAAGACAATCACGATAGATTTTTAAGAGCCAACAATCAATTATAATTTGAGATATCTAAAAATAATAAAAATCTATTCGATTACAAATCATTTCAATAATCGAATCAGCTAGTTTAGTGGTTTTAGGTAGATTTCGTAAGAAATACTACCTATTACATTCTCCCCAATGTTAGAATTTCTGAAAGATTTTTGCAGATCTATGCCGATTATGACCCCTCGAACGCAAAACCAACCCCTGTTCAAAACTTTATCTATCTAGTTGTCTATCTATATCTATATCTATATCTATATCTATACATTATATTGCCAAAGGTGACCGGTAACTTGCGATTTTAGACGTTTTGTTAACTATCTAGAAAAATACATGAGGAATTAACCTCAAAAACTACAGGTGTGTAAACAGTATAGTATAGGTTATATATTTCCGCGAAGATTTTTCACGAAACCCCATAGGGGACTGTCAACAAATTGAAAAAGAACGAATATCTTTTGGATAACCCTTTAAAAACTAATGAAGTAAAGGCGTTCAAACTCGAGATTATTAATAAGTGGCTTATTGTAATATAATGTGTTCCTTTTTATGAGGATAGCATTTATACTTGTAGAGAAATTAAGGTTTTTATAAAAACAGTCCCAAATTTCGCCAAGTTTGTTGCTTATAATTTGCAGAGTTCTTAATGTAAAAAAAAAAAAGTTATTTTCAGAAAATATGATAAATAACATTGTACATAATATTCTGCAATCAGAATTAAAAAATAATAAAAATTGGATGAAAAATGAGCAGGTTTACTAAAAAATGTTTCACTACGCATGCGCGGATGCAATCAAAATATAATATGCATAATGTATTAGCTAAGTATATAGAACAACTTTTGTGAAAGTCTCAAAATCATAGCGTGAAAATTCTGAAAATTATCGTCGATAGAATAAGCTCGAAATCCGTTGTTCCCAAAAGGAAGCAAAAATATGAGGGGTTGTATCCAAATAGAGTGGTACGTGCAATATTGTGTACGCTATCTTGGCACTAATCAACAGATATTTGATACAACCCCTCACCTTTTTGCTTCTTTTTGGGAACAACGGATTTCGAGCTTATTCTATCGACGATAATTTTCAGAATTTTCAAGCTATGATTTTGAGATTTCCACAAAAGTTGCTCTATATACTTAGCGTACATTATGCGTATTATATTTTGATTGCATTCGCGCATGCGCAGTGAAACATTGTTTAGTAAACCTGCTCATTTTTCATCCAATTTTTATTATTTTTTAATTCTAATTGCAGAGTATTATGTACAATGTTGTTTGTCATATTTTCTGAAAAGAACTTTTTTTTATATTAAGAACTCTGCAAATTATAAGCAACAAACTATGCGAAATTTGGGACTGTTTTTATAAAAACCTTAATTTCTCTACGAGTATAAATGCTACCTTCATAAAAATGAACGCAGCATATTACAATAAGCTACTTATTAATAATCTCGAGTTTGAACGCCTTAGCTTCATTAGTTTTTACAGGGTTATCCAAAAGATATTCGTTCTTTTTCAGTTTGTTGAGAGTCCCCTATGAGGTTTCGTGAAAAAATCTTCACGGAAATATATAACCTATACTATACTGTTTACACACCTGCAGTTTCAGGTTAATTCCTCATGTATTTTTCTAGATAGTTAACAAAACGTCTAAAATCGCAAATGACCGGTCACCTTTGGCAATATAGTATATATATATATATATATATATATATATATAACTTTTTTATGGAAACGATAACTTCCATAATTCTGTACAAATCTCTGCCAAACTCATACATAAAACCAAGCGGCAGAAAATCTCGGTCAAGTTCATTAATGGACAAAATTGGACCAAGGGTTGTAAATGGGGGAATGGGGGGGGGTTGTGAAAACAAAAGAACCCCATAACGTCTTAATTATGGTACATATCAAATCAGTTTAAAGTTATTATTACTTCTACGAAAAGTGCCAAAAATTTATGTGTGACAGATTTTTGATAACATTAAAAATGAACTCAAGGGGCGAAAAAAATAGGGGTTTAAGAAAAAAAAATTCATAACATCGTCATTTCACAGGATATCAAATTCACTTAAATTTATTATAAATCTTTTGACAAGTTTTTGAGAGGACCAACTCTTACAGCAAAAATAAAAATAAAAAATTCCCTGATGGCTCAGCCTACAGGCATGTTTAGATTTCGAATTGGGTGGTCCTAACTGCCACATCATGACAAAAAGTTCCTTCTTCTTCAATTCCCAATAAGCAGTCGCCCCATGGTTTGTGGCAAAGACGCGGAATTCACTGTCATGAATTTCCAGGTCCTTAATTTTACCTGCCTTAGGAATGGTGGAATTGATACTTAGAAGCTATCCCACCAACGAACGTAACCGTAGATTAAATATAAATTTAGTTTATGGTCCTATTTTTTAAATTTCGTATCTTTACCACTTAACAAGACTAAATAATTGAATAAACGATAGAATTTTTATAATTATTTACAAAGTAATTTGAGTATAATGGGAAAAAACCTCGTCAAAAGCGGCCAGATAAAATTGATGAACTTGGTTTATCTCTAATCTTTATTTAGTTTTTATTGGTGAAATTAGTACATAACATCGAAATCTACCTGTGCCTGCAATCCGAGCCGGCAGGGATTTTTATTGTTTAAAATTGAGTCCATGAATATGACAGAAAGTTCCATGTTGTCAAGGGGTGAACAATATATATTTTTTCAACTGCCTTAAAATAAATAAGTAAGTGCAGTCGGGAAAGTGATTCCAGACATCAGAGCCGCAGAACGAAATCCAGGGAGGAATATAATTGAGTATAATTTTGGAACAGATGTGTCGGTGTTGTGCAGCCTATATCAGGTTTTCTTTAAATGAACAACCTAAACCTTAAATAAGCTAAATTAAGATCTTTTTTTTCAGAATTCCCCCTTCAAGACAATTTTTTAAACATAGTAACACAGCAATTTAACAGTAAAAAATATGAAATATTTAAAAAAAAATCTAACAATAGTTTTGAACTAAAACAATTTCTTTTTTGTAAAAAAAAAAAAAAAAAAAAAAAAAAAAATATTTAGTGTTTAATTGTTTTTTAAGTCACTTGTAAAGAATAAATTCCATTACTCTTTTTTTTTTTTCAAAATAATCAGAGGAAAAAGAAATTCAGTTATACAAATTTCAAAATCAAGGGAGGGACAATGGCTTGTTTGCAAATCTATAACTGAATATTCATTCAAATTAAATATTTACTGCATCTTTAGAATTTCACTTAATTTATTAAGTATTTTTTATTATTTTGAATATATGTTGTTGGAACACAATTTAAAGACTTATTTATAACTTGTTTTCAAAGTCAACTCAATATATTTGAAAAAAATTCGTAAATAAATCCAATAAACTTGATATCAACTGTGAAGGATGCCTTGTGTCGGGGAACACATTTACTGCTTTTGTTTTTCTTTTCAAGTTTTACCTAATGTTATATTATGTATCAAATTACAAAATGTAATCTATTTGCCCTTATTTTCTGCTCTGTGTGTTTTTAAAGCAGAGTTCGTACGCTTTTACAAGAATTTTTTAATAGAATTTTTCTATTTAATATCTAAATAGCAAAAATTATCGACGCCTCGTTTAATTGTAGGTTTTGTAATATTTTCTGCATTTAAATAGGTCGAAAAATTCTATTAAAAAATTGTGGTAAAAGCGTACGAACACTGTAGAGGTTTTTTTAATATATATATAATTTTATGGAATTTTGAGTTTTATACAGTTTTATACAGTTATTTAATATCTAAATAGCAAAAATTATCGACGCCTCGTTTAATTGTAGGTTTTGTAATATTTTCTGCATTTAAATAGGTCGAAAAATTCTATTAAAAAATTGTGGTAAAAGCGTACGAACACTGTAGAGGTTTTTTTAATATATATATAATTTTATGGAATTTTGAGTTTTATACAGTTTTATACAGTTATTTAATATCTAAATAGCAATAATTATCGACGCCTCGTTTAATTGTAGGTTTTGTAATATTTTCTGCATTTAAATAGGTCGAAAAATTCTATTAAAAAATTGTGGTAAAAGCGTACGAACACTGTAGAGGTTTTTTTAATATGTATAATTTTATGGAATTTTGAGTTTTATACAGTTTTATACAGTTTCTTTCTTTCTTTTTTTCAATCTTCAGAAATAATTCAATTGTTATTTCATGATTAGGCAGGGGATGTAATGTCTGTGTTTATTTTTTTAATTTATAAGTAGCTGCATTTCGTAAGTAAGCTTTTACTATATATAATAAAGTATATATATAAAGTATATACAGGGTGTTTCAGTTAAACGTTTCAGAACTTCTAAGAGGGATAGGGTACATCCTGACGAACCAAAATCATATACCAATGGGCAGTCAGAAATGCTTTCCTGACGCGGTAGATGGCGTTGTGCGAAAGTTCCAAGCTTTCGTGCAGGGAATCTTCATTTCGCACAAGAACGCCACATTAGTAGGATGGATGATTACACGAACGCAGAATTAGCCGATATGCATTTGGTGTACGGGGCTGCAAATTGTAGTAGGCCAGCCGCACAGCGTTTGTACGCGGAACGATATCCGAGGAGGCGTATTCCCAGTCATAATTTATTTGCAAGACTGCACCAGAGGTTAGCTGAGGCAGGTTCATTTGAAAGAGCTGACAGGGTCAGGGTAAGAACAGCACGGACTCCAGCCGTCGAACAGAATGTGCTGCAGCATGTACAGAGGAATCCAAGAACGAGTACACGAAGTCTAGCAAACGTAGTCGGGGTTTCCCCTTGCAGCGTCTGGAGCATTCTCCGAAAACAAGACCTGCATCCATTTCACGTGCAGCGTGTCCAGGCACAGCAACCGGAGGATTATGCACCTCGTATTGCTTTCGCACAGTGGTACCTTGGAAAATGTGCTACAAATCCTACTTTTCCTGCTGAAGTGTTGTTTTCCGATGAGGCATCCTTCACAAGGGAAGGAATTTTCAACTCGCATAACGACCATATCTGGGCGGTCGAGAACCCGCATGCAATACGACGTCGTGCAGCACAGATTCGATTTTCGGTCAATGTATGGGCCGGTATTATGGGAGATCACGCCATCGGACCTTACCTGTTACCGTGTCGTCTAACCGGAGATAACAACTTGCTCTTTCTGCAGTAAGTATTGCCACAACTTTTGAGAGATGAACAGATTTCTGCATCGACGCAACAGACAATGTGGTTCCAACACGATGGAGCCCCTGTCCATTATAGCGGAGTTGTTCGTAACTACCTGGATGTAACATTTGGTCAACAGTGAATCGGACGTGGTGGTCCCGTGCATTGGCCTGCTCGGTCACCAGACCTATCATGTCTTGATTTTTATTTCTGGGGTCAATCGCTAGTTTATGACACCCCTGTTGACAATGCTGAGGAGCTGGTTGCAAGAATCGCAGTAGCTGCCGGAGAAATTCGAAATTCGCCTGGAGTATTCCAGAATGTTCGGATGTCCATGCGTCGGAGATGTGACGCGTGAATTGTAGACCGTGGAAGCAACTTCAAACACTTATTTTACCATGTACCTTTTGCTTCTTTTCATGTATTATTAAAACGATTTCTCACTTACGGTCTCTTTTCTTTATGGTGCTTCTGTGTACAACACCGCTTCAGGAAAGCATTTCCGACCCCACATTGCTATATGATTTCGGGCTGTCAGGATGTACCCTACCCCTCTTAGAAGTTCTGAAACGTTTAACTGAAACACCCTGTATATATATATATATATATATATAATTTAAACTGATTCTTGAGCGAAGCTTAGTTTTTTTCTTCTTACTTTTCATGAGTTATCCTAATCCTAATCCTAATAATATTATAAATCTGATTGTGTGCAAATGTTAGGCTGAAGTCAATGTCAAAATGGAACATTTAATGATCCTGTATCTTTGCGTATAGGTTGATAATAACCCTCAAATGAACATAGGCTGGTTTTTGTTTATTTTATTCAAATATTTTTCTTAATAATTCAAAATTTCGTTATTTTCATAGAGAATAAATGGACTTTTTTTCGTATAATATTTTAAAATGGTTAAATTTACTTTACCGTTGCTAATACTTTATCGTTGCCAAAAATAATTCAAAACCCGGAATAATAATTTTTACTCAACAATTTAGTTTCAACTGAAAAATTTTCACGTGAAAAATGAAAATGAAATAAAAAAATTAGAGAATTAAAAAGAAGATTAAATATATTAGAAATTAATATTATTAATTAATAATATTAGAAATATTAATATTATTATTATTAGAAATAATATTATTATTAGATTAATATTATTAGAAATAAAACATACTTTTTTTAGTTTTTGATAATAATACAAGGTCTCAATATGCGTAACCATAGGAAACAGGCGAATATGACGTCATTCATCTAAAATAAAGCGGATATGCTTTGATTGGTGAAATAAAATGATCTTGGGTTTTTTTCTTCACTTTTTTTCTTTTTTTTTTTAATTTTGTATGGTAACAATACTTGACGTTTTACCGTCTGCGCACGGTAACGCTATTTTTTCTAATTGTCTTTTTTTTTTATCGATTTATGGTCGAGAATGCACAAAGCTTCGTCATTGTTATTGTCGTATTATTGTATTTTAATGAACGTTAACCCGGGCAAAGCCGGGTAGTTCTGCTAGTTTAAAATAAATTAGACCCGATGTCTATATTGTCATGCAAACATGAACGTAGAAGATCTAGGTTCATGCATGCAAATAAAGCATATCAATTAACGTAATGCGAATCGAAAATATTGATTAAAATAATATTTATAAAAGAAACCGATTATTGTTATTATTTTTTTTAATTACAATTTTCTGTATCAAGTATTACAAGATTCATAACTGTAAAAATAAAGCCTTGAATGGATAATTATCAAACGTTTCCCCCGCCGCACCGGCAGATAATCCATCGTAAATAAACACAAAGCTATCAAATTATTTTTACTTGTATGATCAAACGTTAAAATAGATAACAAAATATCGAGGGAAAGAAGTGCTAAATTCCCCTTTATGGGTATCAATGGTTGTCAAAGAAATCCGGTGACACATTTTTACTTCCATGATATCCACGGCCTTATAATCACTCCATATGTTTCAATCTCCTTTATGATCGGGTGACCGGATGTCCATTCGATTTTCTAATTTTAGAATGGCAACGACCGTAAACTTCAATGTTTTTGTTTGGTCGCTCTTTGAAATTCTGTTTGTTTGCATAGCTGCTATAATATTTCGAGTAAACTTATAAAAAAATTCAAAATTATAAATATCTTACAGTTTTTAAAAATCGTTTAATATGGCTTCAGCTGTTGAATCGACGCCAGCCGAAAAAGAATTATTTAAATACACAGTCGAATGCAATTATGATGAAGTAAAGCGTTTACTGACTGCCGAAAAAGTGCCTGTTAACTGTTTTGATGAAGATGGTATGACACCATTGCAGCATGCTGCTTACAAAGGAGACTACAAATTATGCAAATTGCTTTTAGATTGTGGAGCTGATGTTAATTTAACTCGTCATACCTCAGAGTACAGTGCTCTTACATTCGCTGGTTTGAGCGGAAAAGTTGATGTCGTTAGTTTATTATTGGAACATGGAGCTTCAGTAACTAAACTAAATTCGATTAATAAAACTGCTTCTCAAATGGCAGCATTTGTTGGTAATCACAAGATTGTGAATATAATCAATAACTTCTTACCTTCTGAAGAAATTGAATACTTCACGAAAATCCAAGGGTTAGAAAAAGAACCAAAATTGCCGCTGCTTATGTGTGCACCTGTTCATAAAATGGCTATTAAAACCAATATTCATCCGGTGTCACTTGTGATGTACATTCAAGATAATCTGTGCATTTTAGAAAATTCAAAGAAAGTCATTAGAGTTTTTAATATTCTCTGCGAAAAGCAGTTAAAAAATGAAGGCAATGAATTATTATCTTTGAAATTCCACCATCTCGCATTCATAATTAATGCTTGCCAAACTTTTATGAATTCTCAGAAATCAAAATCTGAGAATGCTGATTCCAAAGAAATATTGAATCAACTGATTAAGTATTGGATCAAAGGTGATAAAAATGGATTTCCCATAGTATTAGAGAAACTACTTCGTCAAGATGTCAAAGAATATCCTTACATTGAGTGTGACATGTTTAAACAGCTAGTGAGAATGCTAGCGCCTGTTAAAGTTGGTGAAGAACCCAGTGCTATTACAATTATTAGTGAAGTTGTCAGTGGTCAACGTGGTTTAGATAATGCTGTCCTTTGTGCCACTTGTGGTGAACCTTCTGCTGAGAAAAAGTGTTCCGCTTGTAAATCTGTTTATTACTGCACTAAAAGCTGCCAAAAATTACATTGGTTTACGCATAAAACAATTTGTGCCGATCTTTTAAAATCATATTTAGAACAGCAATCTGAAACACAAGGTGGTTCTGCTCAAAAGTCAGAGGAAAAATCCTCATAAATTTTATTTAAGAAAAAAGGGTATTTTTATGCTAGCCGGGCATCAGTGATCGCCAAAATTTTCTTTATCTCGCCAACCCTTTTTTTGTAGCCTATCTTTTAACATTAGCTAGTAACAAATCAGGGGTCGATGCATGTTTTTTTTTTTTTTCTTGAGGCCCATTTTGTAAAAAATAAAGGTTATTTTGTGAAAAATAACATTTTTTAAAGAATGTTGAAATCCAGTTAATCAAATTCAAACCAAGCATTTATTAATAAAAACTTTTTTAAATCCTTTTGCTGAAGTTTTCCTCTCTGGCGAACTTGTTTGTTTACAAATTACTCATTTTAAAACGCCACAAAATAATTAATAAATAGTAAGTTTTTATGGAACAGAATTTTGTGAAAGGGCCTATTTTATTAAAAGGAATTTTGTGAAGGGTCTGTTTTATCAAATTGATTTTTGTGAAGGGGTTCTTTTTTGTTAAATTGATTTTGTGAACAGGGTCTGTTTTATTAAATAGATTTTTGTAATTGGGCTCTAAATAAGCCCCAAATTTTGCCTGGATCGACCCTTGCAAATAGCCAATATTTTAACATTGCAATATAATATCAATAAACTTACTTAATCATCAAACATTACTTAAAATAGCAAAAATATAATCATGATAAAATACATAAAAACAAATCTATCAATACAAATAACAAAATCTCACGTAATCGGGTCTATTAATGATTACGCTTAGTCCGTAACAAAAATGTTAAAATAAGATAACAATATAAACTAGAAAAATTTTATTTCTTAATGGAAACATCATATCTGATTTTCTATACACAAAAATAGGAATTTGCATTATATAACATCCCAAAATCTTTTAACTATCATTTAAAATTTGTAAAAATGTATTGTTAGTTGCTCAAATTGTTGTTCAATAGATTGTTAGTTGTTTGCATTTCAATTGAAACAAGATGTGGAGATTTATTACTCGTGCCCAGCTAACATAAAAATACCGAAAAAAGTCATTTTTGCACTTAAGGCCTTTAACACAGTATTTTGTGTTTCTTAACATATAGCAATATTATACATGTAATGATATAATTTGATGCTAGTGATTAATACAAGGAAAAGCATCAGTTGTTTGTTACAACATTTATTTATTTCTTTTATTTGAAAGTTCATTTAGTGTGTGTACTTTTTTTTATTCTTTTTAAATGCACAGAAAGTAGCTGGATAAAATAGTATGGATAGGATGTATTTTTAAATTTTATATAATTATTCTAACATTTATATTTAATTTACTTCATCAGTATGTTTCTTTCTTTCATAAATTATTTCTTCTGTTTTCTATGTTTATATGATAAAATAGTCAGCAGTTACTATAGTGTAATAAAACATAGTGAAATATTTTTGCGAAAAGTGGATTTTTTTTAATGCACAGAAAATATAAATAAAATAGTATGAATAGAATGTATTTTTCCAATTTAATTTTTTGAAAAAAATTAACATTTATATTTATAGTTAATTTACTTCATTAGTATGTCTTTTATTATTTTATTTTTTGTAAATTATTTTTTCTGTTTTGTATATTTATGAGACAAACATGCTACCTTTTTGCAGAATTCTATTATTTTTGCACTAATCATTCTTGGGTTCGATGCAAATCTTCATTTAAATTTTTGGACCTTTTTTTTTTTAGTGTGTGTGGGGGGAGGAGGGGTTAGTGGACGAAATACAATAAAAATGCAAGAGCTTTTCTATAAAGAAAAATGCATTTGTCGAATTTTGGGAAAACTGTCACAGAAAAATCTGTGAATTTTGTCAGATATAACCACGAATTTTGTCAATCGCTCACATAAAAGCACAAATTTCATCAGTTGCTCGTGGAATAAATTCGTAAATCTCATCTAGCAACCAAAAATAAAATAAAAAATTGTAAGTTTTATTAATCAATTGCAGATAAAATTGTGAGTTTTGCCATCTGTTGTGGGAAAAAATTTGCGAATTTTGTCAAACGGTCACAGACGAAAATAGCAAATTTTGTTAATCGGTTGCAGATAAAAACATTAATTTAGTCAATCGGCTGTGGGCAGAGTTGTATAATATAGGCGCCCGCCGTGCGTGGAAAAATTTCTGCAAAATTCTGAACTTTGCTGAAAAAATTTTAGAAAAGATTTTTTTTTTTTTTTTTAAATACTAAAAAATAAAAAAATATTCCCCAATTTTATGTACAATTTATTTACTGTTTGTGCACAGTTAAAAATTAAAAAATGCAAAACATTGTTGTGTCATTACAGACGCTTGCGAAGAGGTCAAAATATTAAGGATTAGGCTGTTTCTAAATTCATTGACAAAATAATTGATAAGAATTCAGCTCTATCGTGGATTTTTAGCTTTATTATTATTTTTAACCAGAATAATTATTCTTTAATTAATTATTAATTTAATTAATATTAATATTTAAATGGTAATTATTTTAAACTACTGTTTTTAATTCATATCATCAAAATAATATAACACGTAATTTTATTAAACATTAAATTAATTTGCAGAAAGTTTTTGACCCAATATTTGTGTGCGCAGAAAGTTTTTGGTTTTATATAAGTCTGGCTGTGGCTAAAAATTGCAAATTTCATCAATTGAACACGGAAAAAAAAATAAAGAATCATCAATAATTCACAAAATAAAACTACAAATCTCATCTATCAATTGCTAAAAAAACCCTTACAAATTTCATCAGTCGGTTACAAAAAAAAAATCACAAATTTCATCAGTTGGTTACAAAATAAAATTACAAATTTCATCAATCGCTTACAAAAAAAATTGCAAATTTTGTCAAACAATCCTGAAAAAATCTTGAATTCTGTCAAGCAAAGCTGAAAAAAATAACAAATTTTGTCAAACACTCAGGGAAAAAAAAAAGAGAATTTCATCAAACGATTGTGAAAAAAATCGTAAATTTCATCAAACTATCGTGAATTTTGTCAAAGAGTGGAGGAAAAAATCATGAATATCAGCAATTTGTCATGAAATTTGTTTAGGGTTTATAAAAAATCCTACTGCTTTAATGCCAGAATTTGTTAAATTTATTTTACTAAAATCTAAAACCTAAAATAAAATTAAAGCCTTTCCATATTTCTGTATTGCATATTTTCATGCTAATAAATAGTAAAATTCATCACTGAGATCATTGTATCTGTTGCTGGGTAATCTTAATTGATATAAAATACTTCGAACCAAAAGGAAATTACGTTTATTTAGTACTAAATAATATAGCATAATACCTAAATTTTCATTCATAATGCATGAACAGCATTAAAAGTGCAGCGAATAACAATAGTTTATTTAGTTAATTATAAACAATATAATATAGTTTACAAAATTCATGCATAAATGTTGTGGAAAATGTTATTAATTTTACTTCACACGTATTTTCTCTTTTTTGCTATTTTCTGGGTTTTATCCATGTTCCATGAAAGTTTAGCTTTTTTTTTTGGTGAGTTTGTACCATGTCTGATGATAAAATAATTGAAATATATTTGCAAAAAGTGTGACATTGTTAAAATATTGAAATTGATGCAATTCCTGACAAAACATCCAAAAGTTTTATAAAATATTTAAAATTATTAAAATATTAATTTGATTTTTCAGTTTTAAAATGAAATAATTATCCTAGTTATAGTAGCCTTCCATCCAAGTCATGAATGACGTATAATTCTATTTCATTTTACTATTTGGCGTAAAAAAAAAAAAAAAAAAAAAAGCTGCCACATTGGTATTGTAACTCACAATAAGCAAATGGTAAAATGTTGCCATTCTTAATTTTTAAATAGTCATGGAAAAAGTAATAGATAGAGAGATAAAAACATCACTGAAAAATAGATTGCATTTATATGTGAGTAGCAACATACCAAATGTAAAATTTGACTGTTCAAAAAAATCTTGACAAAAGAATAATTTAAATACAGAATCATGGCACTTCTCTATTATCCCGTCGACCACTTTTCATTACAAAAAACTATCGCCAAACTGTAAGATTAAACTACAAAAATGCAGTATACCATTTACTTGATGTCAGAAGCATTATATGTGCTTGTTATGTCATCAAGTGGTTTTTAATTCGACATTTGCGTGTATTTTTCATTATGTTTTACTGATTTATTAATTATTTCATTAATTAAAATAGCAATTGTGTCCATAAATTCTTATATTTTATTTATTTGTTTATTTTGATATTCCAATGGCAACATTCTCCCTTTTATTTGGCGTTACAGTTTGGCGATAGTTTTTTGTTATCGAGTGTTAAAGTGGTCGATGGGATAATAGAGAGATACCAGAATTGTTAAATTAAACCATAAATAAACAACAAACAAAATATTAATATGAGACTCAATAGATCTCAATGTTACTTAAAAGGTGTCATTTAAAAATATAAAAAGACTAGTATATAAATTTGATCTGCGTTTCATTTTCATAAGACTTCATACAAACAAACAGCATGAAGATTTATTATTGAAAGGTTTGTATTGTAGAAAAATACATTTTAAAAGGACAAATGATTTCTACAAATAAAAATAATGAGGATATATATATATATTTACTCAGTATTAAATTTCTGAAATAGTTCAACGATTGGACAAAACATTCAAATTAAATATTAACAAATAATCCATGTGCGAAAGTTTTTGTAAAAAAGTGTTATCAATGAGTTTTTAAATAGCTTGACTCACCATATAACTCATTGTTTGATTACATAAGAAAAATTAAATGGAAATTACGCTGTACTATGCATTTCTTATATTTTAATTACGTTTGATAAGAAAGAATCATTTTACAGTATATGACCCATTATCCGGAAAGACCCGAAGTCCGGAAAGAAAAATTCGAAAATTTTCTAAATTTGTAAATTTTTACTAAAATTTTAGATTTTCTGAAATTTTTCGAAAATTTTACCGATTTCTAATTTTTCTTCAGTCCATTGTGTTTCAATGTTTAATCACTAAAATATTGTTACTTCGGTGGCGGGTGAACATGGCACCCCCCCCCCCCCCCCTTCTCTTCCTGAAATTGAAAACAAATCATTTTTCTCTCAAATTTTAGTTTAAAATTAATTTATATTACGATTCGTTGGAAACAAAAAATAGTTATGTATTTATTTCATCAGGGGTGATTCTGTTCAAGTTTTCCTTAAAATTTAAGGCATTCGATTTCGAAAATTTAAGTCTTCAGTCCAAAATTTCGAACATAAATATTTCGAATTTTGAACGATACTCGCCGAAAAAATCAATTATGTCTATCATTCGCAGAAAAAATAGACAATTTCTTCAAAGGATTGCAGAAACAACGTGAATTTCGTCAAAGGATCAAAAAAAAAAAAAAAAACGCAAATTTTGTTGCAGGATTAAAAAAAACAAACACTAATTTTGTTAACAAATTACAGAAAAACGCGATTTCTGTCAAAGGCTTGCGAAGAAGACACAAATTTCTTCCAAGGACTCCGAAAAAATGTGAAATTTCATCAAGGAATCACAAAAAAAAAAAATAATAATAATAAAATAAAAAAAATGGTTAAAGGATCGCAAAAAAAAACTGGGAATTACGTCAAATAATCGCGGAAAAACATGAATTTCTTCAAAGTCTAGGAAAAAAAACACAAATTTCTTCAAAGCACTGCAAAAAAATTTCTAATTTCGTTAAGGGATCGTGAAAAAAGTGAAATTTCGTCAAAGGATTGAAAAAAAACCCCGCTAATTTTGTCAATCTCAGAAAAAACTTGAATTTTGTCAAAGGATCATGAATAAAAGGCAAATTTCGTCAAAGAATAGCAAAAAACACGAATTTCCTCAAAGGATCGCAAAAAGAAGACGCAAATTTCTTCAAAGGACTACGAAAAAATGAAATTTCGTCAAAGGATCGTAGAAGAAAAACGCAAATTTTGTCAAAGAACAGCAGAAAAAAATGCAAATTTTGTCAAAGAATCACGAAAAAAGCATGATTTTTGTCAAATAATCGGGAACTTCGGGAGGACCCGAAATCCGGAAAATTCCAAAACTCGGAAAGCCTTCGGTCTGGAGGATTCTGGATAATGAGTCTGTATTTACGATGGAAGCCAATTTCAACATCCACCAGTAGATGGCGCCACTATACTGAATCAACCTCAAATCTCTCCCTACGAAATAAATCACCGCTGCTTCTGAAAAAAAAAATGCTTACAGAAAAAAATGTTTACAGAAATGTTAATATACATTTTTTTTATGAAATAGTTTTTTAAGGTTTTAAACCAAATTAAAAGATTTAAAATCTTTAATATGCTTTTACAAATATTTAAACAGCAGAATCGGATGTAGCATAATTTTTTCATTAAGCCTAACATGGCGTTTAACCATGGTCGATTCGCAAACCAGAGTGGTCGTGCCCGGGAGAGTTACAGACAGTTTCTTGCCTTCGGATTTTATTATAAGTAAGATGTTTAAAAATCATCCAAGCATTTTCGGCTGGCAACTACAACCATCCTCAGGGAACGAAATTCCTTTCTACTGCCATCTTACGAATCTGAACCTTCGCTTCGTGTTTAGGTGGAAAAGTCCATTACTTCTTGGGTGTTGCTTGAGTTGGTTTCCATGGATACCTTGATTAAAAATGTAAACAACTTTGAAACTTAAGCAAAAAAGAGGGGTTTTACTGTGCGTTTATCTTCTAATATTCAGGGTATTAAACCATATATTGGGTATGTTGTATGATACTGTATTGTTGCAAACTTGATTTCCTTACATAAAATATCTATAGATTTTCTGATAACGGATGTAACTTTTAAACAACTTTTTATGTTTTTAAATGACACCCTTTAAGTAACATTAAGATCTATTGAGCCTCAAATTAATATTTTATGACCCAAGGTGAATATGTGCTGTGTTTTCATAAGCAAACAGTTGAATTATTATTTTTTTTTAGATTTTGCACTTATGAATAAAATGTAAGTACTTCATGTGATAAATTTAATAAGATATAAAAAAGATATTATGACCAGTAAGAAACAGTGTTTTTATACACCTTTCAGCAAAATTACATAATAAAAAGTTAATAATCATTGTAAAGTGTAAAAAAAAAATGAAAACACACAAAATTCATGCCACAATCACTACCACATGTGTGATCGCTTCACAAATATGAAAAAAATAAATTGTGCATTTTAATCATGTGATCATAACTTACTTCTTCTGTGCAAAATGTGTTTTGTACAACAATTTGGGCAGCATTTTGCAACATATGATGTGATGGATTTTTCCATTGACACTTGCTGGTAAATCCAAGTACCCCTGTGGCAGAATGTACGCGACGGGCCTCACAGACTTTTTAGGGCACCTGCAGACTAAAAACATGCAGCGGATGCACTATAGCACTTAAATTACGCGAAAAAACGGCACACTTTGTCAAAGGATCGTGAATTTCATCGAAGAATTGCGGAAAAAACATGAAATTCATTAAAAGTTCGCGAAAAATGGCTAATTTCGTTGACAGGTCGCGAAAAAAAATGAAAATTTAGTCAAAAAGCCGTGAAAAAACATGAATTTCATCAAAAGGCCTTAAAAACATGAGTTTCTTTGAAGAATCATGGGAAAATGCAAATTTTGCCAAAGGGCTACGGAGAAAACGGCAACTTCGTCGAAAGATCGTAGAAATAATTGTTAATTTCGTCGAAGGATCACGAAAAAACGGTCAATTTCATCGAAGAAACGGCAAATTTCGCCGTCAGATCGCGAAAAAACAGATAATTCTGCTGACACATTGCGAAAAAACGGCAAATTTCATCTGAGGATCGCCAAAAAACGGTAAATTTATTCGAAGGATCTAAAAAAAACAGAAAAATTCGTCGAAGCAACTCGAAAAAACGGCAAATTTGGTCAAAGGATCATGGAAAAAATGCGAATTTTGTCCAAAGGCCATAGAAAAATCTGGAAATTCATCAAAGGATCTGGGAAAATGGCTAATTTTGTCAACAGATTGCGATAAAAATGCAAATTTCGTTAAAGGGCAGCGGAAAAACTTGATTTTCGTCAAAAGACTGTAAAAAAAACCATAAGTTTTGTTGAAGGATCGTGGAAAAAGTGCAAATTTCATCAAAGGGCCACAGAGAAAACGTAAATTTCGTCAAATGGCTGCAGAAAAAATGCTTATTTCGTCAAAGGGCCACAAAGAAAAACTTGAATTTCGCCAAAGGATCGCGGGGGAAAAAAAAAATGCTAATTTCGTCAAAGGTTCACAAAAAAAACATCAATTTTGTGAAATAGTCCCGGAAAAGATGCAGCATTCCTTTAGAAAACAGCAGACACACAAAGTTCTATGCTTATTAATATAGGCATAGTTTTTAATCTGAAACAATATACTGAACTAACTTTTGAAAAATCGGGTTAGCCCGAACCCAATTTCCAAGAATCTAAAACTCAGCCTGAAATCGACTTAAATCAAAAGCAGAGTTAATCCGACCTGCTACAAGAAAAATTATTGCTGAGAGAGGATTTTCTCCCCTCCCCCCTCTGCTGTAACCTTTCACAGGGGTAGTACTTGTCCTGAAATTCCTGATATTCCTAAAAAAAAATTAAAAACGTCCTGAAATATGGTAGTCTGTCCTAATATTCCTGAAATTTTGCGAGTTTTGTGCTATATCGTCATTTGAAATCATCAAATAGGGGGTAGGTGTATCTTTCTACTGATGCAAAACGATGACAAAAGTCACAATTTTCTTCAATCTATTGTTAAAAATAGTAATTTTTATCAATTTGCACGCAAAAAAAATCTCAATTTTTGGTGATCAGTTAACAAAATTCGCAATTTTTATTGATTAGTCATTTAAAAATTTTGCTGTTTTCGTCTCTCAGTCACAAAAAAAAATCCCAATTTCTACCAATCAGTTATAAAAAAGAAAATTTTTTAAGTTTTTGTTGATCAGTGAAGAAAAAATCCTTCAGTAATACAAAAATCGCAATTTTTTTTAGCAGCTTGGTCAAAGGGTTCTGGTAAAATTACTTTTCTTTATAATGCATACTTTTACAACAAAAAAACAGGTTTTTTTTTCTTGGTGCCCATTTTGTGAAAAGTAAAGGTTATTTTTGTGAAATTTATTATATTTTTGTGAAAATAACATTTTGTAACGAAAGTTGAAATCCAGTTAATCAAATTCAAACCAAGCATTTATAAACAAAAACTTTTGTAAATCCTTTTGCTGAAGTTTTCCTCTCTGGTGAACTTGTTTGTTTACAAATTACACATTTTAAAACATCACAAAATAATAAATAAATAATAAATAGTAAGTTTTTATGAAATAGAATTTTGTGAAGGGAGACATTTTATCAAATTGATTAGATTTTTGTGAAGGGGCCCATTTTATTCAATAGATTTTTGTGAAGGGTCCCTAAATGGGCCCCAAATTTTTCCTGGATCGACCCCTGTTATGATAATAAAATGTATTGAAGAGGGAGTTAAGGGTTTTTTCGGTTAGTATGCCAAGCAAATGTGTCCTGAAATATTGAAAAAAGTATGTCCTGAAATATCATCTAGGGCTAGTACTATCTCTGCTTTCAGAATATTTGCTGTGAATTTCAGAATTTTTTTTTACTTAGAAAGGCAGATAAATGCTGATGCCTTAATTAATTAGCACTACAACTACAACAGCAGCAAGAATAGATTTATACGATATATTGCGTATTACAGACTATTTTTGAAAACATTGTTAGTGTTGCAGACACTTGAAGACAGTTCTGCCACTGGGCCAAGTACCAAAGTCAAAATCAGAGAAATTAATTTTGTTGCTGGAAATGCTTGTCTACTTGTTCATTATTACCAGGTAACCAAGAAAGTTCGTGCAGTTTTTGAGAACAGGTACTTTTGTTGCGTAGGCGTAGTCATACTGATTCTGATGCAGGGCCGTAGCTAGGGGGGTGCCAGGGGGGGGGGGCTCAGCACCCCCTGAAAATGTTTGAGCCCCCCCTGGGAAAGTTGCCAAGGCCATCAAATGAAATTCTGTTTTAAAAATTCAAATGAAACTGTTCAAAAATTCAACTTAGTTTTGGGGGCTTTTTTCAGTTTTGCACAAATACTAAATTGTAGTATTTGTGTAAAGACTGCAAATAACTACTTCAATAGGCGTGCATCCTATCTGCACATACTCAGAATTAGCAACCTTTTGCCGATGCAAACATTGACTTTTGCATTAGTTATATACTGAAATTTTTCATTTTGCAGCGTTTTTCATTATTAGCATAAAACAAAGTTATTCTAATGAGTTATAGCCAATTTAAATACAAGTGGTTTTAGCTTTTGACTAGACACAAAAATAATTTTAAAATGCAAAATACACCCTTGATTTTTCTAATGTTTTTTATCATATAAAAACATAACTTTAGAATCCTTAAGAGCATGGAATATTCAGAAAAAAAAGTAAAGGTTGCAACTCTTTTGAAACAGGTGAACTGTCAGCTTTTTATTTACTTATTGTCATCATCACTTATATTTCACTAGTATAATTATTAGAGATCGACCGAAATTTCAGTTTCGGCGCAAAATCGGAGTTTTACCGAATATTCGTTTTCGGCGAAACTGCTGCCAAAATTTTGGCCTGACCGAAATTATCTATATTTCAAAATCTCGTTCTTCTTTCGGAAATTTTCAACTTTACTCATTGATATGAGTAGTATCGACTAAAATAAGACACTGTTTATTGCTGTGAACTCCACTGTTTATCATTATCCGTCATGACCAGGGCTTTACAAATTTGAAAAAATCTGGTAGCCAGGTATAAATTCTAGTCGCCAGTAAAAAAAATTAACACCCCCCCCCCCCTCCCCGTTATTGATTTTTAAAAAAGTACAAACGTTTGCTTAGGAATTAAGTCAGAAAAAATAATAACAAACATAGTTTAGAATTATTAGTTACATAGTTTATAATAGTGCATAATAACTAAGTTTTCTAAGGAAACTTATCAAAGTTATATATTTGTGAAAAAAATAATAATAAAGGAAATATTGTGAACTCTGAATTAACCGACATGTTCGAGAAATGCTGATTGCCGTATGCTTCGAATGTTCAAATAGTTGAGTGCTACAAAATCTATATCGGCTGAGAGGGCATCTATAAAATAGTGAAGCCGGAAAACGATTTTATGCGTATTTAGCCTATCAAAATAAAAAAGTCAAATAATTCTGATTTAATTATTTCAAAATTTGCATTTAATGACATTTGCAATAGTTTTGCCAAATTAAAAATAAGTTAATTTTTTCTGTTGTTGTTTATTTGTTTGTGTGTGTGTGTGAATATAATTTCAAATTTATTTCTTAATACAGTGAAACTTCCATTTAACGAAGTTTCATCGTTACACTTAAAAACTTCGTTATGAAGAAAATTCGTTAAATAGAAATAAACTTAAATTCGTGAATTTTTTTCTTAAGATATGACAAACAGATATTCTATTCAGAAGCATTTTATTCAATATCAATTTTGAAGTCGTCATTCACAAAACAATTGTGTACGGTCGATGGAATCACGTCACATTCCTAAGCTTTCACCAGCTCTGATACACAGGTTCCCAAACTAATGTTTTAACTATATTGTCTTTTTCGATAATGTACTTCAAAATGTCTTATTATTCCTGCTTAGACTGGTGGCTGAAGTTTAGAAGTTGTACTGGCTGGAAAAGAAATAACTTTGATGATCTTCGATTTGCACTTTGAAGCACATTCTTGTGGATGTACAAAATAATTTTCTATCAGCAGTGGAATGTCAGAATAACAACTGTCTGACTTTAATTGATATTTTTTGTTTCAATTCATCTCACATCATTGCGTCACTGCATCTTCTATATCACTGAACGTAAAAAGGGGATTTTGACCTCCCCAACTGTCAGCGCTGGAGTATTAGTGTGCTAGTAGATAATAGCAAGTGTTTTTGTTATTGTGAAAAAAAATGTTTTATTTAACACCAAGCAGAATGGAAATTATTTAAATGTGTTCATTTTCATGCAATCTGCTGAAATAAATTGGCACATCCATCAAGCAGCAACATCTTAGTTGGAATTCTGTACACGTACAAAAGTGGAATAAACTTCGTTATATAGAATATATTTTTCGTAATATGGAGATTAATTTACATGTTAATGGTGTTCAAAGTCAAAGTTCTGCAGAAAATTTCGTTAAGTAGAAAACTTCGTTAAATAGGGACTTCGTTAAAGGGAAGTTCCACTGTATTTTGTAACTTTGCAGCATCTATAATGAAATATTTTACAAGAAATTTAATTAAATGTTGTGATGTTTGCAAACTCGAGGGCTATTAACGTGTAATATTACGAGTTATTACGTAAACGTTTGTTTTCGTAGCCAAAAAGGAAAGAAAAAAAAATATTTTCCCGCGCTGGATTAAATCGAAATCAGCAGCCGGCTGAGGTTTATTTTCATCCAACGATCTACAATAAGAATTAAAAAAAAAAAAAAAAACTTTTTGAAGTGCAATCAATGATTTTTTATTTCCATTTACTGCAGATAATAATCCAAACAATGTAATTATAAAATACTATTGAGAAACAACTCTGAACCAGACACTTGTTGCCAAGACAGAGTGACGACGGCAATGTCCAACGCGTGTGGTGCAAACAGACACGAGGCGCCAAGCATTTTAAGCCGAGAAAAAATATTAAAAATAATAATACATATTTTTATTAAAATGAATAATTCTTGAAATTTTAATTAAGTTTTATAGATTTACTTCGAATGAATTACTTATAATCACTTATATGTTATTATTCTTTTAAAATGAATGTAATAGATTAAAAGTTTTAATTCTGAACACAAAAATCTGATTTGAAACATACAAAAAAGTGAGCATTTTTTATCATTGCATCCAATTTTTAGAAGCCACATAATACTATTTGTTATTGAACCCCCCCCCCCCTCTCCTCACATTCTAATCACATGACTAGCCGACTAGAGCGGAAAAGAATGGCGTTTTATGTGCATGAAATGGAAAATGCCTTTTTAACTTCGCTTTAGAGAAAATGTCGTTTGTGCTCATTTTTTAGTTCAATTTTTGTAAAAAATAAATAAATAAATGAAACAAAAAAAGTCAGATTAAAAAAGTTAGTCGCCAGTGGCGACCACATTTGTCAAGCTCTGGTCATGACTGATTTATGATGCGAGCGTAAATTATAAAGCAAGCAATGCATATATGACTAAACTTAAAAGACGCTTATCACGTGATCTTTAAAAGCTGCAACTTATCAGTGATAGAAATTTTTACTTTGTAACTCCAGATTGCTTCGAATGCTTTATGAGGAAGGTGTTGTTAAAACTCTAGGATTTCGTAAAAGATTTATGAAATTTATTACAAAATATATATCGAGGTATGTATACTGTATACTTAAAATATCTTTTTATTAGAGGAAATTCGTATAGTTGGAAACAATTTCTGTCTTATTGATAAATTAATTGCGTTTTATTTTATATGAAAATAAATAGATTTGGATAGCGGCACAGAGTCAACTTGGCACCAGAGTTAAAATTTTCCAACAGCGGAGCCATTTCAATGCTTTCCTAGGGAGGCAGGGAGTGGCAAACCTTTTTTTTTTGGGGGGGGGGGGGCGGTGAGTGAGCAAAGATTGACCTTATTGTGCACATCCTAAAAGAAAATTGACAACTGTTACATTTTTATCCTTACATATATATTTAAAATTAGCTAAAGTACAAAATAATGTTTACATGTCTCACTTTGAGAATACTGAAATGGAAAATAAAGTTTATTAATTAATAATTTCTAGGCTTAAAATGTTGTCTTAATGCCAATTTTCCCTTTTTAGTCAAATTAAATTATTTTAGCTTTTGTGCCCTTTACTTAAACTAACCTATAATGAATCATACATTCTTATCACATTCTTTGAGGAGGAAACTGACCCCCCCCCCTAACCTTCCCAAATGACACTCCTGTTTGTAAAAAATTGCACATATGGGAGCATAAAAGGTGCATATATATTAGGTTACGTATAGAGTTTATACTCTATATTCTCGGAAAAATCATGGATAAAACCTCGACATGATTTATAATATATATACTTCTAGCTACAGCCCTGGTTGAAATAGGGAACATGCTATAGTAAACGAAAATAACATACAAAAATTTCAGAACAATCGAAGCGGAATGGTACGTTTGTTTGTTAGAAATGTGGTTCAATACACGTATAATTAATAAATTAATTAGTAACGTAATTATTATTATTTGTAATTAATAATTATATGCAGTTATGCATGTATTAATCAGTTTTTAAATATTTTTTTACACTTTCGGTTTCGGTCTTAAAAACCTGTTTCGATCGATCTCTAATGATTATACGCTGAAAATTTTCATTCTGCAGCCAGTGATGTAGTTGTAAAAAAACCAAAGGGCATACGCTTTAGGCAGAGGGTATACTCTAAAAAGCATATGCTATAGTGTATTTGAGAAGAGGGTATATGGTATACCTTAAAATAATCCAGAAGGTATACGCCGTATCCACCGTATATCCTCCATTACATCCCTGTCTGCAGCCTTCACTTTTCTTAGCATCATATAAGGTTATTAGAAACAATTTAATAAGAAACATAGGGCCTACAATATCAATGTGCACTAATTTACCTTTCTATATAATACTTTGATCATATATATCTATGTTTGTGCGTGCATGTGTCACAGTGAGAGAAATAATATGAGCCCCCCCCCCCCTACATTTTCTTGAGCACCCCCTAATTTTTACTTCCAGCTACAGCCCTGTTCTGATGACGTCATTTCTGTACATTGCCTTTAAATTGCAATCAGTAGAGAGTTGTTTAACGTATATCACGTTTCGCTATCAGTTTTGTAGGAAGTACAATCGTTGACAAAGGAGATTTTGAGGCCTATTTTGCTCTACGAGTTCAAATTAGGAAACAAAGCTGCAGAGGCCGCTAGAAGAATATGCTCCGTGTTTGGAGAGACTTCAGTGAGTGAACGGACCGCTCAAAAGTGGTTCAGCAGATTTTCGTCCGGAGACGAGAGCCTCGAAGACAAGGTCGTCCATCGTGTTGGTCGTCCATCCATCTTAGACCAAGTCCAGCTGGAAGAGGAAATCAAACAATCCTGATCTAACATGCCAGGAGCTTGCGAAAAGGTTTGGAGTATCTGACGAAACCATCCGATCGCATCTTCATAGCCTTGGGATGTCGTGGAAACTTGATAAGTGGGTTCCTCATGTCCTGTCCGAGGAAAACAAGCTCCAACACTTGAACATCTGCTTGTCATTGCTGTCGCGCCACAACAAAACCTCTTTCCTGGATCAGATATTGACATGTGACGAGAAATGGGTAATGTATGAACACCGAAAGAGAAAACATCATTGGTCGACTTCTGGTTCCGTCTCATTGGTTGCTAAACCGGACATCCATCAAAAAAAGATAATGCTGTGTATTTGGTGGACTAGCGCTGGTATAGTTCACTATGAATTCTTAGAAAGCGGGAAATCAATCACAGCCGAAGTCTACTCGTCACAGTTGAAAAGGGTTTCAGCTGCTTTGCTCGAAAAGCAGCCAGCGCTGGTCAACAGGAGAGGAGTTCTCCTCCACGATAACGCCAGACCTCATACGGCCAAAGCGACCAGGGACGTGATAAAAACATTGGGATGGAAAGTTTTGCCTCACCCACCTTACTCCCCGGACATCGCCCCATCGGACTATTACTTGTTTTTGGCCATGGATAATCACCTGCGGGAACAGCAGTTCCGAACCCAAGATGATGTCATAAAAACTATAACCCAGTTTTTGGACTCTAAACCAAAAGATTTCTTCAAAAAAGGCATTTATAAGCTTGTTTCTCGTTGAGAACACGTAATTGTAGCCAATGGTGATTACTTTAAAGAATAAAATAAGTGTTTGAGATTTTTGTGGGTCGTTTTTTATGTCTGATGAAAACCGCACGAACTTTCTTGGTTGCCTGATAGATCTTTATGTTTAGTGCTATGCTTCTTTTTTTTTTTTTTTTTTTTTTTTTTTTTGAATTGTTTTATTTTCAGGTTTATTATTTATTGATATTATGACAGAGAAAGTTAATTTTTGAATTACCCTGGTCAGTATTCAATAAGTAACATAAACTAACATTTTAGAGAATAACATTTTCTTGTATGTTATCTTTCTTAATTTTTTAAATGCTCTCAGTTTTATTGCGTTTATTTTATTGTATCATGGCAAACACAATATAATGAGGGATCATTATATTACTTAAATCAGAGTGCTCAATTTCAAGTGTAAAGATTAAATTTGTTGTAAAAATCTGAAAGTTGTGACTACTTTTGGAAAAAGTATAATTTGTAGTTACTGCTTTTTAAAACAAGTAGTTGCAGCTGTAGCTAAGTACAAAAATAAAGTAGTTTTCTGACAGCTGATCTTATTATATCATCCAGCTGTAATCTTCATATGGGTTAACCACGTTACTTAAGTTTAAGTCTTCACTCACCTGAAAGCACCCACTCGCTACACTGTAAAAAATGACCGATGTTTCTTATTTTATGAAAATATGCTATAATCACGAACGAAAATATAATATAATCTTCTGAGTTATCCAAAATTTCAAATAGAATGTTACATTGTGTTTTGAATCCACAGAAACGAATACATCTACAAAATTTAAAGAATAATTTATAAAAACAAATTATTTTTAGCTGCCCGAATTTTTCAGAAACGTTTCCGAAGGGTTTTTATAATGTATTAATTAGTGTCCTCTTGCTGGAATACCTGTTTTTCGAATGTTATCCATTCTCAAGTACACGTTTTCAGCCGCATAAGTTAATTTATACATGAAAGAGTAAAGAAATAATCTTAATTTTAATGTTATTGTTAACGCTGTTAATTTTGCATGTTTGTCTGTTAAACATTTTTTTGAGAATGAAAATGTTTACTTCAGAATTGATAGCATTCGAAAAACAGGTATTCCAGGCTGAGGACACTAATTAATACACTATAAAAACCCTTCGGAAACGTTTCTGAAAAATTCGGGCAGCTAAAAATAATTTGTTTTTATAAATTATTCTTTAAATTTTGAAAATGTATTCGTTTCTGGGGATTCAAAAGACAATGTAGCATGCTATTTGAAATTTCGGATAACTCAGAAGATTATATTATATTTTCGTTCGTGGTTATAGCATATTTTCATAAAATAAGAAACAATGGTCATTTTTTACAGTGTAATGTTAAACCTATGGCCAGGTTGTTGTCCAATTTCTCGTTTAAATTTTAATATTTTTAAACAATTTCTTTTGCATAAAATAGCTGAGGTCGATCCCTAATATGGCTATTTTTAACTTTTTTTATTTCATTTGCAGATTTTTTTAATAAAGGTGCTTTCAGTTTGAAAACCGGTTCCGAAACAGAAAGTACCTTTATTAAAAAAATCTGCAACTGAAATCGAAAAAGTAAAAAGTAGCTATATTAGAGATCAACCTCAGTTATCTTATGCAAAAGAAATCGTTTAAAAATATTCAAATTTAAACGAGAAATTCGAAAACAACCTGGCCATAGGTTTATCATCAGCGAGCGGGTGTTTTCAAGTGAGTGAAGACTCCTCTTAATGCAGGACTCTATTTTCTATACATTAGTATTTGTTTTAGAGGACGGGGTGGTCAGACTCCTGATGGGACAAGGGATCATTTCATGCGGTTTACTCGAAAACAGTCTGGCCATAGGTTTATCATTAGCGAGCGGGTGTTTTCAAGTGAGTGAAGACTCCTCTTAATGGAGGACTCTATTTTCTATACATTAGTATTTGTTTTAGAGGACGGGGTGGTCAGACTCCTGATGGGACAAGGGATCATTTCATGCGGTTTACTCGAAAACAGTCTGGCCATAGGTTTATCATTAGCGAGCGGGTGTTTTCAAGTGAGTGAAGACTCCTCTTAATGCAGGACTCTATTTTCTATACATTAGTATTTGTTTTAGAGGACGGGGTGGTCAGACTCCTGATGGGACAAGGGATCATTTCATGCGGTTTACTCGAAAACAGTCTGGCCATAGGTTTATCATTAGCGAGCGGGTGTTTTCAAGTGAGTGAAGACTCCTCTTAATGCAGGACTCTATTTTCTATACATTAGTATTTGTTTTAGAGGACGGGGTGGTCAGACTTCTGATGGGACAAGGGATCATTTCATGCGGTTTACTCGAAAACAACCTGGCCATAGGTTTATCATTAGCGAGCGGGTGTTTTCAAGTGAGTGAAGACTCCTCTTAATGCAGGACTCTATTTTCTATACATTAGTATTTGTTTTAGAGGACGGGGTGGTCAGACTCCTGGTGGGACAAGGGATCATTTCATGCGGTTTACTCACCTTACTTGGTGCGAGACTCTAGTTCCTATACGTTAGTTTTTTTTTTTTTAAGGGGACGAGTGGTCGGACTCATAACCAGAGGACTGTTCCATTCTTATTCGTTGATACACTGCTGTGTATATGCCATATGCGTACTCGTAAAATCTTCAGTATTGAATAACCTCTTGCTGGGAAGTTGTTTGGTAAAATAACAGTATGAAGCGGAAATTTTCCTTTCAGATAACTCTCAAAATTGCATCGAACCTTTTACTGCTTGTATTTATTTGCCTGCCTATGAAGGTTAGGTGACCGGCAAGGTGTTTCAAAAATCAGGGGTCGATCCAGGCAAAATTTGGGGCCTATTTAGGGTCCCTTCACAAAAATCAATTTAATAAAATGGGATCCTTCACAAAATTCCTTTTACTAAAATAGGCCTTTCACAAAATTCTATTCCATAAAAACTTACTATTTATTATTTTGTGATGTTTTAAAATGTGTAATTTGTAAACAAACAAGTTCACGAGAGAGGAAAACTTCACCAAAAGGATTTTTAAAAAGTTTTTGTTTATAAATGCTTGGTTCAAATTTGATTAACTGAATTTCAACTTTCGTTACAAAATGTTATTTTTCACAAAAATATAATAAATTTCACAAAAATAACCTTTATTTTTCACAAAATGGGCCCCAAGAAATAAAACCTGCATCGACCCCTGAAAATAATCTTTGTAAAGTTTTTGACGTCATTTCTCAACAGTGTTCTTCGACTAGCTGCGAAATTTATGCTTCAAATAAAAATAGCCTCCTAAAATTCAACTGTAACTTAAATAACAGAGTGAGCGTTACAGCACCTGCATGGTTTGGGTTATTCCGAATCCGAAAATTCCATATGAAGTCAAACCTCAAGAAAACCATCCCAAACCACACACACACACACAAAATTAGTTGACCGATAACCTGATCCGAACCGTCCAAATAATTTTCACCGACTTCAAACTGACATTTGAACCCGAAATGAAAAAAAAAAAAAAAATCTATATTGCAATGCAATCATGGAAAAGTAGTCTACAATTATATCTCCAGTATCCATTTTATATTTTAAGTAGAAAAATCAGTTTATACTCATTAATATTCAATAGTTTTCCATTTGTAAAAATATTTTTAGATATTTGCGTTCGGGTAAAATCGGATTGCCTGACCCGATGCAGGATTCTAATGAGTTTGTATCAGTGTGCCTGTTTGTTTACTGGAATGTACACTGGCAAACAATTGCACCAAGAGTCCTGCATCTGGTCGGATAACCCTATTTTTTTCCCCGGGGTTGATGCTAATTTTACTCATCGCTGGTCGAGTTGATTTTAAACGTTTCGGGTCGAGTCGATTTTGGGTTGGGTTTTGACTCCTTCGGGTCGAATTCAGGTTGACCCGATTTTCCAAAAGAAAGTACAGAATATTTTTTCAGATTAAAAAAAAAAAAAAACTATATATTTTAATATTAAAGCATATGTATGTTAATTTTTCTACTTAAAAACGAAATTGAAACTATATGTAATTGATAGACTACTTTTATATAAATATCGTCTTGAGCTCTATTGCCGTGCGGAATTGCCACAATGCGCCGGTTGCTGATTCCCCGTTCTCGCTAAAGGGCTTAACCAACAACACTTGATCTGGTAACGATAGCATACTGCTGGCATCGAATGAAGAATTTATGTGCATTGGGGTGTTTTATTGACAGCCTGATGTGCATACATCTGCTTCATATTGTGCATGCTACCGCCATTTATCTGTAATTTTTTGAACCACATTTTTTTTTGTTATTAAAAAGAAATATGATCTCTCTCTAATCCCATTCCTGCAAACGACAATTTTTTAGCATTATTTTTTTTTTTAATGAATTTTTACAGTTTTAGCGAACTTATAGCGCATTCAGTACTTAATCTGGCATTTTTATTTATGTTATTATTATTTTTTATTACAAAAATTGACCTAAGAAACAGCATTTTCTCTCTTTCCCATCCCTACTCATACGCGGCAAGCAGTGAACTGTTTTTTTTCGTACTTTTAATGCAGGAACCAAGTTAAAAAGGGTTTTTCCATCTCATGCACAAAAAACGCCATTCTTTTTTACTCTAACCAGCTAGCATGCCACGTGCCACGTGATTAGAATGTGGACGGAGAGAGAACATAAATAAAACAGTAAGAAATGGTGTCAGTCCAGCCTCTGTGGCATCTAAAATTGCTAAAATGCTAAAAAAAGGTCAAGCAATTTCTATCAATAGCAGCATCTGTATAGAAACATACTTAGATATATATTTTACCAATTAAAAAAAAATGTGTAAAACATGTTAATGAATCAATTGAAATGTTTTAAATGTAATTAGATTGAAACTTTGTTAAACCGTGACCCCTTTGAAAGCGACGATTGTGGCGCTTTAAGCGACGTGACTGCACAAACGAATTACTTTATTCATGTTATAGTTAAACTGGTTATATTCATTTTCAATGATCATCATATTGGAACTTATTTATGAATTATAACATTAGTTTACGTTGTAATAGAAATGTTTTTCTTTTGCAATAAATTTAATAAGAAAATAAACATTTAATTTAAAAAGAAAATTCATAAAAAAAATCACTACTACAAATATTTATTTAATAACTGTTAATAAATGGAAAATTATACTATTATTAAAATATATGACAACCAGCGGGAAAGACCGAGCTACGCTCGATTAAAATTAGCTTGACCCATAGTGATCCCAAAATGACCCTAATCGAATTTTCTCGAACATGTGACTTAGCCCAATGGTCTTCTCATAAGTAGTAGAATACAAAATTTAGTCAAAATCGTTAGAGCCGTTTTTTAGATACAATTAGCTTGACCCGTAGTGACCCCCAAAATAACCCACTAACCAATGTGACTTAGCACAATGGTTTTCTCGTCGTCTACGAACTGTGCAAAAAAGTACAGCCCTATGTACTTCCCCTATGAAAGAACCACAGCTCACCGCTGCCTGTCGCCAGGGAGCGGCTCTAGCAATGCAAGGTAAAAACCTTTATTTATTTATTTATTACTTTTAACGTACAGTTTGACTTATATTTCTTACGTTTTTTTCAGTCCTGCCCTTTGCGCTCGTGGAGGACGTTGTCCTGGCCGGGCTCTCTTTTTTGGCCTAGTATGTGCCAAAACCATTGTTCTTTCTGCGCGCTGCCTCTGTCAAGCTTCTATTTTGGCTGTTTTTTTTTTTTTGTTTTTTTTTTCTAAGGGACGGCTCTAACGATTTGGACTGAATTCTTCTTGGTGGGACCCGCGTGTTCGTTGGTGACCCCTGTGCTGTGCTTTCCCTGACCGCCGACGGCTGAAGTCACCCATCATTAATCCCCGCGTTCCGAGGAGTTTCCCGAGGGAGGCTATACGCTCCACGTCTTGGCTTCATAGAACTAGGAACTTAAAATAGAAGGAGAATGTAGGGTGTTTTCGTCTGTCTTTTGTTACGGGGATTATGGGAAGGTGTTCAAACAGAATGGCTTCCAACCCTCCCGATATTGGCGAAAAGTTGGCTTTTATCTTGGCATAGACGTTCCTACTAACCGTCGCCTCACATGATGGGTTGCCGGTATTTCCGCTTTTGTGTTGTCGTTGTCATTCTCATATCGTGTCTTGACTTGTGCCCGTGACATTCGCTTTTCATCTTTTAATTTCTATGTAGTATTGATCAAATGTTTAAGTAATAATTTATAATAGAATTAAAATTATTCTTTAATTTAACAAATTATTCATTAAATAAAGATTTTCGTAAGAAAATGTTTCTATGGATAGTTATTTCATAAAAATAAAATTGTTATGATGAGGTTTTAAAATGTAAGCAAATAAATGATTTAAAATCTACAAATTTAGTCTACAAATTAAAATCTACAAATAAAGTATTTCAACGTATTTAGTTTCCTTATTTGTAATTATATAAACACCAGTGGACACATGCAAATATTTCACACTGCAGTCTAATATTTTTTAGATGCTGGTTTAAACTTATTTCCTAAACAACATTTGTCAAACCAGAATATCATCTAATTTATTCAACCAAAGTTACAGTAAAATCTGGCCAAGGATAGCAAACGGGGGGAAAAAAAAGTAATTTTATTTTAACTGCATTACAGGGTGACATCATCTGTTTTGGAAAAAACATGGAAGAAAAAAAATAATTTGAGCATTTTAATTAAAATTTTGCTTTTTAATCATAAATATAATATAAACGTGTGAAACAACAACTTTGTCCCACTTGAACTTTATTGGAACATATATTTTTTATTTTAATAATTTTAATCGTTTTTATTTTTTGTGGCAACGCTTATTTGAGAAAATCATTTTATTTATGAAAACAATGCTGATTTAATTTTTAATTAAATGTAATTTTCATCAAACATGTTTTAACGAAATGTGAGTATAATATGTCAGAAACATGTTAAAATTTTTTACATATGGTATCTCATTTATCGTTTTGCGTTTTTTATTTGCATAGAAAAAGGGATGTTGACATCAGAAATAATAAATATGATACATTTTATTAGTATTTTCTAATTTCATAAAATGAAACGATAACTTTAAATCCTTTTAACTAAAAAAAAAATATATATATATCCTACTGTTCAATTAATCAGTCCTTTATAAAGTTTTTTTTCCATCAAATTCATCAGAAGAAAGGGGATTTTAGTTAAATTTAAATAAGGGTTTGGTTTTAAATTTTAAAATCAGGTGAATACAATCAATTCTTAGTTGATATTACGAAGGGGAGGGGGGGGGGGTAAATGTATGTGTTTATTTTATAAGTAGCCAGTGACTGATTTACAAATTTGGGGGCCCTGGGCACAGATGCTTTAATAATTTTGTGATATGTAATGATGTTTCTTCTCAATTTTTTAGCAGTAAAAGTTTTTATAACATCCTCATAATCTTAAGTGCTCTATCTCGCTGACGATTTTTCAATCTTTCGTCAATTTTAAATATCCAATGGTAAAATTTATTTTTAAATATTGAAATGCAAATGAGATATTTTTAAAAATTTCTCCCATAGGATTAACATTAGCGACCTGGCGTTTTCTCGTCAGTGATGTAGCCCTTAAAAGTTATTTTTACATGAAAAAAAATAATAAAACTTTCCATATTAATTTTGTGTTTTAATAGTTTAAAACTTCAGATTTGGGCTAATAATTTAAAAATCTTCCGTAGCATTTGCGGACCTCGGAAAATAGGGGGCCCTGGGACAGTGGCCCGAATGCCCTGCTATAAATCAGGCACTGAAAGTAGCTGCATTACGTAATAAAACGTAATAAACGTAATAAAGTTTTAAAATATATCGAATTTAAAATTATTCTTGAACAAAGTTCTTTTTTTATAAGTTATTTAAAGAAATTAGACCGGAGTTCTTTATTGTCATAAAAATAAAGATATCAAATATCGGAAAATTGAAAATATCGAATTAAATATTAGTTTTAAAAGCAACCAATTATTGTTTTTTAAGTATTATTTTATTGGTATTTAGGAAAAACATATCCCCCCCCCTCTCCACACCATAACAAAAGAAAATATACGTAACTTTAAAAACAAATAGATTGCATTATGTTTGCACTCCTTAGGTAACACATTTTGTTTGTTTGTTTATTGAGAATATACATCTGACTTGTGTGCTTGACATCAAGTGCCCGAGGTAACATATCCTTCGCATAACAGACGTAGCAAAAATCAAAACAAATCTCATCTCAAACGCTTAAATAAATAAGAAAATATTGAGGAAAAAAGACGCCAAGACAGCGATAACTATGCCGTACTATTGTCCTGCTTGCTCCAGCCTTTGAAATAGTTTCGGAAAATGCCGTAAATAAAAAAATTCCGTGGCAAAAGGGGAGAGAGGGAAAAGGGCGAAAAAAGCCCATATCTTCCTTCTTGCTTATTGTTTATTCTATGCTTGGCTTCGCCAGGACGAGTGGCCTCCCTTAGGCATTCAATGGTTTTCTCGTAATCCAAAATAGTAGATTACAAAAATTCGTCAAAATCGTTTGAGCCCTTTTTAGATAAAATTAGCTTGACTCTGGCACGTAGTGACCCAGAATGACCCACTAATCAAATTTTCTAAAACATGTGATCTAGCTCAATGGTCTTCTCGTGCCCGAAATCGGTAAGATAAATTTAGTCAAAATCGTTAAAGCCGTTTTTAAGATAAAATTTGTATATTTTTGTATTTTGAATTCAAAGATATATATACACACACACACACAAAATTTGCTCGTGTTATAATATATGATGCATAAAAATTTTACAAATAAATTAACATCTATATATATATTTGTCTTACGTGGCGCGAAAATAGGGCTGAATTTGTAACTTATGGTTTGGCAACAACTGTAGTTTCCAGAGCTCAGACCAATGAACAGACTAGATTGTGTTAGATTAGCTCCACCTCCAATATGGCGGATTGAAACCATAGAATGAAACTCAAACTAGCAATTATTAAAAATAAAATAACATGTACGTAATCCAAAGCGTCTGAGATGATTCCTCATTTTAATTATGAGCAATATCGTTAATTTCAAATGAATTCTCAACTCTTATTCAGAATTCATTTACGAATTTCACTCACTCAAAAGTCGGAGAAAAAAAAATCAACTGTGCAGATTGCACCTGGCGCCATCTGTTGATGTATTGAGGAAGTAAACAATAATTTCTACGTAGTTTTTTTTTCTAATGAATTTAAGTCGTGTTGTACAAAAGATCCTTTTTTCATAGTATTTAAAAGATTTATATGCTCATTGGTAGCGCCAACTAAATACATTTTCAGTTGTGTTTTCAACGAAGAATTTTTTTTTTATATAAAAAAGAAAAAAATGTCAATTTCATATGTTTAAATGTTTTATGGTAGAACTCATACCGGCTATAATTGCTGAAAAAAAGGGGCGAGCGAGCGAAGCGAGCTGTGACCGCGTAGCGGTCTCAATGTGAATTGCTTCGCAATTCACGGGTGGTTGGCCCCCTAGTTTTTAGAAAAAGGTCTGTTAAAGTATGTTTATCTTTGGTTAATTGATTCAATTTTATGTTTAAGTTTCACTAGCATTGTTAAAGCCCTCTTCATTTATATATTCAAAAGAAAAAAAAATGCGTAAGATACATTATGCAGCTACCGTGTCTTGAAATTTAGGTGTTAACTAAGCTTCTTTTCACAGACTTCATTTAATAGAGCTCATCACAAATTTTTGTTTCTTTTATCGCTCTCCAGCTATGGATTATACAAAGAAAAATTAATTGAAAGTCAAAAGTGACATTTTACGAAGGTCTCATTTTTTGAATGACGGTTATTAAGTTTTTTACAATTACTACTTTAAATCTTTGTCCAGACACTGAGAAACTATGGTGAAAAAGTGGGATACACTATTAAATAGAGGGGGAGAAAATGCTTACTCGCGGAAATCATGGCATGCTCAATTTTGCTACTTTTGCATCGCCCTTGGAGATCACGGTATACATAAACCGAAGTTTAATAATATTTAAAATTTTATTGCAAACTGTCGATAAAAAAAAATATGTACAGTCCGTGTAAAAATAAAATTATGTTCAACTTTTGCTACTTTTGTACCACCCATGGAAATTGCAGTATACATAAACCAAAGTTTAATAAATATTTAAAATTTTATTGCAAGCTGTCGATAAAAATGTGTACAGTCCGTGTAAAAATAAAATGATGCTTTACTTTTGTATCGCCCATGGAAATTGCAGTATACATAAACCAAAGTTTAATAAATATTTAAAATTTTATTACAAACTGTCGATAAAAATATGTACAGTCCGTGTAAAAATAAAATAATGCTCAATTTTGCTACTTTTGTATCGCCCATGGAGATCGCGGTATACATAAACCGAAGTTTAATAAATATTTAAAATTTTATTACAAACTGTCGATAAAAATATGTACAGGCCGTGTAAAAATAAAATGTATATTAATAAATTGTTAATGTATATTAATAAATTATTAGTTGTTTTTAATTTTATTGTTATTTTATTAAATGTCGTGGTATAATGTCTTGTCTTCTTCCAGAATATGAATGTAAATTTAGGAAATAGGGGTCGTCTACCTATTGCAAATTGCACCGATTCTTTAAGTACAAACTTCCAATTTTGAAATTTTATTTGAGCTTCATTGGACAAGTCATGCAGTTATAATATATATAGTTTATGTAGTTTTGTTAATTTTCATGGAGTTAGAAGAAGTCAAAGTTTGAGGAGGCTAACGTTAAATCAACGTGACAAGCTAATCTCTTCAAAAAACCACCTGATTGAATTTTTATTCCTTTTTTCTTTTCAGTGAGATACATTGAACAGGCCCAGGCATAAACTAAGCTTTTTTTCCCTCAAAAACATGTTTTTAATTATAAAAAATCATATTAAAAAATTATGAATTATGACCTGCATAAAATTTTACACAAAAAGGATGAGCTTCACCAAAAACATGGCGTGCAAGTTTACAGTTCATTCTAATTAACATTTTTCGAGATATAGAAAAAGTTTAACTTTTTGACGGATTCTAAAGGTACAATAACCTGTTATCGCTAAACTACATGTTAGAAAATCGGCAAACGTAACTAGAAAATTCATGATATTTAAAAAAATTAAATTATTTTATCTACTATTTAATTTTTATGTCTATTATTTTTCTTGATTTTTTTTTACATACATTTAATTTAAACTTCTTAAATATATACATATTTTATAATTAATTAATTAAATATATAAAATTATTATACATTATTTTTAATTTTTATATCCATATTGCTACTATACTAACAATAAACTAGTGGGATGTGAAAATCCCAAAACTTTCTTCTATCTCATACATGTTAATACATGAACATTCGCTATCACATCGCCAATGAAATCAATATTTTCGTTATTCTGTTGTACGTCAGCTGCTTGTGGTTAAACGCAGTCGATTTAAAACAGAACCACGAAAAATTGAGTAAATCGTATAAAAATCGCTACCACAGTGCCCCCTTCTGTCGGAATAGCCCCAAATTCAATTGGGACCTGCAGGCAATAATTAAAAATATACACATAAAATTTGATCCAATTCTATACACTTTTCTTTATACACTTTTCGATGATACTATAACGAAAATGACACAAAAATCGCTATTACAGCGAAGCCATCCTGCGGAATATCTCGAAAATCAAGTAGGACCTACTGGTCATAGTCAAAAACCTATAATTGAAATTTGGTTCAACTAGCTGACCCGGCCGGCGTTGCCCGGGTTGACTGTCATTGAAAAATATAACGGTGGATTGGACTTCATAAAAAAAAAAAACTGAATAATGTTTATTTATACTAAAAACTTGTAAAAAATTTAAATAAGAGATAAAATTTCAAAAGTATAACAGTTACGTTTAAAAAATGAAACGGTCAGGGAAAATTATTACACTTACTTTTCCCTTTTTACTAAAAATCCCTTTTTAAAAATCATTGCTTTGTTTACATTTTAAACTTTATATTTCTAATTGTATTTTTTAAATTATAAATATTAAAGGCTTTCAAAAAACAATGTTTGTTTCGCTTTTATTCCTGTAGATGGCAGCACCTAACCAATGAGATGCGTTTCATTCGGATGTTGCCATTAAACAATTAACAAATAATCGCTATTTCTGTGTCACGTATTTTAGCGTAATATATATATAGATTCTATGCATAACTTCATACACTTTTCGATGGTACAAAAATCGTTATTACAGCGCCCTCTTCCGGCGGAATATCTCCAAATTCAAGAAAGACCTGCCCGTCATAAGTCGTAAACCTATACAAAATTTTTGGTTCTATTCTGACGCCTAACTTCCTGCGCTTTTCGATGATAAAAAGAGGACAGATACACAGACGGCAGAAGACATTTTGTATACACTTCTTTTCCGGGATCTCTAATCCATAAAGCGTGTAAATCCGTTAAAAACCGGAAGTCGAAAAAAATTCCAATTACGATATTTTCTTCTATTATAGATAGAAGAAAGTAAAAAAAAAAAAAAAATATGACTATTATTGACTTGTACCCTATTGAATTTCTCGACCTGTTTTGAACAATTTATCATTTTACTTTTACACTTTTTTAAAATTGTAATTGCTTTGTTTGCTTCTAATTTTAATTTTAATTTTAATTCTAATTCTTATCCTAAACGTTTTTCTATTTTTAATTATAATTGTACTCACTCTTAATGTAGTAGTTTAGACTATAGTTAGACTTCTTCTCTCTTATGGCTCCCTAAGTTTTAGAAATAAAGGGCGTAAAGTTGACATCAATTAAGGAAGCCCAAGAAATGACTAAACTGTTCAACAGCTAAACTGTAACAACTGTTAAATAATTTTTTTTATTATTTTATTTTGCTAGAGTTCTGGAAGTTTTCTTGTGAGATTTTGCTTTATTTTTTCAAAATTTATTTATAAACTCAAAACACATTTTTTTTCAACTCTATGAAGATTTTAAATTTTTGTTGCAGTACATTTCTTTAAAATTCTACTGAATAAAACTATTTTATATATTTCTAAAATAAAAATTACTTACCACCTGAACTATCCGAATTTTCTGCATTATTTCCATGTCCATCCACATTTTCACAGTTTACAGTAATTAGAAACACCAGCGTTAACACCAGTGTTCCTTTCACAGTTTTTACCACAGTCCCCATGAAAATTTCCCACCCTTTGTTTTATTTTTATCACAACAAATGTTTCACACAATGAGATGAACACTGCACAAATCTTTAAAAATCCTACTTGACTAACTGCCGCAAAAAAGTAATCTGCAGGACTTACCTATTTTATTGGCACATCTCAATTATCATTTTATCTTATGTTGCCACAGTAACGGCAATCTCCAGACACCCCAAAGAATCATTTTCGAAACGGTGATAAAAGTCAAATAAAACAATCAAATTCTTTATTATAAGTTATTTAAAAGTTTTATTTGTTTGCGTGAAACTAAACACAATAATAAGAAATTACCTGCCGTACTTGTATCGTATATTCTAATACGAGCAAATCTTGTGTGCGTGTGGTTATATATATATATATATATATGCAAATTTTATCTTAAAAACTGTTGTAACGATTTTGACAAAATTTTGTATCCTACCGTTTTGGGATACCAAAAAACCATTGGGCTAGGTCACATGCTCGAGAAATTCCGGTTAGTGGGTCATTTTGGTCATGAGTCATTATGGGTCAAGCTATTTTTATCTTAAGAACGGCTCAAAGGATTTAAACTAAATTTAGTATCCTACAGTTTTAGGGAACGAGAAGACTATTGGGTTCAAGAAATTTTGATTAGTGGTCATTATGGGTCAGGTTATTTTTATCTTGAAAGCGACTCAGACGATTGGAACTAAATTTTGTATCCTACGGTTTTTGGGTACAAGAAAATCATTGGGCTAGGTCACATGCTCGAGAAAATCTGATTAGTGGGTCATTTTTCGGTCACTGTGGGTCACGTTAATTTTATCTAAAAAACGGCTCAAACTATTTTGACTAAATTTTATATCCTACGGGTTTCCGGCACGAGAAGACAATTAGGTTTGGTTACATGTTCGAGAAAATTTGATTAGTGGGTAATTTTGGTCATGGGTCATGATATTTGAACTCAAAGCTAATTTTGAACGAGCTTAGCTCGATTTTCCCTGCTCGTAATTTACATAAGATGTAATACACAAGAGTGTTTCAGATTTTTAAATACTTTCTAATTTGTAAATTACTTTAGCCTGAAAACTTCATACTTAAGAAGTGATAGCTTTAAAAAAATATTTTTTTAACACTTTCCTACATAGTTGAAAAGTGTTTATGAATTCGGTTTGTCTGTCTGTTTGTCCGTGCTCTGATTCGCATAAATATACTGGGATTGTCATGCAATTGATATACGTTATTGAGGTTTACTATGGCAAGTTCGGTATTGGAAATGGAGTGTGTAGCACTTATAGTTCCTCTTACAGGGACACTCAAAAGAATTCCGTTACATTATTAGCACTTTCCAACATAGTTGAAAATTGTTTATGAATTCGGTTTGTCTGTCTATCTGTCTGTGTTTGCCGGTGCTCTAATTAGCGTAAATATACCCAGGTTGTCATGTAATTAATATACGTTATTGAGGTTTACTATGGCATGTTCGGTATTGAAAATGGGGTGTGTAGCACTTATAGCTTCTTTACAGGGAAATAATCCAAATAGAATCCAAATAGAGTAGTACGTGCAATATTGTGTACGCTATCTTGGCACTAATCAACAGATATTTGATACAACCCATCATCTTTTTGCTGCTTTTTGGGAACAACGGATTTCGAGCTTATTCTATCGACGATAATTTTCAGAATTTTCAAGCTATGATTTTGAGACTT
Source organism: Maratus michaelseni (assembly GCA_963931845.1). Lineage (NCBI taxonomy): Eukaryota > Metazoa > Arthropoda > Arachnida > Araneae > Salticidae > Maratus > Maratus michaelseni. Next base: position 299,085 of record CAWVPG010000151.1, on the reverse strand, counting down.
TCACAAAAGCTGCTCTGTATGCTTAGCTAATACATTATGCATATTATAATTTGATTGCATTCGCGCATGCGCAGTGAAAGATTTTTTAGTAAACCTGCTCATTTTTCATCCAATTTTTATTATTTTTTAATTTTGATTGCAGAGTATTATGTACAATGTTGTTTGTCATATTTTCTGAAAATAACTTTTTTTATATTAAGAACTCTGCAAATTATAAGCAAAAAACTTGGCGAAATTTGGGACTGTTTTTATAAAAACCTTAATTTCTCTACGAGTATACATGCTATCCTCATAAAAATGAACACAGTATATTACAATAAGCTACTTATTAATAATCTCGAGTTTGAACGCTTTTGCTATATTAGTTTTTACAGGGTTATCCAAAAGATATTCGTTCTTTTTCAGTTTGGTGACAGTCCCCTATGGGGTTTCGGGAAAAAAATCTTCGCGGAAATATATAAGCTATACTATACTGTTTACACACCTGCAGTTTCAGGTAATTCCTCATGTATTGTTCTAGATAGTTAACAAAACGTCTAAAATCGCAAGTGACCGGTCACCTTTGGCAATATAGTGTAGTTAAAAAATGTTTATGACTTCAGTTTATCTCTCCATTTGTCCGAGCTCTAACTCTGGTAAATATACTCGGCTTGCACTGAAATTATTATATGTTATTAACGTTTACTATACCACGATCGCTATTGAAAATGAAGTGCGTAGGATTTATATTCATTTAGAGGGACAGTCAAAAGTATTCGTTACATTACGGTCAATGGGGAAAAATCATTTCAAGCACAATTTGTTGATGTTACACCATTTCAAAGATAATTATATGCATTTATGAAATGTACTAAAATATGCATTATGTAGAATATCGGGTGCAAAGTATTTATTATTATTTACAGGGTCACACAAAAGAATTCTGTTACATAATGGTATAAGGGGGGGGGATGGTTTGCAGCGTATTTCAATTATGTTACACTATTTAAAAATAATGAAATTGATATACATTACTGAGGTTTACTACAAGTTACTTGCTGTAGAATATGAAGTACATAGCATTTATCGCTCATTTATAGGGACACATAGGAAATTTCGGATAGTACTGTATCCGAAGTACTTGGCGTTTCGTATTTGCCAATTTACACACTCCTTTACACATTTATATAAACCATTTTTTATCATCATAATACCTGTATTAATGTGCAAAATTTACTCAATCATATTTTTAGAGTGCAGAAAATCATAAGTATGAAACTTTGATTCAAACAGCTTTGATCTGCAGTATTTGAAACAAGAGTTATGACTTCCATTCGGTTTTTTTTATTTCGTGGATCCACACTGGATTAATGATGGGCGATTCTGGAAAATCGAGTATCGATAAACATCGACATCGTATAAAACAGCATCGTTCACAATAAGAATCGATATCCAAATTCTATTATCGATGTTCTAGAATCGATTCTAACACAGTTAGCTGTTACTTAAAAAGAGTAACTCCCAAACTTATCGATCAATTGGCAGGAAATTTGACCGTGAATCGTGATAACGGGGATTAGAATATAGATCGATATTTCTGGCGCTCATTTCATAGCAACGTATAAAATATTTATTCTTTCGATTTTATTATTTTAGCAGCAGAGCTGCTGTCAAATTTCTTGTAATTACCTTTTTTCTTTTCAGGTTAAATTATCTTCTTAGTTTAGAGCCTAGTTATTTAGGTTACTAGATTATTAAGTTTTATTCTTCAAGTTTGTCCTCTCTCTCCTCCCTCCTCCCCCAAATCTTAACTTTCTTAATTATGGTCCGTACAAAAGATACAATTGGTATATTAGAGAATATAGATATAATTGAAGATTACTTTTTATAATTGCATAAAACATGAGTTGACTTCCTTTCATTTCTAGTTGCGAATCAGATTCTGTTTGAAGTATTTTGGGTTGCGCGGATCTTGTTCGGGTTGAAATATGTCGGATTGCGGGTTGAAAATTATTTTGTTGAATTCGGGTTGATAAAGTTTATTTTGTCGGGTTGCGGGTTGACTTCAAATGGAATTTTCGGGTTCGGGTCGAGTTAAACCCAACCAGTACAGGACTCTAATCTCTAAGAAACGGGAGGGGGGAGACAAACTTGAGAGATACAACTTAATTAACGAGAACCCTGAGTGACATGCCGCTAAACAAGGATGAAATGTTAAATGAATGCCGAAAATTTGTATTATTGTTCCTAAATAGTTGCAAAAATAAATTCATTACTTAGTTGGTAAACAAATGTCTTGGGAAGAATGTGAAAAAAGGTCCCGTTCAAATCGGACCATAATTAAAAAAGTTATGATTTGCGGGGAGGGGGAGGAGGAGACAAACTTGAGTCTTGGCTTGTTTCCCACCAATATTATCAACATTTCTAGTTCTGGTTCTCTCTGCAAGGGCGCTGCAATTTCCTGTATTTTCTTCTGCATAGTGTACTTTTCTTCTTTATTCGATATCTCAGCTTCTATACGTTCGATCCTCACACAACTTAGGCCATTCGTCTTGGTTTGTTTATCGCCAACACCATCACCATTTAAGTTCTTGTTCTCTCCTCCAGGGACGCTACAATTTCCTGTATTGTGTGCTGCTTAGTGTACATTTGTTTTTTATTCATTATCTCAGATTCTATGGGTCCGATTCTCACACAACTTGGAGCATTTTTCTTAGTTTGCCCCCGCCCCCCCCCCAAACTCATCATTTTAGTTCTGGTTCTTTCCGTTAGGGGGTGCTGTACTTTCCTGTATTGGCAGTTATATTGTCTTCAGCTTCCAATTTTTACGATTGTTCAGTGAATGAAGCTTCCCTTAAGCTTTTTGGCTTCTCTCGGCTCTTCTTGAAACTGAAACAATATCTCCCATATTTCAAGAGCTGACGTAAAACAGTTAATCCAAAATTAGTCATATTACATAGAAAGTTATCTAACAGCAAAACTAATCTTAATTTTTTTACAGCAATTCTTCATAAAATCGGATCTGATGTCGGTTAAGAATAACAATTTATTGAATAAAGACATCGATAAAAAAATGATAGTATCGATTTAATCGAGTTGGCCATAATACCGATTAAATCGATAAAAAATATCGACATCGCACATCACTACAGTGGATATATTAGACATATTATTCATTGTGAGAATTTTAACTTTTTCAACGACTCATAAGCGCTTTCCATCGAAAAATAAATGTTACCACTTTAAAAAAAATAATAGCTGAATGAAATTGAACTTTTCAATTTGTATTTGATTTTATCCATGTGGAAATATTATCAGAAATACACGATCGTACATAATCTATCGACAAAATAAAAAGAAACATCTTCACACATCACAACATTTAAAATCACTTAAAATAAATCACTAACTAATGTAATATGTAACATATTGAAATTTCTATAAGATTCTACAATATTTTAAGTTACTCTGTAACGATCTGTGAATGATACAATGGTCTTTTTTAACATAAAAATATCCACATCATATTTCTGCCACAACAACATACAGTAGAGCGTCAAAAAATCCGCCAAAGTCTGAAACCCATCCCAGTTTTTTACATGTTACAAGTAAACTGCATTTATCTTTTAGCATTATCTGGAAAGTAAAGTTTACAACAATTTTAATAAATATATTTCATAATCTATAAGCCAAGCCCTTTTTTGAAGTAGTTTAAGTGGTTTTAGGAGCCATGAACTTGTGAACTCAATAATACATAATAAAATACATTAATTGTGGTTGTGTTATTTATATGCAAAAATCAAGATTAAAAAGCAAAAATTAATGAAAATTAGAAAATTGCAAAACTTTTTTTTCTGTTTTGGGAAGTGGCAGAAGTAATAGCAGATTTGTGTAATTCCAAAAGATGTCCGTTGCAATGTTAATTTTTAATGGATTACGATCATTGAAAATTCACCGCTTTGATTTACGCTTGATAAAAAGTGCGTACTAGTGATATTATTAAAATAATTATAATTTTTGCTGTGTTTCTTTTATAAGATATGGCAACTGGAAAGAAAACAAGTGGGTAAGTGTGATCGAAGATCGCACAAAGGGTTTTGTTTAATATTCCTTTCAAAACACTTTATCCTTTCTTTAATAAATCCAAATAAATTTCATTTAGCAACAAAAAAAGTCATGTTTTTTTATAAAGTAAAAATTTACTGGTCTATTTTTTCGTTTTTTCGAATGTCTAAACCAGCCCGATAGCGGGTGAAGCCCGCTATTATAATATGTCATAATAATATCTGTCATGTGGACAAAATGCGATATTTAAAAAAAATAATTTCAAAATTAAACATGTTGTACATCTTCAAAATGTTAAAATATGCGAATATTTCCATAATTGGGTTTTTATCATGATTCAATACGTTCCTCAAACTCATATATTTACTCTATTACTCATATTGATACTCGCTTTGTATTATTCTCAAACATTTGAGAAGTCCGTTAAACTTCCGACATGACGTCAGATTACTTTTCTTTTTAATTCTCTAATGACGTGATATTAATCTGCTTTCTGTACATACACATACTTATACTCCTTGTATTATTGAGAAATCTTCGAAAATTTACGTTTTATTACCAATATGCGTCAATCATTTTTATTTCATATTAATTTTTTTTCAATTGGTGAAACTTTTTATTTCATTTTCATTTTTCACGTGGAAATCTTTCAATGGAAAATTAATTATTGTAGAAAGAATTTTATTGTGGATTTTTAATTGTTGGCAACTGCTATAACGAAAAATGTTTAAATTTAACAGGAAAAGGCTGTTAGATTTTTGGTTTTTTATCTCTATTTATTAAAATAATACGATTTTTTCAAATTTTAATATATTGAGCTTCATAGCAGGTATTCAGTTATATATACACAAAGTTTCAACTCTGTAAGTTAAATAGGTTCTAAGAACGGCTCTGTGTCAGACAGACAACGGAGCGGTGAGATAATTATTTAAATTATCCATTAAGGATTTCTAAAAGGTTTTTTCAACATATAATCATAATTTATTTATTTGTAAGCTATTAAATTATAAAAGAGTATTTAAAAAATATGTATATTACACTATTAATTTTTTATTTAAATTTTCTATGTTTTAGTGTTCAAAATCTTTCGTTGTTGCATTTTCACAGCCAATTGGCATATTTGACGAGCATGGCTTAGCGCATAATTAATTTCATAGCTTTTTTGACTTGTAAACAATTGTAACCATAAAGAATATTTAGCGATTTATCATGTGTGGTCTGCTAGCGGAAAACTGCCTTAAAATTAATTGACAATTTAGTTCTAAGAATATTGAAATTTTGTACTGTGATCGGAGACACACCTGTGTACATAGTTTTTATAGTTCTAGCCTATCAGGAAGTGAGATACAAAATTTCATCTTTACATACAAAATCCGAGTTAAGTTAAATAAAATAGTGTAATAAGTCGGGATAAGTAGGAACGTTATAATTCGTTATGTTTCGACAATCTTTTCCGTTATACTTAGATAGGGATAACCTTGCATAAAGGGGCAAACATTGAAATTGAAAGTGCGAGTGTGATCCCAAGATATGGGCATTTCAACGTTTTTATCTAGTAATAAAAAAATATTATTGTCATCTTATTTGCGATTTCATACGTTTTATGAATTTTTTTTTAAAATAGCTAGTCTTTGTGATAATTTTATCTCGAGACATCCCAAGATTTACCAATAAAGCTATGGGTACAATTTTCGTTAAACTTTTATCAAAATGTTAAAACATTGTCATGTGCTAATGTGAAGTACAGAATTGTGGTGAGATTTTATATTTTACTTTCGATAAATCCAGTCATTAATATACATTAATGTTTCTGACCCATTTTGGATCATCGACACCACATATTAAGAAAATTGCACCATACCACAATTTAAAAGAACAGAGTGCTTATATTTGTGTGTATGTGTGCTTAATATAGCACACACGAGCAGGAAAGACCGAGCTATGCTCGGTAAAAATTAGATTTAAGTTCAACTCGATATGTTTTTCCATCTGTATTATTACTATAATGCCTTTTATTTTATAAAAATATCTTGACCCATAATGACCCATAATCAAAATTACCCACTAATCAAATTTTCTCAAACATGTGACAAAGCCCAATTTTCTTCTTGTGCTCGAAACCCGTAGGATATAAAATTTAGTCAAAATAGTCTGAGCCTTTTTTAGATAAAATTAGCTTGACCCACAGTGACCCCAAAACGACCCACTAATCGGATTTTATCGAGCATGAGACCTAGTCCTATGATTTTCTCGTGCCCAAAACTCGTAAGATACAAAATTTAATCAAAATCGTTAGAGCCACTTTTTAGATAAAATTAACTTAACCCGCGTTGACCCAAAAATGACTCACTAATCGAAATTTCTCGAACATGTAGCCTAGCACAATAGTCTTCTCGCTCCCTAAAACTATCGGATACTAAATTTAAAAATCCTTTGAGGTCGCTTTTTAGATAAAATTAGCTTGACCCACAGTGACCCAAAAATGACCCGCTAATCGAATTTTCTCGGACATGTGACCTAGCTTAATGATTTTCTCGTGTCCAAAACTCGTAGGATACAAAATTTAATCAAAATCATTAGAGCCGTTTTTTAGATAAAATGAACTTTACCCGCGTTGACCCCAAAAGACCCACTAATCGAAAGATCTCGAACATGTGACTGAGCCCTATAGTCTTCTCGTGCTCGAAAATGGTAGAATACAAAATTTAGTCAAAATCGTTTGAACTGTTTTTTAGATACAATTAGCTTGACCTTGACCCATGATGACCCAAAATGATCCACTAATCGAATTTTCTTGAACATGCGACCTAACCCAATGGTTTTCTGATGCCCCAAAACGGTAGGATACAAAATTTCGTCAAAATCGTTAGAGCCTTTTTTAGATAAAATTAGCTTGACCCTGTCACGTAGTGACCCAGAATGACCCATTAATCAAATTTTCTCGAACATGTGATCAATGGTCTTCATTTGAAAATCAGCTAATGTGGTTAAGTAAAAAATGTCGCCACTTCCTGAACTTTTATAACAAAATTTTCTTTAGACACCAGAAGAAATGTCATAATTAAACGTTTTAAAAATATTGTTTTAACTTAATTTTTGCCCATTGAATGGTTTTCGCACATAATAATTTATTTGTTTGAATGTTATCTTTCTTTTAGGTAGATTTCGTAAGAAATACTACCTAATCCCTTCTCCCCTAAGTTGGAATTTTTGAAAAATGTTTGCAGATCTACACCGATCCTAACTCCCAGAGCCCGAAACCACCCCCCAGTTCGAAACTTTATCTATCTATCTATCTATCTATGTCACTATTTTATGGACACGATAACTGAAATAATTCTGCGCAAATCTCTTCCAAACTGATACATAAAATCAAGGGGCATAAAATCTCGGTCAAGTTCGTTAACGGGCAAAATCGGACCAGGGGGGGGGCTTTTGATGAAAACAGAAAAACCCCTATAATTTCTTAATTATGATACGTATAGAATCCGTTTAAAGTTATTATTACTTCTAGGAAAAGGGCCGAAAATTTATGTAGGATAGATTTTTGATATCATTAAAAATGGCCCCAAGGGGAAAAAAAGGGGGGGGGGGCGGGTTATAAGAAAAAAATTCATAACTTCGTCAATTCAAAAGGTATCAAATCCGCTTAAATTTATTATAAATCATCCTCTTAATATTATATAAAACTTTTATATTGACAAGTTTTTTATAGTACCAACCCTTATAGCAAAAAAAAAAAAAAAAAAATCCCTGCCGGCTTCACCTGCAAACAAGTTAGGTTTCGAAGTGGGCGGTTTCAACTGTCGCATCATGGCAGAAAGGTCATTTCTTCCGCAATTCCCAACAAACAGGCGCCCCATTGTCTGAGTCTTCGAAATCTACCTGTGCCTGTAGACCGAGCCGTCAGGGATTTTTTTTAACATTCACGTGTAAATATATTTTTCAATGGAAAACTTTTCGAAATATCTTGGCTTTTACGACGTAATTTCCCCCATTTAATTCTTTTCGCACGTAATAATTTAATTATTTTAAAAGTTTCTTTCTCTTTAAATATTCATGTGTAATTATATTTTTCAATTGTAAAATGTTTGGAAAAATTATTATTTTTTTTAATTTGGCGACAATATAAAAAAATGATTTTTTCGAAATATAAAATAAATCGTTATTGCAGTACTGAAATTTTGAACAAAAAAATTGAAAAAAAAAAACAACTAAAAAAATTTAGACAAATTAAAGAAAAAAATATTGAATACTGCACACGGCAATCTATTTCCGTATATGTTTGCAAAAGATGGTTAAATTACTATGCATAGTTTTTGGTACTCTAAAACTTATTTAACTGAACTTCATTGGTCAATTTTAACGTTAAATAGCGCTTAAAAAAACTCTTCGATTTAAAAATTGTCTGCTTCAGCGTATTTATCATGCATATTTCTATGTAAAACTACCAGTTTTCATATTTTTATATGACATAGTATTTTTATTATTATACGAGAAATTCAAAAAGTGACAATAAATTCAATTGCGATAGTTGCGTCGACAGCAGCAGTGTTAGTTAATTTTTTTTTAGAAAAACAGAGAAATACTTTTCAAATGAAATTCCCAACTTTCATAGGTAGGATGCTAGGAAAGCGAGTAAAATATCGAAATTAATTATCATTGATTAAAAAAGATGTACAAATAATAATAAAAAATAAATCTGGCATTTTAAAATTTTCATGCTAAAAATTACAAATGTTTGAATTATTGCGTAAGTAATTATTATTAATCTTTAACCTGGTCAAAACTTTAATTATGTGGTTATAACGAATATTATTTCGTTATATGGTTGTAAGCTGTCATGTGTATTCTCGAAAACCTGAGATAACTAGGTGATTGTGGTTGATTAATACCTATAAATAGTGAGGATTTTGCGAAAAAAATCGAATTTGAAGTGCACCCCGAAGTGCTGATAAAGCTAAGGTAATTGAACTGCTTTGTGCCTGACACGTCAAGGTGAGAGCACATTTCTCAATATGAAATTGAAAGACATGTGTTTTTCAAGTTGTAGTATTCTGTAAAAAGTTAATTTTTGTGCTTCAATAAGATAACGGATCCACGGAATCTCATTAAGTAAAATGTGCTTCGAATGCAATAATTTTGGTATAGTATGGTATACGGTCATCCTCAAGGTCTACTAAAAACAGAAAACAGAATTTTACAGATAGTTGTCAAATGAATGAACCGAATGGACGTTTATTTTTTTAATAAAGCTTATATTTGAATAAAGTTGGGAAATGTTTATCCCCTCGAAGATTCTTTTTTGTTTGTCATTGAGTTAAATTTCAAGTTGTTCACCTAGGTCTAATTGCTTAATTGCTAAATACCTTTTTTTAGATTTGTTACTTTTTGTTAAATTTGCAGTAACGGTTCATTTCCAATACAGCCTGGTCTAAGGTCACGCCACGGGTATAGGTCTCTGGATTTAGCTTGGTTTTATCTATTGGTATACTAGAGAATTAAAAAAAAATTACTCAACGTTTTTTACTACTACAGGTATGCGATGTGCAGTATTGGAGTATTTAATTAATCTACATAAGTTTAATTAATCAGATAATAAAGCGTGAAGGGGGGGGGCAACGATGAAGGAGCAATCCTTCCTTATTTTTAAACCAGGGTAAAAAGAAATCGTTACAATTTGTGCCAATTATTGTTTGATTTTTCTGTACAGGATTTGACTACAGGACTGTTTATATCTTGCTCTGTCAAAAATTGTAAAGTTGGTAACCCTACAGTACAAACTGTTGAACTATATGCTCACGTGCAACCTGTCTTATAAATGTTTATTTAAATTGTACGATTTGGCAACTATCTTTAAAATTCTGTTTTCTGTTTTTAGTAGTTTATATTTAGACATGTAATATGTAGGTTGTTCATGTTACTTTATCATATTTTTATTAAATATATTTTTTCTAATTTACTGCGCTTCTCACTCTGCATTGCTACATATTTAAGTAGTGTATATTACAATTTTTATTTAACAGGTTATGGGCCCAGCACGCTTCCGTTGCGCTTTCCAGTGCAAATTACATTATTTATAAATATGAGATAAAGAACAAATATTTCTTAGAGGCGTTTCTTTATTTCGAAAAGAGGGGAATTCCCATTTATTTCGTTAAAACAGTTAAAAATCACTAAACTTTCTCTAAAAAATTCTTATCCATGAAATCTTGGATTTGAATTTGAAAACGAAGTTTCGTTTTGGTGATAACGATGCATATGTCGCCTTCAGTACTGATAAAATTTGTATTTTTTGAAACCTTATCTTTTCAACTGGGAGTATATTTCAATGAAGATTTCTTGGAAAATATGCAAGTGTTTCCATAAAGTAAAATCAAACAATCTTTTAAAAGATAAAAGTATCTTTATAGAATAAAAAACAATTACCGTTATAAGGGTGCGAATTTATTATGTGATTTCATTTAATGCAATGTTTTTCTTCAGTAATGTAATCATCATCGATAAGAAAGTAATCGATATCAAGATTTCATGAGTGCATGCACGATTTTCGTGAAGTGGTTAGGGGGAGGAACAATGAAAAAAAATACGTTACCTTTGGTATATTATATGTTAACGAAATAGCATTGATAATAGAGAAGTCTTCAATCATATTTTTCACAAACAGTATTACCTAATTTTAGGTCTCCACCGAAAGTTCGGTTTCGTTTTCGGTCGTGATGAGCTTCGGCGAAAAGTAAATTTCGGTGAAAAAGAGACGAAATTTCAGTGCATGAAGTGAAATAGGATCGCTTTAAAATTGATTTTTATTACAAATAAAAATAATATTTTTTATGGATTTCTCCATATTATTGTAAATTTTAATACTGCGATACTACACTGCACTAATACAGTTCTGAATTGTACGCGTCTTCATATGTCATATGCGCATTTTCAATGTATTTGCATGTATAATGGAAATATAGCCTTTTATATTTCTAGCATAATGTCTAACCTCTCTGTGTTATGTGAATATGTAAATTTGGACACTTAGCAAAATTTATAGTGTTTTTCTCTATGAAACAAAGGGTTATTACTTACCCATCATACGTAGTATAGGGTAATAAGTCTTGTAATCGTTTTGAAAATCGATTTTTTTGACGGATTTACACGTTTCAGACACTGGAGATTCCGAAAAACATATTTTTAGAAAAAAAATTGTTGTCCGTCTGTCTGTATGTATGTCTGTAAACACTCTATCTCCCGAGCAAATTGAGATAGAGACTTGAAATTGGGTATGTACTTAGTATGTAATAATGGGAAGAAGCTTATTGAATTTCATTAACCTCGATTATCCGGAAATATTTTTTCGGACTCTCGAAATATTCGTTCTGATAAAAGGTATATAAAATTTTTTCGAAATTGTTTATTTTAAGGAATAAATATAAAAGAAAATAAAAAAAACATAAATTTTACATAAAGAATGAAGTTGATCGGGTAATGAGTTGCCGAGATATTTGTAATCCTATTTCCCACACTCTTCGATTTTTCATGACCCTGTATTTCATTCAAATTTCAATTCAAAGATATATTTTAATTGGAAATGAGACTCTTAATCCGACGCAGTAAACCTTTAGTTAATAGGATTATCATTTTTGGAGTTATAAGGATGTTTGTTTTACGCAATTCAGTAATAGAGCATTTAAAGTTTAGGACATCATTAAGCCACGCTTTTATTTGAATTGCAATGCATTTTATAAGTAGTTTACACATGTTTTATTTTCATATTTTATATTACGTATATTCATGATGGGTAAGTATTACGGTGGCCCCCAACGACTAGTTTTTACCGGATTTTATACTAAAGAAAAATATTGCGAAAACAAAACTTCTGATGATGGTTCTTGTATTATTTAAAATTATATTTATTGAAGATAATCATCTTAATATCATTCACTTACAAAATAATATAAAACTGAACGCATTCATCAGTTATTGTAATCAGAGGTATTGAGTAAAAAGAATCAAACAAAAATAAAACTACCGTTTACAACTGAAATTAATTAGTATGAAAACCTGTAAAACGAGACTATCACACAATACAGCTGGAAACATTCAATAACCTGTACAGTCAAAATCACGAAAAATGTTTCATATATACATTTTCTCGCTGAACAAAAACTGATTCCACGAGTTCAAAAAAAATACTGAAGCGCAGCGAGCCGAAGTCGAGTGAAGCTTCCTTTGTATACACTCCAATCTGACAATGAAATGAATGACATTTTTCGGCAATGTCTCGATCAATTATAAGTACTATAGAGGCTCAAATTTTGTAAATACTAAATTCAAGATATATATATATATATATATATATAGACATATATATATATTATATGCATTGGTTTTTTAAATAAATAATTAAATTGGTATGTGTAGTAAAATTAATCACATTTAATTAAACATTACTTGTAAATCAAACAAACCTATCAAAAATTAATTTCCTATTATAAACAGTAAACAATTAAGTAAACATTGTATTATAATTTTAGATTTTTAAATAAATGCATACATTTATGCATATCTAACATTAATTAAGTGTATTTACTAATAGTAAGTCAACAATAATGATTTTAACTTTAAAATCACATGGAAATTAATTTTTGGCAGGATTTGGCCCTAAATAATCCACTGTGTGCCGTGACTTTAACCCTACGAGGGAGTGTTAAGTGTGGGATTTAATTAAAACCTTGGCTAATTAATAAAAAAATTAAAAATCAAAGCCTCAGATGCATTTGGACCTGCCTTGGGCTATCCTCATCCAAATTTTCAGACCACTATGTGTGGTAGATTTTCTAGCCATCGCGGATATACAGAGAGAAACACGGACAAACATCTTTCTTTTCTTATTGTTAGTATAGATGGACAACTTTACTTTTCAGATTACATTTGTTTTTCGGGAGGGAAGGGGGCATGATACTGGTTATGTTAATTGTTGATATGGATTTTTTGCTCTGCAACATGAGTAAGACGTAGGTAATAACTTCGCTCGATTTTTGAAATTCCTGAAGCTCAGCGCAGCGCAGCGACGCAAGGCAAGGGAAGATTCCTATGTATCCACTCTAAGACTTCCTATGTATCCAATGAAATGAACATGATTTCTCGGTAATTTCTCAATCAATTCCAGCATAATCTGTCACAAACATCGATCTTAGTAAGTCGGAAGTAATAACGGGCCCCTTTTCTGAAATTCGATCTGCGGCCTGAGTAATTAAAAGTCAAATTTCTAATGTAAACCCTAACGGCGATCCTGTGTGTCTAGCATATGTTATAAGTATTCATCGATCACAAGGACTTGATAAAGCAGTTGTGGACATTGGTATAAACAAATTCTAATTCGGACTAATCTATGTCAGCTGTTCGCGATTGCTCTAAGTGCATCTAATGTTAATTAAAATTAATTTCCAAAGATAGTTTGTGCACAACAAGTTTCAATATATGTCTGTAATTCTCAGTTGCTATGTCATTAAATACGGGTAACTTACAGAGACGAACTTACATGTCTTTTACTGAGTTCTTACTCATGTTACAGAAAAAAAATCCATATCACCAATTAACATAATCAGTATCACGCCTCCTCCCCTCCCGAAAAGAAAATGTAATCTCAAAAGTAAAGTAGTTCATCTATACTAATAAAAGAAAGATGTTTTTCCGTGTGCCTCTCTGTATATCCGCGATGGCTAGAAAATCTACCTCCTGCAGTGGTCTAAAAATTTGGATGAGGATAGCCGAAGGCAGGTGCAAATGCACACGAGGCTCAGAAATTTCATGTTTTATTAATTAGCCGAGATTTTAATTAAATCCTACAATTAACACTGCTCCGTAGGATAAAAGTCATGGCGGCCCGCAAAAATCCCCATTCCGAAGCTTTCCACAATGCAGAGAAGATACGATAGGGAAAAAAGGCTCTGTTGTTTCGTGTTATTACAAGCCCATATCCGCTTTTCATTACGAAATACGAAAAAACAAAAAATACTCACTTGACCGTTCTAGTTTTTTTCCTATCTAAATGGTCTGATTTGTTTTAAAAACATATTTAGCCTTTCAAAACATATACCCTACATTTACACTTTCAAAAAATTATTTTTGAAATGTCTCTTTTGTGTTTTTTTCCCGCATCTGTCCTCCTGATCAACATACGAAAAACGAAAAATATCCCCACTTAATTATCGTACTTTTTGGATTCTAACAACGTTATCTGTTTTAAAAAATGGTCGAAAATGAAAAATTCAGTAAGCGATCCAAACACATAGATATAAAGTTTCACGTCATAAAACAACTCAAAGAAGACGGAATAATTGAGTTAAAACATTGTCCAATGAAAGACATGATAGCAAATGTGTTAACCATACCCGTACCCAAGCCTACATTAGAAAAGCTTAGAATCTCTATGAAACTATTAGTCAATCCCACTGAAAAACTTAAAGGGGTGTGTGGAATTATTAACCTCATTCACGGGATTTACAAAATGATTTCACGCAACGAATAAAAAACCAAAGAAGCAAATGTCTAATTAAAACGAACTTTCATTACAGCAGAAAAAAACGTGACTTTCATCCAAGTATAATTTTATCCATAGTATAATTTTAATGTAACATAATTGTAATTAATTATTTGTAAAAGTGTATTGAAATTTCATTTCAGAAAATAAAATTAATGTTTATAATAGGAAGATTTGCACATAAAATAAATTTTATGTTCATGCATTTTTCTATAAGAGTGCACCAGCTATTGCATCAAGATCTGAATATTTATAAAACTAGTTACGGTACGAACGCATCTCATTTGTCACGTTTGACGTACAATTTCCAACTTGTTGTGAGTAATAAGGAACTACAAATCTATTTTTATGTAAATAACATAAATTATATCTTCAATGCTAACAATTATTTACATTTTAACTATGGAAAAACAAAAGGATATTCAAGTTATTAGTTTCGTTTGCTATTGTCTCTCAAATAAGTAGATAAAAAGGCTTTGGACTCAAAAGAAACATGAAAAGGTTCAAATATGTTTTAGATAAGAGATATAATATCTCAGCATTATCTATAAACACACAAAAGTGGAGAGGTTCCGTTTACTTTTGGACAGATAATGTGTCTGAAAAAATATGACGCCTTACTGATTGGCACCTGTTATATGCGTGTGCCATATTATGAATTACTGGCATATTAATTGTTTTGTATTAATTCTTTTTTTTAAAATATCAATAAAGAACCTACATACTTTTATCTTTTATTGACATAGATATTATTTTTATCTAAGGGTATTCTTAAATTATTCATTTAGTACTCGGTGGCTAGAGACACGTGGAGCAAGACTGAGTCATGGAACATGCGAGTTTCAATAAACAGCTTTTTTTATAATTTTAAAGCAGTGTTGAATTCAGACACTTTTCTCCGGGAGGGATTTCTGTGGCTCTGGGGGGGGGGGGGGAGGGAAGATTGTACTTTTTAACCGTTAAAAGCGTAAAATCTCAAATCTTCCGGGGGGGGGACATTTCAAAGCTCTGGGGGATGTCTGTTTGTCTGAGTCTGTCCGTACACTAACTCTCGTAAATATACTCGTATTGCCATGTAATTCATATACAGGGTGATTATAAAAAAAACTATACCGATATATGAGCCCCCAACTATCATACCGTTCACAGAAACTGAATGACATTTTGGTTTAAAGTATTTTGAGGCATGCGCTCAAGAATCAAATGATAAACAACAGTTAAATTCTAACAGTTACGATTACAGCGACAAAATTTCGAAAATTTCGAATGTCAACACCAATTTTTTTATTGGAATGTGATCTTCATAGTGAAAAACCATAAAAAGCGTTGGAACGGTACCTGTAGCACGAAAATCGCCGGTAATAGCCAGACTAAGAACAAAAGTGAAAACAACCAATAAAGAACAGAGAAGCAACAGAAAACAAAACATTTTATTGTTCAAAACTACCCACAATCTACCGCATGCAAAGTGTCATCGTGTGTGAAGTGGAAAATTTGTGAAACACAATAAAATGTTTCGTTTATATTTAATGATTGGAGTTAGTGCTCGCGAATATACGTTTAATACGTTTAAAACGTATTGTAACCGGTAACGATTTTGGATAGGTATAATATGGAAAAAAGGCTTAACTACGTATACGTTTAAACGTATATAAACGTATATTCGCGAGCACTAGTTGGAGTATCATAGTTGAGATTGAATCTCAACTATGATACTCCAACCATTGAATATAAATTACTTAGTTGAAAATACTTTCCTCTGTTCATTATGTTTCGTCTACTTTGGCTTCTCTGTCCTTATTGGCTGTTTTCACTTTTCTTCTTCGTCTGTCTAGCCGGCGATTTTCGTGCTACAAGTACCGTTCCAACGCTTTTTATGGTTTTTCACTATCAAGATCACATTCCAAAAAAAAAAAAAAAAAAAAAAAAAATAGGTGTTGCCATTTGAAAGTTTCGAAATTTTGTCACTGAAACCGTAAATGTTAGAATTTATTTATTGTTTTTCATGTGATTCTTAAGCGCATATCTCAAAATACTTTAAACCAAAATTTCATTCAGTTTCTGTGAACGGTATGATAGTTGTATAGCTCATATATGGGGACTGTTTTTGTGCAGTCACCCTGTATATTATTCAGACTTGTTTGTATGTTTGTTATTGAAAATGGAGTATATAGTAATATTCGTTTAAAGGGACATTCAAAATAATCCCGTTACATTATGGTCTTTGGGGAAAAATCTTTTGCGGTGTATTTTAATGATGTTATACTTACTATTTCAAGCAAAATAAAATTGATATGCATTTCTGAGGTGCACTAAAACATGCTTTCTGAAGATTATGAAGTAAGGTAGGTGACCCAAAGGTGGCCATAGTTAACCTTTGAGGATTTTTTATACTTTTCTGGTTGGGTGTATGTGGCTGGAATTTTTGTTAGTAAAATTTTACACTTATCTTCAACGCATATCGAGATTACTTTTCTTTGTAAAATAAAATTTAATTACTTTTAGAATACAATTTCAAAATTGTAGCTTATGGACCATCTTTGGCGCATAGTATTCCAAAGGTGGGCCCATGTATTGAAATCACTTTTGAAATGTGAAAAAATTCTCGGCAAACTATTTTGCTTACTAATATGCTCTGATGATCCTTTCTTTCTTTTGCTATCTTTCGAGTTTTTCTTCCTAATCTTCTTATCTTATGACACGAAAAGACCTTGAAGCACTTTTGTGCACAGTAGTTCAGGGATTTTCTTCTGAGAGTTACTGACTTTATTTGAGTGATCTCTGGTGTAAACAATAAATAGTAATAAGTTTTTTCAGATATGTATGTAGAAATTTTGAAAATCACCCTTACTAAACTGATTTCCACATTTGTTTTCAAATGTGGCCACCTTGGGAACATGCGTATGGTCGCCATTTGCACGACGTAAAAGTATTAATCTGATATATTTCTTAAATTTGAAGTAAATGTATTTAAAGAGGAAGAAATAAGCTTTCTGAAAACATATAATAACTCAAAGTTCTAAGAATTTAAACACGTGTAAATTAAAATACCTTCGTACCTGGAAATTTGAACGACTACTTCTCAAAAGTGAAATCACTGCATAAAATGTCGGAGAATCAAGGTGATCTCTTTAGATTCAGCCACGTGAACTGCAGATACAGGATTCAGAATGCAGTAGCACCAGTTTATGATTAAAAATTAAATTAATTATACTTTTGAGGTGTGGTTTACCTTGGGAACACTGGCCACCTTTGGTTCACCAACTTTTCAAAGAATTTATCATTCATTTACAGGGTCACGCAGAAAATTTCGAATAAAGTTCTGACTATGAGCGAAGAATTCTGGAAGTGCTGTTTATGTTTTGGTATGCTTACGTTTAAATAATGTTTTGCGTACTACGTGGTGTATATAAATCTTCTAGATCATATACAAGGCTACACAAAACAATTCGTAAGCATTACTGTGTACGGACGTAAACTGCTTAAAGGTGTTTTTAATTGAGTAATGTATTTTCCAGCTGAACTATATTTAGTATACTGAGAGATGTTTGTAGAATATAAATAAATTCTTATACAGGGCTACTCAAAGAACTAGCTACAATGCTGTATATGGAGGGTTATTTCCAAAACTACGTTTTGTGTTTTTATGCGTTTTTTAAATTGTTTACTTAAGATATTTTCTTCCGTTCAGTAGTCTGGGAATGTTGGAAAGTGTTTCATAATCTATGCTTGGCGCATGATTTGCCTTTCTTTTTATAGATTTATTTGAAAAAATAGAAATATCATGGGGGAATGAGAAAAAAATACGTAACTTTTATACTGAACATTTTCTTCGGAAAAATGTAGATGGAGCTGTAATCAAGTAAAATGAAAAGCGTTTCCATTGAAAAGTCTGGAAACGGTCGAATAACTCGAGAAATATACATCGGATTGAAAAACGGAAAAATGCATGTTCAATAGTTTTGAAAAATCTATTTAGGGTTGTCAAAATTACCCCACCCCCAACTCGGCCTCTCTGAGAGGAAAGAAGTGCAACTTTGAAATCTTAAATGATAACCCCATTTTTTGTTGCTAATTTGGATTCTACGGGAAAAAATACGTAACTTTTGTATTTAACATTTTTTTCGACAAATCGTACATGGCGCTGTAATCGAGTAAAATGTGGTGAGAATCATTTCCATTGAATGAAAATTCAGAAAAATGTCGAATAATTCGAGAAATATACATCAGATTGAAAAAAAAGGAAAAATACGTGTTCAATAATTTAGAAAAATCTATTTAGGGATATAAAAGTTGCCATTTTTCTAAAATATTGAATATGTGTATGCTAAAATATCTGTATATTTCTCATAAAATGAGCAATTTTGGTGCTTTTACATGTTCATAAAGCAATTTTAATAAATATGTGACATGAAAAAAACCGACTTAATGAAAAGCACAAGCAGCCAAAATAAATACAGCATTAAACTATTTCGAGGTTTCTAAAAATTGCCCATTCTTCAGTCTTCAGAGCAAAACAAAAGAAAGAGAATGAGAGAAACAGTAACAATAACATATATGTACTTTTTTGCTATTGTTTTTCCTCACTCTCTTTTTAATTCATTTTGTACTGAAGTAGGGTGAAAAATGAAGAATTAAAACGTTTGTTAATTTATTTTGTCTTTTTTTACGTTTTCTTTGCTTAGGATTTTCTTTAACACGTGCAGTAAAATTTCCATAATGAACACTCCCGAATACCAAACACCTCTATTTAGCAAACACTTTTTTCAATTCCCAACGAAATACTGTTTGTATACTTTTATCCTCAATGGCGGATACCTCCAAATAAGGGATAAATTCAGATGTTCTGAGTCGTCCGTTAGTTAAACGTTTTACTATATTTATGTTAACACAAGGTGGTTTCATATGCATCGTATCAATTTTTAAGACTGGGGGAATTTAACCCCCCCGCCCTTCTCGTCCTGCCATTCCCTTATTATCTCAAATTGAATCGAATATACTCAATAAATTGAATATATTCATATACTCGAAATAATTTGTGAAAGGAAATTATATTGTGCTGAAAACGCCAACTATTTCATATATTAGTGCATTGGTGTTTATAATTTAGAACATGGATATTTCAATTCAGAATCTACATAACTGAATATCATTATTTATAAATTTATAAGTTTTATAAATCATTAATTACAAATTATTTCTACTTGATTGTTAAAATTTGTTCCTTTACAGCCGAAAAAATACTTAAATTTTATATAAAGGTTACAGTTATTTAGAAAAAAAGAAATCTATAAATTTTATGCAAAGATGGATGAATATTGTATTTCGATTGAAAAACAATGTTAATAATATTTGATTCTTAAAACAAGATAGTATGAGATTTAATTTCCCAAGATTTTCTAATGCTTGTCGTGGATAATAATAGGAAATTGAAGTAGCATTACTATCAATGTTCGAATGTTCATGACCTAAGTTTTCCAAATGACCTAAAAAAAGAATAGATTTTTATTTAGTTCTATGACATCTTCATAGGTAATTAAATAGTAAAGTGACAAACTTTAAAAATAATTCATTCTGTATTTACAGACTGTTAAATTAAGGTTCAATTTCATCACGACAGGCCACATGGCATACTTTAAGGGTAAGTAATGATGAATGTATGGATTTCTGAACTTTAATACTGTAATTAAGTTTTCCAGCATAAAAAGTAATACTAAATCTTCAATTTTTAATATGTAAGGTTTCTTGTATCATGAGCAATAAGATGACAAACTTAGTGATCAGATCGTTTTCCTGAGACTGTGAAATAGTGAACTTTACAGAACGACCCCTGGTGACCCAACCATACTACTTATGACTCTGAAGTCAGAAAAAAGACCCAGACAGATTGCTTTTCAGGCTGAATGTATATCTTAACTATGTTGCTAATGGGATATTTTTAAAACCTTTTCAGAAAATGTAGAATACATATGGCTTTATAAGAAACTTTACTTCAAACATACATACCACAGAAACAATAAAATTGGTTTATTATACTGGAGAAAAAGCTAGAAATTCAATTAAAGGTAACAAAAATAATGAGTAAGATTTTTTACCCTAAAGTAGGACTGATATACAAGTATCCAAAAATGGCTTTTAACCCTCTCAAGGGGATCATCGGGCTTGTTTCATGGAACTGAGTTTTTTAAAATCAGATTCAAATAAAGACAGATATGATATCAAGTGAGGAGCAGCGTCAAGATTAATACACGCATCCTTAATATATGCATAAGACAGACATAGTCTTTCGACAAGCTCTGTATTTGTAAAGGATAACAAGTATCTTAATACTTTTCACTCTTCAATTTTCGCGAAGATGGGGAAAAAAAGTAATAATGCAATATGATTACAGGCGGGTGAAGGTAGCGACATTGAATTATTATCAATGAATTACTAGATCTTGTGGAGTTTTCCCTCATTTTGAAAGTAACATATTGGAGTTACGCATAAGACTAACTTCGTATTCCGAAACTATCAATTTTGATTATGCGTTTTCAGGGGAACCATTCTTGTGAATTCCGCCATTACCGATATTATTTTCACGTACCCCCAACACACCCGCCACGTACCCCAGGGGTACGTGTACCCCAGTTTGGGAACCTTTGGCTTAACGTAAATTCTTTTGTGAATGTAAATGAATACGTTACAGTACACATGCATATTTTTCGTAATACTGACTTTAGTTCGCAGAAAAAAAAATACATGAGTAGACAGATAAGTAAGTCGGTATGCTGAAATCGAAACCGTTTCTGCTTTCAAATCTCTAATCGCTCTTCTAACAATAAGATTGACGTTTTGAAAGAAAGGAATTACTAGAATAAATAATGGGTTTCTGATATTTTCCAAGGTTAGCCTACTTCCTTTGAAAAAACATGGAAACTGATGATAAAGTAGTCACTTTGAAATCCGCATATTCTTTGAAGATAGCTCTGATTAAGCAATAATTGTAAGATTTAAAGCTTTTTATCGCAGAAATGAAATACCTCGATTTTGTTATCTAATTCTAAAAAAAAGACATGAAGTTTATTTTATTTTATTTTATTTTTTATTGAGTAGCATCAAATTTTGGTCAAACGAAGCTGTTTATTTATGAAATCGTAAATTAATTTTAAGTGCGTTACATACTCTAAAAATGAAAATTTCAAAACTGAGCAAAAAATACTCAAATCTGAGTATGTCGCATAGTCAAAATGGCTCCGAATCAAAATTACTCAAGTTTGAAACATGTATATACTCATTTCTGAAAACATGCACACACTCAAGAATAAAACATCATGTGCTCCTATTTGAGTATGTCCATGTTTAAAAAATGTGCATGAACTGACTTCTATGTGCTTATTTTTGAGTATTTCCATGTTTCAAAAATGAGTTTGAACTGATTCTAATCATTTTTGAGTATGTCCATGTTTCAAAAATGAGTATGAACTGATCTCTATGTGCTCAGTTTTGAGTATGTCCATGTTTCAAAAATGAGTATGAACTGATCTCTATGTGCTCAATTTTTGAGTATGTCCATGTTTCAGTATTCTGAGTATTTCTGGTATTTCAGAATTGAAAGCATTGGATCGTCCTATTTGAAACAAAAAGTTTCATAACAAAATGAAAACATAGATTTACTCAGATTTGAAAGTGTCAGTTTTATGAATGCAGTGGTGGCCGATGGAAAAAAATATTGGGGTGCTACAAAGTACAAACAAAGTTACTTTAAAATAATATTATGTAACACACTTAATGTCGACAGACGAAATCCATGCTTTGGCAGAAAAGATGACACTGCAACCATGTATCAAATTACAGAGTAAGAGAAGTGAAACTGGAACTTGTCATAAACGGACGTGTCTTAAATGGAAACATTTCATAGTCCCGGTGAAAACATTCCCATACAATTATACCTTCTAAAAACAAAAAAAAAAACTTTCTAAATCGGAATCTTCTCCAGTATTTAGCGATTCCGTTTTAAAAGATTTTACTGTATTTTCGTAAATTTTTCCATTAATTTTCCTCTTAATATACAATATTTTTCACCTGCTGATTTTGTGTAGTACGTATTTAAATTAGGAGTGCAGTCTTCTTAGTTGTTTTATTTGAAAGTTTTCCCCCAAAGTTCGCATATGAAATGCATTATCAGCAGAATTAATCTTCGGAGACAGATGGCATTTTTTAGATAGATTTCGTAAGAAATACTACCTGTTACATTCTCCCCTAAGTTGGAATTTTAAAAAAGATTTTGCAGAACAACGCCGATCATGACTCCTAGAACCAAAACCACCCCCAGTTCAAAACTTTATTTATCTACCTATCTATCTATCTATCTATCTATCTATGTCACTTTTTTATAGACACGATAACTCCAATACTTCTGCACAAATCTCTTCTAAACTGATATATAAAATCAAGGGGCATAAAATTTCAGTCAAGTTCGTTAATGGGCTTTTTGTGAAAACAGGAAAAAAACCATAACGTCTTAATTATGATACGTATCGGATCCGTTTAAAGTTATTATTACTTCTAGGAAAAGGGCAAAAAATTTATGTATAACAAATTTTTGATATCATTAAATATGGTCCCAAGGGGGGGGGGAGGGGGTTTTAGAAGAAAAAATTGCATAACTTCTTCAATTCACAAGATATCAAATCCGCTTGAATTTATTATAAATCCTCTTACTATTATCTAAACCTTTTATACTGACAGGTTTTTTATAGGACCAAAAAAAAAAAAAAAAAAAAAAAAAAACATCCCTGTCGGCTCCGTTTGCAAACAAGTTAGATTTCGAAGTGGGCGGTCCCAACTGCGGCATCATGGCAGAAAGGTAATTTCTTCCGCAATTCCCAACAAACAGGAGCTTCATGGTCTGCGTCTTCGAAATCTACCTGTGCCTGTAGGCCGAGCCGTCAGGGATTTTTTTCTCGCTGTATTTTAGCCCAACTCTCGGTGCTATTTTAAGTGTAGTGCATTGGCTGATTTATTAAGTGGAAACGAAGACGTAGTGGAGGGATGGGCACAACGCCTGATCATATACTGTGATTGTAGATAGACCATTAGCAACATTTGTCAGTAGCTTATAGGCAGCTTCGCAGATTAAAAATGAGCATTTATTTTTACGGCTTGCTTGAGTAATGTTACAAAGATTAATAATAAGATTGCTTGCTGGTAAAGGATAAAGAGAATAAGAATTTATAACACCCAAAACAAAAAGAAATACGTAAACACAAATTGTAATATTCATACAAATTTATGAGGGCACTATAACTCAGAAGCGCTTAAAGGGCCTCCTTTGGGGGATTATGATTTACGCACAAAAAATGAACTGTTTCAATGTTCTGAAATCTTCAAAAATGCTGTTTTAAATGTTTTACAAAATACATAACTGTAAAGTAATTACGACTTTCACTTCGTCTAACATTCTGTTTATCTCTTTGTCTGATCTCTTGGAAATATATCTATAGTGCCATGCAATTATATACATTTTTGTGCGATGGGTATGTTAAGTTTGTGTTTAATGTTAAAGTCACCCGTACGCTTTTATTTTTAGAAAAGCACGTACACAATACGCAAAAAGAACGTGCAATATAGAAACACTACCTACACAATAACCAGTAAAAACGCTCAATATAAACCGATACATACACAATAAGAAATAAAATTCCGCAGAAGAAAAACAAAACATATACAGGAAAAAGAGTATAAAATATATCCAAATACAAATAATGTTAAAAATTAAAAATATACGAAAAAAGCCTTGTGAACGAATTATACATTTTGTGTTAAGAAGATATTACTCTTTACTTATTACAAATTTCATCTATTGAACTAAATATATAGAGGAAGATTTTTTAAATGTGACAATATGAAGTAAACCTCCAATTAAATACGTTATGATTAATATTGGTAATGATCCCATTTACAGATACAGGAGAATTTGAATGATTGTGGGGATTCTTCTGAACCGAATATTTCGGCAGTACTTTTAAATGAAATAAAAAAAAAAAGAAAAAAACTATAACAGCATGTTAAAGTTACAAAAATGATTAAAATAAACGACTAATATCGAGGTAAAAAAAGTCATAATTCATTTTATACTGTAAACCATACGTACAATAACCAAAAAGAGAGAAATAAGAATGCATTCTTGCTTTTTATTTTTGCCCAGAAATGTTCACACGTTTTTCTGCGATGAGAGAGAAAGGTACCCGGGAGATTATCCACTTCCGGTAAGGATTAAAAGCGTAATGAAATCTTGAAGCCACAGTCAGATTACCGCCGCTGTGGGGCTTCATCAAATTGAAGTTGCCCCTGTTTCTGTGGCGTCTGCCATGCGTTTTGATCTCTCCTCCCCTTAAGAGAGTGTGTGTATGTGAGGGGGGCATTAGTAACAAGAACAACATATGTAAGTTTAAACAGATAAAAACAGCCGTCAAATTATTGAAATCTATGCCAGTTGCTCATTTGAAAAATGTTTATAATTTTAAGATATTGTTATTATTTTTTTTTTTTACTGCCGATCAGGAGTATTACCATACTATTTTATATTTTCCAGAAAATAAGTTATTTAAAAAAAAAAGCGTTTAAATTCTTCTGTGCATTTTATGTTATTTTTAAATTCAGTATACATGTTGTTTTATTATTTATAAAATGACAAAACTTTTCGCTATTTGAGAAAAAATTATCAGAGCTATAAATTTTTAAGAATATAACAGAATCGAAAAGAAGAAAGAAACTGATTAGCTTAATTATGGTTTTCACTAAAACTTTATATTCACATTTTCCAAATTTGCTTTATTTTCTTTTCGTTTTTTTAAAAACTTCAAGTAACTGGGAGATTGGAATCTTGCCCATGAAAACATTCAGCATTGTGTAAATTGCAAGTAGTGGAATTGTTTGCCCGTGATGTTAAATGTTTTTTTTTTAATTTCAAAGTCAAATTGAAACGAGAAATATTACGTACAAAAAGATTTTCTTTTAAAAAATGTACAATATCGTGTATAAAAATCGACACATCTTAATTTATTCGTAGAAATTATAAAATTGTTGCTGTTATAACAGTGAATAAAAAAAAAAATTAAAATTTTTTCACGCTTTCATAAATGATAATGCGTTAGTATCAAATGATAAAAAGTAATCAATGCTATTAAATTCACCCTTTCTTTTTTTATAGAAGCTAATTCGATTTATCAGCATTTTAAATGAAGAAATAGAAAAACACTTTAGATTAATGTAAAACATAAAAGGGCGTTTAATCAGAGAAGATATTTTCGGAAGTGCTTTATCTTAATATAATCTGTATAAATAAAATAATTACAAAGATACCAATTTATCAGAATAAATGCTCCATATAAATCTATCAGAAAAACTGTAGAAAGATTTCTGAGAATGTAGAAACGATTTTCATTTGGGGAACTTTGGGGGAGTTCTTTTAATATCATACTAAAATTCTCTTTTATTGAATATAACGATTTTGCCAAGACATTGTAAATTATATCACTTTGTCTGGAACGAAGAACATAATAAGTAGAAGTGTGGTGTTAAACGGGATAATAAGAAACAACAACAACAATAACAAAATCACTTTTTTTTTCAAATAAGAAAAATGTTTTCAAAAACAAAATATATTTCACAAGCATTATGGTAATTTGACACATTTTGTTTTTTTCCAAATTTTAAAACCAATTTTTGTTGTACAATTTATTTTCAATTTTAGAGAAATCTTCTGATTATTATTCTCCTCTGGGGAGGAGGTAAACGTTTTTTTCTATACCGCTGACCAGGCCCTTACCTGCCGGACTTAACGAGTGTGTACCTGTTCGCGGGACGATATTTTCCTGCTCACAGCATGGCTCTGATCCACCTGTCAAGAACCTTGTTAGCATCGCTGCAGTGCTCTTTAGTGGTTTGTTACAGATTTCTTTGTTTGCCGGTTCATGGTGTTACTTTGCCTTGGTTCTATGTTGGCTGGTTACTTAAAGTGGATTTGCTTGACGCGAGGTGGTCTCGTAATTTAGAGTCTTGATCAGGTGACAAGACCTTCACCTGACTAGGCACATCCAGAGGTATAATTCATAGGAAACTTGGAGGACTTTACACCCACGATGGATTTTACATGCACCAGGTGCTATTAGCGCAAATGATGGATTTTTAGCTGGCGGCGAGCTCCGAGTCAAGACCTTTCGGCTACGAGACTGATGCTCTGCCAACTAGGCCACCGCTGCCACTAAGGGGTAATCTGTTAGATTAAAGATCGAACATTATCTGAATAATCTGTATTATAAAGCAAGAACAAGTCCGTGAGTTAATTTTAATTAAAACATATATAAACATAGTTAAAACATATTAAACATGTGTCTAAATTTTTAGTGCATTTTATTTACACTTTGAAATTGTATATTAAAAAGTTTGGAATTATTCTGAGTAGTTTTCAAAGTAAAGATATTTTTAAAAAACAACAACAGAAAAATACAATACAACTTTTTATTGCAGCTGTAATAAAAAAATTAAAGGTAATAAATATATTTTAGAATATTTTTAAATATATAAGGTGGGTGAACCAAAGGTGGTCAGTATTCCTAAGATAGCCCCCCCCTCAAAAGTAGAATTAATTTATTTTAAAACTCAAAATGGTGATACTGCATTGTCAATCATGTATTTGCAGTGCACGTGGCTGAATTTAAAGATATCACCTTGATCCTCCGACATTTTATGCAGTGATTTCACTTTTGAGGAGTAGTCGTTCTAATTTTCAGGTAAGACGATATTTTAATTTATACGTGTTTAAATTCTTATAACTTTGAGTTATGATACGTTTTCAGAAAGCCTATTTCTTTCTCTTTAACCCCATTTACTTCAGTTTTAAGAAATTTATCTGATTAATACCTTAAATCCTGCAAATGGCGACCATACGCATTTTCCCAAGGTGGCCACCTTAGAAAACAAATGTGAAAATCAGTGTAGTTGATTTTCAAAATTTCTATATAAATATCTGTAGTCAAAGTCAATAATTCCCAGAAGAAAATCCCTGAACTACCGTGCACAAAAAGTGCTTCAAGGTCTTTCCGTGTCATAATATAAGATGATTAAGAAGAAAAACTTAAGAAAGATATCAATACATGGGCCTTTGGAACACTATGAGTCAAAGGTGGTCCACCAGCTACAATTTTTAAAGTGTATTATAAAAGTAATTAAATTCTATTTTACAAAGAAAAGTGTACTTGATATGGGTTACAGATAAGTGTAAAATTTCACAAACAAAAATTCAGCCACACACACACAACTAGAAAATAATAAAAAAATTTCAAAGCTTAGCTATGTCCACCTTTGGGTCACCTACTTTATTAAGTATATTAAATATTGCATTAAAATATTGAGCAAACTGGGGTGACATAATGAAAACAAAACTACTTTTAATAACACCATAAAATTAGGAAATGCAGTCGGCCTTTCGAAAGAACTTTGTCCTTCTTTGGGCACAAATAAGACGTCCTTCCACTTTGAAGGCAAGAGTAACACTCACCAAGAAAGACAAAGTCCTTTCGAAAGGCCTGGCGTACTTCCTTATTTTACAGTGTTATTAACAAGTTGTTTTTGCCTTAATTTATGTATATAAAGTATGTTTTATATCTTGTCTATTATCACATTTTTCAATACTGCAGTATGTTTTTGCAAAAATTGCAAATGTATAAACAAGTAAAATGCATAAATAACGCAAATCTTTTATTCAGAATTGATGATACAGTGAGAAAACAGCTATGTTTTATAAAGTACATAGAATATATAATTTTTATGGAAGAGCGCGCGTTGAAATTACACAAGTTTATTTTCCATGTTGATAGATTTAATTGTTTGAATTTATGATAGGTTGATTGGTAGATTGTTCACCCTATGCAACTGTACATGAGAGATAGAAGAACTGGATGTTTTAAGTCTTGTTTATTTGCAGATGATTTCGAATTCTAAAGCACTTCGTCATCCAACTTTTAAAACGATCTTACGCCATCTACCACAAAATAAAATAGAATGTATAATTAATATAAAACTATAAAACAATAACATATATTTTTTATTTTCAAATATTTAATTTTTTCTTTTTGAAATTCTGAAATGACATAAAACTTTAATAAACTGAACAATTTTTATTAAAATATTTAATTCATGATATAATGAAACAATATATATGGTTTAAAAGTTTTTTTTTAACACTATGACCAAGTATTAAATATTTGTAAAAAACAGAAGTAATCTTAACTTTAGCTCAGTATAAATTTCAAAAGTACTTAAGTAATGTTAATCTTTATTCGGAACGTATGAAACGATAGATAAAATGTCATATAACTGCAGTTGCAAAGGCTAGAAAAAACTCGGTTTAAACCTTGGAATAAACCGGGTTTTTTGGGAATAAACCGTGTTTTTTGAGAATAAACCAGGTCTTTTGAGAATAAACCTTGGAATAAACCAGGTCTATTGGAAATAAACCTGGCAATAAACCGAATTTTTGCAACTCTACATATAACAGCATCCGTGAAAATTCCTGAACGATATTTCATGAAACAACTTGGGTAAAATGATATGCATTGATGTTTTTAAGAAAGTTCAGCTATTTTTTAGAATGTTGACATCTTTTCCAATTCCAAGAATTTAATTAAATGTGGTATTAATAAAAATGAACTAATCAAAAGGTAAGGTTAGCTAATTAATGGCGAATAAAATGAGAGGATTACGAGGTATTAATTCAAATTAAGGAATTCGCCTAAATATCTTGATTTAAAGAATCTAAAAAATAATAGGTGGTATAATAAATAAATGGTTACATAACCCTTAATTTAACTCTATTCTGACCATAATATGGGCAATAATATGGTCAGAATAGCGTTAAATTTCGGTTATGTAACTCTTTTCTATAAAAACGGTCGAAGGACTGGACAGTTTGTTGCAAATTTTTAACAGTGTAGCTTATTGACATATTTTGTAATCAAAAGAATTCAATTATATATAGTAATAATGAAAAAGCATTAATCAAGATGTAGAAGTAGAGTTCATTGATGAGGAATAAAATGACTGGATTTTGGGTCTCGGCCCAAATTAAGGCATTTGCCTGAACTTTTCGATTTCAAGAATCTAAAAATAATAGGTCATATCATCTACGTATAATTTAATTACGTTTTTATATTTTATTCTGTTATTATCAAAGAAAACTGTCTTTCAAAAGTTACTTCAGGAAAATATCCGATGGTATTTGATGAAACAACTTAAGTTATTGTACGTGAATTATGTTTTTGCAAAATTTAAACTATTTTTATAATGTTGACATCTTTTGAAAAAAAAATCAGCTAAATGTGGTAAGAATAAAAAGAATTAATAAAGGAATAGGGGTACCGCTCAATGATTGCTGATAAATTGATTGAATTAATAGGTGACTCCGGTCAAATTATGGAATTCTTATACACGTTTCAATTTAAAAAATCTAACAATAATAGGTGATATCATCGCTACCATGTCAAACTATCTAATGTGAAAAGAGGCATTCATTATTTCATTATTTTTAAAAATGAATCGATTGTCACCATTAAGTTTTATTAGAATTTTTCGACTAGTAAGAATACTAATAACATTTTTGTGAAGAACAGGGTTGCCAGTACGGCTTTCTTATTTATTTAGTGATGCCGAATTCATACCGGAAATTTAGAGAGAAAAATTTTTACTTTATGCAATCACAACATGTCTGTCTTTAAATGAAGCAAAAGTTTTTTCTTGAAATTTCTGATATGAGTTTGGAATTTCTGAAAAAAAAGAAGGCCGAACAGGCAACCTTTGTGAACTACTAAAATTTAGTGGTGAAAATAGGCCCATTTTTAAAAGTAACGAAAAATGCATTTTTTCATATTCGATAGTTTGACATGGCAGCGACGATATCACCTATGTATAATTCTGTTGCAGTTTTATCTTTTATTCTGTTATTATCAAAGAAAAGTATCCTTCAATATTCCTTTGAAATGCTATATAACAGCATTCAGGAAAATAACCGATGATATTTTATGAAACAATTTGAATGATTATCTATTCCCAAAGGATTCATTACTTTTTAGAATTTTGACATCTTTTGCAATCAAATTAATCAAATAAATATGGTAAGAATGAAGATGAATTAATCAAGATGTAGGAGTACAGTTCAAAGATGACGAATAAAATGACTGGATTTTGAGTCTCGGTCAAAACTCTGGACCTTTCGATTTCGAGAATCTAAAAATAATGGGTCATTATTTAATTACATTTTTATCTTTTATTCTGTTATTGTCAATGAAAAGCATTATTCAATATGTTCTTTCAAATGTTATATAGAAACATCCAGAAAAATATCCGATGTTATTTGATGAAACAACTTGAGTAAAATGATATGTGATTATGTTTTTGAGAAAGTTCAGCTGTTCTTTAGAATGTGGATATCTTTGGCAATGAAAATAATTCAATTAAATATGGTAAGAATAAAAACAAATTAATGAAAAAATAGGATTACAGCTCTATGAATGAATTAATAGATGATCCTACACAAATTAAGATATTCTTCTACACATTTCGATTTCAAGAATCTAAAAAATACTAAGTGATTACGTATCATTCTATTGCATTTTTCACTTTTATTGTGTTGATATTAACAAATGTATTCTTCTCTGCGTCAAAAATCTTGTTAAAAATCCTTTTCTACTATACAATGATTAGCACATTTTAGAGTATATTGCAAATAATGAGAGTAAATAATTCTAGTAAATTTGTTTTTCTTTAAACCAGTACTCACAAAAATTACTTTAAAAGCCAAAATCTTGAAAAGAGATGAGGTCGAGGGCTAAATTTTCATTTTTGCAGTCCTATGTCTACGTACAGTTACTAATATATCCTATTACGTAATTATTAATTTTAAACAATGTTAACAGTTTAATTTTAAATGTGTAACAAAATGAATGCCTTCCCTAGATTCAATAACTTATGATGGTGCTGTTGCCACTTTCGGCAAAATATCAATGGATATTTTGCCAAACATTAAGTGAAATGAGTTGAGCGAATTAGTAATGAGCGGGACTGTAGATATTCGGAGAGTACGGGAATGGATCGCGTCTGGAGACCTTCTCATGTTTGTTATTATGTTCTCATTATTTTACGTGCTTTTCAGCGAAGTTGAGTGTAATATTTTTAGGTGCGTTCGTAATTATATAAATACGTAGCACTTATTGTCGTCGTCTGGTCCGTCCGTCTGTCTGTCAGTCCGTCCGGCTGTTTGTCCGTCCGTCCGCATATAACAACGCAAAAACTACCCAACCGAATGGTTTGAAATTTAAGATATATTATCTTTGCAGAATTTTGTCGGGACATTTCAAATTTTATGAAAATCGAATCAAAACTTTCGAAAATATCAATAAAAACATTTATTAAGAAATTTGAATTTGAAATAAAAAAATCGGTGCTTTCTTCTTATAGGAGCTTCCGAGGTTTATTGGTCAAGCTACCGAGATACTTATTTTATGACAGACATTAATCTGCAGACGATATAATTCATTTCACAGAATTAGAAATTATCAAGGTCTGAATATTTATATAGCTAGCTGTAGTACGAACGCACCTCATTTGTCACGTTTGACGTACAATTTCCAACTTGTTTGTTGTATTGTATTAAAAACGTGAATGTCTAACTTGAGTCAGTCTTTGACATGACCCACACCGTCCCAAATGTAATTAATTATTTTAGCAAGTATATAAATTTTAACCATAGTTAATATGAGTAAACATGATTATTTAAAAGTTTAATCTTATGACTTTTCTGGGTTATTCGGTTTTTGTGGCTGGTGGTCAAAATCTACAAGACTTTTAATAATTTCTGTAGGTTCCTTGAGAGAGATTCGAAGACGATTTTCGAGATTTTCATTTGTCAGGGAAGACTTGTATTTATTTATTTATTATTTTGAATCCAATAAATGTTAATATTCAAACATTTTAAACTAAGGAAGATTAAAATCGTTTTAGAATAAATTACTAAACTTGGAACATATTCTACAGATAACTTTCAAAACTCTGTATAATATAAAATCCAAAACTCAGTATATTATTTAGGAACTGTATGCAGACCGCTGCCCATCTACTGGGTACCACTGATTTAGAGTACAAATCAGTTAAATATTAATTCATAGAGGAAATTTCTTATTCTGCTGCACTGAATACAGAGGTCTGCCCATGAAAAAAAAAATAATAAAACCCCTACAATTTTCAAAGACAAAACGGAGCAAATCGCAAATTTTCTAACACAGAACAATATGAGCTAGATATTTTTAAAATCAATATCTTTTAGAAATGTCCCATTAATGATATTACAATTTGCTTCAATCATATTTTATAAAAGAAAAACGTTTTGTTTTCTTCACAAAGACGGAAATAAAGAAATTTTAAAACGAAAATTACACGTAAGCTTTCACTGTAAAAAAAAAAAGATAAATGTTTATTGATCTTGCAAAACTTTACAAAAATGTAATATAAACTCTTTCAAGTTATCCACGATTCCAAAAAACAAAACACAACAAAACAAAATAACAACAACAACAACAACAACAAAAAACACGTTACTTTATCTTTATAAACTTCAGAAACTAATAGATTTCCGAGATTTCAAGAAGCATTTATGAAACAAAAGTATTTTTTTTTAAAGATTTATACAAACTTGAAACGTCTACTGTAATTATTTTATTATCTTATACTAATGTGTTGTTTCTAGTTTAATTAAATGTCTGATTTTAAGTATCTTTTTAATTTTCAAATTCGGATTGAGACATAATATGTTTAGTTTTTTCAATGAAGAATTTTGTTTCGGGTAATAGATTTTGGAAGAAGAAAATGCATATTTCAGTAATACATTTTTTTCACTACAAAATTATATTGAAAAATGTATTCAGGTGTCGATCCAGGAAAAATTTGGGGCCTGTTTAGGGCCCCTTCACAAAAATCTATTTAATAAAATGGAACCCTTCACAAAAATCAATTTGATAAAAGGAGTCCCTTCACAAAAATCAATTTGATAAAATGGGACCCATCACAAAATTCTATTCCATAAAAACTTACTATTTATTATTTATTTATTATTTTGTGATGTTTTAAAATGTGTAATTTGTAAACAAACAAGTTCACCAGAGCGGAAAACTTCAGCAAAAGGATTTAAAAAAGTTTTTATTTATAAATGCTTGTTTCGAATTTGATTAACTGGATTTCAACTTTCGTTGTAAAATGTTATTTTTCACAAAAATAACCTTTACTTTTCACAAAATGGGCCCCAAGAAAAAAAACCTGCATCGACCCCTGGTATTACAGGGATATGCATGTAGTGATACAGAGTGATCTTCGAGATATTGGAAAACACTGTTGTGAGATAACGGGGTTGCCAAGTTTCGAAAATAAGCGTTATTATTAATTAAAAAAATAAAAACCTTCGATGGTTTTATTTCTAATCGAGAAAAACAAACATAAAATAAAATACCGAAAGCAGCGGTACGTACATTTCCTAATATTTCAATAGTTGCGTCTTTTGTTTCAATATGAAATCCAAAACTCGAAAGAGCTGCTTTATCTTTGACTATATCTGCATGAAATATAATTGGAATAATTAATAAAGATTTGTATTTCACTTGAACTTAAAAATATACAATTCATCATCTCGTATCTAAACCTATTATTAAAAGAATCACTAATTGTAGATTGCGATATGAAAATAATTTAGGCAAAGAAAAATTGAAATATATTGTCGTATGGTGAAACTTGAATATATCCAAAATATTACGAGAACCAAGTGATATTTATTTAAAAAAAAAAATACGAGAACCAAGTGATATTTATTTAAAAAAAAAAAAATAAAAAAAAAATGAACAAATTATTAAAGTATGCTGAAAACTTCAGCAAAGGTTTCATGGTCATAATTGGCATATATTTCAATAGGAAATTACTACTTAGGACTGCTGGAAATTCTGAAAAAATAACTCTGCATAGTAGTAAAAAAGCCTTATATTTGAAAATTATATTTCAAAGCAATATCTAACTGATCATCATCAAGCCGAAGTAAGCAGTCATAGCTCCAAATCTACCATCAAATTTCTAAAAATGAAACTCAAAATTAATAAAGTATGCTGTAAACGTCAGCAAAGGTTTCATGATCATAATTGGCATAATTTTCAATGGGAATTATTACTTAGGACTGCCTGAAATTCTGAAAAAAGAACTCTACATAGTAGTAGAAAAGTCTTATATTTGAAGATTACATTTCAAAGCAATATCTAACTGATCATCATCAAGCCAAAGTAAACAGTCATAGCTCCAAATCTACCATCAAATTTCTAAAAATTAAACTCAAAATTAATAAAGTATGTTGAAAATTTCATCAAAGGTTTCATGGTCAAAATTGGCATACCATTCAATGGGAAATTATTGCTTAGAACTGCTGAAAAATCTGAAAAAATAACTCTACATAGTAGTAGAAAAGTCTTATATTTGAAGATTACATTTCAAAGCAATATCTAACTGATCATCATCAAGCCAAAGTAAACAGTCATAGCTCCAAATCTACCATCAAATTTCTAAAAATTAAACTCAAAATTAATAAAGTATGTTGAAAATGTCATCAAAGGTTTCATGGTCAAAATTGGCATAACATTCAATGGGAAATTATTGTTTAGAACTGCTGAAAAATCTGAAAAAATAACTCTACATAGTAGTAGAAAAGTCTTATATCTGAAGATTACATTTCAAAGCAATATCTAACTGATCTTCATCAAGCCAAAGTAAGCAGCCATAACCTATATAGCTTTTAAACACATTCCTTGAAAGTTTCCAAACGCATTTCCAATGGTCTACAGTAACTTTTGAATTTTGAAAAAAAAATCTCTTAGAAAACGGGGATTTTGGCTTAATTGAGAAAAATTGTGTAGGAGAAAGGAAAACAAATTCCACTGGTAGTTTTAAAAAATACGTATTACATTAGAAATAGGCCAGGGGATCGATTCTGGTCTTATCGGATAATAACTACATGTCGGAACCGGAATCTCCATTTCATAACGACACTGATGGACAAGAGCTATTCTGGTCTCACGTCGTTATACTACAGTAGAGGATGAAAAATAGAAAATCCCCTGCTTGCAGTCGGACATGTTTGTAGCCAATCAGATGCAAATACGCACGTGTTTTCGTTTATTTGGGAGAAGGGATGTCAGCTGTTTTGCTTTGGGCTATTGTCCAGTGCGAAAAAATGTTTGTGTTATTTACAAAAGGGTTAAAGGAGGGAATGAGATTGTTTAATATTAGCGTGTCCGTTCCTGCAATCTGTGTAATATTTCCAGGCTGAAGTGAAAAATAAAAAAATGTCTATTTGCATTTTTAATTGTGCATAAAACATAAGGGAATGCGATTGTTTAATATTAGCGTGTCAGTTCCTGCAATCTGTGTAATATTTACAGGCCGAAGTGAAAAATAAAAAAATGTCTATTTGCATTTTTAATTGTGCATAAAACATTATATATAAACTATTTATTATTCTTCTTCTTGAACCAATTTTTTTGGAAAGTAACTTTGCTCTATTTTGATCTCAGAAAAAGATTAGCAAATTTCCAGTAAAATTGTCAGATTTTATTTATTTATTTATTTATTTTTTATACACTGCAAAATATTTTTTAAATAGGGGGAGGAGGACTTTTGTAGATTCTACCAAGCTCTATATGAATATATAAGAATATAATCGAATTTTTTTTTAAATAAATATAAAATAGTTCATAACTTTTTTATTTATTTGTATCTTTATACCATTTATTATAAACTAAACCAGAATTAATTATGCGAATGATATTAAAATTGTTAACTTATATTTCCAGTTTCGATAATTTTGTTTATTTTAAATTGATTATAACTGTGACACCCCAGTTCTTAAAAAAAATGTAAATTAGGCCGAATATTTAAATATAATTTAGTTTTGTATCTTTACTGAAAAAAAAAAAAATCTAGCTTTGCTTAAGGACTCGGGTAATTAGTTGTTCTTAATCTCAAATCCACAATATGCTTAAAAAATAAAATAAGATAAGTCTATTAATTTAGCTTTAAACTTATGTCTCCCCCCCCACCCTCTTGTTAAATCTCATTTTTAAATTCATCAAGATTTAATAATTTTCATAACAGTTGAAAGATTTTTAAGAAAGTCGCTCAAATGTTCTTTATTTATTGATATTTAAAATACTTAATCACATCATCAATTCGTTTTATTACTTATTTCAAAAATAACTAAATATGTTAATCAAAAATTATTATTGTATGTTTATCAATTAATTGAAAATCGTGGTTCTTGGTGAACAGGATAATTTGAATCAATTAAATCATTAAACGTAAAAACATATATTAAAAACTAAAAGAAAATTGTAAAGTAGATCTAAAAAAATATTTTCTCTTCAATAACGCGATATTTTCTGACACAAACACAGGGCCTGATTAAAAAAAAAAAGGGCCAACTAGGCCGTGGTTCTGAGCCCCTTTGATTTTAGGGGTCCCAAACTTTATTTGGAATATTTTAAGGCTGATATTGTAAATCTATTTCGAGCTTGTGCTAATTATAATTCATATTTTGTACCATTACAGTCGGAAAAGATTAAACACAAATTATATATTTGTGTAAATATGTACTTATATATTTATATTTGTATTCTATGGCACAGAACATATTTAATTTTTTTTGTGACAGCATAGGAAGAGGGTCTGGCCTTCGGCCTCTCTTTTGCTTGATCGGGCCCTGCACATTTACTGACTTATATTTAAATGTAAAAGCACAAAATTATCAGATATGACAAGTGAAGTGATTTGGAGTCAAAAAGTGTCTTTTATTTATTTTTATTATCTATATAGATAGATAAATGTATTACATTTAGAGTTATAAGCGATTGTTGTCTTATGACGACCTTTTTCGAGTGTCGCTTTCGTAATTTCGTTTCAAAATGCCTATTTTGTCTGTATTTTCTGAAAGATCCTTTGCCTTTATCGAGAAATGAGAAATGCTATTCGATTTCACAGTTTCGGAATAAGAAAACCTACCAATTTTCTGCGTTTGCAAATAAAAATGAACTCAGGAATGTGTCAGAAAACAGACAGTTTTAATTAGAGAACAGCTTTAATATTAAACAGAAAAAAAAAGTGTCAGCTGTCGTGTCTTTCCGCCTAAACTTTTAATTTGTTTACAAGTCCAAAATACACGCATTTTTTTTTCCCGTGTTTGAACTATAATTCCTTTTTATGTAATTGAAAGTTTATTTATTTTTTTGCTGTCTGGATTAATATAGATTTATTAATCAAATTTGTAAGTAAATTAGTTGCACATTTTTTACCGATAAGAAAAAAATAATATACAGATATCAGAGTTAAAAAAATTTCAAAGGATCTGTAAAGAAGCTTCTTGTAAGAAAATAACATTTTGTAATTAACACGGTTCGTTGATATTGATATATATCCGATATTTTAAAAATATTATTATGTTTGTTAATTTCGATATTTGATATTTGATATCAAATATAATATATACTCGGATTTTTTTTATACTTCCAGCATAAATAAATTGTTCAAAACCTGTGTACATGATAATTTCATTAACTGTACCGTTTTGTAGACAAAGAACTTTTGCTTTGACAGTGACTTAAGCCCCCCCCCCAATATATATATATATATATATATATATATATATATATATATATATATAGAGAGAGAGAGAGAGAGAGAGAGAGAGAGAGAGAATAAAAACCTTTACGTTTGAAGCTGAATTTGTAAATGTAGAACACCCATTGAAAGATACACTGTCAAATTTAGATAAGTTATTTAAATCTTCATAAGAAAGAATCTTTTCAGGCTTTAGTTTAGTACTATAGGTTAAGGAATGAAAAACAGACAAACTTACATTTACTTTCCAATTTTTCAATTACAAAAACTATTTTTAATTTTAAATTTTGTTGTATTAAACAACATTTCCTTAATATTAAATCCTACAATTGTTCATGCTAAGTGGAATCATTTTAATTTCTAATTATATTAAGTATGGAAAATTTTCTAAACATCAATAAGTTGACTATTTAGAAAATATCGAATATATATCAAAATGTCAGATTTTTTTTATGTTTTCGAAAATGTCACGATATTTACGAACCCTGGTAATTAAGACTCTGCCCTCTTTCTATTTTTTAATGTTAAACAAGCGCCCCCCCCCCCCAAAGTAAAACAAAAAATCTTTCCGAGCCTTCCCGCTGTGATCTCGACACCCTTGAAGCACTCGGCAAAACGCCGACGAAAAGCAACCGACTCCGATAGGCGAAATTTCGATTCTACTACACCAGAATAGCAAATTGTCGCTAAGAGGACTTTTTCCGACCCGTTTCAGCGTTCCGATAACACCAGAATACACTCCCAGGAGCATCTCTGAGTGAAGGAAATTATATATATGGCATTAGTGCAAAGAACAGAATAGTAGACTGAGCATATTAAAACATAATTTGTACACTTTATGTATACATGTAATGTCATTCAAATCATTTCTAAAATGAGTAGGAGAATAACATAATAATAATATTAATAATATATTCAAAAATATCTATATACAGACAAAATACATTGTTTTTCCTGTAAAATTACTGTTGGACCATATTTAACTAGTTGTTGGAAATTTTGTTGAGTCTAACATTTTTTTATTGGATCGATAATGACTTTTACTTCAATTTGTAGACTCAACAAAAATTTGTTTCATTCAACAAATTATTTAAATATGTTCTTATAGGAATTTTGTTTGGACAACAATATTTTATTAGAGATCCACAAACTATCTGGTAAATGAGTGTTTCTGTTTAATCTTATGAAATCTAATAACAAAAACTAATTATTACTTCTGACGCAGACATCTTTGACGACGGAATGTCCTTCAGGGCACTCGCATTCCTCGACTCCATTTCTAATAGTGCATTTTCCACCAAAGCAGTTTCTCTTCTCGCACAGTACCACTAAGATAGGAAAAGATTTACGTAAGATTTAAAAAATAATATAATTTTTTTTTAAGTCAATTCCTACTTTTTAATCAAAAATATATAAAATAAACCCATGCAGCATTAATGTCCCACGTTATCTTTATTGAACATTATTTTATAATCATCGTTGCGGTATTTTATTTCTGTGGCATCACTCATTTGAGATAAATCTTTCATTTCATTTATGAAAACAATGGGAGGAATTTTTTTCTCCCATTTAAAAATTAAAATTAATTAATTAAATTTAATGAATGAATTAATATTTGAAAAAACTGCATTAACATCAATTGTCATCCAGTACAAGTTTTAAAAAAATTATTTGAACTTGAATGGATGAATAGAAAATATTTTATTAACGATTGAAAATTCCAACAAGATATATATATAGAGAGAGCGTATGAGCTAATAGTAGGAACATAAAAAGTACATTTTAAATAGTAACAAATAAAAGTATATCTTTGTATTAGACATCTTTACTAAGTTATTATTTACTAAAATAACTTCATAGGCTTCTCTAATTAACCGGTTAACTACACACCAGTGCGAATTCAAGCCAACCAAAATTTCAGTTAACCGACAATCATTTGGATAGATGTTTCCGGAGAAATCGATATTAAATGAAACAAGAACGAAAAATCATGCGTCAAGCATAGATTATGTAACACTTTCCAACGCTTCCAAAATAATTTTACAAATCATACCGTTTAATAAGCTAAAAGATAACACCTAAGTAATCCGAATACTTTTATTCAGCCCTGTATAGGATCTATAGATTTGTATATATACTACATAGGATGTTAAATTTTAGTTCAGTTAGGAAACGCGTAGCACAGTTTAAAATTCTCCGTCTGGAGTTAAATAATACGGAAATGTGTTCGCGAACTTTTGTGCTTCCCTGTATAGGATATACAGAATTTATACACACCACATAATAGACAAAAAGCGAGTTAAAATTAAAATCGCGATCAGTAACTTAAAACGCACTTCCAGGAATTATTGTTAACTTACAGTAGAGAATTCTTTTGTGTGTCCCTGTAAATGAACGATGACTGCTGTACACACACTATTCTGTAGTAAGCCTCTTGAAATACACCTTAGTGATATATATAAATTTCAATGCGTTTAAAATAGGGAAACATTATTTAAATAAACCGCAGACGATTTTTCTCCATAGACGTAATGTAACAGAATTCTTTTGACTGTCCCTGTAAAGTAACTATAAGTGCTATGCACACCCTATTCCATATTAAGCTTCTTTTAATGCACCTTAGTGATATATATAAATTTCAATGCGTTTAAAATAGTGAAACATTATTTAAATAAACCGTCAATGATTTTTCCCCATAGACCGCAATGTAACGGAATTCCTTTGAGTGTCCCTGTAAAAAAACTATAAGTGCTACACACTTCCGTTGAAATAGGGAACATGCTATAGATAACGACTATAACATATAAAAATTGCAGAGCAATCCGAGCATATTTACGGGAGTTAGAGCACGGACAGACGGCCAGACGGCAGACGGCCAGACGGCAGACGGCCATACGGCCAGACAAACCGAAGTCATAAACACTTTTCAACTAGGTTGGAAAGTGTTAAAAAGAGTCTAAATATGGATTTTACGTCCTGAAATTTTCAAAGCTAGGCGTAAGTTTCCCATTGGAATTTTCCTTAAATGTTAACAAAATATAAAATGTTGTCAACTTAAAATCTACTTATTTTATTACAAAAATGAATCATATCATAATAACAGACGATATAATTAATTTCACTGAAATACTAACAATGATTTTTTTACATTGTCTTGTATTGGATATTTGCGCAGAGTATAATTTTAATGTAACAGAACTGTAATTAATTGTTTGTAAAAGTGTATTGAAACTTAATTTCATAAAACAAAATGAATAGCTATAATATAAAAATCTGCACATAAAATAAATTTTGTATTCATACATTTTTGCGTAAGAGTACAACTGCTATTGCGCCAAAATCTGAATATTTATAAAACTAGTTATAGTACGAACGCACCTCATTTGTCACGTTTGACGTACAATTTCCAACTTGTTAAAACCCCGAAATGTTAATGTGTAATTTGTAAAATTGAAAATGCACAAACTTACATTTGCAGACGTCATTTACAAGTTTGTAGCCTTCATGGCAGGTGCATACTTCTTGGTCAGGTTGACCTTTCGTCTTTATGACATCACATTTTCCACCGAAACATCTTTTAATCTTGCATACCGTTTCTGAAAAGCAGAAAAAGAAATGAAATTGTTATACCGAAAGTCACAACAAGAATGATGGAACTTGTTTATAAATAATATTTCAAAACCTCTTATAAAAGCTACATAGGACTTGAAAGCATATTTTTATTTATTAAAAACTCCCAGATGATTAACTAACGAATTAAATAATAATAAATGTATTTAAAAAAGCACTATTTTATAAGTATTCTATGATATAACACTCTAAAAACGACATTTTCAAAAAATAGAGCAAAAAATACTCAAATTTGAGTATGTCGCATAGTCAAAATGGCTTTGAATCAAAATTATTCAAGTTTAAAACATGTATATACTCTTTTCTGAGAACATGCACACACTCAATCATGTGCTCACACTTGAGTATGTCCATGTTTAAAAAATGAGTATGAAAAGATGCCTATGTGCTCATTTTTGAGTATTTCCATGTTTCAAAAATGAGTTTGAACTGATTCTAATCATTTTTGAGTCTGTCCATGTTTCAAAAATGAGTATGAACTGACTCCTATGTGCTCATTTTTGAGTATTTCCATGTTTCCAAAATGAGTTTGAACTGATTCTAATCATTTTTGAGTATGTCCATGTTTCAAAAATGAGTATGAACTGACATCTATGTGCTCCGTTTTGAGTATGTCCATGTTTCAATATTCTGAGTATTTCTGGTATTTCAGAATCGAAAGCCTTGGGTCGTTCTATTTGAAACAGAAAGTTTCATAACAAAATGAAAACATCGATTTACTAAGAGTTGAAAGTGTCATTTTTCTCAGTGAATAATTACGCGTAATTTCATGACTGCAATTCATGTTCTTTGAAAGCAAATCCGTTACAGTACGTTATTTTGGCGTGGGATCCGATTATTGAAAATTCACCGCTTTAATTTACGTTTAAAGGATAAAAGAGTATTTAAAATAATTTTACACTCTTTATTTTTTATTTATATTTTCTACCTTTTTAGTATTAAAAATATTTTGTTGTTGCAGTTTCACAGCCATTTGGCATATTTTGGCGAGACTGGTTTGGCGCATAATAATTCCCTTTTTTTGTATTTCGTAAACAGTTGTAACCAAGGCTTGACAAATTCGGTCGACAGGGCGCCACTGGCGACCAAGCTTATCTAGCGATCAAATTAATTTGGTGGCGGGTTTTTTTCTTTTTTTAATATAAAAATGGACCTAAGAATTAAACACAAATGACATTTTTTTATCTTCCCCAATATTAAGAAATAAATTTAGAGACTATATTCAAACAGAAAATATTTTTAACTTTTATTTTTAATCTGGCAAAAATAAGTTCAACAATTGCAACTTTTAAAATAATAAAATTAGAATAATTTGACTAACTTCCATAGGAAAATAGGCAAAAACATTGATTTCCGGTTTCACAATTTTATCAATGCCTTCCTCATCAGATATAGATTACGTAGCACTTAACTATTCGGACATTTGAAGCATTCGCCAATCAGCATTTTTCGAACATGATGTCGATTAATTCAGCTTTTACGGTATTTATTTTTCTTTCTTTCTTTCTTTTTTTTCTTCAGAGATATGTAATTTTGATAAGTTTCATTTGAAAACCTTAGTTTTATTATCTTTCTAAAGTATATAAAACTTTTTTATTTTTTAAAATTAATCCTTCACTAATTATTCATTAATCCTTCCAAATGTAAAGGATGTCTAATCCTTATCTGAACACGAATTTTATTCACATCTTTAACAATAATTCAGGTATTTTAAGCGTATCTTAGCGTATACGGGACGAATAAAGCGGTCAGAATCTTTGATTATTCCAACCAGTAATTGTTAACTGAAAAATTTGCCTAATTTAATCAACTCATTTCTGCGAATAAATCGGTGATCAAAGATTTAAAATTCTGTAAAGGTCGCTCGTCAGAAAGGGGTTAACGAATTTTTCCACTGACTTATATTCCTTTGCGTAAAATAGGATGATATTACAGGAAGAGGTGGCCATCATCCACATCCAAACAGCGTTGAAATATACGCATCATGTTTCCTAATGTCAGTCATATTATATACGTTGTCACTTGCCGCTCTGTGTTCTTTCACTATTTTTCACAAAGCAAGGTAAGTATGCTACTTAATTTTGTTAAAATATCTTCAGTATCATTAACTCATATTACCCGAATGGTAGAATTTCCTGCGAAGCAGTGTTGCCAGTTGAGTGTTTTTTAAAAATTCAGATTGCTTTATTTCTACCATTTTTAGGGTTTTGTACACCTCAAGAAACCATATTCGTCCCGTTACGTTGCGTAGCTTTTCATTTACATTGTAAATTTAATGAAATCTGTTAATAATTATTAAAAATTCCCTTTTAAATTTACTAAAGTTTCTTCTGTTTATTAAAATCGCCTGTAAAAAATATTAGTTGCAATTTGAAAAGCACATTTTCATTTACTGCATTATCTTCAGTATCATCAAGCAGGGCGGTCGCTCTGCCAAGCCAAGCTTAAAAAAAAAAACGCCACACAAACAACGCCAAGAACTGAACTAGACCGCTACTGCTTATTTACAGGAATCAACTTCGCAATGTTAAATCGACAAAACATGCCAGATTAAAATATCAGATATATAATAAACCAAGCGTCGCAGAAATAAAAAACGAAAACTAGAAGAATCTAATGAAGAATTTCTTCAATTTAAGACCAAACTCATCTTCATAAGTGATTTATAAACAGAGATATAGATTTTTCAAAATAACGTCGAGTTACTTAAAATGATCACTTTTTTCTTCGTCAAACTTTTTTTTTCAAACAACCTACAGACCTTAATATTCGGCAGAATAAAAAAAGAATTGCATTTTTGGACAAGTAATTACGTAATCTATGTGCTTTTATAAAATTCAGTGTAAAAAAAAAAAAAAAATCTATCCTTAATTAGCAA
Organism: Maratus michaelseni; assembly: GCA_963931845.1. Classification (NCBI taxonomy): domain Eukaryota; kingdom Metazoa; phylum Arthropoda; class Arachnida; order Araneae; family Salticidae; genus Maratus; species Maratus michaelseni. The sequence goes on along the minus strand of CAWVPG010000151.1, from coordinate 254,263 downwards.
AAAACTGTTAATTAACTTGGCGATTAAAAAATTATGCCAAAACAGATACAAAACCCGCCAACGACCATGTACCATCTCTATAATAAAACCGTATGTCATGTGACTGTCCTCAACAGTTCCGGGATGCCGCTTCACTGTTTCATATGCCAGGCAGCCATTTTTATTCAAAATTATTTTTTCTAATAAAACTGCATAAAAGTTACATTTTTAGAAAGATCGTTCAAAATAAATTAATATTTGAGAGATGACTTACGTTCAATTATGTATACATTCTGCAATAACTTCAGTTTCAATTAGGTTCGCTGTTCAAATTCTCTATCCATGAAAGTAAACAACAACAACAAAAAAAAAGATTCATTCGTTGTGAACGTTTAAAATATTAAACCATGAATTTTTGGACCGCTGCCTGGTGTAAAAAAAAAATAATCAGCACCAGTGAGACAGTCAAAGTTTACCATAATTCTGTTCCATACAACTCAACTTCCTTCGGATCTTTTCTTGATGTAAGTTGAACTCCGTGGTTGAACTCATGTAATAATATTTAATGGATCAAATTTTGAAACAAATTGTCAGCTTTTATTTTTCGTGTGTATTAATTAGAAACGATATTTTAATTTTGAAATCAAATGTTTTGATTTATGATAATATTTCTTATTTATCTATTTTCTATTTTAAAGAAAAATGGGAACGTCATGTATCTTAAATTGGAACAGCTGTCACGGACGCACCAGGGTTGGCGGAATTTTTGTTTTGCGCCATTTTGGCGAGAAAATCCCATTTTCAGGTACCTATTAGAGATTACTAAAACAGCATATACTTTTATTTTATTATGAAATAGTTTATTTTATATTAAAAACACACACACAATGATTAATTTATTATAAAGTGGGTTAAGCGGTTTTTGTCAAGAAAGATGAAATACATAACAACAAAAAATATGCGAAATGCCACCACGATCGCAAAAGTTCTTGATTTGTCTATTAGATTTTTCCGGTTTGGCGAAGGATTAAGGAAAAAAATAAATTATGAATAAAAATAATTTGTTACAATGCTTAACATACATTTAAGGGCGACCAAACTGGTCGCCAGTGGCGGCTAGTGTAATAATATTTAATGGATCAAATTTCGAAAAGAATTGTCAGCTTTTATTTTTTGCGCGTGCAAATTAGAAACGATACTTTAATTTGAAATCAAATGTTTTGATTTATGATAATTATTATTTTTCTATTTTAAATGAAAAATGTGAACGTCATGTATTTTAAATTGAAACAGCTGTCACGGACGCACCGGGGTTGGCGCGATTTTTGTTTTGCGCCAAATATGTTTAAGAATCTCCGCATTAGCGAACATATTGCAAGTGATAAGCAAACGGACATGAAGCATAAATTCTTAAGTGGGTTAAGCGGTTTTTGTCAAGAAAGATGAAATACATAACAACAAAAAATATGCGAAATGCTACCGCGATCGCAAAAGTTCTTGATTTGTCAATTAGATTTTTCCAGTTATGCGAGGGATTAAGGAAAAAAATAAATTATGAATAAAAATAATTTGTTACAATGCTTAACATACATTTAAGGGCGACCAAACTGGTCGCCAGTGGCGGCTAGTCTCTATAATAAAACCGTAAGTCATGTGACTGTCATCAACAATTCCGGAATGCCCGCTTCACTTTTTCATATGCCAGGCGGCCATTTTTATTCAAAATTATTTTTTCGAATAAAACTTAATAAATGTTACATTTTTAGAAAGATCGTTCAAAATAAATTAATATTTGAGAGATGACTTACGTTCAATTATGTATATATTCTTCAATAACTTCAGTTGAAATTAGCCTCGCAGTTCAAATTCTCTATCCATGAAAGTAAACAAGAAAAAAAAAAAAAAAAAGATTCATTCGTCGTGAAGGTTTAAAACATTAAACCATTAAACCATGGAGATAATCGTTCGTAAAGTAAGTTTTCCGTGAAAAATTTTTTGGAGCGCTGCCTGGTTTCAAAAAAATAATTCGTACCAGTGACACAATCAAAGTTTACCATAATTATGTGCTATACAACTCAACTTCATTCTTTATCTTTTCTTGATGTAAGCTGAATGTAAACAAATACAACTCCTGTAATGATATTTAATGAATCAAATTTCGAAACAAATTGTCAGTTAATTTGGTATTTATGTATTATACGTGCAAGGAAGAGAGACCACTGAAAATGATTGTTAATCACCAATCATATTTACCATTATTATTGACCAATCGCTTTCAAAACAGTAATTTAATATACATTTACAAAATACATAACATCATTAAGTACTTTTGTGTTATTTGGGCGCAAATCTCGCCAATAGCATATTTAAAATCGCCAATACCAGCTGTTATTTTTCGCGTGTGCAAATTAGAAACGATATTTTGATTTTGAAATCAAATGTTCTGATGGAACAGCTGTCGTAGACGCACCGAAGCACTATATTAACTATAGAGTTGCAATATAGAGAGAAAAAACGGGTTGCTATAATTAGAATTATAGGCGGTAATGTTGGCGTGGCGTATTTACAAGTTACGGATCTTAATAGTCAGTAGACATTAAGCAGAAATGCCAAAGTAAGGGAATTATGCAGTTATGAAAACTCCTGAACTATATCAAAATAGGAGAGCAGAGAAAAACAGAGTCGAACAGAGACCGGCATCTAGAAGGAAGTTCGTGAATTTTAATCAGATTCTACGCCACGGGTCAAAAGTGCTGATAGCAAATATGGTTTAAAAGGAATGTGATTATCAAAACTGGCTTCCAAAAATTCAATGTTTCACCAAACCATACTCGAAAATTACGTGTTATAATATGCACCCCGATTATGTCACATTATTCAAGACGTTTTAAATGAGAATAATGATAGATTTTCTAATCTTCCGTAATCAAGTCTACAGCCAAAGTTAGCGAGAAACAAATAAACAAACAAAAGAATATTGGCAACAATATGGTTCAGTGTAAATGTGGATATCAATAAAGACTTTCACAAAATAGACTTCAATGCACCAAATCGTATTAACTAAAATACGCAATTTGGCAATGGATCCAATTACGGAAAACTACTTAATATGTTTAAGAATCTCCTCATTAGCAAACATATTGCGACTGATAAGCAAACGGATATGAAGCATAAACGCTTAAGTTGGTTAAGCGGTTTTTGTCAAGAAAGACGAAATACATAACAACAAAAAATATGCGAAATGCTACCATAATCGCAAAAGTTTCTGATTTGTCTATTAGAATCTTCCGGTTTGGCGAAGGATTACGGAAAAAAATAAATTATGACTAAAAGTAACGTGTTACAGTGCTTAACATACATTTAAGGGAGACCAAACTGGTCGCCAGTGGCGGCTAGTCTGTATTATAATCTGTATTATAATAGCACAAATCAGTTACAAGTTATAACAACATCAAATTTCATCTGCAAGTCAGCCATTTTCTTCTGAAGATATTTTAAAAAAAAATAAAACTTTATAATTATAAGAACACACATTTTATCAAACAATTAAATATGACTGCAAACTGTGGCAGATGACTGTTTCCAACAAGAATAAGTATGAGAAATTCCCGTCAAGCGTATCGATCTGGGTGGCTCAGTCGCAGAGCGTCGGCACGGTATGCGTAAGGTCCCAGGTTCGAGTCCTGGCCCAGGTCAATTTTTCACTCGTGTTTGTTTAGTGCATTTAATTGTCTGATAAAATGCGTGTTCTTAAAATATTGTAAAATAAAGTAATCAGACGTAGTGTTTATGCTTTAAAATATATTTTAAATATATAATATACGTTTTTGAAAGATCTTTAAAAATAAATTAGTTTTTGAGGGAAGATGTACCTTCTAAAATGTATACATTAAGAGTTATCGGCATTTAAAATTTCTTTCCAAACGTAAACAAAATTTTTGAAATGAATTAAATGTGATTCATTTATTTCTAAAAAAAAAAAAAAAAAAAAAAAAAAAAAAAAAAAAAAACGGTAAAGGACAGGCGTTTTGTTCGCAGGAATACCTTTCACGTCATTTTTCTATAAATTAATGAAATCCAGTTGTTAAATTATTTTTGTTTTAGAAGTGAAGTTTCCATTTAAATTTATTGTAACAGTACAATGTTTAATTGAATAAAATAATGTAAATCTAAGAAATTGCTAAGAAATTCCAAACATGCACAGGGCAATGCAAATAAATAAATAAATAAACAAAAAATAAATAAATAGATAAATAAATAAATAAATAAATAAAAATCAGCTTTCATAAATTCTAAAAATTGTTCATATATCTCAATTACAATCTAAAGGAGGGTTTATTTCTATATTATTCTACATATAATAGTAATTTCAGCAAATATATTAAATTCCAATGCGATCTGTTTTAAACTTTAAGATAGTTTATAACACATGATAAAAAAATTATAAAAAAGAATGGCGCGTCACAGTTCGGGGAGAGGATGGGGAGGAGCGTGAAAAAAATTAGAAAGTATAATAAGGCTATCTGTTTGAAACTTTACGATATTTTATAACACATAACATAAATTTTAAAAATAAAGCTGCGTCAAAAATTATAGGGAGGGGCGGAGCGCGTTTTGCCAACACAAGGGGGGGGGACACTTTTCTAAATTTTAACGATATCCGTCATGTCACATATCGTTACAAAGAACTGTGACCACTTATTCATGTTATGTACCACAGGTGAAACCCCCACATTTTGCGCCCCCCCCCCCCGACTCATGTGATATATTGTTCAAAAGGCCTGTGGCCGCTTATTCATATTATGTATCTTCGGGGTCCATCCTCCCGCTTTCACCCCCCTCCCCCTCAAATGGGACACTTTTCTAAATTTTGCCGACACCTCTCATGTGATATATCGTTGGAAAGGTCTGTGAACGCTTAATCAAATTATGCAGGTGTGTGTGTGTGGGGGGGGGGGTTATTTTCTGAATTTTGCACATATCCCTCATGTGATACATCGTTGGAAAAGTCTGTGACCGCCTAATCTGATTATGCATCTCCGGTGTTCATCCCCCCACTTTGCCCCCCAAACGCGATTAGCTTTCACCACCAGTAGGCGCTTTCCTATCTCTGTTTCTATGGGTCGGATCACGACGGGGTATGGCTCATTCCACTCGACATCTATAGAGCTTTCCGATTTTAGTACGTTTTTAAACCACCAGGGGGCACTTTCTTATATCTGGTTCTATGGGCTAGATCACGACGGGGTATATCTCATTCGACTCGACATCTATAGCCTTAGCGATTTCAGTGCCCGAGGTTCGTATAGAACAGATTGCGCTACCTGGTGGTGGAAGATAGAACTTGAGCGTGCGCAGCACGACTGCTGTCCGTGTCGGAAGTGTCGGACCCGTGTCGGAAGTTCGTTTGTTTACAGGTTTATACAATTCGATGTGCAAATTAAGGGATTATCCGGTGCCGAAGGCAGCGTGGAACCAGGTCGGAGGTTCGTGGTTTATCTTATTCAAGGTTTTAAAAGGATTGAGGCCCCGGTGTAAATTAGGGGCCCGCTAGCGGGCGAAGCCAGCTAGTGCTAATAATAAAAGAGCGTGATATCACGTTTGATTTCAAATGCAGCGCTGACACGCTATGTACATATTCCATTTTTATTCATTTAATGGATTAGTCAGTGATATTTTTTAACGGAGGATAACAAGTATTATAACAAGCCACATTTAGTATGTTGTTTTTAAGAGTGTAATTAATTTAATTGAAAAATCTACTGGTATTTCTAGTTAACCCTTTAAACAATGACTGAAAGTAAAATGTATTTTTAAATTATTTCTCATGTTTAGATTATTTAAATTATGTTCAATATATTTAAAAAAAAAAGAAATGATATCTACAAAAACAACTTTTCAAAAGTAAAAAAAGGCCAAGCGTAAAAAAAAAAAAAAAAAAGTTGTGGCTAAAAAATGGTGTGATATCAAATTTCCAAGCTATTATATTGCTTATTTAACTTTTTTCTATTAAATAAGTTATCATATATATAAGTCGAGTGCCTACGTATATGTTAATAGAAATCGTTTTCTCCTGTACTAAATACATCCTAATGAGTTTCTGAAAATTCAATTTTTTTCAAATTATGCATGATGGGCTTGGCGGCCATCTTTCCATATTTCTAAGCACCCGAATTTCTAAAGTAAAAGCGTAATATGTTTGCAATGTAATATGTTTATAAACATTTCGAACTTCAGATTCTAACTACGGACAGATAAATTAGATAAGACTGATATTTTGATAAATTGATTTTTACTAGTTTGAAATTAATAATTACTCTAAAAAATAAATCATAAGATGAATCTTTAAGATAAGTCATCATTATCTTAAGACACAATTTTCAGAGCATACAAGTCTATAAATGAAACTCTTAAATATTTGCTTAAATAACAATTTTGAACTTCGGATTTTAACTACGGATTTGGGTGGTTAGAATTTTGTGAATAATATGCAAAGATGGCCGCCAAGCCCATCATGCATAATTTGAAAAAAATTGAATTTTCAGAAACTCCTTAGGATGTATTTAGTACAGGAGAAAACGATTTCTATTAACATATACGTAGGCACTCGACCTATATATATGATAACTTATTTAATAGAAAAAAGTTAAATAAGCAATATAATAGCTTGGAAATTTGATATCACACCATTTTTTAGCCACAACTTTTTTTTTTTTTTTTTTTTTTACGCTTGGCCTTTTTTTACTTTTGAAAAGTTGTTTTTGTAGATTAACTCATATTACCCGAATGGTAGAATTTCCTGCGAAGCAGTGTTGCCAGTTGAGTGTTTTTTAAAAATTCAGATTGCTTTATTTCTACCATTTTTAGGGTTTTGTACACCTCAAGAAACCATATTCGTCCCGTTACGTTGTCTATCCGTCACACAGCCGGTTCTCAGAAACTATATAACTTACAGACATGAAATTTTGTGTACTTATAGCTGAATACCTACTATGAAGCTGAAAATCATAAAACTAAAAAAAAATGTATTACTTTAATATAGAGAGATAAAAAACCAAAAATCTAACAGCCTTTTTCTATTAAATTTAAACATTCTTCGTTATAGCAGTTGCCAACAATTAAAAATCCACAATAAAATTCTTTCTACAATAATTAATTTTCTATTGAAAGATTTCTGCGTGAAAAATGAAAATGAAATAAAAAGTTTCACAACTTGAAAAAAGATTAATATGACGTCATATTGGTAATAAAACGGAAATTTTCAAACATTTCTCAATAATACAAGGAGTATGAGTATGTGTAAATACAGACAGCAGCTTAATATGTCATTGGAGAATTAAAAAGAAAATTAATCTGATGTCATACTGGAAGCTTAACGGACTTTTTCAAATGAATAATACAAAGCGAGTATCAATATGAGTAATAGAGAAAACAAGTAGATATGACGTCAGCAAGTGATTATAACGTCATATGAGTTTGAGGAACGTATTGAATCATGATAAAAACTTGATTATGGATATATTGGCATATTTTAACATTTTGAAGGTCTCTATACAACATGTTTAATTTTGAAATTGATTTTTTTAAATATCGCATTTAGTCTCCACATGACAGATATTATTATGAAAGAGTATAATAGTGGGCTATGCCCGCTATCGAACCAGTTCAGATTTTCTATAAAACTAGAAAAATTGACCGGTAAATTTTTACTTTACAAAAAACATGACTTTTTTTTTTTTTTTTTTTTTTTTTTTTTTTTAAAGGAAATTTATTTGGATTTATTAAAGAAAGGATAAAGTGTTTTGAAAGGAACATTAAACAAAACCCTTTGTGCAATCTTCGATCACACTTACCCACTAGTTTAGTTATATTTGCCTTATTTAATGCTTTATTTAATGACGCATTAAATAAGGCGAATGTTATTAGTCCAGCAATTTGAATTAAAAAAAAAAAGTTGTTCTCAGAACAAATGGGTTTAAATTATGAACCAAAATCGGATTCAGTTTAGAAAGACACACGCTGTATTTATAAATGAGTAAATGGATTGCGATCCTAATCTACTATGCAAAAACTATTTGTTATAATGTGCTCCTTAGATAAGCAAATTATTCAACAGGTGTTCTAAACCACACTGTATAACTTGAATTTTTTTTCATGTGATAATTTTATAATTATCCTTGAAAAATTGCGATAAAAGTATCTAGATTCAGTAATAAGATTAATTCGGTTTTGGAGGTCCTTTGATAAAATTTTATCTTCGCTTTAAGAAAAGAATTCGGGAAAATGCATTGTAATTTTACGCAAATATCAGATAAGTTTATGTTATTCTGTTTTATATCTAAAATAATCTAAATATATGTTTATTAATAAGTGAATTATCTTAAAGGTCGTAAAAAGGTGAAACAGTGTATCTTTCATGATTTTGTTTTTTATTTAAATAAATGTAGCTCCTTTTTCTAATAGATAGGGTAAAGGTTCGAATTTGAACCAAGCCAATATGTTATTAAAGAGAAAATCATTATGTTCACAATAAATATAAACGTAAAAATAATTTTTGAACACGTTTTTATAAGCATTCAACATTTACCTTAACAAGAAAAATCATGCATCAAGCATAAATTATATAATACTTTCCAACACTTTCAAAATCTTTTTACAAACCTTCACCGTTCAATAAGGGGAAAGATGATGTCTAAGTCAACAATTTGGAAAACGCATAACACATCTAAAACCCAATTTTTGGAATTACCAACACTATTAGGAAAAATATCTTCTTTTGCGCAGTTCTGTATATGACTTATAGATTTTTATGTATGTGCTACATAGAATGGTAAATTTTACTTCAGTTAGGAAATGCATAACACAGTTTAAAATTTCCCTTATGGAATTTACGTCAATAAACGGAAATGTACACGAGATCTTTTGTGCTGCCCTGTATATGATCTATAGAATTTATACGCACCAAGTAATAGGCAAAAATTTAGTTAAATTTAAAAACGCGTTCCGCATCTGAAAACGAACACTTCCAGCAATTATTGTTCTTTTGTGTGTCCTTGTAAATGAACGATGAATGCTATGCACACAATATTCTATAGTAAGCCTCTTATAATGCACCTTAGTGATATACATAAATTTCAATATATTTGAAATAGTGAAACATTATTAAAATAAACCGCAAACGATTCTTTTCCGTATACCGTAATGCAACGGAATTATTTTGATTGTCCCTGTAAAGGAACTAGAAGTGCTGTGCACACCATAATCTACAGTAGGCCTCTTGTAGTTCACATCAGTGATATATATATCAATTTTCATGTATTCGAAATAGGGTAATGTTATTGAAAAAAACCTTAAATGATTTTTCCCCATGGATCATAATGTAACGGAATTCTTTTGAGTGTCCCTGTAAAGGAACTATAAGTGCTACACACTTCATTTTCAATGATGAATCGGAATCACATAGCAACGGAGGGTCGGAAATGCAATCCTAACGAAATAGGGAAGTTGTTAGTGCTGAATCATCATGATCGAAAGTCCATAAGCTTAAAATAAGTCAGGACTTTCCTGATAACGAAGTTCCTCGAAGTTTTCTGCCTACGTGCTTGGTGCTTACCATCTACAGTTTTGCACGTTTGAGGCCTCTAGTTATCTGCATGAGGGCGCTTTTCGCCAGAGCTGCAGGTGGACCCTTCAAACATGCAAAACTGTAGATGGTAATAACCAGGTGCGAAGTTAGAAAAACTTCGGGGAACTTTATTATCAGGAAAGTCGTGACTTATTTTAAGCTTATAGTCTTTAAATGTCAATTTTCAATCACGATCATTCAGCTCCTTAAAACCTCTATCTCGTTAGGATTCCATTTCCGACCCTGCATTGCTACATGATTCCGAGTCGTCTAGGTGTACCCCACCCCTCCTAGAAGTTTGTTCCTCCAGTTTTGAATCACAATGATTGATCCCCTAATAATCCCATATCTCGTTAGGATTCCATTTCCAACCCATCATTGTTATGTGATTCCGAATCGTCTAAGTGTATCCTACCATTCCTGGAAGTTTGTTCCTCCAGTTTTGAATCATGATGATTCAGCCCCTAATAATCCCATACCTCGTTAGGATTCCATTTCCGACCCATCATTGCTATGTGATTACGAATCGTCTAGGTGTACCCTACCCGCCTAGAAGTTTGTTCCGTCAGTTTTGAATCACGATGATTCAGCCCCTAATAACCCCATACCTCGTTAGGTTTCCATTTCCGACCCATCATTGCTATGTGATTCCGAATCGTCTAAGTGTATCCCACCCCTTCTAGAAGTTTGTCCCTCCCATTTTGAATCACCCTGTATTTTATGTTCTGGGATTCTTTAAAAGTGTTTAAACAGTCATTAATATCAAACTTTAATATGATCAAACATTTTCACACATTTCCACAGGATTTGAGATCTTGTGAACACCATTCCTTAAAAGTTATGACAGTCAAAAATATACTTGAACTACATTCGAGATTCTGAAATAGATTGGCAATAGGTATTGCATTCCCACAGAATTCCTAATCCCATAACAAGATTACATTTGAAAACTGTGGAATATCATGGGATTCTGCAGATCGTTTCTTTTTTAAAATTCAGTTGTAAAATATGACATTTTTAAAGGATTTTATGTAATTTCTGTATATTAAATTAATAAAAAAAATTAATGTATCCGAAACCATTTTAATAATAATTATTTTTTTAAATTCCAATTGTTTATCCATATCTTAAAGATCTAAAAATGGAATCGTTAATAAAGGAAGACATTTGGCTTCTACACTCGCTAGTGTTCACAATTATATGATCATTTGTAAAAGACAAATAAATGCCTTATATTCCACTTTTTCATATTAACATCTTTTAACATCCTATAGAAGTCGAATTACCTTTCTTTCTTGTAAGGCCGGTATGTGTTACAGTTTTCTTTTTCTATTTTCACCGCCAGTTTTTGCATCTATAATTGCTTTAAAGTGCTAATGCACGAGTTTTAATGCTAATGCACGAATGTTTTCGTGTTTTATCAGTTTTAATGCTTCACCTGTTTAAGATTCTGAAGTGTAATGTCTATTTATCTTGTCTGGCGCAGTATAATTTCCTTTGGACATTGTGCTGATAAAAAAACAGCCAACCAGCATCGATAGCGGAAAATATTTTGATCTTTTCCGCATTCAGAAGTCTCAAGTTCTCCAGTTTCATGACTTTTGTTCGTTTTGTCATTTAAAAAAGTTATTTTAACGTTTTCTCTATTTCTTAGCTTTGTTATCTTTTTTAGGTAACAGAAATATATCATCAGTAATCTAAAATATTTTTGTTTTTGGAATCATTAAAATAAAATACCATTTTAAAACGTACGGTGGCGTTTACTTATTTTCACGTGGAGAGTAGCATTTAATCAGTCGTTAAAATACCTTCATGTGGTATATCAACTTTTTTCAAGGCAAAATAAAATTGCATGTGAGGTTACAAATGTTGAAGCTTTTCTACATATTTCTTAAAGATGTCGTAAACCACGATTAAATCGTTAAATTTGGTTTACTGTTTTTCAATTAATTCTATCTCAGATGCTGTATAAACTGCAGCTTTTCTTATGCGCATGCTAAAATTATAAAAGCGTCTCAATATATTAAGTATGTTGTTCCAGCGTATTCTAAAGCCCAAAATAAAACCCAGATCTTTGCCTATTTTCTTTTTAGGCATATTTTTGTGCATAGTCGACATTTCTTACTGGTTATTTTTTTTAAAGATTTTTAAAATATTACGTATAATTGAAAATGAGTTCTGCCATAGACTGATATAAAGTTAGACACAAACTCAAGTAGATTACACATTTAAGAATTTTAATCAGTCCTTTAACCTCTTGTGATTTCTTTAATAACGTAGGTGACTTCTTTAAAGTCAGGGTTAGCAGCGCCCCTAAAATTATCTCAGTGTGCTATCACTATTTTAAAACGATATCTCTATTGTAGACTTCTAATGCAGATGTAAAAGAAATCTACCATGAATATTTTTGATTTGAAATAGTGGTAGGAAAATTAGAAAAATATTAGAAACGCTGCGAGCCGCCTTAAGCAAACTTTGTCTTATGACTCATTCAGGAGTGTTAAGGCAAAATGATGATTAAGGCACAAAGAATGGATTTAAATAACTATTCTAAATACGTAACTAACTTAAATAAAAAAAACCACAAGGAGTTAACTATTCATTGTTTTCGCATAAGATATTCGTTATATTGCAATTTTCAACAAAACCTAAATTATTTTTATTTTATTTGTTTCTTTAACTTAACATTTGGTTAGAATCATTCAGGAGTGTTAAAGCAAAATGATGATTAACCCCCTGACCGCCGAGCAAAAGGGCAAATTTGTAATGTTGTTTTCTCTGTAAATTTTTTAAAATGCTAAAAAAATCTGCATTTTCAAACTTGAGATAAAAAACTTAATTACGTGTATAAGTATAATCCTTGAGAGTATCAATCATTACTTGATGTTTTAAGAATGCATTATATTTGTAGAATTATATTAATTTAAGCAAACCTTGTATTGCTGTGAAACCTACAGCATAATGAACGGATATATCAGGTCGCGGCGGTGAGAAGGTTAAGGCACAAAGAATGGATTTAAATAATCATTCTAAATAGGTAATTAATTTAAATAAATAAAACCACAAGGAGTTAACTATTCATTATTTTCGCATAGGGTATTCGTTATATTGCAATCTTCAACAAAGTCTAAATTATTTTTATTTTATTTGTTTCATTAACTTAACATTTGGTTAGAATAATTCAGGAGTGTTAAGGATAAATGATGATTAAGGCACAAAGAATGGATTTAAATAATCATTCTAAATAGGTAACTAATTTAAATAAATAAAACCACAAGGAGTTAACTATTCATTATTTTCGCATAAGGTATTCGTTATATTGTAATTTTCAACAAAGCCTAAATTATTTTTATTTTATTTGTTTCATTAAATTAACATTTGGTTAGAATCATTCAGGAGTGTTAAGGATAAATGATGATTAAGGCACAAATAATGGATTTAAATAATCATTCTAAATAGGTAACTAATTTAAATAAATAAAACCACAAGGAGTTAACTATTCATTATTTTCGCATAAGGTATTCGTTATATTGTAATTTTCAACAAAGCCTAAATTATTTTTATTTTATTTGTTTCATTAACTTAACATTTGGTTAGATCCACCCAGATTCCGTAAGCAAGAATCGGCTGCATCGGAATGCGGACTCTACTGTCGAATTCTGTCGGGATTGCGTTATCTTTGTCTGTGAAGCTGCAATCTCTCATTGGAATATTTAATAGTTATGTTAAAATGCAAAATATAATAATAATTGTTATTATTATTGTAGTTGAAAGAAGATAAAAATAATTTTTTTTTTACCAAAACACCCAATTCCTTCCAGGCCATATCTTTCTGGGCATTCACAAGTTAGTTCACCATCAATAATCTTGCACAGTCCTCCGAAACATGTGCTGGGTTTGCAGGTACCCCCTGAAATGAAAGTAATTGTTAAACGATTTATTTTTAACTGGTCAGCTAATCTCGTTAAGTTAGCCATGCCCTTACTATTGACCTGGTTATGATGGAAAACAATTAAAAATGGGTGCTTAAAATTACACTATCTCCTTCACTTTTGAATAGTTTTTCGTTTTATAACAGCTCCGTGTATTTTATCTCCAATTTGGAAAATAATGCATATTCATTTTTTGAGTACATACTTTTAGTATAAACTTTTATATGATTCGCTGCTATACAACTTCTGTTTTACGAATGCTTCCTGAATAATCCTCACTGTGCTACAAAATCGTAACATCAGTCGAGTGACAAACATTGATTAATCGTAACCATCGTGTACATAAACCGAGACATATAGAGTCAGTCACACGGGTTATTCGGGAAAAGTAATTAGGGAATTTCAATCATTCGGGATTGGATATATCCGCTATAAGATATAGTTCGTTAAGAGCCAACGATAATCGTGCAACGACATTTGCAAGCTAACGTTAAACCAATAGCAGCATTCTTTAAAAATTTCCCATTTGCATTTCAATATTTTTAAACGATTTTTTTGCATAGGATATCTGAGGTCAATGTATAACTGACTATCTTTGTACTCTGATGTCCAAAAGTATTGCATATTTCATTAAATATGTCTATGGTTATACGTTTTAGTTGGAAAACGTTGCAAATTCATACAGATAAGAAGAAAATGATATGCAAACTAGATTTAGAATTGTTTTTGTTTTTTTTAAATCAATCAAATCAGCCGTTTCAGAGGATTGGACGACAAAAGCGTGAATTGTAAAGTAGCTTGATTGTGAGAATGGTGACTCTTTTAGCTTGTTGTTGTTTTCAGTGGTAATTTTGAGTGTTTTTGTTGATGATAAGTTAATTACTTTCGAAATGGATGAATTTACCCATGGTCTAGCTATCAGTATGATGGAGTATAGCCGGTGTCAGGCCGATGTTTCCGATCCTGTTGGTATCGACCAATCTACGGTTTCTAGAGTGTGGCAACGCTACATTTCAGCGGGAAATCCAAGTCCTGTAAAAGGTCGTCCGCGTATAACAACAGCATCAGATGACCTATTTGTGGCATTAACGACCCGGCACATCTGAACAATGCGAGCAGGAGCGATAGTAGCAGAGTTAAATGCCGATAGTGTGGCGCTAGTTTCGTGACAAACGTATAAGGTATACAGACGCCTTAGTCAAAATGGTCTTTATCAGTGTTGGATTCAGGTTGTGGCCAGGGTTTGACATTCTTCCCGGAGCATTGAAATGTCCCCCCAGAAGATTTGATATTTTATGCTTTTAATTGTTAAAAGGTGCAATTTCTCCCCGGAATTTTACAATGTCCCCCCCCCCCCGGAGCCACAGAAATCCCTCCCGGAGAAAAGTGTCTTAATTCAACATTGGCCTTTATGCCAGACGTTCGACAATATGTGTCCCACTTACCTCTCGTCATAGGCGTGATCGGTATCAATGGTGCAGAGTGTACCATTTTCATTGTAAATTTTTATGCTATTTATTATTTAGTATTTGCAATAAGCTAATAGAAAATAATTTATTTAGCTCATTTTTGTCTATTCTGAATCACGTAGTATAGACTGTAATCTAGTGGAGCAATGTAATGTTCTCTGACGAATCCAGGTTTAGTTTATAGAGTGGCAGTCGAGGTCTTGTCATATGGTGAGAGCCTGGCTTGTGATATAACCTATTATTTATACGTAAATTGCATCAATACAGTGGAGGTAGCATACACGTATGGGGTGGCATTATAATCAATGAAACTCTGCACGTGTACATTGACGAGATTATTATAAGTTTTGGAACCCTTTTTCATACTTTTCCGGAGTGCAGTTGATCCTGAATTAATTTTCATGGACGATAATGCGCTTTGTGAAAGAGATAACCTTGTTGGTCAGTTCCTTGAAAGTAAAGATATCAACCGTACACCATGGCCAACTTATTAGCCGGACGTGGATCCAATCGAACATGTTTGGGATGATTTAGGAATACGAATTAGAAGTCTGCAACCGCCTCCCAGAACTTCCCCTAACAACCAGGCAGCCCTTGAGCAAGAGTGGAATAATTTGCCCCATAACTTAATTAACACTCTTATAAACAGCATGACACGTCGCTGTGAGTCTTGTATACCTATAATAGGTCACCATACTTCATATTAAAGCAATTACATTGCCGAAAAGATAGTTTGGTATGATACTTATATTTTGTTATTTTTTCATTGTAAACATTTATGCTATTTACTATTTATTATTTGCAATAAGCTAATAGAAAATAATTTTTTTAGCCCATTTTTGTCTATTCTGAACTATTTATATTTATTTGTTCAGTACTTTTCGATTTATAAGCCTTTTTCCAAAATATGAAGTGCTTTTGGACACCAATGTACTCTTTCGATTTTGGTTACAATTATTTTTTGAATGGGGATACTTTTAATTTTTAAAAAGTACAAAGATATCAACAACGATAGACGACGTTGGATATCAACCTTATATATCCTATAAATAAAAGTAAATTTCGTTTAAATATATTCAAATGCAAACGACAAATTTGAAAAGAACACTGTCATTGGCTTGCGTGTGTCTTCGTGTGATTAATGTAGGCGCTTATATATTGAAATACACAGCTTTTATTCTTCCAACGATTCGCATAAGATATTTAGTAATTGTACATACACGTTTATCAAACATTTATTTAAATCTATAACATGTAAAACAGAGTAATATGAGATTATATTTAAATATACTGCAAAGATTATTTTTAAGGGTAGGGTAGACCGGGGCACGTTTACGCAGTGCACTTTTTAGGAAACGAGTTATAACTGGCGCGCCACCAGTCATGACAGATTGATGCTGCTCCCTAGCGAGTATTCTCACAACATTTTGAGCGTCAGTCAAGCTTTGAACTAGCATGCGGAAAGGATAACATGTTTTCTGTCCAGGTGAGTAAATTTTGTGTTGAACTTATTGGAACTTATTGTGAACTAATAATACTTAGTTAAGGATACACAAATATATGAACCTTAGCAGAATTTTATCCTTTTTTGAGAACTGTATTTGTATGAACAGAAATGATATTAATTTTTGTTGCACGTTAAAAATAAATCCAAACATGGCGACGGGCACGTTTACGCATTGACATCGGGGCACGTTTACGCATTGACATCGGGGCACCTTTACGCACGCTCTTATTACCAATCCAAAAAAGTACAAGATTGGGTTCAATGTCTTAGATGCAAAAGGTGGTCCCATGACAAGTGTGCAAAATGAAATACTTTATTTTTTGTTCGTAAAAACTGTAACAGTGATGATGAAGATGACTAAATAGTTTCTGCTTTTAACTAGCAATAAACCCTATGTTTTCAATTTATCCTATAAAATGTTCTTTAATTAATTCTCTTTAAATTTTTTTTTGTTTTTAAACAGTGTTTTAAGTTATAAATGCAGATGACTTGGACCTAAAATAATTTTTTTACGGTTAAAAACACAAATAGGTCAACAACTGAATACACAAATTTTGACTTTATTAACTGCTTTATAAAACCACAATGTCTAAAATTTCCTAAGTTAAAACATAACAAGTTGGAAATTGTACGTCAAACGTTACAAACGAGGTGCGTTCGTACGCACGTTTT
This sequence comes from Maratus michaelseni, assembly GCA_963931845.1. Taxonomy (NCBI): domain Eukaryota; kingdom Metazoa; phylum Arthropoda; class Arachnida; order Araneae; family Salticidae; genus Maratus; species Maratus michaelseni. The sequence goes on along the minus strand of CAWVPG010000151.1, from coordinate 237,079 downwards.
AGAATTAAATTCATGATATCCCGTGCGTAGAACGGGTTAAACAGCTAGTTAAGTATATATTTTATGACACTGTTCATACAAATATCTTAACTAGTTAAATAAATATTCAGATATATATGTATCAGCTAGTTATATAAATATTCAGATCTTGATGATTTTTAATTCTGTGAAATGAATTATATCGTCTGCAGATTAATTTCTGTCATAAAATAAGTATCTCGGTCGCTTGACGATTTAACATCCATCGGAAGCTCCTATAACAAAAAAGCACCGATTTCAAGAAAAAAAATTCAAATTTCTTAATAAATATTTTTATTAATATCTCCTAAAGTTTTGATTCGATTTTAATAAAATTTGAAATGTCTCGACAAAATTCTGCAAAGATAATATATTTTAAATTGCAAACCATTTGGTTGGGTAGTTTTTGCGTTGTTATATGCGGGCAGACAGACAGACGGACGGACAGACAGACGGACAGACAGACAGACAGACAGACGGACGGACAGACGGACGGACCAAACGACGACTATAGGTGCTACGTATTTATATAATTACGAACGCACCTAAAAATTGGAAAACTCATTGAAAAAAATCCGCGTAAATGTGCCCCGGTCCACCCTACAGTGGATGAAATTAGTGATATTCTTTAGTATATTGAACACATGATTATATAAACTAATAGAAGTATAAAAACTAACGCTAAGGTTATAGTTCGTTACATCCTTTAATAATTCAAAGTTATATAAAAACAAACAGCAAAATAACGTTATTTTTGATGTAAGAACATTTGTATTAAGTGTAAACTATTGCATTATTTTTTTCAAAAAATTGTAAAAATTAAACCAAAATTACGTTACAATAATTTATCGAATGAATCAAAATGTCTTTTTATGTACTTAATAACTTTGAAAAAATCTGTATTATACTCATTTTTGCTTTATTGAAAAAAGTAAACGTAGTGGGATACCTCCTTATTATTGATTTTTTTTTCAGCAGCTTTTCCTGCTCTGTTGGAAGTAGGCAATTTGTAGAGAAATTTAAAATTTAGCTCACGAAATGTAATTGTAACTATATCAAAATGTTATTTATTTGTTGAAGTCATAGTTTAAAAACTGCCCGTAAGGTATAATGTATTTCAAACGCTCAAACGAGGTTTGAAATATATTATACCCAAAACTATTCAATGAATGTTATTGAAAGTTTTTAGTATGTCTCACCTAGCAAAGTAAACAATTTCTAAAAACATCATTGAAGTCGAAGAATTTTAACGTGTGTTAATGATGAACTGAGCATATGTAGCTTCACTGACAATAATGTTATTCGGATTTAAAGTGCCGTTTTTTTTTTATCACATTACCAAATCTGCTTGAATAACGTAACTCATCCAAGAGATTTTACCTTTAAAAAATAAAGAAAACAAAAACAACCTACTCTTCGACGGGTGGACTTTTATAATGCAATATCATTAAAATCCACCGCAATTTTTTCCCCCATAGACCATAATGTCTTGGAATTCTTTTGCGTGTTTCTGTAAGCGAACTATAAAAAGCTACATACTTAATTAGCGAACTCATCCAATCAATAGACTGTTGTTTCAATTATGTTTGAATTAGTTCAGTATTTCGGATGTCATCGTGATATCACATTTCGCATTATATATACCAAGGGGCCTGAAAAACCCTTCCCGGGTTGCAGAACATACAACCCGGTGTACAAAAAACAGGTAAAAATAGTTTTTAATTGAAGTCTAATACATTTTTTAGATTTAATAAATATTTATTTGCAATTAATATATATATATATAATAAATATTTACATTTAATAAGTATTATTTACTTTAAATAATATTTTTTTATTGGCCACCAATTAGACCAAAAAGAAATTTTATGTGAAGAATATCAATTATTCAATCAAATAATAAAGTTTTAAAAATAAATTATTAAAATCGGTATTACTTTCGTATTAGCGGCTTGTCGGCGGTTAATAGCCGACAAGATCGCCAAATATTTCATTATTTATAGCATTTTTGTTTTTAAATTTTGATTATTCCAGTGTTTAACCGCGTAGTTTGATTACACATTTGTCAAACTTGTATTTTATTTATTTATGTATTTTTTAGTTATTCATTAGCGAAGTTTTAATTTTGTTATGGAATATTAGCCGAAAACAAATGCTGAACTATTTGCATTATTTCAACTGCAAACATGTTAATCTTCTGCAATCGGATGGATTTAAAAAACTGTGCTTTAAAATTCTTTTTTAAAAACATTAAAACACAGTAAATTGAGATACGGCTTTCAAATTGCATCTGAAAGTGTATTTTTTTTAAATATTCGATGGTGTATAAAACTGAAATTGTGGGTTGTTTGCAGGATTTGTAAATATCATGATATTTTCGAAAATATCAGAAACATCCGATATTTTGATATATATCCGATAATTTTTATATATATTCAATATTTTCAAAATAGTCAGCTTATCGATGATTATAAATATTTCCAGACTCGATTTAAATTAGAAACTGAATCATAATGCACTTAGCCTGAAAACGTAATAAAACAATGTTCTAAATGTATTTTTCTTTTCTGTTTTTTTTTCATTTAGGTAGCAAAATTGAAGATCAACTAATTGAAAACATACACAATTTTCTTTTTACGTAAAAAAAAAAAAAAAAAAAAAAAAAAAAAAAAACACTATAAAATTTACTACCAAGTATTAAGAAAATTATGTTTTATACAACAATATTTTAAATACAAAATAATTCGTTTTTATTGAAATTTTTCAATATAAATGTAAGCTTGACTGGTTTTTTATTCCCTAACCTGTTGTACAGTTTAAACTGTACAAAACCAAACCTAGAAAATATTCTTTCTAATGAATATGTAAATCACTTATCTAAATCAGACAGTTTATCTTTTAATAGCTGTTCTAAGTAAATAGTATTCCTCATAATTATTCGTTCTACACTTAAAAATTCAGCCTCAAATGTAAAGCATGGAGAATATACTATATATATTTTTCCGCTAAAAAAATGTGACTGCCAAAGCCAAATTTTTTATCTAAACAACGACACAGTGAACTGTAGTTGAAAAATTCATTTACACTTGTTTTGACGGAAAATATAAAAAATATCATACACAATGTTTGGAAAATAAATATCAAATATATGAAAATATCAAAAAGCATGATATTTTGAAAATAAATATCGGATATATATCATGATATATCTCAAAATATATATCCATTGATACATAGGGTGGTCATAAAGTCTTTCCCTAATTATAAATATTTATTTTGCGAAATCTATTATAATTAGACATAAGGTTGTTACAATGAGTACTATTATAAAGTTTTTAATAAGACCACATACTTCACGAAATGTCAACGTGTGCCCCCTTAGTAGAACCATGGCCTCCACGCTCTCCTGACAATACTCCTTTAGATTTTTTCTTTTGGGGGGACATAAAGGACGGAGTATTTGCAATACCTGTAAAAGATATTGAAACACTCAACACTGTTCAAAATTTGCTGCAAACTGTCCAGTCATTCGACCGTTTTTATAGAAAACGGTTACATAACCTTAATTTAACTGAATTCTGACCGTAATATGGACAATAATATGGTCAAAGTAGTGTTAAAATATGGTTATGTAACCGTTTTCTATAAAAACGGTCGAAAAGACCGGACAGTTTGCTGCAAATATTTAACAGTGAAGGACAGGATCAGAGATGCTGTGTCGAATGTGACAGCCCAAATATTGGCTAATACGTGGCGAGAAATAGAATGCCGACTTGGCATTCTTCGAGCTACCAAGGGTGCTCACATCGAAATTTACTGACGTAAGTACTTATATTAAAAACTTCATAAATGTCTTTACAATATACACTGTTAAAAATTTGCTGCAAACTGTCCAGTCATTCGACCGTTTTTATAGAAAACGGTTACTTAACCGTAATTTAACTGAATTCTGACCATAATATGGACAATAATATGGTCAGAGTAGTGTTAAAATACGGTTATGTAACCGTTTTCTATAAAAACGGTCGAATGACCGAATAGTTTGTTGCAAATTTTTAACAGTGAAGGACAGGATCACAGATGCTGTGTCGAGTGTGACAGCCCAAATATTGGCCAATAAGTGGCGAGAAATAGAATGTCGACTTGGCATTCTTCGAACTACCAAGGGTGCTCACATCGAAATTTACTGACGTAAGTACTTGTATTAAAAATTCATAAATATCTTTACAATATACACTGTTAAAAATTTGCAGCAAACTGTCCTGTCATTCGACCGTTTTTATACAAAACGGTTACATAATTGTAATTTAACTTTATTCTGAGCATAATATGGGCAATCATATGGTCAGAATAGCGTTAAATTACGGTTGTGTAACCATTTTCTATAAAAACGGTAGAATGACTGGACAGTTTGCTGCAAATGTTTAACGTGTATTGAAACAAGCATGTGCCTAATTACATTAGCTCTTCTGCAATAAATTATTGTAATCAGGGATAGACTTTATGAACATCCTATATATCACCGAACTCTGAATAGTTAGAAATTAAAAATTTTGTGATAAAAATAAAATTGATTGGTCGTCTTTACTATCGATATGACGTAAGCTTTACTCACAGACATGTTTTTGCTGTATGATATAGACAAGTAGATGTATAAATGAAATGATTGCAATGTGTCGATTTTAAAACAAATCATCATAAAAGTTTTATTTTACAATAGATTTTTAATGAAATAGTACTTACTTATGCATAAACCGCCTCTCAAAGTATATCCAGAAGGACAGACACAATGTTCAACTCCATTAAGACGTACAACACATGTGCCGTTAATGCAAGGTGTTTTCGTACATAGCTCTAAAAATCAATAACGTCAAGATAAAATATTTATTTTTAAAACTCATAAAGCTATATTGTGCAACATAAATTCATTTTTTTCTTATTTAATTTTTTGTATGGAATGTTGTAGTCCGAGAGGACGTCTTAGTTAGTTATTTTATACAAGCTGATTTTCAAATAATGTAATTTATCTTATTTAATGAATCACGAAAACAGCCGTCAGCAGTTGTTATGGAGATGGATGCGGCCTCGGCAACTGCAGCATTGCACGGTTACAGCAGAATGAACGAGATCTTGATTACGGGTTCCGGCGGCAGTCACCCGTAATCGAACTTCCGTTCATTTCTCTCCCTGTGACAATTGAAGGCTGTTATCGGGATTGATTAAATAAGACCAATTACGCATTTGAATATCAGTTTGTTTAAACTGGTTAACGATAGCTATCGCTGCCTTAGGGACTATTAGATATTGAATCATTTCTTTCAAGTGTTTAAATAAGCGTGGATTCATTAAAAAAAGTAAACCTTTTTTATTTATAAAGAAAACACATCTCAAATAACATAAGGTAACAATATGTTGTCTACACTGTTAAAAATTTGCAGCAAACTGTCCAGTCATTTGACCGTTTTGGTAGAAAATGGTTACATAACCGTAATTTAACTGTATTCTGACCGAATTTTTCTCATTTTATGGTCAGAATATAGTCAAATTATGGTTATGTAACTGTTTTCTACACAAACGGTCAAATGACTGGCCAGTTTGCTGCAAATTTTTAACAGTGTAGTAGCAAATTAATATTGGGCAATTATGTTATATTAGCTACATAATTGCCAGTGTTAACAATACTGGCATTTCTACCGCCGGAACATTGCCGGATATTGAATTATTTATTTCAAGTGTTTAATTAGGCGTGGGTTCATTAAGAAAAGTAAACCGTTTTTATTTATAAAGAAAACATATCACAAATAATATAAGGTAACAATATATTATCTAGTAGCAAAGGAAGCATTGACCAATCATGTTATATTAGCTATATATTAGCTTGCCAGTATTAACAATACTGACAGGAAATACAGTTTTAAAATGAGGATGTTTGCATTTATTTGCAATATTGTCAAAAATATTTCCCAAATTCAAGCTAATATTTCCAATGTAGAGCCAATATTTCTGGAAGACTGCCATTTAATTGCAAATATTCCAAATTTAAAGCCAATATTTCTGTAATAGTTTTATTTCATTGCATACACTACAAATGTAAAGCCAATATTTAACAAATATTGGTAGTTTATTTCTAATGAATGCAATAATGGTCTGCTGTATAATCAGTTTTAAGAATACTGATTTCCTATTAGTGTGCTCATATACATAAATGTGTAAATATTTCTAAAGCTAAATCACTTTGTTAATTTATACATTTGTCTGGTCTCGTGAAAATCTTGTTAGGTGCCTTCCATTACAAAAAGTTAGAAGCTATGTATTTAAGCCGTCCGGAGGAAAGCAATTCCGGAAATTTTCGATGCAGTTTTGCCAATTATAATCCCTCGACACAAAACCACCCTCCATTCAAATGTTGATAGATAAATCTGATTTTTGTCATGCGATAGCACTCGTATTTATAAACCAATTTGGATGTTACTGTACGTATGTAGATGTCTTAGAAGACGACCAAGTTCGTTGGCCAGCTTGATGACTATTATGATAGTAATGGAATTCGTAGGCCCAGGAAGTACTTACAAAACGGCGAGTTAGATCTCATCATCCCCCAATCAGTAACGCTAAAGAGTACAGAGTATCCGCGTGGTTTTGTGGTCAGTATCAACTAAACTTGATTTATTGGGTGATTTCAGGACATGTGCCTGTACAGACTGTACGACGGCATTGGCAACACAGTCTGCACGGTACCTTTCTTTGTCCTCATTTTATGCTGCACTATAGACAGACGCAGCTACAATGATGAATTCATCATCGAATATTCACAAAGAGTTGTATCAAGTCATCTTTTCAGACGAATATCGGTTGTAAGTACAGCATCATGATTGTCGTATCTGTATGTGAAGCATCGAGGGAAGTGGACAATTCCAGCTTGCACTGTCATCGTCATACAGGTCCAGAACATAGAGAGGGGGTATGAAGTACCATTGGGTAATCACCACAGTTACCCCTTGTGCACATAATCATTAATTTGAACAGCCTCTTTTACATTTATAATGTGTTAAGAATAGTGGATGTTTCGCATTTTTGACGATTACATCACGCTACCCTCTAACAAAACAATACATAGCCAACATTTATTTATACTGTTCTTGACGTCCAAGATAAAAAGGACGTTCAATGGTTGCCCTGGATACCACATTATTCCCGTATATCACCAATTGAGAACGTCTGGCCAATTGTTGGCGATAGACTGGCGCATCACCACTAGCTAGGCATTTCAAGAAATTAACTGTTGCATAGAGTCGATGACGCACGGATATCTACGCCCATACATGTCACACAACTAAGTTGAATTTTATTCCCAACCAGATTAGACCTGATATTGCTTCCAGAGATGGCCGCTATCGGTATTGATTTCTGAATGTTCTGTATCACAGAATTTTCTGTCAATCTAACCATAACTTCTAATTATGTTACATATGTACAGAAATATGATTATGCTATTTGAGTTCGTTCCTGATACAGTCGCCCAACTGTGTAGATATGATTTATAGAAATAAAAAACTGAAAATTTGAAATAACACAACGTAAATGCATTGCTATTATTTAATTGTTACTGTAATAGGTGAAAATACAAAAACACAATTTAAAAACATTAATACTATTTATGATGTAAAATCAGATGTCAAAATTCCTTAGTGCTTTCGGCTAAATATTAGCCATCATCAGAGAATAAAGCGATTCGAAAATCGCAGTTTTGAAGAAACATTGGGCAGGTAGCAAACGGGCGAAACCAACAAACTATGAAATGGAGGGAGTAAAGGAAAATGAGGCGATACCATTCAAAGCCCGGCTGACTTCCGATCCGGCTCGCTTACTCCCCCTTAAGGTCAAGGCAAGGAAGGGAGAAAAACGTAAATTAAAAGGAAGATAGCCTGAATTCGAACTCCGTAAATGATTGAGGTAACATGTCTTCCTTTTTACCCGAAAATTTTCTATCTGGAATGAAAATGAGGGATATTTTACAAATCAAAATACGGAACCGAGATTCCACTCTCTTCCGCGGAATATAAATGCTCTAGAAAAATAAATAGGAAAGGGTTTCAGAATTAGTAATCTTCTTACATTTATTGGTATTTATGAAAATTTACAGAAAATATCTCAATAATTTTTTTTCTATACTAGAAAAAAAAAGCAACTACTATTCATTAGGTGGTTCTGAATGTTATTCTCAAGCAGACGAATTTCTGTTGCCTCGAAACCAAAATAAGACTATTGTCTGTAGCGTCGTTAAAAGAATCCGGGAGGCAGCGACATTTTTACTTAAACATTTTATACAAGCTGATTTTCAAATGTGTAATTGACAAATTGAATGCGAAAACAACCGTCAGCTGTCACAACGATGATGGATGCGGCTTGGGAACCGACAAATTCCCCAGTCAAGAGGAACTGAACTGAATAGAATCCCGATTACAGAATCATTTAATCTTCCGTAATCGGACAAACTTTTAAAAACAGGGCAAATTAACCATGTTTTAACCATAGACCTGCGATAGCATAGACTGCTGCTCTTTTTCATTCAGAGGAGACTTGAAAAGAGTGGCAGACATGTTACGTGTGTTAGAGAATTAGCAAAATGGCACTTTTTCGTTACTCTTGGCGTTACTCATAATTCAAATTAAAAGTAATTCTCATTACATTTTTATTCTTAGATTTTGTAATTTTTATTTTCATTTGCATGTATGTTTCCATCCTCAGCTTTATCGGGAGCTTTTATAAAAACATAATTTAGTATCTTAGGATATTTGGATTTTTATCGAAGTCTAGTTGTCAGTGTAACAAACATTAATTTTCAAACTGAGAAAAAAATTTCTACTAAAGACAAAAATCAAACTTAGAAAACTTAAAGATCAAACTTAGAAACTTAAAGATCAAATGCTTTCTTATTTTCATTCTCATTCTTATTTTAAGCACTATTTAATGTTGAAATCGGTGAAAATAGTTCTGGTTAAAAAAGTTTTATTAAAAAACTTTATAGAAAAGTTTTTAGGATAAAAAACTATACATAGCAAATTAACATTTTTTACAGGCACATATTAAACTGATTGCGGTGTGCAGTGTCCTGCCATTTTTTTAATTTGTCTAATTTTTAAATTTTTTTTTTAAATTTGTATTCAATTTTTTATTATTTGGATAGACATTTTTTTTATATTTCGTAAAAGTCTTTTTTTTCTTTGCAGAGAGAAACAGAACTTTAAAATAATTCAGTTGTTACGAGTGAAAAGTATTAAAGCAGAAACATTGCGTTATATGTGTTAAACAATATTTCTTTATAAAAAATAAGAAATTAATAAATATTTTCAACATTCTGCATTACAGGAGCAGATTGGATTGTGGACCATTGTGTCCCATGTTGAAGTTCAATAAATAATGTTAATATTATTTACAGCTTTCTTTTAAACGTGTTCACTTTAAAGTTAAATAGAAACATACATATCTTACCTTTGTAAAATAACTGTTTTATCTTATTTGTCTGCAACCTTTAATTACTAAAGAAAAGGAAAATATGATGATAAAATATTTTATATTTAGAAGTTCGAAACAAGTAAACAGGATAAAATGGTTTACTCTGAGCTAACACATGTTCTCTGTAAAAGTCTATAATCAATCCAGTGCTTTTGTCTATTAGGATACTAGAGAAACTTAGAAAATTTTTAAATAAATAAAATATTAGGGTATATACTTGTAATTATTGTTTAATATAATTTAAGGATTTTCTATAATCTTTAATTGTCTAAATTTTAAATTACTGTAACCGTGGATATTCATCCATCTAGGGATAATGTTGTTCACGTGCCTATTTCAAATGCTGTTAGGCAGCGTGGGTGAATCTCGTGTAAAGCATGGTATGTGAGCAATTGTTTTCCTATCCCTTTTTTATCAGTTTTTATAGTTTTCTTTTTTAATGCAATATATTTGGCAGAAATATACTATTCTTGGCAAATAGGCCAGTATACTTTATGAAATATTGCATTTTCATTTGACATCATATGAAATGTACTACCAAACTGAAGATTATACATGGCCACGTGTCTTTTTTCGAATTCCATTTTAATTTCAATTGTTATTTAAGTTCCATTTTTTATTAAAAATGTGACTGGGTTATATTTATTTTATTTATCTGGCACCTTTTGCCATTTTATATATTTATTTTTTTTTCTGCTGGTTTCTCCAAATCTATTATGTATGCATTGTTACATGCCATATATATTTTTTCCAATAGAAACTGTAATTTCTTATAAAATAATATTAATAATATGATATTTCAAAGAATAATTTTTTAATAGAAACAGATTCTTATCTGAGATTTGTGGCTTAATTCATATGTTGCTAATTATTAGAAATTACATTATAACTTATGCTTTATTACATATTTCATATATTAATAACTTCAACAAATCTTTCAAATGTATTAAATTATGCAACAAAGCAAGATGAATCTTGTATAATCTTTCACTACAATGTAGTAATTAATTGAATTGCAATACTTTTTCCTTTTTCATTATATCTGATGAAACTGGAATAAGCGTTTATGGAAATGGAATTATTAAAAAAGAAATAATCCAGAGAATTGTAATTGAAAGGCAAAAGTTCCTGCAATATTCACGATTATGTTACATTTTCCACCTAAATAAAGTGTACTAGTGTGCACATAACGTATATCTTGAAATATTAGAGAATTAATGAACTCAAAAAATATCAATAAAAATCTTGTATTAGACATTGATTACAAGTAACATTTCTCACATTATTCAAACAACGCAGAACGCATTGGTATAAAATCAATTTCATCATATTTAGGTTACAAAATTTACAGAAACTGTTATTTGGATATCAAGAAATCCAATACCATTTTTCTTTTTTCTATAAAGAGAAATCACCTTTTAGAAAATAGTGTCAAAGTTTATGTTTTAATCCGATTTTCGATCGATTAAAATTCGTGATGTAATACAGTTATTGAAAGTTGAAAATCGTTATTTGGTTCCAAATCACTTCCGTAGTAAAAGTTCCGTCCCTGCAAATTGATGCTACCCACAAAAATGAGTTCATGAACGTATCAGAACATTTCGCATTGTTGAATGCGGGGATAAATATTTTTTTTTTTATCAGCATGAAATCAAAATTGATAGTCCAATATTAAAAGAAACAGCATCATTTGCTTTATATTAGTATCATATTACCTGTATAAAAAGAAACTCCATTTAGCAATATGAATATAATAATTCAAATAATTTTATTTTAACGACATAAAAATTTCTATAAAATACGGAAGATGTGTTCCGAAAAGTGTTCTCAAATGTGTTCCCGAAAGTGTTCAAAATGTGTGCTGAACAAATTAAGTGTTCTCAAAGGTGTTCTGAAAAGTGTTCCAAAAAGTGCGCTACAAAGTGTGCTGAAAAAGGGGACAAAATGTGTTCCGAAAAGTGTTCTCAAATGTGTTCCCAAAAGTGTTCAAAATGTGTGCTGAACAAATTAAGTGTTCTCAAAAGTGTTCCGAAAAGTGTTCCAAAAAGTGCGCTACAAAGTGTGCTGAAAAAGGGGACAAAATGGTGTTCCGAAAAGTGTTCCCAAAAGTGTTCAAAAAGTGTGCTAGAAAGTCTCAGAAGTGTTCTAAAAACTGTTCCAAAAAGTGTGCTAAACAAGGGGACAAAATAAGTGTTCTAAAAAGTGTTCTGAAAAGTGTATAAATATTTGCAGTGGGTCAATAAACGGATATATACTCGAGATCTTTTGTGCTGCCCTGTATATCATCTATAGAATTTATGCACACCAAGTAATAGGCAAAGAAAATAGTTTAATTTAAACATGTACCACAACATAAAACGCACTTACGGCAATTATTGTTCTTACACCGTGCTCTAATCGAATTATTTTGTGTGTCCTTGTAAATGAACGATGAATTCTGTGCACACCGTCTTCTTTAGTACGCCTCATATGGTGCATATCAATGACATATATCAATTTAAACATGTTTGAAATGGTATAACAATCAAAATTCACTGCAAACGATTTCTCCCATAGACCGTAATTTAACATAATTCTCTTGAATGTCCCTGTAAGTGAACAATAAACGCTACATACTTCATTTTCAGTGCCGAACGTGTTCTCTAATTAAAATGTATTAATTGAATGGCAATACGAGTATATTTACGCGCGTTACAGCACAAAAAGACAGAGAAACCAACTGAATTCCTAAACACTTTTCAACTATGTTGGAAAGTGTTAAAAACTGATACAATAAAATATATGAAATATATGATGAAAATATATGCAGATGCGCATACGTCGAAAAGTAGTTGAATTTTCACACACTTAATAGTTACATATATCCACATTTAAATATTTATTGGAAATATATTCACATATGTGTTTATGTATATATGTAATAAATATGTAAAGAAAAATTCATTCACCTATGAATATATAGTAAAAAACAAAACAAAGAAATGGCTATGAGTAATATTTTAAAACACGGGAATTTTTTGTTTCAGCCATCGACTTAGTAAAATACGTTTGGTGATTATTGCTATGCTTGCCATAAAAAATAGTCATAAATTCCAATTATAATTTCAAATCTTGTAAAAATTTTACAAAAAGAAAAAAAAAAAGAAAAAAAAGCGAAAGAAAGAAAGAATATTTTTTAGAAGACACTTTTCACAGAATTTTCTAGTTCTTTTTGCCTTAATACAATTTTATTGGTCAAATGGTACATGAAACATCAAACGATACTAAACCTTCGTCCAAATTAAACCTGGAATATGAAAATATGAGAGTCAAACACGACCCCCTATATTTTACCATCTTAATTACTTTCGACTGGTAAGAAATTCGACTAGAAAGGAACAAACTAGTTTTCTCCCCACCGCAGTTCAGATCTGCCGGGAGATAAAAAAGGGTACTGTGACCCGCGCCCCGTGGGAGTGAATAAATTTCCGTTTGGAGGAGGGGGGGGGGGGGGGTTGGGGTCAGAGAAGTACACTGAACAGCTAGCAAACGGGCGAACTTCTTCCATTTCATAGTTCATTTTCATAAGCGGGTTTCGCCCGTTTGATATCTGTCCAGTGTACTTCTTCAGAACTGTGATATTTTACTCGTTTTATCCTCTGATGATGGTTAATGTTTAGCCGAAAGAGGTAAGGAATTTTGACATCTAATTTTCCACCGTAAATAATTTTAATGTTTTAAAACTTTTTTTAGTATTTGCGCCTAAACAATTAAATTATATCAACGTATTTACGTTGTGTTGTTTCAAATTAAAGAAGGTGAACTTGATGTTTAATATGTGAAATTTTCTATTTTTTTTTTAATGAAAACTTGTTCAATTTTTCAGCAACCTCCTGAAGAAGACATGTCACATATCTTAACGTCGTCACAACTCAAAAATAGCATTTATAAAGAAAAAAATAAAAATAAAAGTTTAGTTTTATTGAAAGTGCGACAGTGTGGCGTGTACTGTTTTAATGGAATGAAGTTTAATATGTTACTGAAAATGGTTTGGCGACACTTATGAACCCACGCTTCTGGAATTACGGATAATGAAAATTATTTGAGATGTGACGATATTCTCCGAACGGTGAGATACTTGAGATGTATTTCTTTAATTTATTAATATTGAAATTAAAAATTTAATTTCATCTCCATAATAATTATCATCTCTCTCATTGTACTATTTTCTAGCAAGAAAAATTTTATACTTACTCCTTTTGCATTCATCGCCATCTAAATAGAAACCTTCGTAACAGGTACATATTTCTTGTTCGTTTACGACGTCACATTTTCCATCTAAACATTTCTTGTCCGTGCAAAATTTTTCTGGAAATAAAATTAGTATGTAGTATTACAAGAACAAACTATAAATAGGACTCTGCAACTTTTATTTTAAAAATAAATGTATCAGACATATTAGATAATCAATTACAATAAAAGGCAGAATTTTGTAATTAAATGTACCAAAAATTATTTACTGACATACAACTTTACAAAGTATGTATAAGGTATGACAACATTAAAGCTCGGTGAATATGTTTATAAACAAAAGATTCTTACGTAAAAAAAAAAAAAAAAAAAAAAAAAAAAAAAAACAAGGGGGTAAGTGTGATCGAAGATCGCACAATGTGTTTCGTTTAATATTGCTTTCAAATGCTTTCAAAACACTTTATCCTTTCTTTATAATACATCCAAATACATTTCATTTTCAAAAAAAAAGTATCATGTTTTTTTTAAAGTTTTTTAAGTAAAAATTTACCGGTCTATTTTTCGCATTTTTTTTCGAATATCGGAACCGGCCAGATAGCATCTGTCATGTGGACTAAATACGATATTTAAAAAGAAATCAATTTCAAAATTAAACATGTGCAATTAAATATGCCCCTTCAAAATGTTAAAATAGTCCAATATTTTCTTTAATCGGGTTTTTATCATGATTCAATACGTTCCTCAAACTCATATGACGTTATAATCACTTGCTGACATCATATGTACTTGCTTTCACTATTACTCATATTGATACTATCTTTGTATTATTCTCAAACATTTGAAAAAGTCCGTTAAACTTCCAATATGACGTCAGATTAATTTTCTTTTTAATTCTCTAATGAATTCATATTAACCTGCTTTCTGTACTTACACATACTCATACTCCCTGTATTATTGAGAAATGTTTCAAAATTTCCGTTTTATTACCAATATGACGCCATATTAATCTTTTTTTTCTATTGGTGAAACTTTTTATTTCATTTTCAATTTTCACGTGGAAATCTTTCAATAAAAAAATAATTATTGTAGAAAGAATTTTATTGTGGATTTTTAATTGTTGAAAATTGCTATAGCGAAAAATGTTTTAATTTAATAGGAAATGGCTGTTATATTTTTTTTTATCTCTTTATATTAAAATAATACAATTTTTTTATATTTATGATTTTCAGCTTCATAGTCGGTATTCAGCTGTAAGTATACAAAATTTCAAGTGTGTAAGTTATATAGTTTCTGAGAACTGGCTCTGTGACGGACAAACAACGAAGCGGAACTAATAGGGTTTTGTGAGATGACCGAAACCCTAAAAAGGTTTTTATTCGTTAGAAGTAAAGCCTGCAATTGCAATGCTTTTTGACTATGATGATAGAGTTTCTGAAAATTGTAGGCGAAGACATTTTTCTGTATCTCATAGAGATCTCTTGTCACAATTGTTTGAATGTCTGAATTTTAAAATCGCTTTCCTTTTAAAGCTCATTTTAGATGCAGGAACAGAAAGAAGTCATCTGGAGAAAAATTTGTGTGATCCAGCTCTCTATTGACCATAAACATGCTCACGATGACGACCGAATGTGGCTGGGTGCAATAAAAACCTTGTGATGAGTGCTCGCCTGTGATACCGAAAGAAGAATTTTTTCTACATTTTTATTAATTGTTCAGTCATTAATAAAAATGCATTATAAATGAATAGATATTCTTTAGAAGGAATATAAAACATTTTTCCATATTTAGTTAAGAAGCTTTTGTTTATGAACACATTTAATGGATATTATTGTCATACATTTCAGTTCGGTATTTTTATCTAGATTTGGCAGATAGGTACTGATGTCTGTAAACATTTTATCCCATATTTAACAAAATATTGATGATAATTTCTAATCATTTAATAACTACAACTTATTAAAGTTACGTAAATGATCGATGGATGACTGCTATAGTGGAGCATATTCAATAGAAGTTTACATGTTAACAGTTTACTTCTTGAATGCCTATTCTGGTTTGTTTCTTAATCAAACTTTTTTCACACATGTATATATACATATACATGTGTATGTATACATATATACTTGTATATATACACAGTATGTGTACAACACTTGTATGTATACATATATACATATATACTTGTAAATATACATATATACAAGGTGTCCTAAAAACATTGACCTCGATTTTTATTCCTTAAATATTGATCATAGACATATATTATAAATTACAAAGTTACATATAAAAGGGTACAGAATTTTAGGAAATCGGTTAAAATTTTCAAGGGATTAAATTTGAAGAAATACAAAATTGAAATTTTTATACGGCCCCGTGCAAAACATTTCCAAATGAGTAAAATGTGTCCCATACACTAATATGGCCATGTAAAAAATTTCAGCATTTTATCCTAAAAAGTCGCAGAGCTATGAAAATATATAAATGATGACTTAAACCACTTTTCGATGCTTGGATATGAGTTCGCAAATGGGGAAAAACAAATGAGATGATCGTGTTTCAGGGGCCGTACACAAATTACGAAAGAAAACAATCATTGGATAAATAAATAATAATTGCGCTATTTATTTATACAAAAGTATCTAAACTGTGTAGAAATAATAACTACACAAAGATCCACCCCCGGGTAATTGTGAGGGCATCTTTCATAGGTGCTCTTATTGCGCCCGGGGCAAATTAATTCCGTGGGAGAGAACTCTGCCTAGTTGTGGGTCTCTGGTTGCTCTTGTGGGCTCCAGAAAAAGCCCGTAGCGAGGATGGCACGGCTCGTATCTCCGGGACCGAACCTGCGGAAATACCTTGGCGCGTAATGGGGCGCTGCGCGCCGTTACTGAGTAGGACGATCTGTCGTGTCAACCGGCTCATCAGAGGAAAGCCCTTTGCGATGATCTGTAGAGATCGAAAGCAGTATCAGTTAGTTTTACACAAAGATCGGGGGGCGCCGGAGACAGCTGTTGCCAAGTTTGGGAGCCAGTCGTCGGGAGCCGGCTGGTTAAGGATTTGGAAAGCTGGTGTTCATGTCTAGTGAGAGTGAGCAAACGGGCGCGGACAACTACACAGGTCTGGCCGGACCACCTGGGCGAAACTATTGCACTACATGTTTCGGTCCATTCACTTTTTGCTATTATTAATTCTTCTCCTGGCCCAACGGCATTGCCAGAGCCTGGTCACCTTACAGTGTGGCGGGGGACAGGGATAACTTTCCTATTTTTTTAGTCTATCTTTGTGTTTACTAACATTAGTTTTAGGTTGTGTTATCCGTTCCCTGGAAGAGAGACAAGTGATTTCACGATCTCGACCGGGGATACAGTAAATCTTGAGAGGGAGCCTCTGATTAGTCCCCGGGCCCTGGTCGTTCCTGTGAACTTCCTTGAAAACCTGGGGTCGAGTATGTCACGGACATCCTCTCAAGAACCGAACCTGTTCCGGCCACTGTCGTACCCATGGTTTGGGCTACTATCGTACCGACCAGGTTCAGATAACCACGGCGGGCCATGTCCTGCATTGGATGGGTGCCTCGCTTTTTTTTAAGCACGCCCAGGAGTCTTACACAAAGATTACAAAGATTTTCCAAAATGTTTTCCATCCATACCAATACATTTGCATATGCAAACATTTCTAAACTGTTTTAATGTTCATTGACTGTGCAAGTTTTTTTTCTGTAATTCATCAAGTAAAATTTGAAGGTATTTTTCAGGAAGCACAGTTTTGTAAATTTGTAAATAAAACTGAAAATAAGAGCCATATTTTACTCGCTTATGATGCATTTCTGCGTCGTGTCATCTGCACTCTAGCTGTAAACATTTGCATTTTTATTTATGATTAACCCCTCACTAACTTTGTTTAAACATATCTCTGCGACTTTTCAGGATAAAATGCTGAAATTTTGAACATGATCTTATTAGTATATGGGGCAAACTTTACTCACGGGGAATTTTTTTGTACAGGGATCATATAAAAATTTTATTTTTGTATTTGTTCAAATTTAATTCCTTGAACATTTTAATCGATTTCTTAAAATTCTGTACCTATTTTTTACGGAGCTTTGTGATTTATAATATATGTCAATGACAGGGCTTTACAAATTGCATAAAATCTTGTAGCCAGTAAAAATTTCCAGTCATCAGTAAAATATATTTAGCACCCCCCTCCCCCTCCCCTCTTCATTAATTTTCAAAAACCACAAAAGTTTTTTATAAATTAATCGAGAGAAAAACATCAATCATAGTTTAGAATTATTAGTTACATAGTTTAGAATAGTACATAATTTAGTTTTATAGATTTAAAATGAATGTGAGAGATTAACCAATTTTAATATTGAATGCTGAAATTTGATTTTAAACTTACAAATAAATTGAAGCATATTTTAGCATTGTATCAAATGTTAGTTACCACAAAGGCTTGATTGACACTATTTCTTGCTGTTTTATTCACCACCACAGCCCTCTTACCTCGTTCTAATCCTGTGACATGCTAGCTGGTTAGAGAGGCAAAGAATGGCTTTTTCTGTGCATAAGATGGAAATTGCCTTTTAAACTTTGTTCTTCCATTAAAAGTACGAGAGAAGAGGAAGATCACTGCTTACCGCACACAAATAGGTAGTGCTGGAGGGTTAAATGCCGTTTGTGTTTATTTCACTTCAATTTTTTTACAAAAAAAAAAACTCCCCAGAAAAGTAATAAAAAAGAAAACTTTATGTTAAATAACTTGGCCGCTCGATAATAAAACTTGGTCGCCAGTGGCGACCGTATTTGTCAAGCTCTATCTATGATCAATATTTAAGGAATAAAGGCCGAGGTCATTGTTTTTGGGACACACTGTATATTGAACTAAATTGCGATCAGGACTATTTTTAATATCTAGTTAAATGCATTTACACATACATACATGCCTTCTATATCCACACATACATAAATATTAAAAAGATTAAGATGTGATAGTACATTGCAAACAATTAGTTTTCGTCCCATCTTACAAACTCGGATATGCAACATTAAACTGTTTTTAATGATTTGCTTGTCAGCAACCAGCTGTTTGGCAAACGCAAACGCTTTTTTCTTGTTATTATTTGTAGTTGATTAAAAAAAAATTACATATAGAAATTTTATCTCAGAATGAGACGGATATTCAAGAAAAAACATTGTTTTTATTAACTACAGCTTGCGACTTTTCAGGATAAAATGCTGAAATTTTGTACATGATCTTATTAGTATATGGGGCAAACTTTACTCACGGGGAATTTTTTTGTACAGGGATCATATAAAAATTTTATTTTTGTATTTGTTCAAATTTAATCCCTTGAACATTTTAATCGATTTCTTAAAATTCTGTACCTATTTTTTACGGAGTTTTGTGATTTATAATATATGTCAATGACAGGGCTTTACAAATTGCATAAAATCTTGTAGCCAGTAAAAATTTCCAGTCATCAGTAAAATATATTTAACACCCCCCTCCCCTCTTCATTAATTTTCAAAAACTAAAAAGTTTTTTATAAATTAATCGAGAGGAAAACATCAATCATAGTTTAGAATTATTAGTTACATAGTTTAGAATAGTACATAATTTAGTTTTATAGATTTAAAATGAATGTGAGAGATTAACCAATTTTAATATTGAATGCTGAAATTTGATTTTAAACTTACAAATAAATTGAAGCATATTTTAGCATTGTATCAAATGTTAGTTACCACAAAGGCTTGATTGACACTATTTCTTGCTGTTTTATTCACCACCACAGCCCTCTTACCTCGTTCTAATCCTGTGACATGCTAGCTGGTTAGAGAGGCAAAGAATGGCTTTTTCTGTGCATAAGATGGAAATTGCCTTTCAAACTTTGTTCTTCCATTAAAAGTACGAGAGAAGAGGAAGATCACTGCTTACCGCACACAAATAGGTAGTGCGGGAGGGTTAAATGCCGTTTGTGTTTATTTCACTTCAATTTTTTTTACAAAAAAAAAAAACTCCCCAGAAAAGTAATAAAAAAGAAAACTTTATGTTAAATAACTTGGCTGCTCGATAATAAAACTTGGTCGCCAGTGGCGACCATATTTGTCAAGCTCTATCTATGATCAATATTTAAGAAATAAAGGCCGAGGTCATTGTTTTTGGGACACACTGTATATTGAACTAAATTGCGATCAGGACTATTTTTAATATCTAGTTAAATGCATTTACACATACATACATGCCTTCTATATCCACACATACATAAATATTAAAAAGATTAAGATGTGATAGTACATTGCAAACAATTAGTTTTCGTCCCATCTTACAAACTCGGATATGCAACATTAAACTGTTTTTAATGATTTGCTTGTCAGCAACGAGCTGTTTGGCAAACGCAAACGCTTTTTTCTTGTTATTATTTCTAGTTGATTTAAAAAAAAATTACATATAGAAATTTTATCTCAGAATAAAGACGGATATTCAAGAAAAAACATTGTTTTTATTAACTACAGCTTGTAAGCAGCTAAAAAGTCAGCAACTATATACTCTCCAGATTTATTGCTTCATTGAATTAGCTCAGAATTTTTTGATTTCATATCAGGATAGCTAGATCATTCTACACTGTTAAAAATTTGCAGCAAACTGCTCAGTCATTCCACCGTTTTTATAGTAAACGATTACGTAACCGTAATAAAACTTTATTCCGACCATATTATTGCCCATATTTTAGTCAGAATAGAGAAAAATTACGGTTATGTAACCATTTTTCATAACAACGGTCGAATGACTGGACAGTTTGCCGCAAATTTTTAACAATGTATATCTTCCTTCCTAACTGTGCTACGGCTTAGATAGCTGGAACTTTCCCAAGGAACTTTTAACTAAATTTGATAGCCAAGAGATATTAGCCAGGTTTATTGCCAAAGTCTAGTGATGGATAATTAAGAAGATGTTTACCAAGTCTGACTCTTGAGAAAGTAATTTTTGAATGAAAACGTTATAATTATGCATATGCTGGAAAATGATTTTAAGCAAACTGTCCAGTCATTCCACCAGTTTTATAGAAAACGGTTACATAACCATAATTAAACTTTATTCCGACCATATTATTGCCAATATTATGGTCCGAATAGATTTAAATTACGGTAATGTAACCGTTTTCCATAAAAGCGGTCGAATGACTGGGCAGTTTGCTGCAAATTTTTAACAGTGTATATCTTCCTTCCTAACTGTGCTACGTCTTAGATAGCTGGAACTTCCCAAGGAACTTTTAACTAAATTTGATCGCCAAGAGACATTAGCCAGGTTTATTGCCAAAGTCTAGTGATAGATAATTAAGAAGCTGTTTACCAAGTCTGACTCTTGAGAAAGTAATTTTTGAATGAAAACGTTATAATTATGCATATGCTAGAAAATGATTTGCAGCAAACTGTCCAGTCATTCCACTAGTTTTATAGAAAACGGTTACATAACCATAATTAAACTTTATTCCGACCATATTATTGCCAATATTATGGTCCGAATAGATTTAAATTACGGTAATGTAACCGTTTTCCATAAAAGCTGTCGAATGACTGGGCAGTTTGCTGCAAATTTTTAACAGTGTATATCTTCCTTCCTAACTGTGCTACGGCTTAGATAGCTGGAACTTCCCCAAGGAACTTTTAACTAAATTTGATCGCCAAGAGACATTAGCCAGGTTTATTGCCAAAGTCTAGTGATAGATAATTAAGAAGCTGTTTACCAAGTCTGACTCTTGAGAAAGTAATTTTTGAATGAAAACGTTATAATTATGCATATGCTAGAAAATGATTTTAAGCAAACTGTCCAGTCATTCCACCAGTTTTATAGAAAACGGTTACATAACCATAATTAAACTTTATTCCGACCATATTATTGCCAATATTATGGTCCGAATAGATTTAAATTACGGTAATGTAACCGTTTTCCATAAAAGCTGTCGAATGACTGGGCAGTTTGCTGCAAATTTTTAACAGTGTATATCTTCCTTCCTAACTGTGCTACTGCTTAGATATCTGGAATTTCTTCAAAGGGACTTTTAAACCAAATTGGATCCTCAAGAGATTAGTCAGATTTATTGCCAAAGTTTTGTCATTGATAATTAAGAAGCAGTTTACCAAGTCTGACACTCCAGAAACTCATTTCTGAATAAAAACGTAATAATTATGCATATAGTGAAAAATGATTTTTGGTTTAATAACTGTGTGACAATTTTTTAGTGGTTTCACTTTGTTGTGGATTTTTGACAGAAACCATGAAACTGAGAAATGTTTTGGGAAAAGCGTAAACTTACTTTTGCATTTTCCGTTTTCATCAACATAACCATTGGGACAGTTGCATGTTTTCTTCCCATCTCGAACGTGACAAGAAATTTCTTTTCCACCGCAATCACATCCTAAAAATCAAAGCATAGATGAAATAACTGAAGTTGAAAAAATAATCACGGATGACGTATTTTTCATTAATGTCAATGTAAGAGCCATTGATTGTGAAAGTGAAGCATGTCCGTTTTGTGTTATTGCTAGATAGTTAATGGTTTAAATTTAAATGGGTTTAAGATATCCGTAAGCAGTAATAGACTTGTTTTATATTTTTGGTGGCCTTATTAAATGTGAATTTAATATGCAGGTTATCCGTGGTAGCTGAAAAAAATATCATGGTTTTGGTATGCACCAATTATCTTGCCTCACTTTCAAAACAATGATTTATTGCAAACATTAATTTTCTTGGAATGGAATATAATTATAAAAACAAAAATTTGAATATCTTACTTTATTTACTTAAATTTATTTCAATATTTCTTTCTTCTTTAGAAAAGTTACAATAAATAAATAAATAAAATAATTTTATAGAAAAAAAAGGAAAAAAAATCAGTAATAAGTTTATGCCTATAACTATATATTTCTTAATTTAGATATTGAAGCTATTTAAAGTACAGGTTGTCCATAAAAGAACTCTGAGGTTTTAAAAAAATCATATAAGAGTTAACGGTATGAGATAGGTCTGGTCAGTTAATTTTGAAGAAATCAGTAGCTCATCAAATTTTATCCACACGAGTTTCAGTTTTTTTTAATACTAGGTAGTGCTGCGCGTTATTGGCCTTGAAGTAACGTAGCAGACGCTCATTCCATCATTCCATTCAGTTAATGCAGTGCGATGGCGACGCCACAACGAAAAGCTTAGTCTGTTATCTAGCTTATAGAAAGTGAATCTGTTACCATTGTACCAAGTGTGTTAAAACAAACGTCGCTTGCTAGACCACGAGTGTCAGAAGAGAACGTCGCGTCGATAGAATCCGTACTTCATGTGAACGAAAAAAAATCGTTGAGACAAAGGGTAATCAATTGTGCGGCAATCATCACTCTAGACATGTTGTCCAGGACATGGAAAGCGGTTGAATACCGTTTAGATGTGTGCCGTGCCATAAAAGGGGCACACATTATCTACTAAATGGTAAAAATCTTGATAAATTTACCTTTAAGTACATATATATAACATTAGCCTAATTTTATGATTGAATTAAAAGATTTTGCTTCAAAACTTAGGAGTTTTTTTATCGACACCTTGTATTCATGATAAAATTCTAATTGTGCTTGCTATTACATTATGCAACGTAAAAATTAATTCTGTTCAAGATGGAATTGATTGACTGTCAAAATCAATACATTTGAAATATCGTTGACTAAATAAATAATAACTAGTAACAAATTTATACTGATATTTATTGTGAATTATTGAAAAAAACATAAATTTTATGTTAATTTATAATTGTGCTTTACCTAAGTTTTTTTTCCCAAAATGCATTTGTATACTTTCAAAATCAATGGCTCATATCAAAATCATTGTTTTTACAGTTGTGCCACCTTAAAAGTATGTGTGCAATAAATGTGTTATCTATATCACAAATGTTTGCTAACGCTTACATCTCAGGAACATAGACGCTGTATATTATGCCTGTTGGAAGAGACGCCCCATCATAGTTATACGATTTATAACGTCAACGTTGCCCAGACATCAAGAAAAGACATAAATTTCTGCTTATATTTGCAACAAATACATCAACAAGCTGTAAACTTCGCATTTTTAATAAAAATGTGTCCCATATTATATTTAATTTTATTTAAATTGCACTTATATACATTTTACTTGTTTGAAAAAGCATTGATAATTTTCCTAGTGAAAACATTTTACTCATTTAAAATTTTCATTAAAAACATTCTATTGTATTTTATTATTTATAGATATTTTAAAACTTTTTTTAATCTTAGGTACATCTAGAATATTAGCACTGTGATTCCTGATTCATTAAAACTCCAATATATATATATAAAACTGGTTTCAGAATTTAAAAAAATGATTCGATATCTGGGTGCAACCAGCTGGTAGAGCGCTTACCAAGTAAGCCACTGATACCAGTATCGAAACTCGATGCTTTCAAGTCATTTTAGAAAATAATTTGGCAAAAATTCTAGAAATTTTTGAAACGACAGAGATCGAATGGAGAAACGTAGAACAATTTATTATCCTTCTGATAATGACAGTAAGAGTTGCAAAGCTTTGGAAAATAACTCGTAGTCAGTTTACCCGTGCACTGCAGTCTAATAATTTTTAGCAATATCTAATATTTTTTTAGATGCAGGTTTAAACTTTTAAAGAAAAATTAAGAAATCTGCAAACAACATTAGTCAAGCCAGAATGTCTCTAATTCATTCCATCAAAGTTATAGTAAAAACTCATTGAAGATAGCAAAAGGCACGCGCGAGGAAAAAATTAACAATCGTACTTTTCACTGCATTAGAAAATGACGTCATCCGCTTCTTGCAAAGCATTAAACAAAGAAAAATAAATTGAATGCATCTAAAATATATTTTAATCTAATATAACAAAGCATACCTTTTATTCTAATCGTGAAATACCGCAGCTTTGATCGATCAATGGTGCCTTTTTCATCTAAACATTTCAATTCAATTTTGCTTTTTAACCATATATATAAAATAAACCCGTGAGGAGAAATCATACTTCATCTTTTTTGTACAATTTATTTTTCATAATCATTGTTGAGCATCATATAATGGAATATTTTATTTTTGTGGCAACATTAATTTCAGGAAAACCTTTCATTTTATTTATGAAAACAACACTGATTTAATTTTTAATTAACAGAAATTTTTAATCAAAAAATATGTTTTAACGAAATGTGAGTGTACTATGTCAGAAGCCGCTTCAAAAACCTTTCGAATGATACTTCATTCGTTGTTGTGCGTTTCTTAAATTCCCAGAAAAAGAGCGATGTTGGCAACAGAAATAATATATACGATAAAGGAATGTGTAATATAAAAAATACATTCTGCTGAGTCACGAACTCTTCAATATTTCTAACAATGTTATGCATTTTGGTAATATTAAATTTAAAATCTAAAATTTCTAATAATTTTTTGTCACCAATCATTTTTGAAGGAATTCAACCTACTTTTGTATAATTAACAATATGGGAAAGCTAAAAAGAAAGGTTATTTAATGCAAATTATTTTTATCATAACTGTTTTACTAAAGCAGTATAGCATGTCTATTTGCCAAAAATATTTTTGTTTTTGACTGATATCACGGATGAGATTGTTGCGTCCTCTCTTACTCTTTCCGTATGTACGTCCTCTTGTGGCGACCAAAATGGTCAGTCTCTCAGAGCCGAGCTGTCAGTTGAACGCAAGTGGAGATAAGGAAATAAATATTTTATTTATTTATAAAAAGGTCCATAGTTTAAAAACATTTAATACAACTCATCACTATTCCGTCGATCAATCTATTTAACCCAACTCTTCAGAGACAAAAAAAAAAAAGATCAAATTATAATCACATCTACGTCATAAACTCACACAGTGATGCTGACGTCGCCGTGACTTTGTTGCTACATCATAGTACAGTATGGGACTATCATATATATTATTTCTCCTGTCAACATCCCTTTTTCTAAGAAAATATGAAACACAGAACAACGAATGAGATACCATATGAAAGGTTTTTGAACCGGCTTCTGACATAGCCCACTTAACAATTCGTTAAAACATGTTTTTGATTAAAATTTGCTGAAAATTAAAAATTAAATCGGCATTGTTTTCATAAAAGAAATGAAAGGTTTTCCTGAAATTATTGTTGCCAAAAAAAAAAAAATACCACATTATATGATGCTCATAGCAATTATTATAAAAAACACCGCACGGGTTTATTTTATACTTATGATTAAAAAGCGAAATTGAAATTGAAATGTTTAGATTTATATTTCTAAGTCCCATGGTTTTCCCGAAGCGGATGACGTCATCCTCTAATGCAGTCAAAATACGATTGTTACTTTTTTTTTCTCGCGCGTGCCTTTAGCAATCTTGGATCAGTTTTTACTCTAACTTTGATGGAATAAATTAGATGATATTCTGCCTTGACTAACAACTAAATGAGGTTTGCAGATATTTTTATCCTTGCTTTTTCTTTAGAAGTTTAAACCTGCATCTAATAAATATTACATATTGATAAAAAATGATACTTCTCTATTATACCGTCGACCACTTTTCATAACAAAAAACTATCGCCAAATAAACGGGAGAACGTTGCCATTGGAATATCAAAAAATAAATAAATATATAAAATAAAATAAAATAAAATGTAAGAATTTAAGGACACAATTGTTATTTTAATGAATAAAATAACTACTAAATTAGTAAAACATAATGAAAAATACACGCAAATGTCGAATGTAAAGCCACTAGATGACGTAACAAACACGCATAATGATTCTGACATCAAGTCAATGGGACTGCATTTTTGGCGTTTAATCTTACAGCTTGGCGGTAGTATTTTGTTATGAAAAGTGGTCGACGGGATAATAGAGAAGTACCTAAAAATATTATATTTCAGTGCGAAATCTTCGCACGGGCCCTCTGGTATACTTTATATTATTGCTATTTTAACCAATAAAATAATTCTTCATTTACTTACGTTTGCAGGACTTTGTAGCCACATCAAATTCGTACTTTTCATCTCTGCACTGGCATTCTGCAATTTTCTGTTTGAAGTCATACTTGCAAATGACACCGTTTCCATTACCACACTTTTGATTACAGATGGTGACATTCTCGCAGAAATCTCCACTGGTCCCTTCAAGACAGTGACAGAACCGATTCTGAACTCGAGTCATACAGATACCTCCATTTTGGCAGTTGGAATTGTCTTTACATGTCCCTATAAAAACATATGGAAACAATAAATGATCAAAATGTTTGGAACAACTAATGTAGCAATAAAGAATGAAGTTAAAAAAAATTATTGGTAGATTTTATTTATGGCACAGAGTGATTAAAATAAATGTGTTTTAAATTGCCTCCAAGTTGAACGCCTTATGCATACCTTATTTTTATATTTACACACATGTACATCGTACATATTTAATCTACCTTATACACTTTTACATACTGATATGTAACTTTCAATAGATCCAATTGATATAACAGTTGCTTTTCAACAGATAAAAGTAATTGTGACACAAAAGAAATCTTCCATAATCCTAGTCCCCAATAACGCAGTCACTTTAACGATAATTTATTCGCATAATTGGGATGCTTTGATTATAAATGACATGAAAATTTGTATGATGTTTGGGAGTTAAAAATTTGCAGTATATGCATAATTTATTGGTAAGATGGTTAACACCGTCAATATGACGTCAGCCTTACACACGGACATTTTTTTGTTTTATAATATAGATTTTTCTCAGTTTGTATTTTCTCACTATATCAGTACCGTAATCCCTCAACAATCGTGGTTTCCATGCTAGCGAGTTTTCTCGTGTAGACATATTTCACATTAACGAGAGTTGTGGCTTTATTATTCATGATTTTTTATTATTTATTTCTGTTTCGTAATTTATTTCTCAAATGGTCAATCAATTTATGGTCAAATAATTTTTTTCGCTAGGTTTTACTTGTAGGTATTCGCAATTAATTTCTCATTTGTCAACCCAAAAGAGGAACGAGTGTCAAAGGATAGCAGTATAGTAGTATTAACAACAATAGTATATTCATTGAAGCGGTGATTTAAGTTGTGGTAATTAATATAATAATATTTCACTCTATTATTTTAAAATGTATAGGTTCCGATAGAGATGGGGCTAAAGCTGCTCTTAGATGGAGGAAAAAATCGGAAAACACCTTCCATGAATTAGCACACTGCAGGGTTGCTGTGTGTCAGGGAATTTTTCAGGAAGTACCAGTATTTTCTTATAGAAAAACTCGCGTTATGTAATCGCGTGATTGCATAAGAAGAGTTTTTCTATATGAAAATAGCAGTATTTTCCCTGAAAAATACCCTGACTCGTAGCAAACCCGATACTGGTTCACTAACACATTATTATTGCAGCAGACAGAATC
This sequence comes from Maratus michaelseni, assembly GCA_963931845.1. NCBI lineage: Eukaryota > Metazoa > Arthropoda > Arachnida > Araneae > Salticidae > Maratus > Maratus michaelseni. The sequence continues at coordinate 208,874 of CAWVPG010000151.1, read as the reverse complement.
TAAATTACTTTAAACGAAAACCTATTTTTATTTAACTGCAACTATTTCTTAAGCCAATTTGGATTATCTTGTATAAATAAATTTATGTTTATCATATGTGTGTACGTTCATCTTGTTATTCAAAACGTATTGTAAATATATATAATCTTTTGTTATAGTAAATGCTCTTACTTAAAAAAGAATCATGGAACGTAACCCTTTTTAACCCATAATCAATGTTGTTAAGTCCCAAGGATTTCTATGCACATACTTTATAATGTACTAAACATTGACGACGCGACTTACAGGTTAATACTGAAAGTTAATCTTAACATCCACAAATTTGAAATCCGAGATTTTCCTGTAACGTTACAATGGTCTGATAAGGGATTACTGTATCACAAACTGGGGTTACGTGAACCCACAACAAAAATTTAAAAAATCAATTCTGGTTTTACTGTATGGAGAGCATTGTCATAATTCAACAATACTTGGTGAATCACTTCAATATTCTCAACAATGTAGATCCATTTAAATATTTTTTGTTGTGGTTCCAAGTAACCCCAGTTAGCAGCATGCTCAAAATGATAAAAGTAAAAAAGAATATATATATATACATATATTTAGAGAGAGTGTCCATAATTAAACGACCCTACTTTAAAGTTGTCTACAGACGAAACTATTGGTCAGAAAGTTGTGAAATTTTGTGAAGAACATAATGAAAAAATGGGAATTTGCTTAAACGAAAAAAAAAATAGTTCAAAATTTCGTCGCCAGAGTGCGTTTTTTAATGAATTCCACATTTAGCATACATTTACTATAGGTTACAAATTCGATTACAACAAAACATATTGAAAAAAACTTTTTTCGCGACTTGTTTTTAGCATTTTCCAGAAAACACTGTTGTCAACTGTGGAACATGCTATCTTACGATTCCAGATGGTAGCTGAAAATGATGGCCGTCATGTGGAACATGTTTTGTTGCAATAAAATATGTAACCTATCATAAATGTATGCTAAATGTGTACTTCATTAAAAACGCCATTTGGTGACGAAATTTTGAACAAAAAAAAGTTTTTTTCGCTTAAGCAAATTTCCATTCTTTTGTTATATATTTCACAAAATTTCACAACTTTCTGTCAAATAGTTTCGTCTGTAGGTAATTTTAAAGTAGGGTCGTTTAATTATGTACACCCTGTATATAAATGTTGGTTTATGAAGCACGCAGAGTAGAATATAAAACACATTTTAATAACACAAACACAAAAAAAATTACATATCTGGAATGCGAGTTAGCACTGACATGTTTCTTACTCAACAACATACTCTTGCTCACAGAATAGCCTAGCAGTGACATCACTATAGGTATGACCACAATATGTGCAAATGGAGAAAATGAATGTTGCATTTCAACAATTTCTCTATTGATTTGATATTTTCTTATGGGAATTTCTTATAGTGAATTATATAAAATTAAGGATCAGATTAGTAATAACGGAAAAATGTATTTATTAAAATAAAAGTAAGTGTGACATGAACAGTCTTAATTTGATGTATGATTTTAACTATATCAATTTCTTTTCTCTGACAAATTAACTTTTAGGAATTATATTACACCAATTGTTAGACAAACCCTCTAAACACATTATAAAACACTACTACAAACCAATATGATATGTAGGAAAATGAGAATTTAAATATTTTAATTACTTTCCTTTAAAAAATAATTTTTATAAATTGTACAAACATGATGTTCTATTTTCTTTATAAAAAAAATTTCCTTTAAAAATAATTTAATAATGTATCATAACTTCATTGTAAACTGTTTACATTTGAAAATGTTCACAGAATATTGAGAAATATTTTAATGAGTCATCAAAATTGATTTTAACAAAACTTACTTTTGCAAACTTTACCGAGTTCATCGTATGCTAAATTTTGGTCAAAACATTTGCAACTTGCAGTTTTTCTTTCTATGTCGAATACACAACTTGAATCCTTTCCGCAGACTTTGTTATTACACCCAGGGACTTCTTCACAGAAATCGCCAATGGTACCGTTCAAGCACCGACAGAATTTGTTAGATCCATCACCCGAGCAAGAACCACCGTTCTTGCAATTTGACGAATCGCGGCATTGCTCTGTAAAATAAATAAAGAAATAAGTTAAAAGAAATTAAAAGAAAATTACATTATTGGCATATTTTATTTACACGTCAGCATCTTTAACTAAGGCTATATGTTTTATTGGCTAACTGCGTAGTAAAAGAAACGATATTGAAATCAGTTTTTTTAATTAAAGTAATTAAATACAATGTACGAGGGAAAGTCATTAAGTAAGTCACAAAAGATAATTAAATAATAACTTACAATGATATTCACATCAAAACTATTTTTATTTCTGAACATATTCTCCATCAATATTTATGCACTTATATCACGTTTTATCAGTGCTCGAACACCAGCTGCATAACATTCTTTGGATTGCTGTCTCAGCCACATTAGAACTTCAAGTTGAACCTTTTCATCATCTGTGAACATAATCTTGCAACTTCTTCAACATCCACCATACAGCTTCGACTTAATCCCAAGCGATTTTCATCTGTTTAGTCCACTAAAAAACCATCTTGGAAGCAAGATGATGTTCACAGATGATGAAAATGTTCAACTTGAAGTGATATAAGTGCATAAATATTGGTGGATAATACCGGGTGGCCCAGCGGGTAATGTTTGAAACAAATTAAAAAATAAAAACAAATAAGAGACATGAGAAGAATTTAATGACGTTTATTGAATGGACATATTGGGCAATTAATGATAAAGAGGTTCTAAGTGCCCGCCATCTTTAACAAGGACAGCAGTTAGGCGGATCTGGAATCCAACCATTACTCGTTAGCAGGCCTCACTGTCAATCGTGTCGACAGCAGTTGTAATGGCGGTTTTGAGTTCTGGAAGGTTCGTAGGACTTGTCTGCCACACTTTGCTCTTCAAATAACCCCATAGGTAGTAATCGCAGGGGTTCAGATCTGGTGAATATGGGGGCCATTCGATACCACCTTGGAAGTGCGATGGGTAATCTAACCCAATGATTCGATCGCTAAAATGCTCATTGAGCACCTCGAAAACATCCGCCGTTCGATGTGGTCTTGCTCCATCCTGCATAAACCAATGACCTTGGACCAAGTCATGACCATGAAGAAAAGGGATGAACTCCTCGTCCAGGAACTTCTGTAATTCGCCGCGCTTAGAGTTCCATCGATGAAAATAGGGCCAAACACACCATGCGAGGATATTGCACACCACACAAGAAATGTTTTCAGGTGGAGGCTTCGGACAACAGTGATCTCCGGCCTTTCTCTGCCCCAGTAGCGATAATTCTGTTTGTTCAGATGGCCATCCAAAGTGAAGTAGGCCTCATCTGAAAACCAAATTTTCTTTACATCGATTTCACCTGTTTGAAGTTTTTCAAGCATAAGCTGTGCAAACTCAAAACGTCTTTGTGTATGGTCTTCGTTGAGAGGTTGGGTTACTTGAATTTTGTAAGGCAACAATTCGAGCTCTTTCATTATTCGCTGAAGTGATGTACGCTTTATTCCCAACATTTCTGCTGCTCTCCTTACAGATCCGGTCGGATCGGCAGCGAAAAAGTCGTCGACGACCTGTTTTCACCGTCTGTGACCACAGTAGCAGTGGCTGTAGCCATAGCTTTTTTAGCTCACAGGCTATCAAAGCCTGAGGGTTTGTGGTTTATAGGTTCCTTGTAATAAGGCGCTTCCCTGATTAGTTTTGGAGGTTCATTGGTTAAGCATAAAGGGGGGAAACGGGGGGCTAAACCCCCATAATTTAGATAAATGGGTTTTTCATGCAGAATCATCCCATTTTCTTCCAATTTTGTATATAGGTTCATTTTGATAATGCGCTTCTGTCAATAGTTTTGGGGGTTCATTGGTTAAGTATAAAGGGGGAAAGGGGGGGATACCCCCTCCCCCCTAATTTAGAAAAATGAGTTTTTCATGCAGAATTATCCGATTTCCTTCAAATTTTGTATATAGGTTCATTGTGATGATGCGCTTCTCTGAATATTTTTGGGGGTTCATTGGTTAAGTATAAAGGGGGAAAGGGGGGGGCTAATCCCCCCCTTAATTTAGATAAATGGGTTTTTCATGCAGAATTATCCCATTTTCTTCAAATTTTGTATATAGGTTCATTGTGATAATGCGCTTCTGTCAATAGTTTTGGGGGTTCATTGGTTAAGTATACAGGGGAAAGGGGGGGGGAGAACCCTCCCCTTAATTTAGATAAATGAGTTTTTCATGCAGAATTATCCGATTTTCTTCAAATTTTTTATATAGGTTCATTGTGATGATGTGCTTCTCTGAATAGTTTTGAAGGTTCATTGGTTAAGTATAAAGGGGGAAAGGGGGGGCTAATCCCCCTTAATTTAGGTAAATGGGTTTTTCATGCAGAATTATCTCATTTTCTTCAAAATTTGTATATATGTTCATTTTCATAATGCGCTTCTGTCAATAGTTTTGGGGGTTCAGTGGTTAAGTATACAGGGGGAAAGGGGGGGGATAACCCTCCCCCTAATTTAGATAAGAGTTTCATGCAGAATTATCCGATTTTCTTCAAATTTTGTATATAGGTTCATTGTGATAATGCGCTTCTCTGAATAGTTTTGGGGGTTCATTGGTTAAGTATAAAGGGGGAAAGGGGGGCTAATCCCCCCTTAATTTAAATAAATGGGTTTTTCATGCAGAATTATCCGATTTTCTTCAAATTTTGTATACAGGTTCATTTTGATAATGCGCTTCTGTCAATAGTTTTAGGGGTTCATTGGTTAAGTATAAAGGGGGAAAGGCGGGATAACCCCCCTAATTTTGATAAATGAGTTTTTCATGCAGAATTATCCGATTTTCCTCAAATTTTGTATATAGGTTCATTGTGATAATGCGCTTCTCTGAATAGTTTTGGGGGTTCATTGGTTAAGTATAAAGGGGGAAAGGGGGGCTAATCCCCCTTAATTTAGATAAATGGGTTTTTCATGCAGAATTATCCGATTTTCTTCAAATTTTGTATATATATTGTTTGTAATTAGAGACTTCCCTGATTAGTTTAAGGGGTTCATTAGTTAACTATGAGGGGGGTAACGGTGTGATGACCCCCCCCTTAATATACTGTTGATTTCTTTATTTTTTGAGGGGCATATTTCAAATTCTTTGAAGTAAGATTATAATATACAATTAGTGTGAATAGCCTGTGAGCTCAATGCCCTCAGTTTAACTGGGCAGTTTTCCTTTTTATTATCGTCTTCCACCAATCCAGTACGTTTGAACTTGGCATACAGTCTACAGGGAAGAGGATTGAAACACATTTTTCAGAACAAACATGGAAGCAAAAAGGAAAACATTTGTACCGTAAAACGCACAAAATGACTCACCTTGCCATAGTCCTTTTGTTTGGCCAATTCTTGTTGTGGAACTTCTCCTGCCATGCTCGTTGAACTGCCTTCACATTTTCATCACATCTGGCCATTTGTAGCACAATAAAGACGCGAACATCCGTCGAATATTTGTTCATGTTTACTAACGAGAATCACCCGCTAAAGCGCACCGCAGACTGAAGGAACATCACATTTACAATTGCCCACTCACCGGAGCATGCGCACCAAGTTTGGCTTCACTCACGTGCACCTAGCGCCATCTATTGGACTTTGTTTCAAACATTACCCGCTGGGCCACCCGGTATGTTGAGAAATAAAAATAGCTTTGAAGTGAATATCATTGTAAGTTATTATTTAATTATCTTTTGTGACTTAATTAATGAATTTACCTCGTATAATATTGAATCTGTAATAGTTCTAAAGGAAAACTGAATTTAAAAAAATCACTCCTGTACAATCTTATGATAGAAAAACAACCATATATCAACACACATTTTTAAAAATAAAATTAGTTTATTAGATGAGCATGATATTTTATTTTTAAGGAAAAATCGGAGATTTCAGTTTGGGACATTCAGGATAATTGGACGGTTCTTATGTAACTTGAATTTAAAATAGCTCTGCTTCCTTTTTTAATTTATACTAGATGCATAACAACACGATATGTTGCATTCACATTGTATCACATATTTCGATTTTTTTGGGCGGAAAATAAATATATTTTTTTAATATATATAATATTAAATTGTTAAATTTCTTATTATAAGTCAGACAGTATATTTAAAATATAGTATAACTAAAAATTACGAAAAAAAGATTTTGATGCCATTATAGTACAGTGCCTTTATGAATGAATACCGACATACAGACCGACATACGACATACATAAATTGGATTGGTCGAGAGGATTTTGGATTACAAAATGGGGCAGCTTTGCAATTATATCTTCCAATCTGAGTATGCGCAATGTGCATATGTCCCCTCCATGTTATAAGGACACTACAAACTATAATAAATGTTCAAATTTACAGAACTTTTTTAATTAAAAGGACCACCAGTACCAGAAAGGTACTATGAATACGTCCGTATTTTCTTTTTATTTTCTTTTTGTAACTCCATAGCAGACGCAGCGATTGCGATTTTAATGCAAGAAAAGACAGTTTTATTACCCCTGTGCTGGAAAACTTAATTTTATCGGACATGAGCGGAAGCGATCGTTAATTAGCGGTTGATGATATTTTTTTATTAATATCTTGGCTAATTATAGCCTGATAACTTAGTGAATGGGCAATATGTCTTTCCGGATTTTTCTACGTAAAGTGGTACTGCCCTGGATCCTATACTTCTTATGGTTCTGGAGTAAATAAAGCTTCAGACATACAGATAATCATAACAAGCGCGCACATAATTTAATAGGACAGACGCACGCACCGATTTTCATAGGATAGATTCTGAATAGCGCCATTTATTGTCATCCAGTTATGGAACGTAGTTCTGCATACTTGCCAATCCAACTTTTAAATTAAAATGTATATGTTATAAGCTAAACATTGGACCCACATCTAATTGTTATCATTAATATATCTTAATTGTGTAAACTTTTAAATTATTGTAACATTCCTTAAAGTTAATCAATTAGTTACCGAGTTTTTGTTTATTGATAAGTTGATTGACGCTTTCAGTTTAGTCCTGCTTTCTAAAAAACTATTTCAGATATTGGAATGTGACAAACTGAAAAGTATACCCAGAAACATTCAATATATCTTCCCCGGATAAGTTTAGTATTAATTATGTTATTGTAGGATTGTGACTAGCGATTATTCTTTAACTTTATCTCGCCCCATATTTTCAAAACAAAAATCTTTCGCATACACTTTGACACCATGTTCAAGAGAATATACTACAAAACTTATTTTTTTTAAATAGTGGTGAGAATAAAATATAGAAATAATCGTCAGTGGCAGCCCTGCAACTGTTTCAGAGTGTATTTCGAACAAACAGACAGACAATTTTTTTTAAATGCTCGTTTGAGTATACGGTGTCTGAATAATCGAATAAATTTAGAATCAATTGTTTTTCTGAAAAACACAGACAGACACTTCAATTTGAAACATTTGTAGAAATAATCGTCATTGGCAGCCCTGCAACTATTTCAGAGTGTATTCCGAACAAACAGACATACAATTTTTTTAAATGGTCTTTTGAGTATAGGGTGTCTGAATAATCGAATGAATTTAGAATCAATTGTTTTTCTGAAAAAGACAGACAGACACTCCAGTTTGAAACATATGTATAGATGATGGATGAGAATCTTTTTAAACATAAATGTGTCTGCATGAGAAGAAACATACATCCATGCAATATTACTTTTATTTACAGTAAAAATAGGAAATTATTATTTTATCACACTGAGATCTATGGCATTTTCCTGCAATAAGCATTTTAGGTTTTTATTATCTCAACAGCTGAAGCTAATGAATAACACTAGAATTGTTTAAAACTGTCGAAATACGGCTTCAAGAGGCAGCATTTAGAAGTTATTTCAACTGCCAAAATTATTTAAGTGGAGAACTACTGACACATGTTTACGTATCACTAGCGTAATTATGGGAATTTCTTTATACAATTTGTTTCGATATGCTGGGAAAATATTGTTTTTTCATCTATTTGTTTTTCAAAAAATGGAATTTTTTAACCCTTACCGCGACACGTGAGTTTCCCGAACTCACGTGGGATGTTTTGTGGGATGTCATTGTGGTGACATCCTTGCGCCACCATCGGGCACAGGACCTAACGAAAATTTGCAGAAGTTAGTTGGACATCTACCGCCTCAGAAATCACTGGGCTGCATCAGCCTCTTAGGCGGTAATTTGCATTATTCTAAAACCTAGTGATTATGCCATACTCAGGTGTAGCCGCGGCAGTGTATAAAAAGTGAGTAATGAAACTCAACGTGTCACATAAAATAAGAAAGAATGTGCCCCATTTGTAAGTTTAATTAAGTGTCTTTTTAATGTTTTGTTGTTTATTGCAAGTTTATCAATGCCATTGCAATTTAACCCTTCTTTGCATGAGTGTTTCTTTTACAATTGTGTTTTTTATACATATATTAAATATTAGACACCAGAAATTTTAAGACAGATTTTTAACTTTGTTCAGCAACATAGTTCACGGGAAATTCACTTGATTAATATTTCTATATAAATATAGTGGTGGCAAAGAAGTTGATTTATTTATTAAAAGTTAAATAAAAGAGTGATGGAAATTTACATCACTATGCAATTAAGGGTTAAAACAACCAACTGGAGATACTGTAGTAATGGAATATCAAAATTTTATGTGCAGAGTGTGTTTTAAAAGCGTAATATTAGAAAAATCTTGAGGATGAGTATGCCAAACTCCCTGTCTCAGGAAGCATCTGAAGACTCGTGTTATGTTAAGGGTTAAAGGTTTAGCAGTCCTATATTCCCTTAAACATTTATCCACACCTAGTTTAAGTAGCTATGTACATCACGAAAGATACACCTTGTAAAAGAGAGTAATTGCAATATTCTACTTACTTTTACACTTGCGATCAATGGGATCGAATGCTAATCCATTCTCACGACACTTGCAAGTCGCAGATCTTCTACCTACATCATATTGGCAAATAGCTTCTGTTCCACAATTCATATTTCTACAAGCAGGAATATCTTCACAATAGTCACCAGTAGTTCCCTCCAAACATCTGCAAAATCTTGATAAACCTAGTTCTTCATACTTACAGTTGCCACCATTTTTGCATTGGGATGGATCACAGGTTCCTGTAAAATTAAGTGATATTGAAATGCATATGAAAAAAATTAAACAAACGCTTTGTAGAGTGATAATAAGAATCTTTCTAATTTGGTAATATTGAATTATTTTTCATTCAATTCAAAACTTTAAATATCATTGTGACATGTTCAATAAATGAGATGTTCAAATGCAGTAAACTTTTCTACTCTTATTCACACACACAGTAAATTTCAAAATAGATACTAAAATTTAAAAATAAAATAAAAAATAAGAACTACAAAAATCTTATTGACAGAATTTTTTCACGCGCCAGATAGTTAAGATGTTTAATTTGAAAATAACCTCCACGATATACATATGGTATATACTCCATATTTCATACAATCCATACCATTTATCTCTATACTTAAATGAATCCTTTCTTTTTCTATATGATTAAATGCATGCATTTCACACACTCACACCTACCTTAGCAGATTTTAAATGTTTACATACATCTAATGATATGATTACACATTTACAGATAAAAACTTACAAGTAAAACAATAACTACTAGGAAAGGGCATACTGGAACTGCAGAGAATTAAACTGAGCAAGTTAATATGCAAATATTCATTTGGTGTTGTGAAGCTGAACAGGGGCAAGTTTTCCATAAGCAAATTTGAAGCAATCATTGGTCCACTGTATTGGCATATGGACTAGAGTCCTTAGTTAGAACCTCACACGTTATAAATTAAGTAAACAAACGTGCACGCGGGTTTCAATTTGAGCTTTAAATTTTAAGTCTATCTCATGTAGCATATGATGTTTTCATGCGTTGAAAAACGTTTTTTATTGGTCATAATATTGTGTTTTTTGACCGACTGAATCACACACAAATTTTTTTACCACAAATAGAATCCCACGAATTAAAAATTCTGTTTCAACAGTCGCCATCTTGATTAAACAAATACAGAGTGTATTATTAATCTTAAAAACAAGCTCGCCAATGAAACATTTATTAATCATTTATTTACATTTATTATACGTTTATACAATAAACTAAAAAAAAAAAAGTAACATTTGGCATTGTTCTGTTTTGCTTTGAAGTGTGATAGTCACGTTTTCTCTTATGGGAAACATACTCCAAGTTAAAAATAGGTAATACAGATTAAAAAAAAATCTGTTATAGCGCCCCCCCTGAAAAAATGTAGGGCTAGCAAATATAAGTGAAATTGATTTTTTATGTTTAAGTGTATGACAGGTATACTGATGTTAAAAATAAGTATTACAAATTCAAAACAATTTTCTTTCGCGATTATAGCGTTCCAGAGCGCAAAAAAACTAAATTTAAATAAAATTGATTTTTTTATGTTTTTAAAATAAAATTTCAGAATAAGCCTCTGCACGGTGTTTTGATAAAATTTTTTACATGAAACGTATAGAAACGGGTGGTAGTGCACTAAAACTTTAAAATGGATATTTGTATGTTTCTCATAAGGGTACCAACCATATTCCAAATTAAAATTAGGTAATACAAGTTGAATAAAATTTTCTTTTGCTCTTATAACGCCCGCTGGGAAGGAATAGGGTAAACACATTTAAGTGAAAAAGATTTTTTATGTTTTACTCTACGGCAACTATAATGATCTTAAAAATAAGTAGCACAGATTCAACACAATTTCCTTTTGTGTTTATAGTGTCATCTAGCAAAAAACTAGGTAACTAAATTTAAATAAAATTGATTTGTGATTATTTTTAAAATGCATTTTCAGAATAAGCTTTTTCCCCTCTGAACTGTATGTTTTGATAAAAAATGTTACGTAATAGTTTTTTTTTTAAAGCTATTTCTGCCCTGATGAGAAAATGCATAACTAAAATTTTAAAAAGAATTTTTTTTCCATCTTTTCTCATTTTTCAACCATATTTCAAGTTAAAATTACGTAATACAGATTCAACAAATTTTGTTTTGCGTTTACAGCTCCTGTGGGAGGAAAAGGGGTAACTAAATTTTACTAAAACAATTTTTTTTAAAGTTTCACTATAAGATAGTTTTACTGAAGTTAAAGGTAGGTGGTACAGATTCAATACAATTTTCTTTTGCGTTTATAGTGTATCCCGGCGAGAAATAGGGTATCTAAATTTAAATAAAATAGATTTTTTTATGTTTTTTAAATAAATTTTTAGAATAAGCTTCTGTCAGTGTGAAATTTAGGCTTTGATAAAAAAATTCACACAATAGGTTTTTACTCTGGTAGCGCCCTGGAGGGAAATTGCATAAATAAACTTTAAAATGGATTTTTTTTATGCTTCCTTATATAGGAATCATACTTCAAGTTAGAATGATTAAACTAAATTTTCTGTTGAATTTCGCCCTCTGGGAGAAACTAGGGTAATCAAAGTTAAGTAAAACTGATTTTTTTATGTTTTACTGAATGACAGCTGTAATTGTGTTAAAAAGAAGTAGTATGGATTCAACGCAGTTTTCTTTGGCGTTTATAGCGTTTCCTGGCGGGAAATAGGGAAACTAAATTTAAATGAATTTGATATTTTATATTTTTTATACGTTTTCAGAATGAGCTTCTGACACGATCAAATTTATATTTTGATTAAAAAAAAAATCATATGATAGGTTTATTTTTTATGCTTGTAGCGCCCCTGGTAGGAAATTACATAATTAAAACTTCAAATTGAATTTTATATGTTTTGTCATATAGGAATCATATTACAAGTTTAAATTGGGTAATACAGATTCAAAACAACTTTCTTATGCATTTACAGCGCCCCCTGGTAAGAAATTCCATAACTAAAACTTCAAATTGATTTTTTTATGTTTTGTCATATAGGACTCATATTACAAGTTAAAATTGGATAATACAGATTCAAAACAACTTTATTTTGCATTTATATAGTCCCCTGTTCGGATATAGGGAAACCAAATTTAAATAAATTTGATATTTTATGTTTTTTTGATAAATATTCATAATAAGCTTCTGACGCGTCATTTTTAAGTTTTGATGGATAATTTTATACAATAGTGTTTTTTATGCTGGTACCTTCCTATTGAGAAATTTCCGTAACTAAAATTTTAAAATGGGTTTTGGAATGTTTTCTCATATGACAACCATACTCGAAGTTAAAATTAGATAGGGTAATTTAAACTCAACTTCCTTTAACGTCAATAACGCTCCCTAGAGGGAAATATATACTAACAAAATTTAATTAAAGTGCTTTTTTTTATGTTTCACTGTATGGCGGCCATACTAAAAATAAAAATAAGTAATACTGATTCAAAACCATTTTATTTTGCGTTTGTGGAAACAATTGGCGAGAAATATGCTATCTACGTTTAAATAAAATGATTTTTTTATATTTTACTAAATTGAGACATTTACAGTGATTTTTCTGAATTTAAACTCATTTCTAAATGCAAACAAAATTTTAATTACCTATTCGTCTATCAACTAAGTTGTTAAACAAAATATACAGACGCAAGGTATATGCATTTCATCTGTCTGCCGTCCTATCCATCCGTTCACAATTTAAATTTCTTAAAATACTCCTAATTTCAAGAAATTTTAATTGGTTATTATGATAGATTACAATCTATTTCCACCAATGGATGGATTAGGAACAAAGGATCAGGATCCATAAGCCGTGTTTTTGGCCCATGAATAAGACTAAAACTCTATTTTGTTATACTGACTTAATTATTTCTCTTTTTAATATTAGAAGGTTTATCCTGTACGATTTCAACAATAGTTTTTACATTTTGTTCGTATTTATATAACTTACAAAAGCTCAAAGTTCGTATTATTCGTAGTTTTTGATGAAAAATACGCAATTTATCCTAACTTTACCTCAATTTTTAATATATATTTTTTAATATTTTACTATGAGCGCAGATTTGCAACACTTTTATTTTTACATATATTGTACATTTAGATGTATTTTATAATATATGTAAAGAAGAAAGTGTTGCACGATTGCGCTCATATAAGTAATTGTGGTAAAATTAGGAGAAATTGCGTATTTATCATCAAAAACTACGAATAATACGAAATTTGAGCTTGTGTAAGTTATATAAATACGAACAAAATGAAAAAACTATTGTTGAAATCGTACAGGATAAACCTTCTAATATTAAAAAGTGAAATTATTAAGTCAGTATAACACAATCGAATTTTAGTCTTATTTTATGGGCCAAAAACACGGCTTATGGACCCTGATCCTTTGTGCAAGTCTTTTTGAAAGTGCGGGAGTTGGCGCATGGGCAGAGCTCCCTATTATAATTTATAAAATAATTCAAATTTAAGTAAGAGGTTCCCATCTAACCACACATTTCTTTTGAATATCCTGTACACAAATAACGCAAGGCATCCTGGAGGGAAATTGCATAAATAAACTTAAAAATGGTTTTTTTTATGCTTCCTTATATAGGAATCATACTTCAAGTTAAAATGATTAAACTGAATTTAGCACGACACGCAAATTACGACACGCAAGGCATCATCAGTACAAAAACCTTTTGTACTGATGATGTCTTGCGTGTCGCTTGGCGAAACGTTTACTTTTTTGTATTTTTAATTGTTTTTAAGTATATTTTTTATAAATTTTATTTTAAGTGTACTCATGTCTCTCTTAATTTAATTTATTTGGTGTTTTTAATTAAAAATTTTGTAAATCGCATTAACATTATAACCCAAGAGCAGTCGCACTGGGTATGATATACCCTAGATATGTGCTGTTTTTTAGAATCCTTACCACTATGTTTTGAAAAATAATCTTTAACTTACTTTACTCGTAATTTCTAACAATTGTCTCCAACTAAATAAGGTGACGATTATTATTTGTATTTATTGGTGACAAAGTAAAAACCATTCATACCATGGGTAAGAGCGACTTCTCCCGTGTTAAATTTAGACCCCAATATATTTCAGTACAAACCTACAGTAAAATTTAGCAAACATATACTAATTAAAGACTGTATACGTAAATAAATTCTTAATTATTTACGAAACAAAGATTTTTATTTAAAAAGAGATAAAACTACCGAATTTGGCTATTCCCAGTAAACGACTTCCAGTGAAAACCTGATTAGAAATCAAGAAATCGCTAGCACTAGTTTTCGAGATCTCCCGATCTTTGTTTGAATAATACAGGAGCCATGTATTTCCAATTAAATTGCGTTTTAAGAAAAAACAAATATTTCCTAATATACTTTTATTGTTCCATTTATCGATATGAAAATGCGAAAATGTCTTGATCATGAAACATTTATTTCTTATGCAGCAAGAATATGGCTTGCCAAATGTTTCGCCAAAATAAGTATTTTTTTTTTAATTCCATGATTTATTTGCATTTGGCTAGCTAGCGAACGGCTTGTGCGGCCCTGAATAACACTGTTAAAAATTTGCAGCAAACTGTCCAGTCATTTGACCGTTTTTATAGAAAACTGTTACATAACCGTAAATTAACGCTATTCTGACCATGATATTCCCCATATTATGGTCAGGAAAGAGTTAAATTACGGTTATGTAACCATTTTTTATAAAAACGGTCGAATGACGCACAGTGTGCTGCAGTTGTTTAACAGTGAAGGTATAAAATAAGTGAGGACAGACAGAAAAATTGCGTATTAAAGATAATTCCTTACTTTTGCATTCTTTTGTATCCGGAAAATACCCCATATTTCTGTCAAGGCAGGCACAGTAAGCCTTTTCAGATTTTACGTCATATGTGCAGTTGATATTATTGCGTCTTGGACATAGGTCGGGACACTGATCAATGACATCGCAAAATCCTCCACTGGTACCTTGGCGACAGATGCAAGTTCCATCTTTGCAATCAGCTCCATTTTGACATGGGTAATGCGAGCTACATGTTGCTGTAAAATGAAAGAAAACAAGTTGTAAATTGTACGTCAAACGTGACAAATGAGGTGCGTTCGTTTCGTGCTATAACTAGTTTTACAATGTAAAATATCATCGTTATTATTTCAGTGAAATAAATTATATCGTCTGCTATGAACGAAATGAGGATGCCTTTTCTTTTCTTATTGCATATGCCATGTTTACAGATGCTATTTTTTTTTCGACTCCAGACAGCTCTGTAAATTCACCATGGAGATTTTGCTTTGCGAATCATTACCTCCATGGTTAATATTTCCGTGAGTCACGATGAATGAATCTTTTGTTTATTTGCTTTAATGGATTGAGATATTCGGCTGGTAACTTAATTTTCACTGAAGTTATCTCAGAATCTATACATTTCTAAATATAACTCATTTCTCAAGCAGACAATTTTTTTGAACAATCTTTCTAAAAATGTAACTTTTATTCAATTTTATTCGAAAAAATAATTTTGAATAAAAATGGCCGCTAGGCATATGGAAAAAGTTGTGGTTAGCCCGTATTTGTTTTCCTCAGTGATATGACATCAGCTTTTACTATATAGATTACGTATGATAGGATTTAATAGAATAAAGAAAACTTATTTGAATTTAATTTTTGATTCGATTTTCCTAAAATTTGAAATGACTCGACAAAATTTTGCAACAGTTATATATATTAAATTTCAAACCATTCGGTTGTGTAGTTTTTGCGCTGTTATATGCGGACAGGCGGACAGACAGACAGACGGACGGAACGAACAACGACTATAGGAGCTAAGTATTTATATAATTACGAACGCACCTAAAAAGGGATTAACTGGATTAACTTAGGCTTTTATAATCTAAAGAACAATGTGTCCCAAAAAAACATAGATTTTAAAGTTAAAAAAAAAAAAAAAAAAAAAAAAAAGGAACGCCATAGAAATAAATTGTTTACGGCCTTATGTTTGGAAAACCTGGCAATTTTATCCAACTAATTTGCAAATTTAGTTAGCATTTTCGCCAAAAGCTGGCGCTCTGTTTCAGGCGGTGATTCTCTAAAACTAGAAATATCCACTGTACCAACGAGTAAACCATTTTCAATAGTGTATACTCTTTCACAAGCACTCACTAACGCATTGCGTAGCAAAATACCGAATGAAGATGTGACGGATACAATTTCCCTGCAGCTCTCGCATATCTGCAGCGCCATCTTTTCGCGAAAATGTTAACTAAATTTTCAAATTGGTGAGATAAAATTCCCTGGTTTTCCGAACCTAAAGACCCAAACGATGCATTTCTATAGCGTTTCTTTTTTTTTATTATTATTGACTTTCAAAATCCATGAGTCATTTTTGGGACACACTGTATTTTAATAATACACAATTCTCCATTTAATTAACAATCGTAAATAATTAGTAAATAATTCTGATGTCAACCCAACTCTATTAAAATATGATCGATCTCGTGAACTGGAATAACCTTTTACTAAGATAAATTATTGTATTAGATATGTGGAGAGCCTCATTTCCTAGAATCAAATGTTTTAACAATAATAATAAGTTATTGTACAACGATAAAGATATGCATTAACAGTAATTATAAAACTATAAATAGCGAGTGAGCCATAAATTCGTTAAAACTTAAAAAAAAAAATCATTGAAAAGGAACAAATGACGATAAAAATTTCGGTTTGCACGGATGAGATCCAGATTTTTTTTTTTTAAATTAACAAAAAAGTTGTTATAAAAATACGGTTTGATGGCCCTGGCATGCATAATATAAAGCAACAGAGTAAAGAGAGGCAGTGAAGTGTTAAAACAGCTTGCAATATGAAGCCGGTTATCGCTCAAATCATTAGGCCCAAACAAGCAACTTCATTGGACGGAGAGAGGCTGCTCGTGGTACAAGGACTGGATTCAGTGGACGGGGAGAGGTTTTCAAAGCAATTGCGAGTTGTTTGGGCCGACTTTAGGATTACATGTTTGGCGTCACGCCAAACGTAAACATTTCATTTCCAGTTCCTCTTTACTCCGTGATATGAAGCAGATTTATGCAACTCAGTTTGTCCATAAAACACCTCGATGCACAAGATTCTTCAGTCAATGCTAGCAGTATTCTATTGTTACCAAATCAACTGTTATTGGTTAGGTTGCTTTAGAAGAACGGGGAATCAACAACCGGAGAATTGCAAAAATTCCGCACGACAACAGCACTCAAGACGACAAAAGACCCGTTTCATGTGGCTGGATACTAAAGCTCCGAAGAAACGGGTCGTTTTGAAGATCGTCCACGAAGTCGAAAATTCACTCCTTGAAACCTGCTTCATATTATGCATGCCAGCGCCATCTATTGCGATTTTTTTGAGGAACAACTTTTTTGTTATTAAGAAAATCCGATCACCCTCTAATCCCATTCATACAAATCGCAATTTTTTAGCATCATTTTACTTACCCATCATACGTAGTATAGAGTAAGTCTTGATATCGTTTTAAAAATCGAATTTTTTTGTCGACGGATTTACACGTTTCCGACACTGGAGATTCCGAAAAACATATTTTTAGAAAAAAAATTGCCGTCCGTCTGTCTGTGTGTCTGTAAACGCTCTATCTCCCGAACAAATTGAGATAGAGTCTTGAAATTTGGTATGTACTTAGTATGTAATAATGAGAAGAACCCTATTGAATTTCAGTAACCTCGATTATCCGGAACTATTTTTTTCGGACTCTCGAAATATTCGTTGTGATAAAAGGTATACAAAAATTTTGGAAATTGTTTATTTTAAGGAGTGAATATAAAAGACAAAAAAAAAACATAAATTTTGCATAAAAAATGAAGTCGATCGGATAATGAGTTACCGAGATATTTGCAATCATATTTTCCACACTCTTCGATTTTCCATAAACCTGTATTTCATTAAAATTTCAATTCAAAGATATACTTTAATTGGAAATGAGACGCTTCATCCGACGCAGTAAACTGTTAGTTAATATGATTATCATTTTTGGAGTTATAAGGTTGTTTCTTTTACACTATTCAGTAATAGAGCATTTAAAGTTCATGACGCCATGAAGCTAGGATTTTATTCCAATTGCAATGCATTTTATAAATAGTTTAATCATGTTTTATTTTCATATTTTATAGTATGCATAACCATGATGTGAAAGTATTACGGTGGCTCCCAACGACTAGTTTTCCTTTTTAATGAATTTTTAAAGTTTTCACGCAAGTTTATAACACTCCCGATTTATCTGGTTGTACTTTAAACAGTCCAATTGTGCATAATATTCCAATGAGAAACTATTACATAAAAAGAAAAAACACATCCAAAACACACAAAGCATATGAAAATGAAAATAATTTTGTAACTGAATCAAATGAAAAATATTTTCATTTTTCCCGCATTGTGAAAGTGGTAAAGTTAAAGATTTGAGAAAAGCTGAAATTGAGAAAATGTGTTTTATTTAAAAGTAAAAGTTAGAGTTTTACTTACCTTTTTCGCAGTTCTTTCCTCTGTATTTTGAAACCACAAGCAAATTGCAATCACAAACTGCTTTAGAGTCTTTTATGACACATTTATAACCATTCTGGCAACTGAGAGAATCACATTTATCTAAAAGAATGAATAATATATGAGGAAAAAAAAACTATGCTGCAGACATTGTACTCTGTATCTTTATTTGCTTCTCCAAATTAGAAAATAGCACCTAAATAACATCAACATAAAAAGTAAGTATTTTATAATTTAATCTTTGAGCAAAGTAAAGCATAGCTGTTATAATTAAACTAATACCAGTTAAGTATTTAATATCTTTAAGGCAGTCTGGAGACATAAAAATCTCGAAAATATCACGATTTATCTTTTTAGTTTAAGGAATAAACTGGAGACTTGAATATGTAGAATATGATGTCGCAAACCGCATGAAAATACTGCTATTGGATCAAAAGTTATAACACTTTCTAATATTAAAAATGTTATAACTTTTGAAATAATTATCTATCTGTGATGGTCTAAAGAATATTTAAAAAAAATAATGATACATCGCAGAACGTACTTTTTCTTTTCAAGTTTCGTCTAAGAGAAGCATCTAAAACTCTGTAAAATATAAAGCTATAGCATTTTGTTCAGTTATTTTTAGAGACATTAAATTATTTTCTGTATTATTTATTTTTATTTTAAGAAAGGTTTTTGAAAATATAATTCTCATTAAAATACAGATTTAAATGCCAGATTAAACAGATTTAAGTGATAAAAGTAGAACACAAAGAGGCTTATAAAAACCCTTTAAGATATGTTTCGAACGCACAAACGGGGCCAGTATCAATATCTACATGATAAACAAACTGCTCTCACAAAACGTTTTGAAAATAACCTTGAAAAACGTAACATAGAGTACGTAACAAGAGATCATAACGTAACAAGAGATCATATGCGTAATAAAAGAAGGTACTTAAAAATAGTCAACTGTAAACGGGAAAATTAATATTTTCTTATTGCTAAAATTCATTAAGATACAACTAAATGTAAATATATTGCTTGAAGGTGAGTAAAAACATACATAAAACATTTAAAAGCACATTAAAGTCCTTTTAAAAATTCCAAAACGTTTTCAACCGAACTACTCAGTCATCATCAGTGAAAAACTAATTGTTGAGTTGAGTTGTTGTCTCTTCGCGTTGTCTTGCTTGCCCGGAAAAACTATTTTACTTCAAGGGTATGGAATATAAGGTGGGACGGGAAAGGTAATCAATGATGCATTAATTCATTCCAGACTGCGTGGATATCATATGATAATACATCGTTATAGACTTTTTTTTTTTTAGGCATTATTTCTAGAGACTCTCTTATGATAGCTTCCTGGTGATTATTTGTGTGGAATATAATTTTGGATCCATTGAAATCAAATTTTATATTCCACACAAATAATCACCATAAGAGAGTCTCTAGAAATAATGTCTAAAATAGAAACAGTCTGTAACGATGTATTATCATATGATATCCACGCAGTCTGGAATGAATTAATGCATCATTGATTACCTTTCCCGTCCTACCTTATACTCCAAACCCTTGAAGTAAAATAGTTTTTCCGGGCAAGCAAGAAGACGCGAAGAGACAACAACTAAATACAAAAATTTAGTTTTTCCACTGTTGATGACCGAGTAGTTTGGTTGAAAACGTTTTGGAACTTTTAAAAGGACTTTAATGTGCTTTTAAATGTTTTATGTATGTTTTTACACACCTTCAAGCAATATATTTACATTTAGTTGTATCTTAATGAATTTTAATTATTAAACAAGGTGAATTTGCACTGAAGTTTTAACTTTTTATTCCTTATTGCTTTTTAACATTTTCCAACCTAGTTGAAAAGTGTTTATGACTTCGGTTTGTATGGCCATCTGCCGTCTGCCGTCTGGCCGTCTGACCGTCTGCCCTCTGTCCGTGTTCTGACTCGAGTAAATATACTCGGATCGCCCTGAAAATTTTGTTGTTTACTATAACAAGTTCCCTATTTCAACTGAAGTGTGTAGCACTTATACTTTTTTTGCAGGGACAGTCAAAAGTATTACGTTACATTACAGTCAATGTCAAATAATCGTTTTAAGTGCATTTTGATGAGGTTACGCCATTTGAAACATGATGGAATTGATATATAAATTATGAAGCCCATTAAAACATGCTTTTTGTAGAATATTGGGTGCAAATCATTAATTATTCATCTACAGGGGCACACAAAAGTATTCTGTTACACATTGTTCTATGAGAAAAAATCGTTTGCAGTGTAAATTAGTGATATTTCACTGTTTCAAATATAATGAAAATTATCGGCATTACTGAGGTGCACTATACATTGCTCTCTTTAAAGTGTGGTGTGCATTGTGTTTATTTACAGGGACACACAAAATATATTTACAGTCTATGTAATAAGTGCATTTTCAACTTTGGTTTGCGCTTTTAAGTTTAACTAAATTTTTTCATAGTACACTGTAAAAAAAAATGGGTCGATCTACTAAAAAAATTTTAGTTTTTTTCTTTGATTTTTGCAATTACTAAAAATTGTTTTGTATTCTTTCTCAGTTACAAGAAAATTTGTAAGAATTACTAGAAAACAGATAGCAACATTACTAGAAAACAGCTAGCAACGATTCCGATTTATAGTACCGGTTACTAAAAAAATCTTTGGAATACAAATATACTTAAAATTTTTTACTAACCTCAGGATTTTTTTTTACAGTGTACGTGTGTGTTTATAAACTCGATTGTTCATATACAGGGCTACACAAAGGAATTCGTAAGTATTACAGACTATGGAAGTGAAGTGCTTAAGGGTAGTTTTTAATCGTGTTACGCATTTTCTTGATGAACCATATTTAGTAGACAAATAGAAGCTTGTGGAATATAAATAAATTAACATACAGGGCTACGCAAAGAAAATGATACATTGTCATTTACGGTTGGTAATTACTGCGAGTGACTTTTAAGTTGCTTTTTAGCTTAATATCTGGTGTGTACAAAAGTCTTCAGATAACATACAGGGCTGTACAAAGGATTTCGAGTGCATTTCCATCGATTGGCGAAAATTATTAAATGTGAATATTCTAATAGAACTGAATTTTATCATGCTATATATCCACATCTATTGACATATACAGGGCTGCACAAAATAATTCGATTACGTTTTTGACACTGGAAAGTAATTTCGAAAACTGTATTTTTCAATGTGGTATATGCTTTTTAAACTGTTTACTTACATATCTTCTTTCACCTTATTTAACGGTGAAGTTTCGTTACAGTTTTTTGGCTGTGTTGGAAAGTGTTTATGCTTGACGCATGATTTTTCGTCCTTGTTTAAAAAATCTTGCTTTAAAAAAATAGTTGGCAACAGTGGGGATTGGCGGGATGATTACATTCGGATGCCTTTTTCTGGAACTTTCTACATGAGCTTTTTGCATGACTTTAAAATCTTGCAAAAGAAAAGGTTGATTTAGGAGTCTGAAATGCGAGAAATTGGAATTAACGGCTTGTGTTTTTGACAGTGGAAAATTATATGGAAGTCCCATTGGATTATATGGAATTTCCCTTTGAATTTGTCAATTAGCTCACTGTATTACTGGTACTTTTCTGAGTTTTCAAGATATTTGACTCGTCTTTTTATATGCGTTACTCTATAGAATTAAAAAAAATCTTTGGTATGGTTCGCGCATGTACAGTTAAAAATTATTTCTTACAAACCCCCATATCTCATCCAATATTCAATATATTAATTTTTTAATTGCAGTATAATGTTTGAACTGTTCTTGAAGTAAAACATGTGCTTTATATCCTCGAATTTCAAGAACAATTTGTCAAACATTTCAGTAGATATTCGATAAACCTTGTAAAAAGCTAAAGCGACCCGTTACTGCCCCTTAATTTTTGGACAGCAGTGTATATACCCTCTAATGCAGGGGTGTCAAACTGTAGCCCGACTGATACCACTAAATTTTAAAAGAAATAGTCGACTCCTTGAATCGCAGAAATTCGAAGATTAGATAAGGAAAAGTTTGCTATGAAACTTTAGTGGTATCTGGCGGGCCACAGTTTGACATCCCTCCTCTAATGTATGGTCTGCCAAGTTTAACGACTTTTTTTGTTACCACTAATATTTAGTATAACATCTTTCAGTTATTTAATCGAAGATTTTGGTGATTAAATGAAGCAGAATTTACTCTTAAATTTTAGTGGTAAGAAAAAAGCGTAAAAATTGGCAGTGAATGAAAATTGGATGTTTAAACTGATTATAGATATTTGTGTTTTTAAGAATTCTTATATTAATTAAGCAATAAGAACTTCAAAATAGGCAGATATGAAATGTTTCTTCAACGCCAATTACCTATTTCACAATCTTTTCCTTCGTATTTCTCTGGACAATTACAAACAGCTCTTCCATTCAGAATTTTGCATGTTCCCCCATTTTTGCAGTTAAGAGCAGCACATTTATCTATAAGAAAATCATACACAATGAAAAACCCTTTTAACACCAATAAAAATCAACAAAATAATCACAATGGGAAGTTTTAAAATAAATAAGAATGCTTTGGTGTTTCAGGCGTTAGCCAATTAATTCTCAGAAGCGCAGAGAGCCAATTTAGGCCACAACTTGGAATAAAAACTTTTATGGGCATCCTCCATGCATGGATTTACTGAAAAGGGGCGAGATTTAGAACATATTAATATTGTTTATTAAATTCATAATTTTTAAATTAAAGTAATTTTTTAATTATTTTGTACGTTAATTTTTTTAATTAATTAAAATTAACAGTCTTAATAACACTAACAAAGGATGTGAATTAATTTTCACTTTTCTAAACAACGCATAACCAACTGAGTGAAAATTTGTCCAGACCGGGGATCGAACCCAGATACCCTGGTATAGCGCACCAAGTGCTCTACCATTTAAGCCATCTGGACGACATACAGTCTCGCATTTTTCACTTATACGTTGGCAAGGCTGCAACTTCGAAGCCTAAGATGGAATGTCATACATGAGCACACTACCCAGTGGCGTACATGAGACGAATAAATTCCTAGCATCGGATAATATCTAAATTTCCAATTAAATTTTCAGCAGGACTGAAACTGCGCGTAAATTTTTAATAACATTGCCAAAGGATGTGAATTAATTTTCACTTTGCTAAACAACGCATAACCAAAAGTGTGAAAAATGTGTCCAGACCGGGGATCAAACCCAGATATCCTGTTCGAACCCAGATATACTCTGTTGGTTATGCATTGTTTAGCAAAGTGAAAATTAATTCACATCCTTTGACAATGTTATTAAAAATTTACGCGCAGTTTCAGTCCTGCTGAAAATTTAATTGGAAATTTAATAGTTTTAATTAATTTTATTTTTAAATCAAATTAACGTTTATTTAATAATTATGTATTTTTGTGATTTCTGCGCAAAGTACTATATTGATAATAACATGTTCATGCAACTTTATCTTTTGTTTAATAAGAAGAAAATTGTATGTAATTTTCTAGTCTAACTTAGAGGTATAGTATATTGGGCAATACATTATTTTTACATGGAATATCATCCTGAAAGACTTATAACAACTATGAATTTTGAATTGGATTCTTTTAAATCAGAATAAATTAAATAAGAAGAAAATTGTATTTAAATTTAACAAGAAGAAAATTGTATTTAAATTTAATAAGAAGAAAATTGAATGTAATTTTCCAGACTAACTTAGACAGAGATATTGTATACTGCGCAATACATTATTTTTACATGGAATATCTCCTTGACAGACTTATAACAACTATGGATTTTCAATTGGAATGTTTTAAATCAGAATAAATGTATAAATTTATAATTTTGAGCATTGTATTTTTTTCTACATAAAAATAGGAATTAAACTTTGAAAGTTCTGAAGAAATTTTCTTCCCATAAAATTGCATAAAACTTGCAGTAGCAGGGACCCTCTTTTCCTCGAGAGTCTCAGAGATTTTTCCCCCACCTGCCTTTATTCTCTCTGCGCCACTGAATTAATTAAACCTTTATGACATAACTAGCTCCTTCCGTATACAAAAAATCGAAATTTTAGAACGTTTTTCGCTCCTGCACCCCCCCCTCCCCTGGGGTTAGTGGCACCGACATAAAATATAGCCTATGTTGGAGCAGGGATTGTCACCATCAATTTGCCATCATCACATTTGAAATCGGTTCTGTAGTTCCAGAGATTCCATAGAAATTGTAATTTAGAATGTTTTTAGAACGCTTTTCGCTTATTTCACCCTTTTAAATTTCGATTTTTTTTTTTTAATTTGTTCCTAGAGAGCATTTACATCTTTTAAGTAGCTACAATGCCAATTTTTAAATTTCTAGCTCCTTCCGTATAGAAAAAATCGAAATTTTAGAACGTTTTTCGCTCCTGCACCCCCCCTGGGGTTAGTGGCACCGACATAAAATATAGCCTATGTTGGAGCAGGGGTTCTCACCATCAATTTGCCACCATTACTTTTGAAATCGGTTCTGTAGTTCCAGAGATTTCATAGAAATTGTAATTTAGAATGTTTTTAGAACGCTTTTCACTTATTTCACCCTTTTAAATTTTGAATTTTTTTTAATTTGTTCCTAGAGAGCATTTACATCTTTTAAGTAGCTACAATGCCAATTTTTAAATTTTTAGCTCCTTCCGTATACAAAAAATCGAAATTTTAGAACGTTTTTCGCTCCTGCACCCCCCTCCCCTGGGGTTAGTGGCACCGACATAAAATATAGCCTATGTTGGAGCAGGGGTTGTCACCATCAATTTGCCACCATTACTTTTGAAATCGGTTCGGTAGTTCCAGAGATTCCATAGAAATTGTAATTTAGAATGTTTTTAGAACAATTTTCGCTTATTTCACCCTTTTAAATTTCGATTTTTTTTAAAAATTTGTTCCTAGAGAGCATTTACATCTTATAAGTAGCTACAATGCCAATTTTCAAATTTCTAGCTCCTTCCGTATACAAATAAGCGCAATTTTAGAACGTTTTTCGATCCTGCACCCCCCTGGGGTTAGTGGCACCGACATAAAATATAGCCTATGTTGGAGCAGGGGTTGTCACCATCAATTTGCCACCATTACTTTTGAAATCGGTTCGGTAGTTCCAGAGACTCCATAGAAATTGTAATTTAGAATGTTTTTAGAACGCTTTTCACTTATTTCACCCTTTTAAATTTCGAATTTTTTTTTAATTTGTTCCTAGAGAGCATTTACATCTTATAAGTAGCTACAATGCCAATTTTCAAATTTCTAGCTCCTTCCGTATACAAAAAAGCGCAATTTTAGAACGTTTTTCGATCCTGCACCCCCCTGGGGTTAGTGGCACCGACATAAAATATAGCCTATGTTGGAGCAGGGGTTGTCACCATCAATTTGCCACCATCACTTTTGAAATCGGTTCGGTAGTTCCAGAGATTACCCCCTACAAACAAACAAACAAACAATCTTTACTCCTTTATAATATTAGTATATATGACACTTAAAAGTCAAATTAAAGAAAATATAATAAACTGTTTATTTATTCATCTATTAATGCCATAGTTTAGATTTACATAAATTTATTTTGTTTATCAAATTTAGAAAGCATAGTCAATTTTAAGAAGCTAAATAATATTTTGTATATTTACGCCCATTTACGCCTGCATAGCTTCTTTGTGGGTACAAGACATTTCGGTCCTGGCGCACGTTTTGATGATCTAGGTGGACAAAATTGATTTTTCTGATTATCTCGGAATTTAACAAAACCGCGTATACTGATAGCTTTGTCGATATCCGTACGAATTTTGTCGAAAAAATTCGAGGTGTCGATTAACTACGACCGTAAAGAAGGCAGTTGGTTTAAGGGAATTTCAACGGTTGCACTAGTTTCCTGTAAGATCGAAAGCAGGTCGTGGCTATTCTGTTTTATTCGAAAGCACGAGTTTACTGGACATATGTCACATGTTTTTCACAATATGTAACCTATTGTTGTTAGAAAATAAGTACCATCTTGTTTACAAATTTGTCTTGATTTAGCACAATATTAAGCGGTGTTAATCAATAAGCATTTTTTAAAATCAAAGTACCATTCCTAAAGTATAGAAAACTTAAGAAAACTCCGGCAAAAATTTGCAAATCTTTAAGTTATACTAACTTGCAGTGTATGTATATGTTTAGTTCTTTATTTTTTAATGATTTTTTTTTAATTTCTATTATTCAAAAATGTTTAAATGACACTTGTTAAAGAATTTATGTATCATTAATTCGTTCTTTTAAATATAGTTTAGAGGTCCTTTTAATATAAGTTTTATGTTCATCTATCCATTTTAAATAAAATTATCTTATTGATCGTGACATACCATGTGAAGTCATTTTCTAAAACTTTTGCAATATTAACTGAACTGCAATTTTTATTATAGTATAGTATAAGTGCTTATTTTTACATTTTATAAAGCCTGAAATATGGCTTAAATACATTACAGAAGTTTGTATAATTTCAGAAAAATATTTAAAACTTATGAAAACTGGAAACTACACCACATTTTACTGGCAGTTTAAAGGTTTCAAAAGGTATAAGCCAAATTAAATGTATGGGTGTCGGATAATTAGGAGTCTAAAGGAAGAGTGTAGGACAGATAAAGACTTGCGTCGAATTCTAAATGAATGCATCTCTTTGTCTCTTGCTTTCAGAATGGTTATCCTCCCCAACCTGTCCATGTCTTCTTTTATTAGGTAGATTTCGTGAGAAATACTACCCATTACATTCTTCCCTATGTTGCAATTTCTGGAAAATTTTCGCAGATCTACGCCGATTATGACGCCGATTATGACTCCCAGAATCCCAAACAACCCCAGTTCAAAACTTTATATCTATCTATCTGTCTATCTATCTATACCACTTTTTTAAGGACACGATAACTTCAACAATTCTGCACAAATCTCTTCCAAACTGATACATAAAATCCTGTCCAAGTTCGTTAATGGGCAAAATCGAACCAAGAGGGAGCTTTTTGTGAAAACAGAAAAAAACACTTAATCGAATCCGTTTAAAGTTATTATTACTTCTAGCAAAAGGGCAAAAAATGTATGTATGGCAGATTTTTGATATCATAAAAAATTGCCTCAAGGAGGGGGGGGGATAGCAGTTTTAAAAGAAAAAAAATTCATAACTTTGTGAATTCACAAGATAGCAAATCCGCTGAAATTTATTATAAATCCTCTTAATATTATCTATAACTTTTATACTGACAGGTTTTTTTATAGAACCAAACCTTACAGAAAAAAAATAAATAATAAATAAATAAAATAAATAAATAAATATATATATATATATATATATATATATATTCTTGCCGGTTCCGCCTATAGACACATCTGGATTTCGAAGCGGGCGGTCCCAACTGCCGTATCATGGCAAAAAGGTCATTTCTTCTACAATTCCCAATAAAAAAGCGTCCCATGGTCTGTGTCTTTGAAATCTACCTGTGCCTGTAGGCCAAGCCGTCAGGGATTTTTCTCTATTTCCTTCTAGTCTCTCAAAATTTACGCACGTATTTTACTGCCTCGAGAAGAAAGACTAAATTCTTTTGAAACGCATTTTGCTCTTTTAAATTTTAAGGTGTTTTAACGAAGTTATTTCTATTGCATTAAGTTTTGCACTGATATGTAAATTTTGTTTATAAGTAATTAATTTGTTATATAGTCTTGCACAAGCATCAAAATAAATGTTCTAAAAAACGTGTTCAGATAGTATCAGTATTTCGCTTACCTATTTCGCAGTGAAGTCCAGAATATCTCGACAGACATGTGCATACAGGTTTCCCATTCTGTGACTTGCACAATCCACCGTTTTGGCATTTATAGTTGTCGCATTTATCTACATAAATTTAGAACAAAAATTATAAAAACTATTTTTCTATTCTTCATCCTAAATCATATATATTAAAAATAAAGTTATTAAAAATCATAAAATGTAACATGATAAATAAAATCAAAGATATTTTGCAGCATCTCAAGATGAATAAAATGATATGATCTTTTTAAAAAAACTTTCACTTATGAATATATTTTTTAATTAAAAAAATTGATATAAAAACTAATGGTGATTAGGCAGTCTTGTTTTAGCGTCTCTTTCAACCACAAATACAGTTAAACTCCAGTTATCGGAATCACTGTCAGGAAATCCTCTTTAATAAAAAACTATGCGTTTCTGACGACTGGGATTTTCGCTAATCGTTGCCACAGATTAATCTCGAAAAATAAAACATTTGAAGTTACTGAAAAAATTAATTGCTCGAAAAGTATTTGTCAGAAAATTGTTAGATAAACTACGTTAGAAAGGTAACAAATTGTATTTTTCTTGTAATAAATTTCAAATCCACTAATTATTCCATTTTTCAAATATTGAATTTCAAAAATTACCAAATTTCACAATGGAGTACCATAGCGAAAACTTACGCGTAAAAAATAATAATAACAGCAAATAACAGCAATGTGTCAGCACGAGTCACAAATTATAGTAACCGTATTATTCTGTTAAAATATAAAAGTGAATTAGGATGTCACGCGTGCATGATTTTTATTTAATTCTCGACAAATACTAGATGCGCCATTTCTTTTTAGTTGTGAATAATATAGGTTAATTCACGTTATTAAAAAATGTAGCTATAAAACATATAAATCGATGGAAAACGGTAGGATATAAATTGTAAACGTAATAATAAACCATATTAAAAAAAACACAACTTAGTGAAATAAGTATCCGTTTTTGTTATTATAGGATATTCCAGGTAAAGGTACAGATTACTTTAAAATACAAGGTTAGATTCAACGATATATTTCGTTTGATTCAAGGTTCTGTTGGAGAAACTGATCAGCGCAGCGGGCGTAGACTGCTAGTATAAAAATAAAAAGACTTAAATGCGAATTTTATGTAGTAGTTCATAATTTTTTTTAACACAGGATAAGGCGCGCATACGCACGGTATGAATAGTTTTTACTTTGTCACCAATAAATACAAATAAAAATCGTCACCTTATTTAGTCAGAGACAATTTTTAAAATTTCTGCTTTAAAGCAAACCGAAGATTACTTTTAGAAAAAAGAGTGATGACAATCGTAAAAACCGTACACACCCTGGGTATGTCATACCCGGCGTGGCTGCTCCCGGGTTAAATACCTATTTAAGTTAATGTTAAAATTTTTATAACAATTTATGGTTACAATTGTATACGAGTTATAGCAACAATAGATTTAATGATGAGCCAAAACATGCTCGCCATACTATGTCAAATGGCTGTGAACTACAACAATCTTAAAAAAGGAACGTAACAAAAATTATATATATAACAAATAAATTCACTAGTTTGTTCATTCTACCAAGCGAAAAAAAAAAGCAGTGAATTAGCTGTTAGAAAATGTATTTTGTTTGAAGAAAATGCCACCAGATGGCAGCATCAAACAATGTTTTTTAAAATGCTAACTGAAACTCGGAAACTTTTTTTTACTTTAGATGATGGAAAGGCTATAAGCATGAACATAGATCCAAAAAAGGACTTCTAACGAAATAGCCTTTCCAAGAAGAAAATTGTTCCTCGAAAAAAGTCTCAAATAGGTGGCGCATGTTCTAAGACGGATTCTCCATACGTCACCAGCTCGTCTGCTTCTTCAATCCGTCTGTCGTCTGGTGGGTATCTGATATACAGTTTCAATCTGATGTTGTAGGTGGCGCTGCCTTGGCAGAGATTCTCGCCGGCTGCGCAGAACCATGCGCGTAGCTGTATAGCTGCTATTTCGTTCCAAAGTTGCGACACGATATTAACACTATTTCGTTGGAAGTCCTTCTTTAGTTCTATGTTCATGGCTATAAGCATGTAGCAAGCAAACTGGTGCTAGGATTAAAATTCATATATAATATGAAGTATTCCAAAGGAAAAATACATTTAAAACTGCAACAAACTTGAGTTAAATTTTCAAAGCATTTCTTCATATTTGTTTTGTAAATAGTTCCATGAATCCCTTTTGTTTTGTTATTGTGAATTTATCCTGCAAGTATTTTATCCAGTATTACTAAATCCAGTATTATTATTCTACGTGTATTGTTTCATCTAATAAATGTGTTTTATTCATCTTAAGAAGAGTTTACCAGTATTACTAAATCTAGTATTATTATGCTACGTGTATTGCTTCATCTAATGAATGTGTTTTGTTCATCTTAAGAAGAGTGTATTTCTTATAAATAATTCACAAGACACAAAGGTAAAACTTTTAACCTTTTTTTTATTATTTACTTTTGAGGAATTTCTTATTCATGCCTTCATATGGACATTCGACCATTTTCCATAATCGGATTCGGTAACCAGATCAAATTAATGTACTGTATCGCAATTTTTTCGGAAAAATCACGAGTTGAAGACATGAATTTGGCGAAATGTTCATGATAAACATTGAATACTTATAAACAAGTTTTTTTTTTTTTAACTCTTTTAACTTTTATACTTATTTACAACAACAGATATCAGCCTATAGTATTAGTGGTAGCTATTTTTATTCAAAGCAAAAAAATAAGTTTGTAACTTTAATTTTGGACATATGCAGAGCGGAATTTACTCAAAAAACAAAATTTAGAAATTGCATAACAGGTTGTTACATTTTACTAACAAAGAAACATTAACATTAAATAAACACTTCAAAATACAGAAATTAATAACTATCAATAATATTATAAAAGCTTTATTATTGTAACATTCTCAAAATTATTTAGATTTAACATTCATTGGTACTTTGACTAACTTTTAAAATGTGGGTGAGGATAAAGCAGTAATGATATCTTCTCAGCTGCGCACAAAAAGATCAAAAGAACGTTCTACCACCTTCCCCTCTACCCCCCCCCCCTCCCCAAGCCGAAGAAAGTTCTGAAATGTTGCATCGAAATGTACTTTATGAATCTAATGAAAGAAATAATTATAAATAAACTTTGAATTGCTAAATAGTGAAAATATAATTCTTTAAAAGATTACCTACGTGTTTCAATACCATATGATATCATTTTCAAGGTATAAACTTAGATAGTAGACTGAAAACCTTGAAAATGATATCATTTGAAACCGATAGGTGAAACAAATAGGTACCATTTGAAAGATTTTTATTTTCAATTTTTAACATATTAAAGTCTATTTGTAATAAATAAATGTAAATAATAAAAAAAACATACTTTCATTAAAATTCACCAAAAAGTCAACTTATATTATAAAGCACAAATGCGTCCGTCGCTCAATGCTGACGTCATAATGATGCGGGCAACAATGTGGTGACAATGGATGAATGTTGCAACAATGGAGCTATTTTTTCAATTAAACAATTGTAAAGTTATTTCTATGGATGAAATTAAAGTTTTGGGTTGACGTCGACCTCCCAGGGATCGAATTCTTAAAAAATAATGTCCAATTCATGTATTGCTCTCAGGAATACATATATAATCCAAATTTCAAAGCTCTACGTCAACAGGAAGAAAAATTATTCACAAGATTTGACTGCCGCATACATACAGAAATGTAAGTTAAAAGAAAGAAAGTCTATAATAATAGAAAATGATTTTTATATATCTTTAAACGAAATAAATAATTTAAAAATTTTGTAATTCCAGCTCAGCCAGCTTCAATTGGATATATTTGCGATTTGTTATGTATAATTTATTATCAAAAAATATTTTTATATTTAAACTAACTATGAGAGTTCAGGGTACCTAAATTTTAGGAAATGTTTCATGATAATACAAGTATTTTCTTATAGGAAAATTCGCGTGAAACTTTGCTTTATTTAAGCTGAGTTTTTCTATAGGAAAATACAGGTTCTCAGTAATTTTCCGGTCTGGAAATTCTAAATCCTGTAGCAACCCTGGAGAAATATAATGTTTGTAAGCATTGAACATGCTACTAAGATCGCATTTATAATCTGTGATGGTTTAGGTGCAGAAAAATTCAAAGAATTGTACAGTTACATTGCAGTAAAATCACCCATACACAGATTACAAAAAGAATGATTTTCTTCAGCGACAGTAAAAATACCTTTCAACATTTTTTTAGAAAAAACATACAAGACGTAAGTATAGTAATCGAAATGCAAATACAAATATTTAGAAATTTGAAGACACGATCAGAATGTGTAAAATACTTACGTGTACAATAACCATTGATTTCTTCATAGTCCTCATCACAAGTACATATTTTGCGTCCGTTGTCGAATGTACACTCACCATCTGGTCCACAGTCACATCCTACAAAATAAATCATTCAAATGTCTGAGATGTTGTTAAATTTCATGCACTATATATGTGGGTGTGGTGAAACATTATAAACTATTTGAAAACTGAACTTGGAAATCCACTTACCGATTATTTATTTAATTGATGTACTACTGGATATCGCATCAGTCAGTTCAGATTTTTAAAAGTTATAAAATTAATTCATAAATTATCGTATAAAAGTGTAATTTGCACCAAAGACTTGTCAAATTTTCGGATGTTTCGTGCCAAAAGAAAATACAGTTCAAAGATTCTTTGAATTATGTTTTATCACTAAAGATCCGACCATCAGGGCTTCGAAATGGTCCGCCAACTGAATACCAATATTTTGTAACAGAAAATTTCATGGTAGGTGTTTACAACATTTACTCAGAAATCTATCTCTAAAGGTGGTTTCTGCAAAATTTGGAAGAAAAATCTAATAATAAAAATTTTCTAAGAAAATACCGGTATTCAAAAAGCAGACCATTTGGGAGCCCTGGATCATTTGAAAAGTCCTTTATCGTGCAAATCTCGATCCACATTGATATGGTAATTTGTTAAATTTTTATGAAGATTTGAAATCTGAACTGATTTTTTGATGAAAAAAGTACGACTTTTTGATGAGTCTTATGGTATTAACCACCATCCGATATGATTATTTTTTGTTAATTTTTTAATCCATTTTGGAAAAGTAAACGTACTATTGGGATATTTTGTAAATGTTTAAAATGACATAAATGCTAGTGATACGAATCGTATAGTATAAATAACAACATATAATAATTAAAGTTTATGTAATTTGCTATGCATTATATATACCTTCTATATTTGTTTCATCCAACTCAAATTAAAATTTCATACGTGTTTTAAAATAAGTAAATCCATTTTTTAATACATCAATAGATCTACGTATTTCTCTCTATCTGAAAAAAGTAGTAAGTTAACTACATGATAGAAGTTTCGGTGGGTAAATCAAAAGATATTTTTAATTTCCAACAGAGCAAAAAATGCCCACACTAGAACCTCTGACTTAGTACGCTAAAACTCTACCAACTGGGTCCAAAAAACTTGTTAAAAGAAAAAAAACAAGCTTACAGAGGATTAAAGTTAAGAAAAAAACACAAATAAAAGTAAATGTTACTATTACATTCACAGGCATTTAAGGCATGTTATAACTTTTTAAAAAAATTATCGAAAATTTCTCCATTTTTTGCTATTTTTTTACCGCAATTATACAGTAATAATAATAGGGGTTTTTTTTAATGAAAAAGCATATCTTGAAGTTTTAAAAACAATTTTTTATTTGAAAATTGGTTGAAAAAATGGTGCTCTGGCGGCCTTGATAAAGGGGTGTGCAAAAAGTGAAGTGTTCCTCGATACCAGAAGATTCTCAGAATGTGATTATCTGTAACAAAAAACAAATAAAAACCTTAAAAGTTACGATATTTTGTAATCCCTCTTGGATAGGTTTATCAATTTTTCGATCCTAAAGAAAATGGCGGCTGTTCAAATTTCAGTTACAAATGTTTTTGGATATAAATCGCGCAAAAAAAATATTTACAACTGGAATATTGAAAAATGCATCCGTGAGATACTAAATTATAGTATAAAATTTCAACCAAATCAGTCGATCCAATCTCGAGTTCTATGTGGTACCAATTTGCAGAACAGAGTTTCGAGAAAAACAGGTTTAAAGTGTTACAACATTTTTAACAAACATAAAAAGCAGTGACAATTTTTCAGCTGATATAAAATTATCTAAGCCAGAAGAATATAATAAAGCCTCCTGGACTTCCTCTTCCTCAATTCGTTTCTTTCTACCTGTGTGCCGCATACAAAATACGCTAAAAATGAGCTTGCTCGCTGTAACACCAAAAGGCGGATAATTTTTTAACCAATACGAATTTCGAAAAACCTGAGTTCAAAAACCCTGAACAAAGTTTTTGAGGGTTTAAAGAGGGAAAATATGCAAAAAAAAGTTATAACATGCCTTAAAGCATTCCATGAGAAACCACTGAAATCAAAAATGCAAAGTATCCCATGACTTCAATTACAGCCCTGGAAAAAAACGTGATCACCCTCTACTAATTCTGCTAAAAATAATCGTATAAAGGACTACGAGCAGGGAAGACCGAGCTATGCTCGGTCAAAATTAAATTTGAGTTCGAATATCATGACCCGTGACCAAAATGACACACTAAATGAATTTTCTCAAACATGTGACTTAGGCCAACAGTCTTTTCGTGCCCAAAAACCATAGGATGCAAAATTTAGTGTAAATTGAGCCGCTGTTTAGATCTTGATCCACAATGACCCAGAAATGACCCACTAATCGAATTTTCTCGGACATGTGAAATAGCCCAATGATTTTATCGTGCTCGAAACTCGTAGGACACAAAATTTAATCAAAATCGTTAGAGCCGTTTGTTAGATAAAATTAATTTGACCCACGTTGACCCAAAAATGACCCACTAATCGAAAGTTCTCGAACATGTGACGCAGCCCGATAGTCTTCTCTTGCTCGAAAACCATTGAATGCAAAATTTAGTGAAAATTGAGCCGCTTTTTAGATCTTGACCCACAACGACCCAGAAATGACCCACTAATCGAATATTCTCGAACATGTGACCTAGTCCAATGATTTTCGCGTGCCCGAAACTCGTAGGATACAAAATTTATTCAAAATCATTAGAGCCGTTTTTTAGATAAAATTAATTTGACCCGCTTTGACCCAAAAATGACCCACTAATCGAAAGTCCTCGAACATGTGACCCAGCCCAATAGTCTTCCCGTGCCCGAAAATAGTCTGATACAAAATTTCGTCAAAATCGTTTGAACCGTTTTTTAGATACAATTAGCTTGACCATGACCCAAAATGACCCAAAATGACCAACTAATTGAATTTTCTCGAACATGTGACCTAGCTCAACTGTCTTCTCGTGCCCGAAAACCATTGGATGCAAAATTTAGTGTAAATTGAGCCGCTTTTTAGATCTTGACCCACAATGACCCAGAAATGACCCACTAATCGAATTTTCTCGGACATGTGAAATAGCCCAATGATTTTATCGTGGTCGAAACTCGTAGGACACAAAATTTAATCAAAATCGTTAGAGTCGTTTTTTAGATAAAATTAATTTGATACGCGTTGACCCAAAAATGACCCACTAATCGAAAGTTCTCGAACATGTGACCTAGTCCAATGATTTTCGCGTGCCCGAAACTCGTAGGATACAAAATTTATTCAAAATCATTAGAGCCGTTTTTTAGATAAAATTAATTTGACCCGCTTTGACCCAAAAATGACCCACTAATCGAAAGTCCTCGAACATGTGATCCAGCCCAATAGTCGTCCCGTGCCCGAAAATAGTCTGATACAAAATTTCGTCAAAATCGTTTGAGCCGTTTTTTAGATACAATTAGCTTGACCATGACCCAAAATGACCCAAAATGACCAACTAATTGAATTTTCTCGAACATGTGACCTAGCTCAACAGTCTTCTCGTGCTCGAAAAGCATTGGATGCAAAATTTAGTATAAATTGAGCCGCTTTTTAGATCTTGACCCACAATGACCCAGAAATGACCCACTAATCGAATTTTATCGGACATGTGAAGTAGCCCAATGATTTTATCGTGGTCGAAACTCGTAGGACACAAAATTTCGTCAAAATCGTTTGAACCGTTTTTTAGATACAATTAGCGAGACCATGACCCAAAATGACCCAAAATGACCCACTAATCGAAATTTCTCGAACATGTGACCTAGCCCAATGGTTTTCTGGTGCCCCAAAACGGTAGGATACGAAATTTCGTCAAAATCGTTAGAGCCGTTTTTAAGATAAATTTTGCACACACATATATATATATATATATATATATATATATAGCCACACACAAGATTTGCTCGTATTAGAATATATGATTGTTAACCAATCGACTGCGGATATGCCTACTAGTTAATACTATACATAAATTAAGCTTCGATAGTTATGTACTTAATAAAAATTATATCACCTTTGAATCTTCAAATTGTCACACCCACTTTTGACACCATTTTTGACTTCCCTGGATCAGAGATGCCCGGAAAAAAGTATAGTTTATATACTTTTTCTTAAAGTTTTGTAGAGTTATAAGAGTTTAAAATTTGCGGTTCTAATGTGAAATCTACATAGTAAATTTTAATTTAGCACTTCCCAAAAAATCATCCGATTGAAGTTCCTTTCTTTTAATGAGATGCATAGACAATGAATAGACTTAAATATATTCTATGCATTTTTTCAATTCAAAAATTTTTTTAAATAATGAAAATGATTTATAAATTTCTAGTCAAGAAAATTATAAATTATCGTGCACATTCATTTTTGCATAAAATAAACCACAATCATCAAAATCACGGGTATAACTTTACAGCTCATTTCGATCAATTTTCTGGGGATAATTAGGTGCGTTCGTAATTATATAAATACGTAGCACCTATAGTCGTCGCTTGGTCCGTCCGTCTGTCTGTCTGTCTGTCCGTCCGTCTGTCTGTCTGTCCGCATATAACAACGCAAAAACTACCCAACCAAATGGTTTGCAATTTAAAATATATTATCTTTGCAGAATTTTATCGAATCAAAACTTTAGGAGATATTAATAAAAATATTTATTAAGAAATTTGAATTTTTTTTTTTAAATCGGTGCTTTTTTGTTATAGGAGCTTCCGATGGATGTTAAATCGTCAAGCGACCGAGATGCTTATTTTATGACAGAAATTAATCTGCAGACGATATAATTCATTTCACAGAATTAAAAATCATCAAGATCTGAATATTTATATAACTAGCTGATACATATATATCTGAATATTTATATAACTAGTTAAGATATTTGTATGAACAGTGTCATAAAATATATACTTAACTAGCTGTTTAACCCGTTCTACGCACGGGATATCATGAATTTAATTCTAAAACGTGCGTACGAACGCACCTCGTTTGTAACGTTTGACGTACAATTTCCAACTTGTTTTTATTTTGCGAGAGACGTTCTATGGATATTGATTGCTTTCTGTTTTGCATTCACATAAAAGAAAAATTTTCGTCGACAGTTGTCGGAAAAGTTATATAAAAAGATTCATTCTGATGATTAATACGCAGTTTGAACTTCTGTATATTTTTTCTGGTAATTAACTAGATGTTACCGATGTCTTCTTGTAAAATCATAATTTTATTGATCTAAATACAAGAATAAATTTCTAACGCATTTTGTTTGCTTTACGCATTTTGTTTACTTTACGCATTTTGTTACTTAATGACTATATGAAGATTTAAGAAAAATTATATGAATTATAACTTTTCCCGGGTTGTTTCGATCCATAAAACTCTGTTGTGATTTCGAACTATTTTGCAGACGAGGAAATGTGTGAATTGAATTGAACTTTTATTTATTAAGTTGTCTGATGTATTGTTTTCAATTAGACGTTTTTACTCAAAATGATAATGTGTAAATATTGATTTTCTGTAAATACTTTTTTTTTATGCCAGTGTTCGTCTTGATGTCAAATTAAAATGTTTTCGTCGAAATATGTGGTCTTCAATTAAGATAATACACAAGAAATCGAGAGGTAAGATCGCATATCTACGAAAACACGTATAAAGAATTTGATTGCAAAATACTCTGTTGTTTTAGAAGCAGAGAGCATTAAATCCTAGTTTTAATGCTTTGACTCTATTAAGAAAATATTCTATATTATTACTGCTACACATGAAATATTGCCTTATCTATTGGCTGTCAAAGTATTAACTTTAATGATTAGTTTTAACCCATCATTTAATAAATAAGCCATAAAAGTATTTACTTGTACAAACTCCATCTTTTTCTGCATAGCCTTCAATACAGTAACACACTTTTTCTCCATCTTCAAATTCACATTTGCTGTTTTCTCCACACTGGCAGTCTAAAACAAGGAAAATAACATATAAAAAACCAATCGTCGCAATGCATTTACTATACAGGGTCACCCATAAAAGCACGCACGAACTTTAAAATTTCTGAAAGAGTGAGACTTGGGAGGAAAAGACATCATATCATTTATTTTAGTAGTAAACTTTGTTATTTTGTTCACAAAAACGTCTGCGGGTTTCTTCGATTAAATAAGGCGAAGATTTCTTTTAAAAAAGTGGTATGATGAAACCTTCTGGCCTCATCTTAGAAGTAAATGTACTATAGTCTGTGGGGGCGAATTTCGATTTTCATAGCTCATTCGATTCGTCTCATCGAGGTAAGTAATTTGCTACCTCGAATATCGGCTATTGAGTTTTGATAACGACAGGGGGCCGGGTCAAAGTTTAAAATTTCGTTCATTGAAAAACAGTTGCCGTCAAAGAAATAAGTAAGATTGAAATTTATTTATGGTTCTTACACGGACATGCATTAATGATCAATTTTTAACCACATTGTTCATTAATAAACTGACAAAAGAACCGACAATGTGTGGTTACAAAGATTTTTGCTCGTATTCGGGAAAAAAGTATTGACAGAATAAACAAAACTAGACGAGGACGTCATAACTTGCGAAAACCTGCCTGCCAAGTAGCATGCGAATATTTTATTTGGAATTACAAACTCTCATAATAACAGCAATAATATAACCTTATAGTAGTTATCGGCAATGTATGGCACTGTAAAAACAATTAGTAAACTTAAATCGCACTTATTTCTTTGAAGGCATGTGTTTTTCACTGAACGAAATTTTGAACTTTGACCCGGCCCCCTGTCATTATAAAAACTCAATAGCCGATATGCGAGGTATACAATTACTAAGCTCGGTGAGACGAATAGAATGAGCTATAAAAATCGAAATTCGCCGCCACAGACTATAGTACCTTTACTTGTTAGGTATGCCCCTGTAAAATTTAATAAGTTATTAACTATAACAGATACAGTCGAACTCTGCTATAGCAAACCTTGTTTATAACAATTCTTCTGCCATAGCTAACTTAAACATTCGTCCAAAATGATTGTCCTATCTAGTTAATATTGTTTTAAATAATTAGATTAACTGCTCGGTGGCATGAAATCGGTTATAGCAATTTTAAAAATCATATCTCCATGAAAAAGTTATGAAATCAAAAGAGACAAACCTGTGTGTTATTTGAAACAACAGTTATTTTTATACGAATATGAAATCAGTTAGTAAATCTGCTTTCAAAAAATAGATA
Source organism: Maratus michaelseni (assembly GCA_963931845.1). NCBI lineage: Eukaryota > Metazoa > Arthropoda > Arachnida > Araneae > Salticidae > Maratus > Maratus michaelseni. Next base: position 168,827 of record CAWVPG010000151.1, on the reverse strand, counting down.
AACGTATAGCCACTTTTTTCACCGCGGAAGGCTTAAGGTAACCCGCTACGTTTAAATAGTCAATTTTGGAAAAAGCGTAAATTTGTTTTATTTGGAAGATTGCACAATTAGTTTTTTTAAACTTTTAGTACAAGATGAGACTATTCTTAACTCAAAAATGTTTTCTATCATTTTTACTTTCTTCTATCTTTACAAGAAGAAAGTACTGGATTCATGAAAATTTTCGACTTCCGGTTTTCGACGGATTTATACGTTTTAGAAAGTCTTGAATACGATTTGACTGTTTTTAGAAATCGTCTGTCTGTGAGTCTGCGACTCTGTCTGTCTGTATGTGACAAAAATTTTGTGGCATTCTAACTCAAGAACTAATGCACGAAATTTAATAAAACTTTATATTCAGTTAGTCCCTGGTACAAATTGGTGCTGATTAGTGTTTGATAAAAATCGCCTGATAGGTGGCGCTGCTAAGCTGCCTTTTTCGTGATTTCCGCACTAGCTCTTTCTCAAGAACTAAAGTATTTATTTTCATCAAACTTCAGATTCAGTTAGACCTTGACATAAATAGACGCTTAGGACGTTTTGGTGTAGATAGACCAACAGGTGGCACTGTTATGCTACTTTTTTCATTATTATCACGATAACTGTACCTAAAGATATAATGCACGGATTTCCATCAAACTTCAGATTCAGTTAGATGTTGACATAAGTTGTTGTTGATAAAGTTTTGGTCTAAATCTCCCTACAGGTGGCACTACTATGCTACATTTTGCAGGATTTACACAATTTTAGCAATAGTCATATCTCAAGAACTAATGCAGGGAATCTAATAAAACTTTAGATTCAGTTAGACCTTGATATAAATTGGTGCTCATTATTTTTAGTGTATGCAAAACCTGTGTGAGATACAAGGAAGTTTTGGGATTGGAACATCCGACTAGTTATTTTTAGCCTTAAGTGCAAACTGTATTCTATCATGTCTGTTTTTAGCTACTTCAAGAATATGCCTTATAATTTTCACTTTTTTCGTCAAGAATATGCCGTATCATATCTACGGTTTTCGGTTTAATACCGCCAGGCCGTACTTGTACGTTCTCTTTAACAGTGCAATGACGCAAGAAAAGATCCAACAGACGACTTTAATCAAATTTCTATATATTTGTCAGAAAAATGTTGTACACATATGTCAGAAAAAGCAATAAGTGAATGAAATAATGACATTTAGCAACAGAAATAAGACAAAATTTGAGTTTCCTAAAACATTTTGTGGATAATACGAGGGTGGGCTGATATGCTCTCGGCTTGACACAGAGATGGAACAAGTATAACCAAATGTTTGTAAAGTATGATCGTTTAGATGACATGGTGTCGAGTTTCAGATGCGTGAGTTTATTGGCTATTGCTTGGCGATAAAGTAAAGTAAACAAGTTTTGACATTTTCTAAAAATTGAAAAAAAAAATTGAAGTTTGAGCTGTCATAAAATACATTGTTAAAAAAAGTTTAACCCCCACGGAAATAGAAAAAGAATTACATTTCCCCTTAAAAGATTCTTATCCTTCATATTCGGCGATAAAAAAGTGGGCTTCTGAATTTAAACATGGTAGGAAATCAATAGAAGATGATGAACGCTCAGGACGTCCAAAAACCACTACGACCGATGAAATCGTCTCAAAAAATCACAATGCCGTATTGAATGATCACCGATTGAAGATACGGGAGCTTGCTGGTATTTCAAACATCTCGATAGACCGTGTCCACTACATTTTACACGATGTTTTGGGTATGAAAAAGCTCGCGGCTCGATGCGTGCCGTGTTTGTTGAACGTCGACCAAAAACGCCAAAGAATGAACATTTATCAAGTCTTCTGAAATGTATTGTGTTGTAAGTTGAAAAAAGAAATGAAATATTGTCAAAAATCTTGTATTTTCTTTGTCAGGCCGAGAACTTTTCGAACCACCCTCGTACAAGGCTGCACTAAAGAATTCACACACAAGAGTGAGTCTTAAATGTATTAAGTTGCAAAGGGACTAAATTGAAAAATATGAAATTTTGTCAAAAATTTTGTCAAACATTTTGTGCTTTCACAGTCAGGCCGAGAACTTTACAGCCCACCCTCGTAAAATAAAGTCACAATTATTCTAATATTTCTGTGTATCAGTACCCCATTTTCCACAAAGTATCAGCCAAAAATTACTTTTATTTTATTTAAGATACTACGTTTATTTGAGAATTTGTGTAGATAACTTCAGACTTAGGGGAACTTGAGCTAATTTTGAGGGCAAGTGATAATTGATCATTTCCTATTTTTTCAAAAACATTTAATGTTAGTATCTGCAAATTTTTATTGCTAAGGCGGTGGAACTTATGCACACAGAGTTAAAATGTTTTTATATTTTTAACATCTTGAATAAATATTTAACAAAAAAAAATATATTTTTTTAAATTTCAGTTAAATAATTTAATTAGAAATTTAATTAATCAACAAAATAGTTGTATGTTGTTCTATATATTTCTACGAGTTTACCTTTATTTACATATCTGTGCATTGTTTCGCAAATGAATTAGTCATTTCAAATATTACATATGTCACAGATTCAAAAATTTTAAGGAATCACAAAAACTTATGTTACACACACATGTTAGCGTTTTTAGAACTTTCATTGCAATTTTATATTCCTTAAATCTTTAAATTTGTATGTCGGCTATCAGCTATCAGTATTAAAATAATTAAAAACATAATTTTAAAAGGACCTTTGGATTTGTTTTGTTTTTGCTCGAAATGGGTTTAGTTTCACGATACAGGAACGTATTAACCATATTTTTTATTAGGTATTTGACAAAAGAGACATAAATCACCAATGTCTGCATCAATGTCTGTTGATGCATAGTAGCCAAACATTATGAATTTTACTAGATTAATTTTAACACAATTATTAAAATTGGTAAAGAAATCATAAGTGTTGTAATTTTCCAATTGGACGAAAAATGTCCGGGCCAGGATTCGAACCTGGAATCTCTTGGCTAAAGCTGCCATGCTCTACCAACTGAGCCATCCCGGTTGAATCTGGAGGACCTAATTTACACTGTTAACCTTATTGATCAAAAATTGACATTGATTGGACATTTTTTGTGCAGTCGAAAAATTAACACTCTTATGATTTCTTTAAAAATTGGAATAATTGTTTTAAAATTAATCTATTGTAATCACGTATCCAGCGTATTGTAATCACGTATTTAATGGAGTTCGAAATTACCTGTGACTTATTCTGTTAAGCCGATTCAGATATCAGACCAGATGCAACGATCAATAAGGTTAACTGGATGAATTAGGTCTTCCAGATTCGACGAAGATGGCTCAGTTGGTGGAGCATGGCAGCTTCAGCCTAGATATCCCAGGTTCGGCACCTGGCCCGTACATTTTTCGTCCAGTTGGAAAATTACATCTCATTATGGATTTTGTATACCCTTTTTTTTGAATATCAATATTCGCCTTATTAAATCGTTAAACAAGTTGGAGATTACAATTTCGAAATTGTGGCATTCAAAATCCGTAAAACTTGGCCGGAGCAGCAGTGACTGAGGGTTTTCGGGTGTGAAACATGGGGGACTGGAGGTGCTGCTTTGAACCCATGTTGTGTCGACGACTTTACTTTCAGAATTCTCTGTTGTTTTCTTTAAACATGTAATGGTTAGGCTACTCTTATCACGTGAGTAGGCGAGGTTTTGAATGAGATCGTATTTTTTTGTCCACTAATTGTCCATGTGCGTAAAAGTTGATCAAGGCTATCTTTCTCTAACTTTCGACGGATTCTGTGTGAATCTCGGAAATTGTGAGTTTCAGTTTTTTATCGATATTCATGTAAATTATTGTAGCTGGTCCTTCGATATTTGGGATATAAAAGCTTCGAATTTACGTTTGAAAAAGGGAACTTGGATCGGGTCCTTTCTCGCTACGAAGAAATCTAGATCCTGTGATTTAATTGAATCTGCGCAAGCATATGAATAGTTTCTTCAGGTCCGGACGAACGACTGCATCAGCGCTCGCCTCGTCTGCAGTGTGGAATTGAAGTATTTATTGAATGCACCCTGACCTGTGGCTGTCTATTGAAATTGTGAGTTCGTTTCTTTTTAATCTTTACATTTTAGTATATTTGATAGTTTTATTTTTACGGAGTAGAGTTTCGAGTAGAAGTTTTAATTATTTCTTTTTTGGAGTTAGGAAAATCAGTAGTGGCCTGATTAACCCCTGCTCGATTAAGTTGAAATAAACAGTCTTTTTAAAATTTACCTTTGTGCTCTCCTTGTACGCCTGGCTCACTCGAAACTGATGGCAATGGCCGTCACAAACCTTGCGTAAATACGCAAGGAGGTTAGAATTCCTTAACCCCCACGCAGGGCAACCCCTCCCTCTTGGGTTATATCCCTTGCGCAAATAATGAGTTATAACAAGCACCATCGCTACAGTAATACTTGGCACATATTCATAAAGGCAGTTAGTTATGGTTGATCGCATTTTCTTCTTATTCTATTATTGGATGTCTCGCGGAGCCATGACAAATTAATTAGCAGAACCCAACGTCTCTGACTGCTGTACTGAAGCGATAAAAATTATTTTTAAACTGTATCTATATCATTGCATAATTTATAAAGCGGATTATAAAATGTATGAAAAATACCATGCAACTTCTTTCGCACGTAATATGCAAAATTATTTTTAATTAAAAATATTCTTCTATCATTTACAATATTTAAAATATTTTTTGCGTTCTATTTTACTTTCAAGATCTTCAAATCTATACATTTCCTTACAATTATATCAACTTTGGGTGAAAGAAATGAAGTTCAAACTTACCTTTTTCACGAAAAAACATATAAAAAAATATTTAGAGCAAAAATATCATTATTTTACACAGAGACAACATTATTTTGAAATACATAGAAAAACTCGGCACCCCTAACAAGACCCCAACTGGCGTGTCACCCTGGGCAGCCGCCCCGTTTGAACTATGTTTGCGCCGGCCCTGGTTGAACAGGAGATTATATATTGGTACTGTGATTGATAAATGTTTCTTTGCAATAAACCGCAGATTTACCTTACCATTAGAATGATAATAGATAAATGAACGTATGTAGTTTTGACTACACATATAAACCTACCTTCAAAGACATGTTTGAAAAAAAAGTGTTAAGGCAAATCTTAAAAAAAAAAAAAAAAAAATCCTATTCCTTTATTTTTCCTGAAATTGGCTTAACCCCTTAACAGTTTCGTTTTTCTAACACATTAAATTAAAAATAAGGATAAAACACCGCTTTTTCAGTGTACTAAAATATATGTCTTGTATAATTAAAAAAATGTCTGCCAATTAATAAAGCAAAAATTACACTTAAAAATTAGTACACTCTAAAAAAATTGTAAATTCACGGGCATTTTTCGTGAATTGCTGCCGTAATTTTACGGGAATTGCCCCCTTTTCAATGTGAACAGTCAATTTCTCTAAATTTCATGTTTTTACGGTCAAAATCCGTTTATGTAAAAACAAAGTTCGTTTATCTAGGGACAAAACCCGTTTTTTATGGACATTTCCTGAAATCTCTGCTGCAGTAATTTTACTACAGCAATTTGTTACAGTGTAGTATCCAAAAGCTTTTAGTAACGAAGCAAGCAAACTCTTTTTAGCTGGGCGAGTTCGTGCAAAACTATTAAGTGGTTAAATAATACGGCGTATAGTTGGCAATATTTGCAAAAAAGCTGTTCTTGAAACTTAGCAAATACCAATTGGCCTATTTCTGTAACAAATGGACTACCAGCTGTATGAAAAGGGTGTTTTTTTGTTCCATAAATAATCTTTTAGATTTTATCACGTTATCTCCAAAGAAAAATGTACAGTTTATTGAGAATTACTATCTAACCTATCAAACAACGCCACGTGGGTGGGCCTTTTAATCTGGCCTGCTTGGTCAGTTATAAAGGCATTAATAGCAGTTTGCCTCGCGTCAATACCCGGATATAATAAGGTATCGGAATCAACAAATAAGCACATGCTATATGCCATAGCTTCTAGCGTGCCAACCGAGGTAAACGGAATGTCTAATTCATAGCAAAGGCCTTTTCTCACTTTATTGCCAATCTATAACCTACAGAAAGAAACAGGACCGCCAGAGATGGTATGGCTGCCTGACCATTTTGTAAAAAAACTGGACTTATGTAACTTTGAAATCATGGATTAAACGAAAATATGTTTCTCAACTTACCAACACAGATTCCATCTTTTTCAGCACTGCCTAGGTCGCAGATACATTTCTTGACATATGCAAATCCTCCTGTTGATCTGGAGAGTCCTACAAACATACATTTGCCTTTGTTGCCACAATCGCACGCTGAAAGGAATTAATTATTTAGCACCCATTTTCTTCAAAAAGTTTACAGTAATTTGCACAAATAGATTAACATATAGATTAACAAATAGATTAATTAAGAAATAAAAATAAATGTCTCCAAAAGTTATATATAATCTGCATAGAGGAATTCGTTTAGGAAATCCATACATCTCATGCTTATAAGTAAAATAATACAAACTAAAAAATGATTTGTTTAAAAAAATGCAAAAAATTTTTACAATTAAGAATAAAATGTTTTCTTTCTTTTCAACTCTTTCCAACATACTGAAACAGTGATTATGAATTCAGTTTGTCTGTCTGTTAGTTCGTGCATAAATTACTTGCATAAATATAGTCGGATTGCCCTGCAATTGATATATGTTAATGAAGCTTACTATGGAATGTTCGATATTGAAAATGAAGTATGTAGTGTTTATACTTCATTTAAAGGGACGCGCAAAAGAATTCCGTTACATTTCAATCTATGGAGAAAAATCGTTTATGGTGTATTTTATTGATTACACCATTTCAAACATATTTATACTGATATATTTCACTGAGGTGCACTACAATAGGTTTACTATAGAGTATGGTGTGCGTATCACACCGTTTATTTACAGGGACACAGAAAATGATTCGATTACAGTACTGTCTAAAAACAATAATTGCTGGAAATGTGTTTTAATTTGTGGTACGCATTTTTAAATTAAACTAATTTTTTACCTATTATTTGGTCTGCATAAATTCTATAGATGATATACAGCAGAAAAGAACTCAAGTACATTTTTATTTATTAACGGAAATTACGTAGCGAAATTTACAACTGCGTTTCCCACCTGAACTAAATTTTAGCATTCTATGTAGTATTAGATACAAATCTATAGATAATATACAGGGCTGCACAAACAATTCGGGTATTTTTCAGACTATTGAGGGTAATTTTGAAATCAAATGCGTTATGCGTTTTACAAATTATTTAGTTAGACATGTACTTAAACGATGAAGTATTGCTACAGTATTCTGGACGTGTTGAAAAGTTTTTTATAATCTATGCTAGACGCATTATTTTTTGTTCTTGATTGCAATTGATCGGGAAGGAAATAAAAATTTTGAAATATAAATAAATATTTAGATTATTTACTCCAATATGAGCCACATTATGTAAGATTATCTGCATATTTGTAGGAAGTATGATTGACTAACGCTCCTAAGCAATACGAGATAAAATTGCTCTAATTCGAACATTTTGAAAGATATTTAGACTAGCTTTTAATGAGAGATGGGGAAATATCTTTGTAATTGACTTATCTTAAAATCTCAAAAATGATGTTTCAGCCAATTTTTTCAGGAAATTCATACATTGCATGATTATTTGTAAAGGGACACAACTGTAACTAGTCGGATGTGCCAATCCCATCACTTTCTTCTATTTGACACAGGTTTCGCATACACTAAAAAGAATCAGCATCAATTTATATCAAGGTCTAACTGAAATTCAAGTTTAATTAAATTCCGTGCATTAGTTCTTGAGACATGACTATTGATAAAATCATGTAAATCCTCCAAAATGTAGTACAGAAGCGCCACCTGTTGGGAGATATAACACAAAATCTAATCAATAACAACTTATGTCAACGTCTAACTGAATCTGAAGTTTGATGAAAATCCGTGCATTAGTTCTTGAGATATAGTTATCGTGATAATAATAAAAAAGTAGCATAGCAGCGCGACCAGTTGGGCTATTTACACCAAAACGTAAGCAGCATCTATTTATGCCATGGTCTAACAGAATCTGAAGTTTGATGAAGTTCCGTGCATTAATTCTTGAGATATAGCTATCGTAAAAATCATGAAAAATGTGGTATAGCAGCTTCACCTGTTGGGATATCTACACCGAAACGTAATCAGCGTCTCTTAATGTCAAGGTATAACTGAGTATGAAGTTTGGTGAAAATAAGTGCACTAGTTCTTGAGATAGAGCTATTGTGGAAATCGCAAAAAATACAGGATAGCAGCGCCACCTATTGAGCGATTTTCCCTAAAAACCAATCAGCCTCAATTTATATCAGAACTAACTGAATATAAAGTTTTATTAAATTTCGTGCATTAGTTCTTGAGATATAGCGCCCACAAAATTTTTGTCACATACAGACAGACAAAGTCATGGACTCACAGACAGACATTTTCTAAAAACAATAAAACCGTGTTCAAGACCTTCTAAAACGTATAAATCCCTCAAAAAACGGAAGTCGAAAATTTTCATGAATCCAATACTTTTTTCTTGTTAAAATAGAAGAAAGTAAAAATGGAGTTATTAAGAAAGAAGAAAGCAAAAATCATGCATTGAGCATTGTAATCCCCACAAGTCATTGCAATCCTCCATAACATATATCAATTGCGTAGCAATCCGAGTATATTTACGCGAGTTCGAGCACGGACAGACAAACGTTCAATGGAAGTTAATTCCTAAACACATTTCAACTATGTAGGAAAGTGTTAAAAAGCGAAAAACTGTTTGAAAGAAAAAAGAAAATTAACTTTTTTTAGAAAATGGATAAGGATATAATTCAAAATTTCCATCTGTAGATTCATATGCAGCTTATTTGCTTGGATATGAGACACACTGTATTGAATAATTGTGGGCAGTTATGTTGAAAAAGTCATCAGCAAAAAGGGATAAATTTAATCTAATTTGAACGTTTTACTGATATTCAAGCTTCTTTTAAAAACATGTGGGGGAAATACTTTTAGCATTTACTTATATTTCAAAAATCATGTTTTTTGCAACTTCTTATAGTGCTTGATTATTTATAAAGTGTCATAACACGAAAAATGACACTGTTCAGAAAACAAAAGTTGAAAAACTATGTCAAGCATGAAAGCATATTAATTTCTATTGAAAATTGATCAGAAAAATAATAATTTTTTTAATAAATAGATTAATAGTAGCTTATTTACTTTAATTAATGTTACTTTACGTCAGATTAACTGAAGATTTGTAGACAGTGGAATTCAATAACATGACATCATTACTTCGGACATTTTTATGGATATTTAAACTTGTTTGTGATGACAGATGGGAACGTACTTTTTAAATTTATTTATATTAATGGATCGAAAATCATATTTTTGTGTTGTCTCACTTAAATTTAAGTGTATGATATGTTAGGCAGGAAAATGGAATTTATATTAGGTAGAAAAAAATACCCCAAAATCAGACCTCATTTTATAGTAATGTTTACATCATTATACCAATGTAAATATTCGCTTTCAAATATTTGATTTTCGAGTAAAGATAATTAAAATACTTCAGCTACATTTTTTTTACCAAAGAATGATTTTTCAGTTATGACGTTTGTTGTATATATTGGCAGATTTGTAATAATACCTATAAAACCTATAAATACTTATAAATACCTATCTGTATTAATACCGTACCTATAAAGAAAAATCTTTTCAAATAATTTAGGAAGAACATCATCAAAATACAAAGACTTTTAAATGTTATTTGTATATATTTTTAATTTTATATACCGTACATTTTAGAATATGCCACGTGGTTTCCATTCTCAAATAACAGGAAAAATTGGCTCCAACATGATACATGATGATTTGATAATTTATTGTCATCGTCGCATTTCAAGCGTAAAAATAATATTATTAATATATTTAGAGGATAAAAAATATTAGTAGTACTAAGCACATTATTATTACTAAATAAATTAATACTATTAATTACCATTAATAATATTATTATTAGTGGATAATACTGTTATTTGTGTGTTTCTTTGTATTTTTCTAATTGCATGTAACATTTAATAACAGGTTTATTTCTGATGCCTCCCATCCCTTTACGCCATCACTATAGTTTCTGCATTATGATCATTTTTTGATATTTGGACGACAATTTTATATTTCAATATTTGTAAACAGGCAGTAATACTTTCTAAATATTACGCAATATTAATTAAAATTGGTAGATTTTAAAACAATCAATTAAAAAAATTAAAAATTTAGCAGGTTTTTTTCTGCAAATATGGTGTTAAAAATTAGGGTGTGTGTGTTTCACAAGGGTGAGGCTTACGCTAAAACATACAGTAAATAATAATATTATTTACTGTAGTGGATAATAATATTATTTGCATATTTCTTTGTATTTTTTAATAGTTTGTAACATTTAACAACAGTTTTACTTCTGATGCCTCCCATCCCGTTACTCCATCATTAGTTTATGCATATATGATCATTTTATGTTTTTTGGATCATTTTGATCATTTTACATTTCGATATTTGAAAATATGCAATAATACTCTCTAAATATTACGCAATAATACTCTCTAAATACTATGCAATAATACTCTCTAAATATTATGCAATATTAATTAAAATTGCTATATTTTAAAACAATAAATTAAAAAATATTATATATTTAGTAGGTTTTCTTCTGCAAGTATGGTGTTAAGTCAGGGTGCACGTGTTTCACAAGAGTGAGGCATACGGGAAAACATACAGTAAATAAATATATAATTTTAACACCAGTTAATAATTCCTTCCTATTAACTTACGTTCACAAGTATCCTCGTCTTGAAGAGCGTATCCAGGCTTGCAGTTGCATTTGGTTTTCCCTCGGTTATCCTTCACACATCGACCATTTTTGCATTTACAGCCTGAAAAATAAATGGATATGAGAAAAATCATTAAAGTCTATTAATTAGTTAATTTAAAAGAATAGCAAATAATTTTTCAATATGCATCTCGGAATCTATAAATTCATCGTCGAAAATTTTTAAAAGGAGATTTTTCATTATGCATTACCTAATGTAGTTTCCGAAATTCGGTTGTTTGCAGCTTATCACGTATTCAAAAGTTCAGCGACTTGTCACGTATTCAAAAGTATTTTCATAAGTTTTGAGTATGCATAAAATGGTAGCAATTTTTTAAAGTGTTATGGCGGATTTTTTTTTTCTTGCAGTTGAATTTATGATTAGAAAGGATCTCTTAAGCTTAATCTTTGAAGCATTCTCTTAAAGCTTAATTAATTTAACCTTTTAAAAATGAATAGTTCACTATTCGAACTCTATCGTTTATGTGTTTATTATAGGGATCAAGGTTTTTATGTTTTTATTACTAACCCCGATTCTTTACTATTTTAGTCAAAGGTAAGCTATAAATTAGAACTACCTATAATAGAAACTACTCTAAAGTAATTTTTGAGATTTTTCTTCTCATTAATCATCTCTTAATCATCTTTTCTTTATCAAAGTTACTAAAATCCGCAAAGTCACTAATCTTCTCATTATATGAGGGAAGTCATTAAGTAAGTCACAAAAGGTAATTAAATAATAACTTACAATGATATTCACATCAAACCTATTTTTATTTCTCAACATATTCTCCACCAATATTTATTCACTTATATCCCCATTTTATCAGTGCCCCAACACCAGCTGCATAACATTCTGTGGGTTGCAGTGTCAGCCAATTGAAGGACTCCAAGTGGAACCTTTTCATCATCTGCGAACATCATCTTGCAACTTCTTCAACATCCACTAAACAGCTTCGACTTAGCCCCAAGTGATTTTTATGTGTTTATTCCACTAAAAAACCGTCTTCGAACCAAGATCATGTTCACAGGGAGGGGGGGGGGGCTAAACAAAGTATTTTTTTTTTTTAAATATCTCAGAAATTGTTGTTTTTCATGAAAAAACTACTCCAACATAAATTAAAGAACATAAAATTATCTACAAATGACAGGTATATACAGTGGAACCTCGATTATCCGTCAGTCAGAAGAAAGGAGCTTTGACGGATTTTCCCCCCAAAAATCACTTAATTTCAAATTAATTTATTTAATGTCGCCATAATAAATTCTAAAGGGATAAAAATTGGTCCAGTTGTTCATTGATGGCTACTGATGACTATGTGAAAAGTCCCCATGGATAGGAGGTGAGCGGGGGAAGGTGGGGCTAAACAAAGTATTTTTTTAGTTTTTTACAAATATCTCAGAAATTGTTGTTTTTCATGAAAAAACTACTCCAACATAAATTAAAAAAACATAAAATTATCTACAAATGACAGGTATATACAGTGGAACCTCGATTATCCGTCAGTCACGAAACCGGAGCCTTGATGGATTTACCGAAAAAAAATCCCTTTAATTTCAAATTTACTTAGTTAATGTATATTCAAATTTATTAAATATTGTCGCAAAAAAAGAAGAATTGACACAATTTTTTCTTTTTTCTTTTTTTTTTGGAGGGGGGGGGGGGTGTCTGGTGGTGAGTGTGAAAGGGTGGATGACTGCCCCCCGATTCATGATTATTATGAATCATCTAAACATGAGACAGGAATCAGTTCATTATTATCTTGAAGGATTTTCCGAAAAAAAACTTTTCTTTTCAAATTTATTTACTTAACTTTCATACGGGGTCTCGACAGCAACTTTCCGAGAATACATGCAAAGTTGGACAGGTGCTGTCAGAGACCAGTCTATTCAAATTCAGTAAATATTGTCACAAAAAAAAGAAAAGAAAAGAATTTAACTTCTGTTTGATGATGATGTGTAAAGAAAAAAAGAATATTTTTACTTAGTAAGTATTTGCTTAATGATAAATTAGTACTTTCGTTGTTCCCTATTATGTTTTGTCGCATTTGCAAAGTTTCACGTGAAATTTTATGTTATTTAATTTATGTGAATTTGACAGACTTTCCGCAAAAAAAATCACTTTAATTTAAAATTTATTTACTTAATGTCGCCATAATAAATGCTACAGAGATCAAAATTGATACAGTTGTTCATTGATGGCTACTGATGACTATGAAAAAGTCCTGATGGATAGGAGGTGAGCGAGGGTAGGGAGAGGGGCAAAATAAAGAACTTTTTAGTTTTTTACAAATATCTCAGAAATTATGTAGTAATCTTTTCATGAAAACCAACAGTTTCTGAGATATTTGTAAAAAAGTAAAAAAGTACTTTATTTGCCCCCCCTCCCCTCGCTCACCTCTTATCCATCAGGACTTTTTACATAGTCATCAGTAGCCATCAATGAACAACTGTACCAATTTTTATTTCTATAGCATTTATTATGGCGACATTAGGTAAATAAATTTGAAATTAAAGGGATTTTTTTGCGGAAAATCCGTCAAAACTGCGGTCTCCTGAGTGACAGATAATTGAGGTTCCACTGTATATACCTGTCATTTGCAGAGAATTTTATGTTATTTAATATATGTCAAAGTAATTTTATCATGAAAACCAACAATTTCTGAGATATTTGTAAAAAACTAAAAAAATTATTTTGCCCCCTCCCCTCCTATCCATGGGGACTTTTTACATAGTCATCAGTAGCTATCAATGAACAACTGGACCAATTTTTATCCCTTTAGAATTTATTATGGCGACATTAAATAAATTAATTTGAAATTAAGTGATTTTTTGGGGGAAAATCCGTCAAAGCTCCGGTCTTCTGACTGACGAGTAATCGAGGTTACATTGTATATACCTGTCATTTGTACAACTGGACCAATTTTTATCTTCTTAGAATTTATTATGGCAAAAAAACCTAATTTGACTGGACTAATAGCACGAGTCACAAATTATAGTAGTCTTATTATTCTATTAAAATATAAAAGTGAATTATGATGTCACGAGTTCAACATTTTTTTCGACAAAAAGTCTAAATGCGCCATTTCTTTTTAGTTGTGAATAATATAAGTTGATTCATGTCTCCTATAAAATGTGATAAAGAGTTGGTTAATTACATATGTTTTTAATTATCGGGGTTGAAATATTTTCCTTAATTAATGCATTTATTTTTCTTTTGATGTCACGTGAACGATGTCACGGGTAAAAGCTAGTGATATATAAGGCGGTTCATGTTCTTACTTCCACTTTTTGATAAACGGAGGTTATGGCAGGAGCTACCTACTCAACTATAAAAGGAATCTACTTTTTGAGTGCAACCCTTTTTCCGATGCTGACATGTGTGCGTGAAAGCGACGACGTCTATCCTTTATTTTTCTTTAATTTTTACTACTGTGATTCTGCATTCATAAATCTGAGTTTTGCGTCTATTTCACACAGTTTTATGACAATAAGGTCGTGGTGGTCAGGTGTCAAACTATAAATAGGAGGATGAAAGTTTGAACAAGCGAATCAGCCGAATTTCACCTTTGTTAATTTGTGAGGCAGCTCTTCAGCATTCCAGTGTAGATATTGTGCCCGTTTGATTCAACGATTGACGTAGCGTAGATAGTTTTCCGGATTTTAGGGAAGTAGCAGGAATCACAAATTAGGGTATACATTTTTAAATACCTAAGTATCCTTCTAGGGTGTTATCATGAAACTCTTTTAGAATGGCCTTATGAAGACTAGTGGCGATAAAAACTCGTAAGGCACCTGGTGATTTTACTGTTTTTGAATAAAACATCAGGCCATATATTAATTTAAACTATTGAGACCATTTTTCAAGCATGGCCGCATTCATACTTTAGGTTAGCATTTTTGTCCAAATCTCGTATGCCAATTACTTGATTTTTATTAAGATTCAAAATGTTTTACAGATATTTGAAATATTTTTGTAGTTTTAAAAATTCGTGGAAAATATCTTTAAATTGAAAAAAATTCTTACCATGGAAATAATTCAATCATTAAAAGCCTCGTTTATGATTATGGGTTATTTTATAAATACGTGATGTTAACTATCTACTGTGACTACAAATCTCTCAGCAAAAATTCAAATATCCACGCCTTACATGTGCTATATAAGGTAAAGCCAGGAGAGATGGTGCGGTCGGAGAGATTGCGCACATGGAGGTTCGGGAGGAAGTAGTAGAGTGAGCGCGGAGCGACTGCAGGTAGTTGTACAACAGCAGTAGAGGAGTGTCTACTTGAAAGTGCACGTTGATTGTTTTGAGCATCTAAGATAAAGCATTGCTATTTTGTTTTGTTTTCCCAAAGTAAGTGCTTGAATTTTCATAGCTATTCATCAGAATTTGTATATAATGTCAGTGGTACAAAATATTTTAAACTTAAACGATTTCTCATAAGCTACTAATCCAGACTAACAATGTGAACATCAATGGTTAGTTTTAGAAGCGGCCATGTGCAAATAAAAGGCCGCTCAATCTCTCCTACTGAAATTGGAGAGTTTGCGCATCTGCTACTTAGGAGAGAGGGCACATTGTTGCTATTAGTTTCCATGCTAGGAGAGATTACGCAGCTTATTGGTAAATTTGCATAAAAAATTAAAATGAAAATGGACTAATTTTAAGTTAAACATGTTATCAAGTAACTTAATGTTATTTTGTAATCTTATCTGGACTTGATTTTTCTGATTCTTTAATTTTTTTTTTACTTTAATTAAAATTTTTTAATCGTTTTTAAAATTATTTCCTTTTTCTGATTCTTTACTCATTAGGTTGAAATATTCACTCCAAATACAATAATATTTGTTCACAAAAACCTTACAACAATGTCATTTAAGTGTAATTATTATTGTTAACAATTTAATTGTATTTTAAAAACACAAATTGCACAAATTGTGCTTATTAGTTGCTAAAATCAGTGTAAAAATTGTTTTAAACTCATAAAAGAGCTAAAATCTACATGTTTCGGCTTTAAACTTAAAGTCATCATCGGGGAATAGGAACAACACAAACGACTACTGATCTTTTACTTTTCGACACGAGAAAATTGAAATCAACAGTATGGAAAAATTTAAATAAAATAAGCGGGCGCTCTCTGTTGCCAAAGAGCGAAAAACAAAACAAGGAATTAACAAGGGGTTAAAAATGTATCCCATAAACTAGGTATGTTGAAAGAAAAGTTATCATTACAAATACAATCTTTTCTAATTTTAATTTCCAATGATTCCCTAATGGCGGTTTTAAATGGGTTATTGAACCTATGGATAATTCTTGCTTTATCGAAATTAATTACAGTATCATTAGTTTTAGCGTAAAACCGGGAGAGTGCAGTGGATAACTTTCCAAATTTTATGTCGTTTTTATGCTCTTTTAACCTTTCTAAAAACTTTCTTTTAGTCATACCAATGTAAAAAATTATACTATTATTATTTAAGCTAATGGGGATTTCATAAACACCTGCGAATTGATCAGGGGGGATAGGATCTAATTTACATGAAACTAAGTCAGCCAATTTTCTGGGAGGGACAGCAATAAGATGGATATTGTATTTACGGAGGGCCCTTTTAATCCTTTCAAATATAATAGGTATATATTGGAATTTACGATAGTTTGGTTTATTATTGCTAGGGACAGGATGCTGAATTAAATGGCCATTGAATTTTACTATAATTTTCTGTACGTGATGAGCCGGGAAACCATGGTCAATGGCGATATCTCTGATAAAATTATGTTCATCTTGGATGAATTCACTTGAACAAACCAGAAAAGCACGCTTGATGAATGAATTGAAGGCAGCAATCTTATAAGTGAAAGTTGTAGAGGCATTAAATGGGATTATTGTGTTACTTCTCATCGGTTTACGATAGACTTTACGTTTTAGGTTGTTGTCATCTTTAATTAATTGAATATCCAGGAACGGCAGTGATGAATTTTCTTCTATTTCCAACGTAAACTGAATATTTTCATCTATTTCGTTTATTTTTGAGAGGAAAGATAGGAGTTCTTGCTTTCCATGATTCCATGTGATAAAGATATCGTCCACGTATCTTAGCCAAACTTCTGGTGTTAAATTCAAACTTTTAAAAATAAATTCCTCCATCGGTCTAAGTTTAAATTCAGCCAACAGACCGGAAATAGGAGATCCCATAGGTGCTCCTTTATAGGTGCTCCTATTTCCGGTAACTATAACTCTGCGAGGATTCTTATGATTTCAACAATACATAATTTGTATTAATCAGTTAATCAGCTGAAAGAATTGGGCATGATATAATTATAGAAGGGACATAGACATACAACCACTGACTTATATATACTCTTTCCCATTAATATCTAAACTTTCCGCACGTGCCAAGATCGTGTAAATATATTTTTCAAGGTATTTGAAAATGTCTAATATCGGATATATTGCTTATATAGAAATAACTTTTAATAGTTTTATAAACTTTTGACTAATGTTTGGGATTTTGGAGGTACCAGAAATTCGAAAACAGCAACGAATATAAATACACATAAAGATTTAGTTTAGTACTGTAAACAGATATATTTTCAAAAGCGGTTCTAGCTGGTTTTCTAAAAGAATACTGACACTAAAATATTCTTTCTTAAAGGAACATAAAGGAACATAAATGATTTACTACCTTTTCCATGTCAATGCCTCATTTAAATCTATCAAATTTTTATTTGTCTTGCATTTTGAATAACTAAAAGAGGAACATTGAGTCGAATTGACAATTTACCTGAACCAGTATTTGGACAGTTACATTTCATGATTTCTTGGGTATGACCATTTTAAAATTTGAAAATGCAAGTAGGTTCAAAGAGTGGTACTAAGATTAATGTGGTATGCATGAAAACACTGAAAAAAAAACTAATATTGATTTTACACTTATTATATAAAATTTTAGTTAAAATAATATTTTTTTTCTAATTAAATTTTCTTTAATTCATAATCTTTAATTGTAATTCACTTTCTGAAATATATGACGTCAAATTTCAATGCCTGCATGTAACATTATTTTATAATGACATACATATGCGTTTTTTAAGTATGTTTTTTTTCCTATCTTCAAACTACTACAAATTATGTCTCGTTAACAATAACAATTTATCAAAGCTAATGTGTTAATCTATTAATATTCTGTATGTATATCTGTCTTTGTAGTCCTTGGAAAGAATAACAAAGGTTAAGAAACAGAAGATCAGATTGCGCTCTTGGACGTTCATATAAAGTCCCGATTTAACTTATCGAACCAACCAAAGTCTCTTGCATAAATACATTTGAATGGTGCAGATGCGAAAGTAGCTTTATCCACCTTTTATAAGGTATTGAGTTATTCATATCACCGTGTTCGGACTGCAAGAGTGATTTGGAAAATAATGAACATATTAAGGTTGAAAAAATGCTGAAAATCTCGTTTTGATGCATAACTCACATTATCCAACAACTGTTTTGCAGCAAAGCTCACACTCTCCAATTCAACCAATCTGGGAAGTACAGAAGTAAGAAGTAATGTAAAATGTTGCACTAGTTTAATGACAGTGAGGAAGTTGAGCCATGTCTAATAGTAACATGTTTGCGCAAATTATTTTTAAAAAATGTTTTTCGATTTTTGTTGTTTATTACCCTCCAAAATAACATAATAAAAACTAGTGTTCAGATTTTTTTATAATTCATAACTCTTTTGGTTCATAATTAACATTACCCATAAAAGTTCGCTGCAAGACTCACATTTTCCATATTAAAATTTAAATTCTAGCTTTACCACAATTATTACAGGTTTAGGACTATGTGCAACTAGTTGTTATGGCAACAAATATGTCACACAAAAAAAATTTTGCCAATATATCATGTTTATTAATAATAATAAGTTTTTTGCATTTTTCTAAAAACTAGGTTATGCGGAGTGTGAATTTTGCATCTACACCCTTCATTTATTCTTTTAGCTATTTTTAACACCTTAATTGTCGGGCCCGATAAGCGTAGGCTACTTTTTTTAAAATACAGATTGCTTGATTGCCACCAGTTTTTTTAAGTAGAAAATATTCGGATTACTTAATGGGAGATAAAAAAAAAAAAAAATGCGAGCATAAAGCCAATTACACTATTAAAAAAACACTGGTGGGAATAAAACAATCTGAATTTTTAAAAAGTAGCCTACACTGCCCGTGAATGTGTCGGGCGCGACTATTAAAGGGTTACACATAAAAATGTGAAATCTTACCATCATTCTGAGCAATCACAGCTAAGCTGTCACTATCATCCAGCTGTGTAAGTCCATTTTCAATGGTAAAAGCTGCAATCGAAGAAAATATCGTGCAGAATATGACGAAGGTTCTTAATTCCATCGTCAAGTGTAATAATTGCACTGCACAGTCAACCTACTACGTTTCCTCACAAAGTAATAAGTGCAGCTGAAAAATATTTTTA
Source organism: Maratus michaelseni (assembly GCA_963931845.1). Taxonomy (NCBI): domain Eukaryota; kingdom Metazoa; phylum Arthropoda; class Arachnida; order Araneae; family Salticidae; genus Maratus; species Maratus michaelseni. Next base: position 149,375 of record CAWVPG010000151.1, on the reverse strand, counting down.
AATAACCCAGTAACCTTCAATATAGTAAAAAAATAAAAATTATATCCAAGGTATGTGAACTGCAAGTCTGCAGAACTGATAAAATATCGTACGTGTTTGATAACACATTAAAATATAATCAATATATTCGCAGCTGATAGACAGAATGCACCAGTAGAACACTTTCTGATTTTGTACGTGAGAAATAATTTAAATGAAACTCCTTGAAATGAAACTTGCTATCAGTATTGTGAAGAATACGCATTTTTTTTTATCTTTTTAAGTTATTGCATTGTTAGTTCGGTATCTTTCTAAAATACAACCGTCTTTAAATTTCATGAATAAAAAAAATGAAGAAGAATTTAAATAATGTGATACCATTCCAAGTAACAGTCTCAAATTTCTATCACTTTCATTTATCCTACTCATTTTTGAAACGATGTTGTTTAACCTTTACACGAGGACTCGGACAGCATCTGTCCGAGAATATGTACAAACTTGGACAGATGATGTTCGAATCCCCGTGTAAAGGTTAATTGAAAAATATGTTTAAAAAATATAAAGAAATATGTATATTTTTTCATTACAACTTTCATTCTTCAAATGGACAACTCATGTTTGATACTTATTGGAGTTCCTTGCATCAAAGCAACTCGGAGAAGTATACAGTTTATGTACTTTTTAAAAATATTTATAAAGTTAGAAGTAATCACAATTTAAGGATGCTAATGTTAAAGAGAAATAATTGAAATGAAACTTGCTATCAGTATTGTGAAGAATACGCAATTTTTTATCTTTTTAAGTTATTGCATTGTTAGTTCGGTATCTTTCTGAAATACAATCGTCTTTAAATTTCATGAATAAAAAAAATGAAGATGCATTTAAATAATGTGACAGCATTCCAAGTAACAGTCTCAAATTTCTATCACTTTAATTTATCCTACTCATTTTTGAAACGATGTTGTTTAACCTTTACACGAGGACTCGGACAGCATCTGTCCGAGAATATGTACAAACTTGGACAGATGATGTCCGAGTCCCCGTGTAAAGGTTAATTGAAAAATATGTTTAAAAAATATAAAGAAATATGTATATTTTTTCATTACAACTTTCATTCTTCAAATGGACAACTCATGTTTGATACTTATTGGAGTTCCTTGCATCAAAGCAACTCGGAGAAGTATACAGTTTATGTACTTTTTAAAAATATTTATAAAGTTAGAAGTAATCACAATTTAAGGATGCTAATGTTAAAGAGAAATAATTGAAATGAAACTTGCTATCAGTATTGTGAAGAATACGCAATTTTTTATCTTTTTAAGTTATTGCATTGTTAGTTCGGTATCTTTCTGAAATACAATCGTCTTTAAATTTCATGAATAAAAAAAATGAAGATGCATTTAAATAATGTGACAGCATTCCAAGTTACAGTCTCAAATTTCTATCACTTTCATGTATCATACTCATTTTTGAAACGATATTGTTTAACCTTTACACGGGGACTCGGACAGCATCTGTCCGAGAATATGCACAAACTTGGACAGATGCTGTCCAAGTCACCGTGTAAAGGTTAATTGAAAAATATGTTTAAAAAATATAAAGAAATATGTATATTTATTCATTACAACTTTCATTCCTCAAATGGACAACTCATGTTTGATACTTATTGGAATTCCTTGCATCAAAACAACTCGGAGAAGTATACAGTTTATGTACTTTTTAAAAATATTTATGAAGTTAGAAGTAATCTCAATTTAAGGATGCTAATGTTAAAGAGAAATGATTCAAATGGAACTTCTTGAAATCAAATTTGCTATCTGTATTGTGAAGACATACGCAAATTTTTATCTGTTTAGGTTATTGCATTGTTAATTCGGCATCTTTCTAAAATACGAGGGGTGATCCAAAAAAAGTTTACAAGGCAAAGGAAAAAGTATTTATGAACAATAGAAACAATATACAAATGGCAATCAAGAGACACATCTGGCCTTTACTTTTCCACATAGTCGCCAAACCTGCTTAGGCATTTGTCAGAACGTTCGACCAACTTATTTATCCCGTCTTGGTAGTAATCAGGGCCCTGCTCATTGAGCCATTTCTCGGCAGCTGTTTTCACTACATCGTCTGAGGTGAACCGTGTCCCGGATAAGTTTCGCTTCAACTCAGGAAAAAGGAAATAGTCACTTGGAGCCAAATCGGGGCTGTTTGGGGGGGTGATTCCAGACCTCCCACTTGAACCTTTGCAGCAATTCCTGATTCAGGCTAGTTGTATGGGGCCTGGCATTGTCACGCAGAAAAATGACGGCTTTGAATTTCGGATGCGGCCACATTCTTGGCCCATAAGAATCGAATTATGGCTCGCACCTCTATGCGAGACCACTTTTCTAGACGTCGTGCCATTACTGTCGCTCTTAAGTGTCTGCGTACTGACGCTACTTACTCATAGAACCGCTGTAGGAGAACTAGTTCCATCTGTCAGCCACCCTGGGTGGAAATATTCGCGCCACAATTATTACGTTTCAAATTCTTCTGCTTGTAAACTTTTTTTTTGGATCAACCTACGTACAATCTTTATATGTCATAAATAAAAAGAAAGAAGAGGCATTTGCATGATGTGATACCATTCCAATTAGTAGTCTTAAATTATTATCACTTTCATTTCTCATTCTCATTTTTGAAACGATGTTGTTTAACCTTTACACGGGGACTCGGACAGCATCTGTCCGAGAATACGCACAAACTTGGACAGATGCTGTCCAAGTCCCCGTGTAAAGGTTAATTGAAAAATATGTTTAAAAAATATAAAGAAATATATATATTTATTCATTACAACTTTCATTCCTCAAATGGACAACTCATGTTTGATACTTATTGGAGTTCCTTGCATCAAAGCAACTAGGAGAAGTATACAGTTTATGTACTTTTTAAAAATATTTATAAAGTTAGAAGTAATCACAATTTAAGGATGCTAATGTTAAAGAGAAATAATTGAAATGAAACTTGCTATCAGTATTGTGAAGAATACGCAAATTTTTATCTGTTTAGGTTATTGCATTGTTAATTCGCCATCTTTCTAAAATACAATCTTTATATTTCATAAATAAAAAGAAAGAAGAGGCATTTACATAATGTGATACCATTCCAATTAATAGTCTTAAATTACTATCACTTTCCTTTCTCATTCTCATTTTTAAAACGATGTTGTTTAAATGAAAAACATGTTTAAAAATATAAAGGAATATGTATACTTATTCATTACAACTTTAATTCCTCAAATGGGCAACTCATGTTTGATACTTATTGGAGTTCCTTGCATAAAAGCAATTCGGAGAAGTATACAGTTTATGTACTTACAGTTTATGTATTTACAGAAGTATACAGTTTATGTAAAATATTTATGAAGTTAGAAGTAATCACAATTTAACGATGCTAATGTTAAATCCACGTGACAAACTTTAACTTATATCCAACCAAAACATAATCCAATTGAAATTTTTCATATTTAATGAAATACATTGAATGGACAGGAACATAGTCATTTATTTATTGAAAACATATTTTTAATTAAGAAATTTAATACTAAACCCATATTAAATAAAATTATGAGTTATGACATACATTAATTTTAACATAAAAAGAACAAAGCCATCAAAAACATGGGTATTGGTTTCATTCTTACGATTAATGTTCATGATTTAAAAACAATTAGATTTCTTGGCGGGAATCTAACCCTTAAGAGATTAGATGTTCACCCATTATCCTTTGCATCCCCATAAAAGAAAATATCAACCGCTAACCGGAAAATTTCTAAAGTTATTTACATTAAGTTTGTGTATATAATCCTTAGAATTTGAGTAAAATTTCTGAAGTAAATTGAAAACGCCTGCTACTTTTCCTCTAAGACCTTAAATTTATTTATGAAAAAATTATAAACAAAACCACCCTAACATTTTTCCTTTTATAACTCAATGAATATATCAGAAAAAGTGCACAAACTGTGTATCTTTTCGGGCTTCTGTAATTCTAATAAAGTGTCAAATGTGGGTGTTACCATTTGAAAAAAATGAAAGCTTGTACAATTTTTAATATGTAAGACGGCTTTATGACAAAATAAAACATACAATTTTAAAGAACCTTAAAACGGAACTTGTCTTATACTTTTGCCTTAATTACTAAATTTACTTAATTATTAATATACTCAAGTTATAGTTATCGTTCGGAATTTTCTCTAGGCACTACATTCGGCCAAGAAACAAGAGCAAGCGAGAGAGAGAGAGACAGAGCGAGAGTATATTTTAATAATCAAACTGCAGCATAGAAAAACGAAAATAGTCATTCAATTGTCAATAATGTCTTCTTTAAATTTATATTAAAAATATAAATTTAGAGGTATCTCCATGTGTAGTAACAAATTCATTTCGAGCACAGAATACGAATGTAGACACTCAAATTTGCTTAGATATAAATTTGCAGGAGTAAAATATAACACGAACGAAAAGTCATGCATCAGGAGATTATGAAATATTTTCTAACACTCTTGGAATATTTTTAAGAAATCTCATTTTTTGATAATATAAAGTAATATATCTGAATAAACAATTCGGAAACACATACGATAGTAGAAATCCCTTTTCAGCAGTTACTATCCATAGACGGAAAATGCAAGCGAATTCTTTTGCGCAGCCCTGTAGAGAATATCGATATTTCAATGGCACATTGTGAATCTAAAATTTCTTTCAACTAGAAAGCGCATACTGTAATTAAAAACGATTTTTGTAAATTAATTCCATATACTTTTGTGATGTACTCTATATGAATTATGTAATATTTATGCATTATTTAGTTTATGCTATATTAACACCATATAATATAGTAAAATTTGTTTCAGCTAATATCCGCGCAGTTCAAAACTCATGTTTAGAAAATCCCATCCATAGAAGTCAGTCCGAAATATTTTGGCTAACCCTGTCTTTAAAGGGTTCCGCTGTGTATAAACAGAATTTATACACAACAAAAATTATACTAAAATTAAATACAGTTCAAAAACGCACAACACAACAAAGAACGTAATTAAAGCAACTATTGGGTTGTTCGGAAAGTTCTTTCTATTTGGGAAAGTTGGTTCGTACCGGAAAATTCTCTCATATAATTGTTAGACGAAAATTCCGATATCTAATGTTTAATAATTGAGGGGCAGAATTTTGCTAATTGGTTTTTCCAAACGGAAAGAACTTTACGAACAAGCCAACATGCACGGCAATGTATTCAATTTCTTTTGCACAGACATATACAGAAATTTATTAATATTCTACAAGCATCTTACCAGGAAACCACGCCATAGTGTAATAATGAAAATAATCTATAAGCAGCAATCGGAAGACAATTATGAAACGTGTATTGTGACACGTAAATCATTTGCCCTCTTCTCCTCGTTATCCAGATATAAAGTCATAAAGTTTGCTAATTTATTTAATTTAAGGAAAAGGGCGTGGTTCTGAATCAGAAAATTTTAGTAATCAGATTAATATGAACTTCAAAACATATTTAGATACAGTAATATAAAAATGAAAGAAACCCGAAAAAGATGTTATTAGCAAATATGGCATTGAACCAAAAAATGATTGAAGCGTAGAAAATCGTGGCACCAAGAGATTTTCATGAACTTAAATCTATTGCAATGATGACAATGATCAACCTACTGCGAAAAATAAAATTCCAAGGGCTTTTCAAATGGAAGTGGCCGAGTTTGTACCAACCGAGACTTGTAACAAGCATAGCGAATCATTTCGGAGTATAGCGACGTGCTAAACTGGAAATGGACAAGTGACTGGAATTTGATGATGTTGTTACTTTGAAAACGTTAACGACTCCTCCTTCCATCCTATTAAATCAATGAATTAAGAAATTTTAAGACTTCATATCTCGATAATAGGGATACGAGGGCAAATGATTTATGCGTCAAAAGACACGTTTCATAATGCCCTTTCGATTGCTGCGTACTTAGATTTTTTTCATTATTACTTACCCATCAAACGTAGTATAGGGGTAGTAAGTCTTGTAATCGTTTTGAAAATCGAAAAAAAAAATTTGACGGATTTACACGTTTCAGACACTGGAGATTCCGAAAAACATATTTTTAGAAAAAAAAAATTGCCGTCTGCCTGTGTGTTTGTGTGTCTGTAAACGCTCTATCTCCCGAACAAATTGAGATAGAGACTTGCAATTTGGTATGTACTCAGTATGTAATAATGGGAAGAAGTCTATTTCATTTCAATAACCTCGATTAACCGGAACTATTTTTTTCGGACTCTCGAAATATTCATTCTGATAAAAGGTACATAAAAATTTTCGAAATTGTTTATTTTAAGAAAAAAATATAAAAGACAATAAAAAAACATAAATTTTGCATAAAGCATGAAGTCGATCGGATAATGAGTCGATCGGATAATGAGATATTTGGAATCCTATTTCCCACACTCTTCGATTTTTCATGACCCTGTATTTCATCCAAATTTCACTTCAAAGATATATTTTAATTGGAAATTTTGCGCTTAATCAGATGCAATAAACCGCTAGTTAATAGGATTATTATTTTTGGAGTTATAAGGAGGTTTCTTTCAAGCAATTCAGTAATCGAGTCCTTAAAGTTTATGACGTCATCAAACCACGATTTTATTTGAATTGCAATGCATTTTATAAGTAGTTTACACATTTTTATTTTAATATTTTACACTATGCATATCAATGATGGGTAAGTATTACGGTGGCCCTCAACGACTAGTTATTCTATTGGATGGTTTCCCGGTTAGAACACTAAAATATAATTCAGCTGGAAAATGCATAACACTAAAGAAAACTTTAAGCAATTTACATCCATAGACATTAATGCTTGTGAATTCTTTTGTACAGCCCTGTAAATGATCTATAGAATTTATACACACCACGTAATGCACTAAAAATAAATTTTGGTTAAAAATGCATACCCCAGCTGAAAACATAGTTTCAGAAAATAGCGTTGATGGCCAGTACTGTAACCTAATTTTATTGTGTGTCTCTGTAAATGAACGGTAAGTATACGCACTCAATAATCTATAGAAATATATTTTAATAAAACTCGGTGTTGCATATCAATTTCATGATGCATGAAGTAGTACAACCTCATTGAAATACACTACAAAGAATTTTAAGTATAGATCATAATGTCGTCGCTACCATGTCAAACTATTGACTGTGAAAAAAATGCATTTTTCATTACTTTTTAAAATGGGCCTATTTCAACCACTAAATGTTAACATTATTCTTCACAGGGGTTCCCAGTTTGGCCTCTTTTTCATGCAGAAATTTTCAATCCATACCAGAAATTTCAAATATAAATTTTTGTGTTATTTAATGGCAGACATTTCGTCATTACTTAAGTAAAATTATTCAAAATTCTATTTGAAACAAAAAGTTTCATAACAAAATGAAAACATCGATTTACTCAGATTTGAAAGTGTCATTTTTCTCAGTGCAGTGGTGGCCGATGGAAAAAAAATATTGGGGTTGCTAAAATGTACAAACAAAGTTACATTAAAAAAAATATTATGTAACACACCTAATGCCGAAGGACGAAATCCATGCTTTGGCTAAAAAGATGACACTGCAACCTTGTATCAAATTACAGAGTAAAAGAAGTGAAAATGGAAATTGTCATAAACGGACGAGCCTTAAATGGAAACATTTCATAGTCAGGGTGAAAATAATACCATACAATTATAGCTTCTAAAAACAAAAATCTTTCTAAATCGAATCTTTCCCCAGTATTTAGCGATTCCGTTTTAAAAGGTTTTACTGTATTGTCGTAAATTTTTCCATTAATTTTCCTCTTAATATACAATACTTTTCATCTGCTGATTTTATGTAGTACGTATTTAAATCAGGAGTGAGTCTTCCTAATTGTTTTATATGAAACTTATCCCCAAAAGTTCTGTTATAAAATACATTATCAGCGTATTTTATCTCAACTGTCGGTGTTATTTTCAGAGTAGCGTATTGACTGACATAGTAAGGGAAAATGAAGGCGTAGCGGAGGGATGTGCACAACACCTGATCATATACTGTAACTGTAGAGAGACCATTCGCAACATTTGTCAGTAGCTCATAGGCAACTCCGCAGCTTAAAAATGAATAGTTTAGTTTTACGGCTTGTTTGAGTAATGGTACAAAGATAAATAAAAAACTTGCGTGCCAATACAGGATAAAGTAAATATGAATTTATAACACACAAAATGAAAAGAAAAACGGAAACACAAATTGTAATATTCATACAAATTGATGAGGGACTATAACGCAGAAGTGCTTAAAGAGTATTGGTGGATTATGATTTAAGCACAAAAAAAGAACGGCTTTAGTGTTCTGAAATCTTCAGAAATGCTGTTTCAATATTTTACAATATACATAATTAAAAAGTAATTATGACTTTCACTTCGTCTAACATTCTGTTCATCTGTTTGTCTGAACTTTTGTAAATATTCGAATAGTGCCACGAAATTATATACATTTTTGTGTGATGGGTATGTCAAGTTTGTGTTTAATGTTAAAGTCGCCCGAACGCTTTTATTTTTAGGAAAAAAACTTGAACGTACACAATACGCAATACAAATGTGCAATATTGAAACACTACATACACACTAACCAGTAGAAACGCTCAGTATAAAACGCATACAAACACAATAAGAAAAAAGAAATCCACAAAAGAAGAGCAACACATATACAAGAGAAAGAGCATAAAATATATCAAAATACAAACATTGATAAAAATTTTAAATATATGAAAATGTGAATGACTTATATATTCTGAGTTTAAAAATATATTACGGTTTACTTTTTTACAAATATAATCCACTGAGCTAAATATATAGAGGAAGTGATTTTTAATGTGATAATAATGAAATAAACTTACAATTAAACACATTATGATTAATATTGGAAATGATGTCATTTACAAATAAATGAGAGTTTGAATGTTGAGTTGTAATATACAAGAAAAAAGCCTTGTGAATGACTTATATATTCTGTGTTTAAGAAGATATTACAGTTAACTTATTACAAATATAATCCACTGAGCTAAATCTACAGAGGAAGGTTGTTTTAATGTGATAATATGAAGGAAACTTGCAATCAAATACATAATGATTAGTATTGGAAATGATGCCATATACAGATAAAGGAGAGTTTGAATGATTGCAGGGATTTTCCTGAACCAAAAATTTTGGCGTTACTTTTGATTGAAGTTTATTATTTTTGTAAAGCTATAACAATGTGTTAAAGTTACAAAAATGACTAAAATAAACGACTAATATTGAGATCAATAAATTTATAATTCTTTTTATCCTGTAACCCATGCATGTAATAACCAAAAAAAAAAGAAATACGAGGGTCGATCCAGAAATAAGGTTCCCATCCAATTTACAAATAGACAATTGTTTATTCTCATAGAAATTTACATCGTTGGAAAGAAGAAAGTTTTTTCTTTTTTTCTACATAATCGCCATCTTTTTCTAAGCATTTTTGTAGACGGTGGTCCAATTTCTGTATCCAATGTCGTAGAACTCCGCCGCCAACCCGCTGAGGAAGCGTTTCACCTCTTCTTTGACGTCATCGTCGCTCCGGAAGCGTTGGACACCCAAATGTTCCTTTATTTTGGGATTATCACAAGTGATAATCACTTGTTCCCTAAGATAAAAGAACATTTGGGTGTCCAACGCTTCCGGAGCGACGATGACGTCAAAGAAGAGGTGAAACGCTTCCTCAGCGGGTTGACGGCGGAGTTCTACGACATTGGATACAGAAATTGGACCACCGTCTACAAAAATGCGTAGAAAAAGATGGCGATTATGTAGAAAAAAAGAAAAAACTTTCTTCTTTCCAACGATGTAAATTTCTATGAGAATAAACAATGTTGTCTATTTGTAAATTGGATGGGAACCTTATTTCTGGATCGACCCTCGTAAGTATGCAGTCTTGCTTTCTATTTTTGTCCAGAAATGTTTACACGCTTTTCTGCGATGATAGAGAGGGGTACCCGGGAGATTATCCCCTTCCGGAAAGGATTAAAAGGCCAAAGTCAGATTACGGCCCATGTGGGTCTTCGTCAAATTGAAGTTGACCCTGTCTCTGCGGCATATTGCCTTGCGTTTTGACCTCTCCTCCCATCAACACAGTGCGTGTATGTGAGGGAGGTATTAGAAATAAGAACAACATATGTAAGTTTAAACAGATAAAAAGTCCTTTCGGCCTGTACCGGGAGGAAAAAGTAGCTTTCATAGTCCATGTTTTTAAAAAGTCAACTCAATTTACTCAAACACCCGAAGCTAAATTGCTTGGAGCTAGATTATAGAAAATTCCATTCCGGTTTTCGTTAATACTGAATTTGAATGTGAATTTCAGCATGAGAATTACAGAATAACAAAAATCAAATTGTTTCAAAATGTCAGACACTCTAGAATTTCAAATTGCCATATCTCTGCCATTTTTTAAGATAAAACCAAAACAAAAAAAGTTCCTGAATCCTTGTATCCCGATCTAACACTTAACGAAAACAACTTTTCAATTTATAATCTTTTATACATTTTTTTGAATTTTAATTAAAAAAAAATAATTTAACTTGCCGCCATTTTGAAACAAGATGGCGCATGATGCTGACCAACGAACTCGGTCGAGACCTTGGTATATTCTGTGCACATTCATATCGGTTCATAAAAACGAGAGTTACAGCATAACAAATATCAGATTGTTTCAAAATCTTAGCGATCCTAGAATTTCAAACTGCCATATCTCAGCCATTTTTTAAGATATACTAAAAACAAAAAATGTTCTAGAATCCTTGTATCACGTTCTAACATTTAACAGCAACAGTTGTTTCAATATATAATTTTTGTGTACATCATTTTGAATTATTATAAATTTAAATTTTTTTAACTGGCCGCCATTTTGAATTTTCCTATTTTATATTTTCCAGAAAATAAGTTACTTTTTTTTAAAGCATTTAAATTCTTCTGTGCATTTTATGTTATTTTTAATTTCAGTATACATGTTGTTTTATTATTTATAAAATGACAAAATTTTTCACTATTTGAGAAAAAATTATCAGAGCTATAAATTTTTAAGAAAATAACAGAATTGAAAAGAAGAAAGAAACTGATTAGCTTAATTATGGTTTTCACTAAAACTTTATATTCAAATTTTTCGAATTTGCTTTATTTTCTTTCCCTTTTTTAAGAAATTTCAAGTAAATGGGATTGGAATCTTGTCCATGAAAACATTCAGCATTATATAAATTGCAAGTAGTGGAATTATTTGCCAGTGATGTTAAAAGTTTTTTTTAACACTTTCCAACCTAGTTGAAAAGTGTTTATGACTTCGGTTTGTCTGGCCGTATGGCCGTCTGCCGTCTGCCGTCTGCCGTCTGGCCGTCTGCCGTCTGTCCGTGCTCTAACTCCCGTAAATATGCTCGGATTGCTCTGCAATTTTTATATGTTATAGTCGTTATCTGTAGCATGTTCCCTATTTCAACGGAAGTGTGTAGCACTTATAGTTTTTTTACAGGGACACTCAAAAGAATTCCGTTACATTGCGGTCTATGGGGAAAAATCATTGACGGTTTATTTAAATAATGTTTCACTATTTTAAACGCATTGAAATTTATATATATCACTAAGGTGCATTAGAAGAAGCTTAATATGGAATAGGGTGTGCCTAGCACTTATAGTTACTTTACAGGGACAGTCAAAAGAATTCTGTTAAATTACGTCTATGGAGAAAAATCGTCTGCGGTTTATTTAAATAATGTTTCCTTATTTTAAACGCATTGAAATTTATATATATCACTAAGGTGTATTTCAAGAGGCTTACTACAGAATAGTGTGTGTACAGCAGTCATCGTTCATTTACAGGGACACACAAAAGAATTCTCTACTGTAAGTTAACAATAATTCCTGGAAGTGCGTTTTAAGTTACTGATCGCGATTTTAATTTTAACTCGCTTTTTGTCTATTATGTGGTGTGTATAAATTCTGTATATCCTATACAGGGAAGCACAAAAGTTCGCGAACACATTTCCGTATTATTTAACTCCAGACGGAGAATTTTAAAATTTTGCTACGCGTTTCCTAACTGAACTAAAATTTAACATCCTATGTAGTATATATACAAATCTATAGATCCTATACAGGGCTGAATAAAAGTATTCGGATTACTTAGATGTTATCTTTTAGCTTATTAAACGGTATGATTTGTAAAATTATTTTGGAAGCGTTGGAAAGTGTTACATAATCTATGCTTGACGCATGATTTTTCGTTCTTGTTTTAATTTCAAAGCCAAATTGAAACGAGAAATATTACGTACAAAAAGATTTTCTTTCAAAAAATGTACAATCCCGTGTAGAAAAATCGAAAAATCTTAATTTATTCGTAGAAAGTATAAAATTGTTGCTGTTATTTATTTTTTTTTTAATGGCCAATCAGGAATTATTACCATACTATTTTATATTTTCCAGAAAATAAGTTACTTAAAAAAAAACGTTTAAATTCGTCTGTGCATTTTATGTTATTTTGAAATTCAGTATACACGTTGTTTTATTATTTATAAAATTACAAAACTTTTTACTATTTGAGAAAAAAAATATCAGAGCTATAAATTTTTAAGAATATAACAGAATCGAAAAAAAGAAAGAAATTGATTAGCTTAATTATGGTTTTCACTAAAAATTTATATTCAAATTTTCCGAGTTTGCTTTATTTTCTTTATTTTCGTTATGTTCCCTTTTTTAAAAAACTTCAAGTAACGTGGATTGGAATCTTGCCCATGAAAACATTCAGCATTGTGTAAATTGCAAGTAGTGGAATTGTTTGCCCGTGATGTTAAATGTTTTTTTTTATTATTATTTCAAAGCCAAATTGAAACGAGAAATATTACGTACAAAAAGATTTTCTTTCAAAAAATGTGCACTCCCGTGTATAAAAATCGACACATCTTAATTTATTCGTAGAAAATATAAAATCCTTGCTGTTATAACAGTGAATTAAAAAAAATTAAAAACAATGTTTTCATAAATGATAATGCGTTACTATCAAATGATAAAAGTAATCAATGCTATCAAATTCGCCCTTCATTCTTTTTTATAATACTTAATTCAATTTATCAGAATTTTAAATGAAGGAATAGAAAAACACTTTAGATTAATGTGAAACATAAAAGGGTGTTTAATCAAAGAAGATATTTTCGGAAGTGTATCTTAATATAATCTGTGTAAATAAAAAAATTACAAAGATACAGATTTAACAGAATAAATGCTCTACATAAAACTATCAGTATAATTGCAGAAAGATTTTCGAGGATGTAGGAGCGATTTTCATTTGGAGAACTTTTAGAGTTCTTTTAATGTCATACTAAAATTCCTTTTTATTGAATGTAGCGATTTTGTCAAGAAGGCATTGTGAATTATATCACTTTGTCTGGAACGAAGAATATAATAAGTAGAAGTGGGGTGTTAAGAGATAAACGGAATAATAAGAAACAACATCAACAATAACAACAACAAATACATTCCACAAGCATTATAATAATTTGACACATGTTTTTTTTTTCAAAATTTTAAAACAAATTTTTGTTGTTTAATTTATTTTCAATTTACAGAAATCTTCTGCTTGTTATTCTCCTCTGGAGAAGGGTGATCGTATTTTTATACCGCTGACCAGCCCCCTACCAGCCGGGCTTGGCGAGTTTGTACTTGGTCGGGGGGCGATATTTACCTGATCACAGCATGGCTGTGATCCACCTGTCAAGAACCTTGTTAGCATCGCTACAGTGCTCTTTAGTGGTTCGTTACAGTTTTCTTTGTTTGCCGGTTCATGGTGTTACTTTGAGTTGGTTCTATGTCGGCTGGTTACTTAAAGTGAATTTGCTTGACGAGAGGTGGTCTCGTAATTTAGAGTCTTGATCAGGTGACAAGACCTTCGCCTGACTAAGCACATCCAGAGGTATAATTCATAGGGAACTTGGAGGACTTAGTACCCACGATGGATTTTACATGCACCAGGTGCTATTAGCGCAAATGATGGATTTTTAGCTGGCGGCGAGCTCCGAGTCAAGACCTTTCGGCTACGAGACTGATGCTCTGCCAACTAGACCACCGCTGCCACTGAGGGGTAATCTGTTAGATTAAAGACTGAACATTATCTGAATAATCTGTATTATAAAGCAAGAACATGTCCGTGAGTTAATTCTGACGTCATATTGACCGTGGCAACGACCTGACAAACAATGTTTGGCTTTTAATGCAAATTTTTTAACCTCTAAACATAGCACAATTTCATTTTTTACACTGTCAATTAGAGAAAAAAATGCTTTAAATCGCAATTTTTTGGAAAACTGTAACTCAGTTTACCACTTTTTTATGGTTTATAAAATAAGTTTCAAACATGAATATTCTTAAATTTGCAACCCAATTACGGAAGATTGAGCCGTCTGCATTTAAAACAATATAAATGATTGAGAATTTGTTTGTTTCAGTGTAACATTAGATGCATAAATTGCCAAACAAAATTAAAACTTCACAAATTAAGGAGTAAATGAAACAAGAATTTAACAGCTATGTAATCGAACTATGCGTTTAAACACTGAAATAATAAGGATGACAAAGGTTGGTATAAGTAGTAAAACGTTCCGCTATTGACCGCTGACATGCGATTAATACATACTAAATTACCAAACATGCTTTCTGTTGGGCGATCTAAAGAAACGTACTAAATTTAAAAAATGTATTAGAGTTTTAAATTATAAACTCTTTTATCAGTCTTTTTCTGTACATCGGACAGTATATCGGCCATCTTTAATCCGGGTAGCCCGGGTCGGATTGGCTGGTACAGATGAAACATAATATCATAGCCTACTTAGGCTAGTATATGCAAAACAAAATAGCCTGCATTAGGTTAAAAGCACTTCTAATCATATAAAAAAATATCTATATACAGAGAGTATTTTAAATAGCTATAATTACTAGTGAAGTAGATAGGTCACATGTTTAATTTTTAGCAGTTTTTAAAAGCACAATTTTTAACACTTTCCAACATAGTGATTATGAATTCGGTTTGTTTGTCTGTCTGCCGTCTGTCTATCCGTGATCTAACTCGCGTAAATATACTCGAATTGTCACGTAATTGATACATGTTAATGAAGTTTACTATGGCATGTTCGGTATTGAAAATAAAGTGTGTCCCGCTTATAGTTACTTTACAGGGATATTCAAAAGAATTCCGTTACATTACGGTCTATGGAGAAAAATCATTTGCGGTTTATTTTAACTATGTTATATCATTTCAAACATACTGAAATTGATATATATCACTGAAGTGCACTACAAGAAGCTTACTATAGAATAGGGTGCGCTTAGCACTTACAGTTTCTTTGCACGAACATTCAAAATAATTCTGTTACATTACGGTCTATGGAAAAAAATGGTTTGTGGTAGATTTGAATAATGTTTCATTATTTCAAACATATTGAAATTGATATATATCATTGAGTTGCATTACATGGTCTTACTATCTAATATACTGTTTGCATAGCATTCATCGTTCATTTACAGGGACACACAAAATAGTTCGGTTAAAGTACTGTTAACAATAATTGCTATAAATGCGTTTTCAGTTGCGGTATGCGTTTTTACATTTAATTAATGCTTCACCTATTACTTTGTGTGAATTAATTTTTATAGATTATATACAGGGCTGCACAAAATAATTTGAATACTTTTCCGAATATTGTTGGTAATTCCTGAAATTGGGTTTTAAAATGTGTTATGCTTTTTCCAAATTGTCTGACATGAGCGGGCCTAGTTGAGCTTAAGCCAAAAGGTAGGTCTCCCCGCCGGATTGACTCTAACCCTTTTTTAGTTAGACTTCATATTTCACCTTATTAAACGTTAAAAGATATGTAATAATATATTGGAAGTATTGGAAAGTGTTACATAATCTATGCTTGATGCATGATTTTTCGTATTTGTTAAGTTATTAAAACTGCTTACAAATGATGTTGTTTAGCACCACAAATTACATAATCCTGAAAAAGAACAAAATGTTTAAAACCGCCCCAGCAAAAAAAAAAAAAAAAGAGATTACATACATTGCATAAATTACGTACATAAAAAACTTTTAATAATTTACAAAGTGTAGTGAGAATTATCATCTTGTTCGCCGAATACTGACATATCAAACATGTGTCTAAATTTTTAGCGCATTTTATTTACACTTTGAAATTTTATATTAAAAAGTTTTGAATTATTCTGAGTAGTTTTCAAAGTAAAGGTCTCTTTCAAAAACAACAACAGAAAAATACAATATGATAACTTTTTATTGCAGCTGTATCAAAACAATTAAAGGTAATAAATATATTTTAGAATATTTATTAATATATAAGGTGGGTGAACCAAAGGTGGCCAGTGTTCCTAAGGTAGCCTACCCCTCAAAAGTAGAATTAATTTAATTTTTAATCACAAAATGGTGCTACTGCATTGTCAATCCTGTATCTGCAGTGCACGTGGCTGAATTTAAAGATATCACTTCGATCCTCCGACATTTTATAGTGTGATTTCACTTTTGAGGAGTTGTCGTTCTAATTTTCGGGAAAGACGATATTTTAATTTACACGTGTTTAAATTCTTTGAACTTTGGGTTATGATTCGTTTTCTGAAAGCTTATTTATTTCTTTTTAATCACATTTATTTCAATTATAAGAAATTTATCAGATTAATACTTTTATGTCATGCAAATGGCGACCATACGCATGTTCCCAAGTGGCCACCTTAGAAAACAAATGTGAAAATCAGTATAGTGATTTTCAAAATTTTTATATAAATATCTGAAAAATTGTTACCATTTATTATTAACACCAGAGATCATTCAGAAGAAATCATTAACTCCCAGAAGAAAATCCCTGAACTACCGGGCACAAAAAGTTCTTCAAGGTCTTTCCGTATCATAAGATAAGAAGATTAAGAAGAAAAACTCGAAAGGTATAAAAAAAAGAAAAGATCATCGAACACAATAGTAAGCAAAATAGTTTGCAGAGAATTTTGTCACATATTAAAAGGGATTTCAATACTTTGGAACACTATGCGTCAAAGGTAACCCACAAGCTACAATTTTGAAAGTGTATTATAAAAGTAATTAAATTTTATTTTACAAAGAAAAGTATACTTGATATGCGTTAGAGATAAGTGTAAAATTTTACAAACAAAAATTCAGCCACACACACACAACCAGAAAATAATAATAAATCGTCAAAGCTTAACTATAGCCACCTTTGGGTCACCTACCTTATTAAGTATATTAAAATGTTACATTAAAATATTGAAAAAACTGGTGTGACATAATGAAAACAAAACTTCTTCTTGATAACACCATATAATTAGAAAATGCAGTGGAGTTTTGTCTTTCTTCTTTGGGCACAAATAACACGTGCTATCACTTTGAAGGCAAGAGTAACATTGAGCACGAAGAATGACAAAAATGAGAAAGATAAAATCCTTTAGAAAGGCCTAGTCCATTTCCTACTTTTATGGTGTTATAAAGAAGTTGTTTTTCCCTTCATTTATTTATATAAAGTATATTTTATATCTTGACTGCTATTATTCCCTTTTCGAATACTGCAGAATATTTATTCAAAATATTGCAAATATATAAACAAGTAAAATGCATAAATAACGCAAATGTTTTATTCTGAATTGATGATACAGTGAGAAAACAGCTATGTTTTATAAAGTATATAGAATATATTATTTTTTGGAAGAGCATGCGTTGAAATTACACAAGTTTATTTTTCATGTTGATATATTTAATTGTTTGAATTTATGATAGGTCGATTGGTTGATTGTTCACCATATGCAACTGTACATGAAGGATAAAGGAACTGGATGTTTTAAGTCTTGTTTATTTGCAGATGATTCCAAATTCTAAAGCACTTCGTCATCCAACTTTTAAAACGATCTTACACCATCTACCACAAAAGAAAAGAAAATGTATAATTAATATAGAACTGTAAAATAATAACATATATTTTTTTAGTTTCAAGTATTTATTTTTATCTTTTTGAAACTCTGAAATGACGTTAAATTTTAATATAATTTTCATTAACACTAAAAATACCAGAAATTTTACTCCAGTTTTTTAAACAATTTCAGAAACAAATTCAGAAATTTTACTTAAAACTACTTAACTTATTAATTTAACGTATTTCTGTGAGATTTATATTTAATTTATTTTAAAAGAAATTTCTGGTTCGAATCGGAATATATTCATTTGGTAACCGTCAAAATGACGGCTGATGGTAGATCTAGTGTTAAAATATGAAATTCATTATAAATTTAAATATACTTTATACATAATTTAAGAATTTTTTTTAACAATAGACCAAATCTCAAACATCTGTATCAAAAAAAAAAAAAAAAAAAAAAAGTAATCTAAACTTTATCTCTATATAAATTACCAAAGTACTTAAGTAATGTTAATCTTTTATTCGGAACTTATGACTCTATATATAAAATGTCATATAACAGAATTCGGGAATTCGAACGATATTTCATTAAACAACTTAGATAAAATGATAACTGATGATATTTTTTCGTGAGTTCAGCTATCTTTCAGTATGTTGACATTTTTGGAAATGAAAATAGTTTAATTAAATATGGTAAGAAAAAAATAAACTAATTAAAAATTAACAGTTCAGCTCATTGATGACGAATAAAACGATTGGATTAAGAGATCTCAGTCCAAATTAAGGCGAAGGAATCCCTTAAATGATTCAATTTAAAGAATATAAAAACAATAAATGATATCACCTATATATAATTCTGTTGCATTTTTATCTTTTATTCTGTTGTAGTCAACGAAAATAATCCTTTAATATGTCCTTTGAAATGCTGTATAGCATTTCAAAGGACATTGCATTCAGGAAAATACCCGATGATATTTGATGAAACAATTTGAGTAACATGATATGCGATTATGTTTTTGAGAAAATTCAATTATTTTTTAGAATGTTGACATCTTTTGCAATCAAAAGAATTCAATTAAATGTCGTGAGAATGAATTAATCAAGGAGAAGAGTACAGCTCATTGATGACGAATAAAATGACTGGATGTGGTATGATACTGGTCGGCCAAAATTAAGCCATTCCCAAAATGGTTTGATTTCAAGTATTTAAAAATAATAGGCGATATCACCTATATGTGTAATTCTGTTACATTTTGATCTTTTAGTCTGTTCCTAATAATCAAAAGTATCTCCCAATATGTCCTTTTAAATGTCATACAGAAACATTCAGTATAACACTCGAATAATATTTGATGAAACAACTTAAATAAAGCGATATTTGATTATGTTTTTACAAAAGTTAAACTATTCTTTAGAATTTTGAGATTTTTTGCAATGAAAAATACTCAACTAAATGTAGTTAGAATAATACTGAACTAATGAAGCCAGACGAGTAAAGATCAATGATTGCAGATAAAATGTCTGAATTAGTAGGTAATACTGGTCAAATTAAGCAATTCTTCTGCACGTTTCGATTTCAAGAACATAAAAATGTTAAGTGATATCCATACGCTAATTAATTTTTCAGCAGAGCTGAAATTACGCTGTAAATTAATGAAATACAAAGGATGTGAATTATCACTGTACTAAACAGCGTACAACCATTTGACAACAGTGTACATTATAAAATTGTACTTTATAACAACAGCGTACAACCAGCGAAAAAATGTCCAGACCAGGGTTCGATCTCGGATCCCTTGGTTTTGCGCATCAAGTGCTTTACCAATTAAGCTATCCAGACGACATCCAGTCTAGCAATCTCTCACTCTTATATGGCAAGGAACCTTGCCATATAAGAGTGAGAGAACGCTAGACTGGATGGCTCAACTGGTAAAGCACTTGGTCCGCTAAACCAAGAGATCCGGGATCGAAACCCGGTCTGGACATTTTTTCACGCTGATGGTTGTACGCTGTTTAGTACAGTGATAATTCCCATCCTTTGTATTTCATTAAGTGATATCCTTTACTTATAAATATTGTATTTTAAATTATTATTCTGTCGGTATTAAAGAAAAGTATTCTTGACTGTGTCAACAATCTTGTTAGAAATACTTTTATGTTGTTATACGATGACAAGAACCTTTTTACGAATGTAGTAAATAGTTATAGTAAATAATTATAGTAAATTTGTTCTTCTTTAGATCATTACTTACAAAAAAGCCAAAATCTAGTAGAGAGGAAAGCTCGAGAGCCGTTTTTTCATTTACTATGTATGTCTGAGTACTGTAATGATTTTCTAATATATCGGAAGACGTAATTATTAATTTTAACAAATGTTAATTTTAAATGTAATTAATAATTTTATAAAGTGTAAATATTAACAATAGTTAATATGATTATACATGATTATTACAAATTTTAATCTCATACTAGATGGAACCCGTCAAAACTTGACGGAAAAAAATTACAATAACAATATTAGTAAAATAAGCTTCTTTATTACATAAGAAGGGGTGCGTATGAAACAGATTTTTAAATATTTTATTTTAAAAGTTCTTTCCCCCAGTGAATTACAGTACTATTTCCGATGCAAATTTTAAAAAAAAGAAAAAAAAATCCGTAAACAACTGTGTAATGCAAATCAGTTTGACATTACCGCCATATTCCCCACGGCAAGTAAGAACATTTCATGGACCTATGAAGTATCATACAAATAGTATATCCCTACGTTCATCTCGTATTCAGTCAACAAAAGAACATAGTAAATAAAGCACACATCCCCCTCCTATGATAATGCAACCGAATGAGCTCCTACGCGCATGTGCATTGCATCTCCCCAAACGCACCGTCGAAATTCGACGTTTTTAAAAAAAATGTTTTAAAATGTTTTGATCAAAATTTTTAAAATGTCTTCTTAAATCATTGTTCGTTTCAAATCCATATCTTCTGAAACACATCCATTGTTTTAAGGTAATCAACTTTTATGTTAAAATGCAGAATTTTTTTTTTACAATAATAAATCAATCTGCAGATAAGGGAGATTTTTAATGTTTTCAAGTGTAATTTATTTGTATGGATTCTTCGGTTCCTTTACATAATCAGGATGATTATTCCTTTTCCATCACAGTCGGGGATCATTTCCCTTTTATACAGTTAAATATCCAATGGATCTTTAAAGAAATAATAAAATTTAGTTCCTAGCATATGCTGATGCAACATATACATCAACAAATTAAACCTATCAATTTTACGTTAATCATAAACAAAAATAGTTTTTTTCGACAGATTTTAGTTTAGCGCCAAAATGCTCTATCTTATGGATAATCTGATCATATGATTTATCAGGGGTTTTTATTATTATTTATTTATTTTTAGTTTTTATGATGATTAGGAAAATCTATTTTCAATTGGGGCAACTTTCCCAGAGACTATGTTACATTATTAAAGCAAACTGATGATCATAGTTGAGATAGAATTAAAAAATATTTTATGCTTGAAAATTATTTAAAAATTCAGTTTTCAAATAAATTTTAATCGAAAGCTAATTTTTTTCCTAATTGATGATGTAAGAACTAAAATTGTGAAATGTAGTAAAAAATTGAAATTTTTAGTATTTAGAAACGCTATGAAAGCTAAAGCGATAGCGCCGTTTGCTGTCACAACCGTTATACATTTCTAAAAATTGCCTCTCTGTTTTGGCTGGCGTCCAAAAGTAGACTACCATTTTTTGACATCGAAAGAGAAATTCCCAGTGAAAGAAATAGGACTTTGCCGCTAATAAGGAACTGCTAAATGAACTTAACAAACAAACAACCAATTTACCAACAACCTACCA
This sequence comes from Maratus michaelseni, assembly GCA_963931845.1. NCBI lineage: Eukaryota > Metazoa > Arthropoda > Arachnida > Araneae > Salticidae > Maratus > Maratus michaelseni. Next base: position 127,491 of record CAWVPG010000151.1, on the reverse strand, counting down.
AACCTACCAAAATAATTCCTATAAAATATTAGCCTTGCATTGTTTATTCTAGCTAAAAATACAATCATAATTTCAAGGGTTTTTTTTAACCATAACACTAAAATTTTAATTTTCCTGAAATCCTTTACTTTTGAGAATTTTTTTTATTAAAAAATGAATTCTTCTAACCTATAATTTAAAAAAAAGTAATTTGTAACATTTTATCAAGGTATGAAATCAAGATGAAGCAACCAATAAAGGCTCCAATTCTGACCTTTAAAATTAAAATTTGAAAAGACAGTTAAAATTACGTCATGTTGACACAATCGATTTTTCTTTTTAGTTTTATCAGTGTTATTGCATTTCAAGCTAAGCATAACGTCATTTTCCCCGACGCATATTTTTCACACGTACTTTGTATAAGTTACTTTTATGCTTAAACACCATGCATACAAATAAAAATATATTTTGTATTTAATTGTAAGGAAAAAATTTCATGAACAAAGTTTTAATGCATAATGATAAAATAAACCGAATGGACAATATTCCGGTGACGTCACAATAAATATGTATTATTATTCGCTTATAAAACACGCGGATAAATATTTTCACCGAAATTTAACTTGCAAATTAAAAAATTCGGCACAAAAGCCCCGTGCTTTTAATAATTTTTTTTCTTTTATCTTCACAACCACAAAGTTTCTCGTTACTCTGTGCCTCGCCACAATGGGAGTTATTGCCGACTTTATGACGTCATACGCAGAAGTAAAAGTTTAATTTAAAATTACGACTAATTAATTAAATTTTCGAACAAACGAATGTACCATAACAAATCTGTGTCCAAATATGTTTTATTTTAAAAAAGAATGATGTAATTTGATGCAGTAATTTGTTCTCAGGGACTGTCGAAAGAAAACGCTTAGCGTTATAAATATATAGATGTTTTCCCAGCACCACAAGGGCCATCTATGAAGTAAACATTGGGCATGTTTGTACTATTTTGTTTCACTAAAGAAATTAGATTGTTTATAATAAATCTCTGCTCTTCATTGGGATCTTGTATAGCGCCAAAAATTCATGATCGTGGAGTCACATTCACTTGCGTCAAATGTATACACATGCTTGTTATCGCATCAAGTGATTTTTAATTCGACGTTAAATGTATTTATAATGATGTTTTACTGATTTATTAGTTATTACATTAATTAAAATAAAAATTACGTCTTCGAAACTATGATATTAAAATAGAAAAAGCATTGAAAAAATGTTGTGATGCGTAGTTTCGGGCAATCGATAAAATTCAACTTACGTCACAAACATTTATCCAACAGTTGAAAGGGATAATTAAGAGAAATAATGTAAATAAATAAATATCCAAGATTATTTTTGATTTTGTTTTCATTAATTTATTGTAAATTTTATTGTTTAAAGTTACTGATAAATGATACTTTAGTAAATAGGGTTTTCCTAATTATTTTGTTATTATTTATTATTATTATTTTTTTACATTTAATGGCAAGATTTTTCCATTCGTTTATTGGGCGCTACAGTTTGGCGAATAAATTGGGGATACTTTTCGGTTAACCGGGCGCCAGTGAGGTATATATATATATATAATTATAATATATATATACATACATATATACACACACACACACATATATATATATATATATATATAATTATAATATATATATACATACATATATACACACACACACACACATATATATATATATATATATATATATATATATATATATATATATATATATATATATATATATAATTATAATATATATATACATACATATATACACACACACACACATATATATATATAGGGTGTCCGAAAAGTCTGGAAACGGTCAAATAACTCGAAAAATATACATCGGATTGAAAAACGGCAAAATGCATGTTCAATATTTTTGAAAAATCGATTTAGGGATATGAAAGTTGCACCCCCCCCCCCCCCCAATTTTTGATTACCATTGCAAAATCTGGAAACGTTCGTATAACTCGAGAAATATACATCTCTTTGAAAAACGGACAAATGCATGTTCAATAGTTGTGAAAAATCTATTATGGATATCAAAGTTGCCATTTTTCTAAAATATTAAGCATGTCTTTTTCCGTTTTTCAATTTGATGTATATTTCTCGAGTTATTGGAGCGTTTCCAGACATTGCAATTGTAACGATTCTCACAGCATTGCACTCGATTACAGCGCCATCTACACTGTTTCAAAAAAAAATGCTAAATACAAAAGTTACGTATTTTTTACCGTAGAATCCGAATCTGCAATAAAAAATGGGGGTCATCATTTAAGATTTCAAAGTTGCCCCCTTGTTAGCAACTTTCATATCCCTAAATAGATTTTTCAACAATATTGAACATTCATTTTGCCGTTTTTCAATCCGATGTAAATTTCTCGAGGTATTTGACCTTTTCCAGACTTTTCGGAGACCCTGTAATTTTTTTTTACTGGCGCCGGCTAACCGAAAAGTACCTAATTTGAATATAGTTTTTTTTTTTTTTTTTTTTTTTTTTTTTTTTTTTTTTTTTAAATGGGACGACGGGATAATGAAGAAGTACCAGAATATTTTTCTGCATTTTATAGTTATATTAAGAAATACATATTTTTAAGATTTGCTGAATAACTTATTTGTTTACTTTTTCATGCATTATATTATTGAAGGTTGTTAGTTCTCTTATTCTTTTAAATATCCCCTACTTATATAAAAGTAGCGTGTGTTCTCTGTGGTGTTTCGCATAAACGTTGTAAAATTTAGGTTATTAGATTTTATTCAACTTTGGTGTCATAACTGCTGATGAAGCAGTCATTTTTGGCGATTTTTCTGTTACCTGTAAAATGTTTGATTTTGGTATAGTCCAAACTAAGAAAAATTTGGGTACTTTTCCGTTATACGGACACCATTGTCGCCAAGCGTACATTTACATGTATGGCATGGTGTCCGTATAATGGAAAAGTACCAAAATTTTGCGATCGATCAAATAATTTAATTTCGTTAAGCGTTAAATTTTCTTATTTTTTAATCTGAGAAAGAAACAATAATCATGGATTTAATTAATTTTGCAATATGCGGTGCAACCAAAAAATTTTATAAAATCGGTACAGATATCGCAGACGCATCGAGGTTAATTTTTGGCGCCTAAATGACGATTTTTGCTTTCTATGGCAACCTGGTGTTTTATAATAAAATTGAATATGTGTGTAAATAAACAAAATAAAATAGGTACTTTTATGTTAGCTGGGCGTAAGGGATAACTCTCCAAATCTTGTTTCAATTGGAATCATTTAAATTGCAACATTTTATGTGAGATTTGTTATTCATATTGCTATGTTTATGCTTAGATATTTTAATATGATTATATTACAGCTAATTTTAAGTAACTTTTTAAAGATTTTATATAACGATGTTACAATATTACCTAGTTGATATTAGCTAATGTCAAAAGATTGGCAAACCACGGAGTTCAGAGAATAAACTCTATGCCTCGCAACAGTGGGAGTTGCCGACTTTATGACGTCATAAGCAGAAGTAAAAGTTTAATTGAAAATTACGGCTAATTAATTAAATTTTCGAACAAACGAATGCATGATAACAAATCTGTGTCCAAATATATTTCATTTAAAAAAAGAATGACGTAATTTGATGCAATAGTTTGTTCTCACGGATTGTCGAAAGAAAGCGCTTAGCATTTTAAATATATAGATAACTTTTACGGGGGTATGCAGTTTTCGTGCGGGTGGTCAAAACTTGTAATTTTATCCATTTCTGCAGGTTTCTTGGCAATAGCGATTCGAAGAATATATTCAAAATTTCTATTTGCCAGGCGAGACTTGTATTAATTTTTAATTATTTTCAATCCAATATTTTCAATCAAAATCAGTGCCCTCATCTCACATAAATATCTTAAACAAAAGAGACTTAAAATCATTTTTGAAAAAGTTGCTAAATTTGGAATATATTCTACAGATAAGTTTCAAAAGTCTGTGATCCAAAACTCAGTGTTCATTTGCGAGGCTGCATGCAGTCCGTGGCCTGTTTAATGAGTGCCACTGCTTTAGAGCACAACAACTGAGTTAAATAATAATTTATAGAGACAATGCCTTATTCTGTTGCCCTTAATACTTAGATCTGCCCATATAAAAAATAAATACCCCACAATTTTCGAAGACAAAACGGAGCAAAATGCTAATTTTCTAAGACAGAACAGTATGAGTTAGATATTATCAAATACAAGTTTCTTCTAGAAATATCATATGTTGCAAATTGCTTGAGTTATTTTTTTATAGAAAGCACTATAGTTTTGTCTTCTTCACTCAGATATAAATAAAAAAAATTTAGAATGAAAATCTCATGTCAGCTTATAGTGTAAAAAAAGAAAGAGAAATGATTCTAGGTCTTGCAAAACTTTACAAAAAACCTAATATAACCTCTTCCGAGTTATCCATTATTCCGGAAAAGCGTTCTTTTATTTTTAGAAACTTCAGAAACTAATAATAGATTTCCGAGATTTCAAATAGCATTTCTGAAAGTTTTTTTGAAAACTTTATACAAGCTCGAAACGTCTAATGTGATTATTTTATTATCTGATACATACTTCTGTGTCGTTTATAGTTTTATTAAATGTCTGATTTTATATATATTTTTAATTTTAAAATTCCTATTCAGACGTAATATGTTTATGGTTTTTAAACGGAGAATTTTGTTTGCGAGAAAATGCATATTCCTGTAATACATTTTTCACAACAAAATCATAATGATAACTGTATTGCAGGAATATGCATGTTGTGATGCAGAAGATAAAACTGTTATTCAAAGGATTCTTGAGATAAAAAGGCCGAAAAATACTGTTGTACAACATGGTTGCCAAGTTTAAAAAATAAGCGTTAGTATTAATTTCAAAAATAAAATCTCACAGTGTAAAACCACTGTGAGATTTATGTTTTAATGCTAATCGAAAAAACATAAAATTAAATACTGAAAGAAACGGTACGTACATTTCCTAATATTTCAATAGTTGAATCTTTTGTTTCAATATGAAATCCAAAACTCGAAAGAGCTACAGCTTTATCTTTGACTATATCTACATGAAATATAATTAGAATAATTAATAAAGATTTGTATTTATTTGAACATAAAAATACACAATTCATCGTCTCTTATGTAAACCTATTATTAAAAGAATGATTAAATGTCTGATTGTAGGTTGCCGTTCACATGAAAATAATTTAGCAAGAGAAAAGCTGAAATATATTGTCGCGTGACGAAACTTGAATGTATTTGAAATATTACGAGAAACAAGAGAGCTATTTATTTTTGAAATACAAGAACAAAAGTAATAAATATTTGGTTTGAAAAGTACACTGAAAACTTCAACAAAGGTTTCGTGGTCATAACTGGCTTAGCTTTCAATGGAGAATTGTTACTTAGAACTGCTGAAAAAATCGCAAAAAATAACTCTACATACTATTAGAAAACTCATATATTTAAAGATATACTTCAAAACATTAACCAGCTAATCTTGAAAGAATATAATTTCACCAAGTCAAAGCAAGCAGCTATAGCTCCAAATCTGTCATCATATTTCTAAAAAAAATGAGATGAGGAGTTGAAACTTATATCATTTAAATACAATATTTGCAGGTTTTTCAGATGCATTTCCAAAGGTCTAGTGCCTTTGGAGTTTTGCAAAAAAATCGTACAAAACGGGGATCTTGACTCAGACAAATTGTGTAGGAGAAAGGAAAAAACATTTCACTGGTAGTTTTATTAAAATATGTATTACCTTGGAAATAAAGTTATAATATGGAAATGATAGATATGGAATTAGTATAAAGAAAATATTAGTAGACTGAACATATTAAAACATAATCTGTTCATACTATGCATACATGTCATGACATAAAAATTATTCTCAAAATGAGTAGGAGGACAAAGTAATAATAATAATAATAATAATAATAATAATAATAATAATAATGATAATAATAATAAATATTTATATAAATATCAATAAACAGAAAAAAATGTTTTTCCTATAAAATTAACTGTTGAACCGTATTTAACTAGTTGTTGGAAATTTTGTTGAGCCTAAAACGTTTTACTGGACTATCTTGCATTTTGGTTTGTAAACTCAACAAACATTTGTTTGACTCAACAAAATTTTCTACTTAAATATGTTCTTTTAGGAATTTTGTTTGTCCAACAATATTTTTTAAAGGAGAAGATCCGCATTCCATATTATATGGTAAATGGGTATTTCTGTTATTTCTTAGAAACTGTAATAAAAATAAATAATTATTACTTCTGACGCAGACATCTTTGACGATAGAATGTCCTTCAGGGCACACGCATTCCTCTTCTCCATTTCTAATAGTGCATTTTCCACCGAAGCAGTTTTTCTTCTCACACAGTACCACTAAAATGGAAACATATTTATATAAGATTTTAAAAATGTCTCCAGTCAATAAATTTTATATAGTAACAAATAAAAGTCTATCTTTTTATCTGGCATCTTTACTAAAATAAATTCTTGGGTTCTTCTAATTAATCACTAAACTCCACACAAGTGCTAAGTCGCACCGACTAAAATTTCAAATGTGAGCGTTTTTTGAAAACATACTTTCATTAATTTGTATTTTTCATTAACAAAATTACATTTTTGATAAAAATGAATACCAGTTTGATTCCTCATTAAATTTCGTATAGGAATCATGTTATATTTTATTGTCATTATTTTCAAACAAAGGTATATGGAATTGATGTCACGAAATCACAAATTGCACTAGTGTGGAATTCGCGGGTACTGAACTAAAGTGTGGAATCCAAGGGTTAATATTCTACATCAGAGGTTCCCAAACTATAGATTCATTGTAAACGATATCGTGAGTTCAATAATGACTCTGTTATTTTAAAAAAAAGTTATCAGTTTTATCTGCTGTAAAAATATATTAAAAATACAATAGTTACTATAACTTTAAAGCCAAACTTCGGGTCGGGAAAAAATAGAGGTAAGTAACTCCATGAAATAATGTAGTTTTGTTTAACTTTATGGTGAAAGCGATACGAGGCTAAAATTAATAAGGCTCAACCCTGATATAGACAACCTCAATAATATAAAACAGTGTTATAAATTATACGGATTTTTAAAATGTTTGTGTTATTACACATTTACTAATAAGCGTATTTTTTCATACTTGTAAAAGAAAATTATGTTTTATCATTATACGGCATTATTAGGTGCGTTCGTAATTATATAAATACGTAGCACCTATTGTCGTCACTTGGTCCGTCCGTCTGTCTGTCTGTCCGTCTGTCTGTCTGTCTGTCCGTCTGTCCGTCCGTCCGCATATAACAACGCAAAAACTACCCAACCGAATGGTTTGCAATTTAAGATATATTATCTTTGCAGAATTTTGTCGAGACATTTCAAATTTTATTAAAATCGAATCAAAACTTTAGGAGATATTAATAAAAATATTTATTAAGAAATTTGAATTTTTCTTTTTTAAATCGGTGCTTTTTTGTTATAGGAGCTTCCGAAGTTTAATCGTCAAGCGAAAAGAGATACTTATTTTATTACAGAAATTAATCTGCAGACGATATAATTCCTTTCACAGAATTAAAAATCTGAAAAGATCTGAATATTTATGTAACTAGTTATAGTACGAACGCACCTCATTTGTCACGTTTGACGTACAAGTTAAACTTGTTATAATTGTGATTATTTACATTAAAAACACCTATTACAATTTTCGCATGTTTTCTTTGCATGAAACTTCGTCTATTTTCCTAGATTAGCTTAAACAAAAGACTCTATATACCTACATATGGTGTGGATAGTGAAAAACTTTTAAAATTTAAGGTTTGTAACATAGCAATAAAGTTTGAGAACTACTGTTCTACATAACGTATGCTATGTATCTCTACTATGTTACCTCAATATTCATTCCTTTACGAAGATACAATGGTGGTTACTTTATCGGTACCAATACCAGTGATATACACTGGAATACTCAGAATTTCATCATATTTGAATGTATACTTGAACTCTTAACCCAAATATTCCTAAACTTTAAAAGGCAAAACAATTAACCATTATCTACTTTTGAACTGCAAGACACTTACTAAACTGTAAATATTTTAGTGATTCAAAATCTTAAAAATTCACATTTATTCACCAGGACGTGACAAGAAAATTGTGTTTATTAGAAATAAGAATTAAAAGATTGAAGTGGACATCATACACGATGACATTGAATGGAAACATATAAAACCTGCAATTAAATTCAAAGTGGGACGTCACAAAAATCAGTGCAAAATACTAAAGAAAAGGGTTAGACAGACACGATAGACTGAAAGGTGGTTACAATTTTGATACATCGAAATAACCCGAGTTTACTGTAATAGAAGCAAACTCAACGATTTAAATAAATATGACGAAGACTCATGCTTGCCGTATAGCTTAAACTCTAGGATCCCGTTTCAGGATGTTCCCAAAATAATTTTATAAAAACATTTTTTTTTAGTATAAATGCAAAATAAAATTGCTATTGTTTTAATGAAGCTGTTAAAAATTACATAAGAACATTTTTATGACTCCAATTCTAATTGAGATTTGGAGTTTAAATGAATGATTTTAGAACAGAAATGCTAACAGAAATGCTAAGTAATTAAGTATTGTTAGAAGAGCAAGGTATAGTTTAAAGTATTGATTAGTAATCCTTTTGAATTTACGGAGTCCTTTCAAGAATCAATCTGTATGGCAAAGCCCATTAGATCTACTACCCTATGTGTTAGAAGTTAATGGTCTTTAGAAGTTTTTAGTAAAGAAGACCTGTGAATAGTAGAAGGGAATTAAAGAGATATCTAAAAATTGCCCATATGTACATGTCATGAAATTATATTTTAAAATATTTGAAATTTATCATAACCATGGAAGCCTGCACAAAATTCGACTGAATGAGTTAATTAATCTGCAAAAATTCATTTCATGCCGCCAAAGCAGACATTAATAATTTATAATTTTCAATTAATAATGATAATTAAGATTAATTGTCGAAACAAAGTTTGTCTTCAAGCATTTCAAAAACTCGACTTTTCATATTTGCACATCGGCAATCAGATTTTGACGCGTTTCTAGCTGCATGCTTAAAGCGGCCTTGAATATTTCCCCTGCCTGTACCTCACAATAAGACTCCTGTTTAATAGAAAATTTTAGTTTCAACGCATTGACAATGAAGCTCGCGAGTTTCAATTTAAGCTTTTAAAGTTCAGTCTGTGGCACATATAATCTACAGTTATTCCTCAAGGAAGAATTGCGTAATTATTTTTTTACGCGAACCACGCCGGCCATGGCAGCTATGAATGTGCTGAAATTGATGGTCATTGTCCGAACAGTTTAGGAATTGTAGCGTCATAAAAAAAATTAGAGTGCAGGTATATGAGCTTCTCTAGATCACTTCGCTAATTAATTTAGTCTCAACTATCCCCATTACGTATTATCAATACTTAAAACATTTGCATGTGAAATACGCGCAGCAGGCAAAACCGGCACCTTATGATCAAATGTTATGACCAAAACCAGATGTTTATATTACTGCAAATGTTACATTATTAAAAAAAAATATGCCTAACGGTTGTAGATCTAAAAATGTCATGCTTGAAAATTATTTAATAAATCGTCAAAAATCAGTGAATTAAGTTACAGTTTTGAGACTTATTTTAAAGTATATTTTTATGAAGAAAGTATTGTAGTAATGCGATATTGAGGAACGAAAATATATGCTATCAAAGGTGATAGAATAAGTAAGGTTGCGACATTTAGTATTACTTTCTAGCTTAGCGATAATAACGGATATGTTTGTGTGCAATGCAGATTTTAAAGTGTGATTGAATGCTTATAAGTAACACATTGCTTTTAAGAAATGTTTCAGAATTTTCGGGCAAAGTTTTTTATTCGCAAAATTTTGTGAGAATATGTAATAATACAATTCTTATAAAGTCTTTTTACTATCTATGAAAAAAAAACCCAGGTAGGACGTTAGATAAGTTAAAAGCAATATAAAGACTTATTTTATACCCTTAATTTGCAACTTTGTGTTTCAAAAAATTTAAAACTGAAAATGTACGTTTCCATGATAATAATCCATTATTCTCTTTGACCACTATTTTTGCAGATGACATAACAATAATTTGAATCTAAAAATCTAGTGAGACGTAAATGTTTAAAAAAAAAAATTCTTTCCAATGGTCTACATGGGGAAGTGGGGGCACAACCGTATATTCGAGTGAAACCAGATATCTGAGTTTGGGCTCAATTTAAGCAGAACTTTTCCAGGTAAGCCTTGAAATACCTATATCCAGGAAAAATATAAGAAGGAAGCCTACACGGTATCTACATATTGCGATTTGTGTAGTTTTCTTTGTTGAAAAGTTTATTTTAGAATTTTATTTGTTTTAACTTTTGCTAGTTTTCAAAATTCTCAAATAATAACTTACTTGAAGTTACTGAAACTTTTTATATTATTTTGTATACCATATTTAATATTGATTTATTTCCAACAATGAAGCTGTTTTTTACTATTTATGCGTTTATTTTTACGGACTGTTTTTCAATCCTTATTTTCTTGCTGTAACACCGGATAGCTTACGTGGGTGGAAAACAGACTTTGGAAAATCCATAAATAATGTTTGGAGAAAAGGGAGTCAAAACCACGTGCGAAGAAGTTTTTATGAAGCTTATAAAGAAATGAATTTCTTTTCTGCAATTTATCAAATTGTAATGAAGTAATTATCCTTTTGTCCTTACATATTAAATAACTTGACTTATAATTGAAATATTCATAGTTAAGTACCTTAGTTAAAGTTGTAAAGTAAAATACTTTGAAACTTTTCAAAAGAAAGTCTAATTTTTTTCTTTTTCTTTAAGCTTAATATCGGCTTTAATTAGGCTTACTGCGGTCTTACCCCACAGGCGGGGTAAGAATGGGTAGTTTCACTGTTTCTAAAAAAACTTATTTATAAAAATGTGATAAACATATCATATGTTTAAAATAATATTATTGTACAAAGATAAGTGCAGTGTATCTACAGAAAGTTAAATTAAATTCTGTTGGAAATTCCCTCTTCAAAAGGGAACTAATAATAAGGTATACGGTTTTACCATGATTTCCAATGTTGTTAAAACCCCGAAATGTTAACGTGTAGTTAGTAAGATTGAAAATATAACAAAGAATAAAGATAACTATCCCTTTAACTTTAAGTTTTAAATCATTAGACTTATAATTGAAATAATGTTAGTTCTATTCCAACTTACATCTGCAGACGTCATTTATAAGTTTGTAACCATCATGGCAGGTGCATACTTCTTGGTCAGGTTGACCTTTCGTCTTTATGACATCACATTTTCCACCAAAACATCGTTTTATCTTGCATACCGTTTCTGAAAGTGAAAGTAAAGTAAAATTATTAGACCTAAAAGCAACAATGAGGATAACTAGAATTTGTTTGTAAATAATATTTGAAAATCTCGTATAAAAGCTGTATAGGGCTTCAATTCATATTTTTATGTATGAAACTTCTAGATGAATCACTAAATAATTAAATAAAAGTATTTTAAAATTATTCAGTATTGATCTTTGAAAAAGTATGCCTAATTTCATGACTGAAATTCATGTAGTCCCAAAACATTTCTGTTACAATGAGTTCATTTGATGTGGTCCCAGATAATGGAAAATTCACCGCTTCGTAGTAATTTACGCTGAATAGAAAGCGCGAATAAGCGAATTTATTATTTCCGTATTACTGAATTTAAAAACCGAATTTGTATACTAAAATTGTTAAATTTTAGCAATCCTATGATCTATCGACGGTTTTTTGGATAGAGGTTTCCGGAGAAATAGATATTAAATGGAAAAATAACTAAATATGGATGTCAAGTTATGAAATTTTCAAAGCTGGAATTTTCTGTAAATGTCACAAAGGATAAAATGTTGCCAACTTAAAATGTACTTATTTTATTACGGAATTTAACCATATAATAACAGACGATATAATTCATTTCACTGAAAATAATAACAGCACGAACATTTGTCACGTTTGACGCAAAATTTCCAACTTGTTTTTATTTTATTACATCCGCCTTCTTTAATATCTTATTTAATGACAAATTAAATGCGGCAAATATTATTATTTTTTTAAAAAGTGGTAGCAATCAAGCAATTTGAATAAAAAATCAAGAAATAGTAACTCGCAGCAAATGGGTTAAAGTTATGGAGAAAATTCGGAATCAACTCAGAGAGTAACACCCCGTATTTATGAGTAAATAAACGGATTGCAATCCTAATTTACTATGCAAAAGTTATTTGTTGTAATGTTCTCCATAACTAAACAAATTATTGAACAGGTGTTCTAAATCACACAGTATAGCTTTGATTCTAACTTGAATTTTTTTTATGCGATAATTTTATAATTATCCTTGAGAAATTGCGATAAAATAATCTAGGTTCAGGAATAAAATTAATACGCTTTTGGAGGTCCTTTGATAAAATTTTATCAAGAGGAGTTATCGGCTACTTCGCTGTAAGAAAAGTATTCGTAAAAACTCATTGTAATTTTACGCAAATATATGATAAGTTTGTGTTATTCTGTTTTATATCTAAAGTAATCTAAATATATGTTTAATAATAACTGAATTATCTTAAAGGTCGTAAAAAAAAGGTCGTGAAACAGTGTATCTTTCATGATTTTGTTTTTTACTTTCTTCTATCTTTACAAGAAGAAAGTATTGGATTGATGAAAATTTTCGGCTTCCGGTTTTCGACGGATTTATACATTTTAGAAAGTTCTGAACACGATTTGACTGTTTCTAGAATATGTCTGTCTGTGTGGCTGTGTGACAAAAATTTTGTGGGCGCTCTATCTCAAGAACATAGGCACGAAATTTAATAAAAGTTTATATTCAATTAGTCCTGATATAAGTTGGTGCTGATTAGGTTTTGGTAAAAATCGCCTAACAGGTGGCGCTGCTATGCTGCATTTTTCGCGATTTCCCAATAGCTCTATCTCAAGAACTAATGCACTCATTTTCATCAAACTTCAGATTCAGTTAAACCTTGACATAAATAGACGTTGATTACGTTTTGGTGTAGATATCCCAACAGATGGCGCTGCTAAACCACTTTTTTCATGACTTTTACGATAGCTATATCTCAGTAACCAATGCACTCACTTTCATTAAACTTCAGATTCAGTTAGACCTTTACATATATAGACGTGATTACGTTTTGGTGTAAATATTCCACCAGGTAGTGCTTCTATGCTACTTTTTTCATTATTAACACGATAACTATATCTCAAGAACTAATGCACGGATTTTCATCAAACTTCAGTTTCAGTAAAACGCTGACATAAGTGGTTGTTGATAAAGTTTTGGTCTAAATTTCCCAACAGGTGGCACTGCTATGCGGCATTTTGCAGGATTCACACGATTTTAGCAATAGTCATATCTCAAGAACTAATGCACGGAATTTAATAAAACTTTAGATTCCGTTACACTTTGATATACATTGGTGCTGATTTTTTTTAGTGTATGCGAAACCTGAGTGAGATAGAAGAAAATTTTGGGATTGACGCATCTGACCAGTTATTTAAATAAATTGTGCTCCTTTTGAATTTGTAAAGTTTTGAATTTGAGCCAAGCTAATATGTTTTTAGAGAAAAAAATCATTATTTACACAATAAATATAAACGTAGAAATACTTTTTTTAAACACGTTTTTATAAGCAATTAATCTTTATCCTAGCAAGAAAGAAAAATCGTGCGTCAAGCATACATTATGTAACACTTTCCAAAATTTTCAAAATAATTTTACAAATCTTTACCGTTTAATAAGGTAAAAGATGATGTCTAAGTAAATCAAAACGCATAACACATTTAAAAATTCAATTTTAGGAATCACCAACACTATTAGGAAAAATATCTGAATTCTTTTGCGCTGCTCTGTATATATGCTACATAGAATAATAAATTTTAGTTCAGTTAGGATTCGCATAGCACAGTTTCAAATTTCCCTAATGAAATTTCTGTCAATAAACGGAAATGTATTCCCGACCTTTTGTGCTGCCCTGTATATGATCTATAGAACTTATACACACCAAGTAATAGGCAAAAATTTAGTTAAATTTAATTACGTGTTCCGCATCTGAAACAGAACACTTCCCGCAATTATTGTTAACATAATTCTTTTGTGTGCCCCTGTAAATGAACGATGAATGCTGTGCACAAAATATCCTATAGTAAGCCTCTTATAATGCACCTCAGTGTTATACATAAATTTCAGTGTGTTTGAAATAGTGAAACATTATTAAAATAAACTGCAAAATATTTTTTCCCATAGACCGTAATACAATGGAATTATTTTGCTTGTCCCTGTAAAGGAAATGTAAGTGCTGTGCACACCATAATCTATAGTAAACCTCTTGTAGTGCACCTCAGTGATATATATCAATTTCATGTATTTGGAATAGTGTAATGTTACTGAAATAAACCGAAATTGATTTTTCCCCATAAACCGTGATATAACAGAACTTTATGTGCTACACATTTCATATTCAGCACCGAACACGCCCTAGTAAACCTCAATAACATCTATCAATTGCACGCTATTGAAAATAAATGACGTCATGGCCTTACGAAAATTATTTGATATCATTCAATCGCAAATAAGAAGTCTTAGATCCTTAGAATTGAATCAAATGGATTTGATAATCTGTTGACACCCATAATTCTCAAATCCTTGCCGAAAAATCTTTCATTAGAATATTATAAACAATGTATTAAAAATTTCAGTAGCTTGCAATCAAGCATTGATGATTTATTATTATTTATTCGTACTGAAATAGAATCCAGAGAGAAACAGAATTATTTAATCGGTAATTTGGAGTAACCAAGATCAAACAATCATATAATAATAATTCTCCTGCATTTCGTAAACAAGCGTTCGCTAGCGATAAAATTCATTCTGAAGTTTCTCATATTGCAGCCACAGCAGAAATCTTTTGTATATTTTGTTCGAGTAATAATCATTCAACGGAAGAATGTAATAAATTACCCACTGAGCAGAAAATAGCTAAATTAAAAGTTGACGGGAGGTGTTTCATTTGTTTAAAACAAAAACACATCGCCAGGATTTGCCATATAAAAATAAAAAATGTAGTAATTGTGGGAGATACCATAATGTTACAATACGCAATTATTTATTTGGTAATTCCAGTAAATTGGATGGGAATATAATTCGAGCGGAGATGAAAAGAAAAAGCATTGAGTGCTAGAGTGAGATCAAAAGAGTTATTTAATTTGAAAACACCGCAAAAAAGAAACGAAATTAATTGAAACATTACCGACAGTAGATATCGAATGTGATAATAAAATATTACATGGCGTACATAGTGGAACACAAATTTCTACAATACAGACTAATTGTGTACCCAAATAATTTAAAAACCCTTGTGATACTATAATATTGCAATCTGCATTTGGACACTATTTGAAAGCTTCTTTAATAAATATCCCATTGACATTGTAGTTAATAAATTAAACCCCAAGACATTTCCCAGCGTTATGGTAACATGTGCTATGGTTGATAATTTAATTACCGATTTATTACTTTATTTGGATACATACAACGAATTAAATAATTTAAATGAGTATAATGTAAATAAAAAGGCATTAAATTGTAAGGTTGACGCAATAAATGACAATACGAAAAAAAAAAAAAACACCGTAGATTTTTTCTGGTTCAATTTTAGACCAATTTTCAATTTTATGTCAGTTGAAAATGCAAATTCGAACGAGAACATTGATCATACAGCTGGCGACGACCCTGATAATTTTATAAGTGATTCAGAAAAATTTAAATGGCAACAGAAAAACGACCCTTCATTGAATCAATGTTGGATTGATTTCAAAAATAAATGCAACAATTATTTTTTCCTGGATAACCTGCTATATCATCGAGAAAATTAATGGGAGAAACTGTACACCAATTGCTCGTACCCGAGCCACATAGGAAACAATTGTTAGACCTCTCACATTCCAGTCCTTGGGGCGGGCATCTAAGAAACAAGAAAACTATACAGTGGTTAAAATATTCATTTTTTTGGCCAAAAATTAAAAAAGATGTTAGCTAATTTTGCGAACAGTGTTTATCACGCCAGCTCCGAGCAAAATCAAATAAGTTTGATAACACACTTATAACTCCAGTTACTCGTCCTAACGAGACAATGCAAATTATAAATAAGGATATAATTGGTCCAATTGAACCACCTAGTGGAGGATACAAGTATGTACTCTCATTAGTAGATCAGTATACTCGTTGGCCGGAAGCGGCCTGTTTAAGAAATATCTCTGCTAAATCTACATGCGATGCTCTGTTACAAATTTTCAGTAGAACAGGGATTTCAAAATTAATTGCGAGTGCACAGGGCAGTAATTTTACTTCTGACCTCAAACAAGAATTTATGAAACGTTTAGGAAATGCTCCACTTTTCTTTGTACCTGGATACGCTCAGTCTAACGATTTAGTCGAAAGATGGAACGCAGTTCTTAAAGGAATGATACACCATACAACAAGGGAAAATTCCATAAACTGGCACAAGCACGCACCTTTTCTTTTGTGGGCATACAGGGAAGTACCGAACGCCACAACTAATGTTAGTCCATTCGAAATGTTTATGGTAGGCATCCGACTAGTCTTCTCTCTATATTGAAGTCATCTTGGATCAATGAAACACCTTTGCCATGCGGTCAATTAGGCTCAGTTACAAATTATTTAAAGGATTTAAAAATGAAGTTAGAAAAGGCAGCCGAATATGCCGGAATTTCCTGCGCAGATAAACAGTATTACCACAATAGACAAGATAGACACAAAAAATTTAAGCCCAATGATCAAGTTGTTGTTTTGATTCCTGACAGCTGGTCACAAAGTATATGCTAGGTGGACAGCACCCGCCACTATACTAGAAAAGAAATATCCCTATAGTTATTTGGTACAGTTACCGGACAACAGTGTCAAACATTTTCACGCCAGCAAAATCCGAGAATTAAAACCTCAAACTATACATATAGGAGTAATATACGATGCTGATATAGATTTCGGCTAAATCGAGAATATCCCCAGAATTGCCAAAGGAAATCCTAACATAATCGATAAAGAATTACATCTAAAGTATTTATAACAAAAAGAGAAGAAACAACTATTCGACCTGTAATGTAAACATCCAAACCTACTGTCTGGAATTCCGAAAATTGCCAATGTAGGCGAACAGTACATTAGGTAGGAACCGAATAGCCAACCACAACGTCAGAGACCTTATCGAATTCCTTAGTACTTAAAAAATGAATTTGACCGACAAATTAAAAAATTGCTTCAGTTAGGTCTCATTGAACATTCAGAGAGCGAATATGCGCATCCAATTGTTTGCGTATCTAAAAAGGATTCGTCAGTACGACTCTGCGTCGACTACAGATACTTGAATTCCCAAACCCAGATAGACTCATTTCCAATGACCAATGTAACCGATCTTATATATAGCTCCAGCGAAATTCATAAGCCTGTTGGATATACTAAAAGGATACTGGCACATCCGTCTAAACAAAGAATGCAAACATCTCACGTCATTTTTCACGCACCATGGATAGTACGCTTTTGTGGTCATGCAATTCGGATTACGTAACGCCGCAGCCACTTTTCAAAGATCCATGAATTGTATTTTAGTCCAACATAAAGCCTATGCAGAAACATACATCGACAACGTAATAATTTTTTCACATAATTAGTTGGATCACCTTAAGCATTTAGACACAGTACTAACTACCCTCGAAGAAGCTAATTTTACAGTGAATTTAAGAAATGTTTATTCGCATGGCCTCAGATAAAATTTCTAGGTCATGTGGTAGGATCCGGTATACATGCACCCGACCCCGACAAAGTATCGGCGATACAAAACTTAGAAGTTTCCAAGTTAAAGAGGCATATTAGGTCTTTTATCTTATTAATGATCATATGTTCCTTCATTCTCCGATATAGCTCGTCCAATGATCGAACTTACCAAGAAACGTGCCCTTAATGAAGTTACCTGGTCGGAGGATTGTGACAAAGCCTTTTACGAATTGAAACAGGCGATCAGTAAATCGCCCGTCTGTTATTCTTCGAACTTTCAGAAACCTTTTATTATACACGCAGATGCCTCCTTGTATGCGATAGGCGAATTCCGAAGGGAATGTGTCATTTATAGATTCAAAATACATAAAAAGAAAACGCAGAACTTTCCGAATGACCTAATACGTGGAAAAGATAATATTCACTATTATTTAATATGAAAAAAACCTTTTATTAAACGCTTTAAAATACTAATTTAAAACAATTTCATCTATACACATAGGCATCCACAGTAATTAAAATCTTTTTTCGGAATAAGATCAGTTGTTTCCTAATCTGTCTTCCTTTTTCTCCTGTAATATGTGGCTCCATTTTTTGCCAACTCTCACATGCTCTTTAACACTTTGCAGGAGACAGACTATGATCACAATCTTGAACAGAACAAACGTTGAAAGAGGAAGACTGTAATCTCAGTTGCGTTACTATTATTCCAAATTCATAACAGAAAATTTCAAATAGTAATTGTTTTTAATTTTATTAATGAAATGTCTATCAGTATATAAAGTAAAAATAATTATTCAAAGATTCCGGCGAGACTTCGGAATTTCTGAATAAAAAATCCGCCAGATATCTGCTGATAAGTTATCAGGTTATTCTTATTGTGATCGTGAACTTTTAGATGTTGCGTAATTACTTGAAGGATTGTGACACTTTTCTAATGAAAAAATGTCCTCGTACTTATCATTTTCCTAGCAGTGATTCAGAAGCAGGTTATTAAGTTCATTCACATGCGCAAGAACTGCATTTGCCCGCTACATGTTCAAAAACACTAAAAATGCGTCCGCCTAAAAAAGTGTTAAGAATAGATGCTTTATCGCGTAAAAATATTTCAACTGCCTCTCTATTTAAGGCACGATTTTTAAATAACCTGTTCGTTTCTTAATATTTTTAAAATGTTGATATTTTTACTTGCATTTAACTTTGACAAGAGAAATTTATTCGACTGGAATCTATTATATTGAAATTTGCCTGTCCGTTTATATTTCACAGCTACTCCTCCTAGAATATGGAGCTATGGATGACCAAATTAACATCAGTAATCTGTGAGGATTCGATAATGTCATATAAGGTTTCAGAAATTTAAAATTTGAATTAGTCTCCGAGATATTAAATTTTTGTAATTTTTAATGACATTTCTCTAATGGTGGTAACTAAATTACTTCATAGCTCTTGAAAGATAAGGGGATTTTTATGCCTTTTTGTTGCCATTTTCCATTAAAACTGAAATGAAAAAAAAAATCAATTTCAATATATACTATGCGAATATTATCATTTTCTGCGGAAATTGGTGGACAAATATCTTAATGGTTTAATTTTTTTTTTGTATTAAACAATTTTTAGTTTACCTTCTTTTAAATAAACGTATTTTAAAGAATATTTTTACGACTTACCTCCGCATTTACTTATTTATTCCCAAAGAGCTGAAAGATTACAATACTATTAATTTCTATGAAATACAATTTTCCGAATTTGAAGAAAATGTAAATGACTATCTTCTGATAGAGTATGGATCTATTGTACACTATATTTAATTTTCAATATCCATATTAATGATACAAACAAATAAAAGCATATGAATCAGCAGATGCGAGATTTGTTTTGTTGAGTTTCTGCATAAAAACATCGTTTTGGGCTGGGTTTGTGCACTAGTTGCATGATCCGTTGCTTAAGACTGCTATCAAAAGACTCCTAAAAGTGAAATGCTTTTGCAGATGCAAATGCCACCTGTTTATACAAAAAAGCGTGCATTTTAATTCTTAAAACTGAAATATATTTTGCATAACAGCATCATAACAGTACCTTCCAAAGTTTCTTAGTACGAAATGCTTTTGGAAAATGACATCACTTTTGAAAAAAAGTTATTGAAATTGCTCACTGAAATCATGCAAAATTTTACTAAGATTTAGATTGTATTTTTAAGATAGCGGTCATATATGACAGCGTGCATGCTCAAATACACTGTTAAAAATTTGCAGCAAACTGTCCAGTCATTTGACCGTTTTTATAGAAAACGGTTACATAACCGTAATTTAACACTATTCTGATCATAATATGGGCAATAATATTTTCAGAATAATTAAGGTTATGTTAAGGTCAGTTAAATTAAGGTTATGTAACCGTTTTCTATAAAAACGATCAAATGACTGGACAATTTGCTGCAAATTTTTAATAGTGTAAGATGATTTTGTCAAAATTATATCAACGCGCATTACAAAAGTTAGCAACACGAAATAAACAATATGAACACATTGATTCACAATTCATTTATTACTAAAATAGGAGCAAATATAGTTAAAAGTTTTAAAACATTAAAACTATCAAGATGGTAAAAAACACAGATGTCAAAAGGTGTCAAAATTTCCCGAGAAATTTCAGCTAATCATTAACCATCATCAGGGGAGTTAAAATGAGAAAATACCCTAACTTCCCTTTTAATTCTCCTGATGATGGTTGTTATTTAGCTGACATGTTTTTGACATGTTTTGACATCTGTGTTTTTTAACATCGTGATAGTTTTAATATTTTAAAACTTTTATATTATATTTGCACCTATTTTAGTAATAAATGAAATGTGAATCAATGTGTTCACGTTGTTTATTTTGATTTATTAAGATGAATATTAGGTTTCAACATAATATATGGAATTTTCTATATATATTTTATTATTGGCAATACTTTCCTAGACAAGTTTGCTTCGACGAGTTAGACAAGCAAACAGAAATTATTTTGGCGATAACTGGGGGCTCAGAGAGACGTTCAAGATAATGCCCACACTTCCCAGGTTTTTATCCATAAATTATTTCGAGCAATTAAATTTTATTATCTATATGTCGTTATTCTCTTATAAAGACCCTCTTTTATAATTTCATCAAAATAACGTCATTTGTGCAATGTAATTTTCTTAATTTTCAGTTAACGTGAATTGTAAATGTGACTCCTTACATATTATTAAAAAAAGTTATAAAAGAAATTAAAAATATTTTTAAAATGTAGAATGCAATTAGATTTCTTTTGTCCCCAAAAAATCGAAAGGTCTAATACAATAAAAAATGCAACACATCAGGTTGCTATGCTAATATATCATATAAACGATGTGAAGGAAGATGGTGTTGAAGGCAGAAACATAGATATGGTGAAACGAAAAATAATAAAAAATAATAGAATACCATAAGGGGGAGAATATAAAGTACAGCAGAAGCAAAACAGCACTGTCGCTGTTAAACGAAGTGAAAAGTGTCGAAATATATTTTTTAATTGTTAAGAAACTTAAGTTATACAAGTGTGCCTTATATAAAGAGGCAGATGGAATATTTTCAGATGATAAAGCATCTAACCTTAAAGAGCATGTAAGAATTGACAGAAGATGGAGCCACATCCACATGTTACAGGATAATAAGGAAAAGAGATTTCGAGAGAAATGATTTCATTTCGAAAATGGACTTTAACCCATTTATGCTTATGGCATGGTTGCTCGGAGAGTATTACATTTTATTTTGAATAAGATTTTTTTCGTCTGATTTTAACAAAAAATATCTGCAATTAAATAAGATGACTATTTCTCTAGGGTAGGGGAAGATCGGATAGCCCCGGACACTTGGATAAATTGCAAATAAAAACAAATGAATGAAATTTGTCTTTATTTTATATTTAAAATAAAATTACGAACTTCTTTAATGATTTTAATTAAACATTGCTAATAATATTGAATTATTTAACGAAATATACTGAAAATAGTTTGGCCTTATTTTTTTGGCGTGACAAGAAACGGCGAGTAGCCGCGGACAAATTAATCAATGGTGTCTCAACTGTTTTTTGACCTTAAAAACATCACAATTATAATAAAAATCCGATGCATCTATATAAACACAATCTTAATGTCTAATAAAGATAATCTAAAATAAGATCTAATTAATCTAATTAATCTTTCTTAATAACCTGCAATAAAGTTTGACAGGAACAACGAAACTTTATTGACGAAAACAAAACACTCACTCATGACTAACTTACTCGGCGCCCACGTCGCAATAAAACTACATTTGTTTCGACTCTACAGGGCGTTCATTTACAATAACTCTTTATTTACGCAACACTTTTAATTTCTTAGAAATTGAAATGTCCGCGGTTACCCGACTTTCCCCTACTCAAAATAAAAAATGGGATGTTGTGATTTTTCGGAAATAAATTTTTTTTTGTTTTTTACGATTATTTTACGTAATTTACAAACAGAATATTCAGTTTAGTACAAAATAATAATTATTGTATTATATATGTAGCACTGATGATTAAACAAAGAGAGGCAAAACATATTTAGGCACGAATAAATTAATTGCTGAATATGCCTATGTGTGTTTGGGGAAAATAAATCAGTTTATGTTAAATGTTTTAAATTAGTGTTTAAGTGTTGTTTAATTAAAGGGATATTTCATGAAAAAACTATTTGATTTCAAATCACTTCAATTGTCATGTCTGTAAGTGTCATGCTTTTA
Organism: Maratus michaelseni; assembly: GCA_963931845.1. Taxonomy (NCBI): domain Eukaryota; kingdom Metazoa; phylum Arthropoda; class Arachnida; order Araneae; family Salticidae; genus Maratus; species Maratus michaelseni. Next base: position 104,774 of record CAWVPG010000151.1, on the reverse strand, counting down.
TTTTTAAAAATGAACCCATAATTGTGTCAAAATTTTCGTCGAAAGAAACATCCTTAAGGTGGTTCTCAGAAAATATATTTTTTCCCAACACTTTCTGACGCAATTTCTGAGTCGTTTAGAAACATAAAAGCATGATTCTTGCAGGCATGATTATTGAAGTTATTTGTAATCGAACAGTTTTTTTTTTTTTTCGTTTTCCGATCAATGAATTACATTTTGTGTTATAAGCGATTGTTGTCTCAGGATGACACTTTTTTTTCCTTTACTGGGCTGCCGCGTCCGGAAATTCCGCCCAAAACGCCAAATTTGATAGCATCTCTTGAAAAATCTTCTGCTTTTATCTAAAAACGGATATACATTTTGATTACATAGTTTCTTAATAAAAGCACCAGTCAATTTGATACCTTTGCAAGCAAAAATGAATAAAAAATGGCCAGAATGTAGGCAGGTATCATGGATTTGAGAACAGCATTAAACTGAAATTTCTGGCGGGCTGAGCCCCACAAAATGTTACTTTTTATTTATAAATAATTTTTGCTCTTTTCTTTTCTTGAAATGAATTTTTATATAGATAGTCTATTAGAAAGTAAATTAAAAAAAAAAAATATTATTAAAAAATATATTAATTCTAGTCACATAAAAATTGATATATTTTTTGAAAAAAAAAATGCTTTTTGCATAATTTTTTCCATTTTTGAGTGCAGAAAGGAATAATTATTCAATTGTTTTCAGGATATACAAAGGCATATATTAAAATAATAATAATAATAATAATAATAATTTTAAGAAGAAAAGACATTTAACGTGCTTTTTACTACAAGAGTGGTATTTTTAAAATTTTCTCTCAAGGCAAAGTATACTGAAGACAATTTAATCAATATACAGAGTGTTCCAAAAAGGTTGAACTGCGCTTTAATTTTTTTTACTCGTTGGATATATGTAGGTAATGTAAATTGCAAAAGTGTTAAAAATAACGTAGGAAACGAGTTTACGTTAAATAAATACTTCTTCCATTAATTTTCAAAAAGTTACACTTTTGAAATTTTTGTACGACCCCTCCCTTGACCCAATAGGGCAATTAAGTAAAATCAAAGTTTATCTATGTTCGAGCAGGACCGTTACATAAAACTGAATACACGCATCTTTAAAATTAACTAATTATGATTGTAAGTCCATTCATTATGCTAAAGCACCCTCGTACTTTAAGATAATCGCACTTAACAATGTGAGAAATCCAAAATTGTATTAAATTAGTCCCTAAATGTCTATTAGTATTATAAATATAAAAATTAAAGGTTAGACAGTTTCTCCACATTTTCTTTCTTATATTTATTTTAATACATAGAAAAACAAAGGGAATAATAAATTGGGTACCTGTCACCTTCAGATCCCATTTGAAATGGATTACAGCCCTTTCACAGCAAACGGGATAAGCAGGGATCCCCTCCTTGTAAGCATATTAAAACTCTACAGGCTCACATAACATCTACACATAACATCACACATCTACAGGCTCACATAACATCTAGCACAAAACTGCTGCTATTTTTTAAAATATATTTTCAAAAACTTCCAGAGAACTACACTTTTCTTGATGTTTCATCTCGCTCGCTCTAGAATCCAATGTCCACATCTTACACTTTTTTTCGTCTTCTTTTCTTTCTTCAAACCCCCTTGAAAATATGGGGCTCACTTCCCCTCCCCCCCATCACATTGACCATCTCTATTAGGCCTTTTTTTAACAAAAGTTTACGCCCCACATCGTATTGTTCTGGCTGACTTGCACTCGGGTACCGCCTTGACATTGCCACGGGACCCCTTCTCATGGGTACGCCGTTACCGTGTAAATCTGCAGTCCATAATTATGCCCTCTACATCCGACAAGCTGTAAATTTTTAACGTTGTAAAACTGTCCTCCGTAAGAGCTATAATTGTTCAATTCGTATACTAGTGACTCCGAAAGTAATACGAAAAGTACCATTTGGGTGGTCTCGCTTTTTTCCCATACGAATATAGAAAAACACCATTGAAAAATGTAGATGTTATTGCTTCCCCATACAAAAATAACTATGTACATTATAAAATAGGAAAAACAATTAATCCATAGAAAATCACTTATAAATATGCATATTACAAAATAAGATAACTCATTAATTCATAAAAAATCACTCATAAATATCTACATTACAAAATGAAACCAATAATTAATTTGTGGAAAATAGTTCGTGTAATAATGTATTTTCATTACGAATTGTAATCAATTTTGTTAAAAATTCAGGGGGGGGGGGCTCGTATCTGACCACCATCTTTTTTTTTATAAGGTAAGCATGTATTACATTTTTCTTTTTCTATTTGCATCGATAACTGCTTCAAAGTGCCAATAAACGCATTTAAAAATTTTTTTGTTTTATCAATTTTCAGGTCTCAGGTTTAAGAATCTAAAGTGATATATCTGTTTATCCTGTCTAGCACAGTATATATCCTCCGTTGGACTTTGTGATAATAAAATACAGCCAACCAGAATCGATAACTACAAAATATTTTTATCTTTTCTAGATTTAGAAGTCACAAGCTCTCCAGTTTCAAGATTCGTGTTCATATTGTCATTAAAAAAAATAATATTTTTTTATTTCTTAGCCATACCCTTTTTTAGATAACAGAAATATATCATCAGTAATCCAACTTTTTTTTTAATAATTAAAATAAAATACCGTATTAAAAAGTAAGGTAGAGTTCATTTATTTTCATAAAGAGAGTAGCAGTTTATTAGTCCTCGAAGCAAGCAGTTCCACGGCAAAATAAAATTGTATCTGTGGTTACAAATGTAGAATCTTTTCCATATCTTACTGAAAGATGCAAACTACGATTAAATCATTAACTTTGGATTACTATTTTTCACTGATTTCTATCTCAGATTCTATATGAACTTCAGGTTTTCTTATGCATATTCTAAAATTATACAAGCGTTCCAACATATTAAGTAAGTTGTTCCAGTGGATACTACAGCCCAAAATCAAACAGATCTTTTCAGACGTATTTTTGTGTATAATAAACATTTCTGGCTCGCGATATTTTGAAAGACATTTAAAATCTTACATATAATTAATTAGAAATGTGTTTCGCTAGAGTTTGATATAAAGTTAGACAAAAGCTTTACTCAAGTAGATTACATATTTAAGAATTTTAATCAGTCCGGTTGTTTTAAAAATTGCAAGATTTTTTTTTTCTTTAAGCTTTGAAAATAAAAACAATTTTAATCACTTTAACTGTTCATTTTTGAGTATAAAATATTTGTTACATTCTAATTTTCAACAAAGCATAAGTTATTTTTACTTTATTTGTTTTATTAATTGAGTAAATGGTGAGATCCGCCCGGATCCCGTAGAAAAGAATTCGTTGTATTGGATTGCGGAATCCACTTCTGAATTCTTGCAGGATTGCATTACGTCACTTTGCGCGATTTCAATCTCTAATTGAGAAGTATAGGGTGTCCATAAACTCTCTTTACAATATACTAATTAATTATTCAGCAGAGCTGAAAATTCGCTGTAAATTACTGAAATATAAAGGATGTGAATTATCACTTTACCTAACAGAGCACAACCAACAGAGTGAAAAAATGTCCAGACCAGGGATCGATCCCGGATTCCTTCGTATAGCGCACCCAGTGCTTTACCAATTAAGCAATCCGGACGACATCATATCTAGCATTCTCTTACTCTTACATGACTAGGCTACAACCTTGCAGCACAAGATGGAACGTCAAAATGCTAGACCGGGTGTCGTCCGGATTGCTTAACCCCTTGAAGGGCGGTGGGAAAAAATATATCCCACTTAATTTTAATTCATAAACGCCAGAATGACACCGGAATTTTGGAATAAAATTTTGCTTTTATAATATATGGGAAGAAAAGCATTTACATATTTAAAAAAAAACTTGTTGTTAAATCCCGGTGTGATTAACTGATTTCAACATTTTAGAAACATGAATATGTTGCCCTGAAAGGGTTAAATGGTAAAACACTTGGTGCGCTATACCAAGGGATCCGGGATCGAACCCTGGTCTGGACATTTTTCCACTCTGTTGGTTGTGCGCTGTTAAGTAAAGTGATAAATCACATCCGTTATATCTCTTTACAATTTCAAGCTTTTATTACCAACACAAATGAACAGATAAAAGTGGGGAAAGTACCATACTATTAGGAGTATATAGTGAAGTTTTTTTTTTTGCATCAATTAATAAACAACAATATGTGCATCATTGGTACACTCTAAAAAAAATCCGTGACAATACAAGAAATTTTCCGTTAAATTTTACGGAGAAGTTTCATTTTTCCAAAACAACAGTACAATTTCCGTAAATGGCATTAGTTCCGTAAAGGAGATTTCAAATCCGTAAATATGCAGAAAGTTTTCCGTAAATTTAATGGATTTTTTCGTATTTCTTACATTACTGTACAATGTCCGTATTTCTAGTGCCATTTCCGTAAATGACGTTCAGAGGTTTGCGTACAGAAATCGCCTTGTTTGAAATGCGAATTAAGATTGTTGTATTTACTAGAGTTCTTCTAGGATCTTACCCGTGGGACTATTTTCTGTCATTAGACTCGGGCCAATCCTGGAACTCATTCTAACCAGGGTTGTGTCTGGGAGGTAATTTTATGTGAAAATAATAGTGATATTTTTATTTTTTAGTGAAATCTTTAGAAATTTATTTTATTTCTATAAATTACAGAAAAAATATTTGTTTAAATCTACTTGATGGTACTTTATGGTACTTTAAATTGTGAATTTTTTCACAGACGTTTTAAAATTTTATTTTAATTCTATTAACGTGAGGCAATATTAGGTTATTAAAGGTTTCATAAAATATTATCTTTGCAAATTATCGATATGTATATTGTATTGAACGAAACTGATTTGTCTTATAAATTTGTGAATTAAACTAAGATTTAATTTTTTATAAATTATAATTTTTTGCAAAGTTTATATTTTTTCTTTAAATTTATAAAAGTTATTAATCATTTTTTCTTGTACTTTCATAAAAATGAAGTTTATGATTTTATAAAGTTTATAATTTATTTCGTTAGTTTATGATTTTATAAATTAAACTAAAATAATTTAGACTAAATTAATAAGTCGCAATTTAAACTTACCTATCCCAAGGTCATTAATTTCAAAATTTTCTCTAAAAATCTATTTTTTTATTTTAATATTTTTAAGGTTTCATAAAATAATATCTTTGTAAATTATCGGTATGTGGGTATTAAACTAAACTGATTTGTCTTATAAATTTGTGAATTAAACTAAAATTTATTATTTTATAATTTCAATTTTACAAAGTTCATAATTTTCTCTTTAAATTTATAAAAAGTAATAACTTTTTGTTTACTTTATAAAATTGTAAACTTCATTTTTATAAAAGTTTATAATTTATTTTGTTAGTTTATAATTTTTATAAATTAAACTAAATTATTAAGTCCAAATTTAAACTTACCTATCCTAAAGTTATTAATTTCAAAATTTTCTCTAAAAATCTATTTTTTCGTTTTGATATTTTAAAAATTATTCGTTTTAACAGAACCATACACAAAAGCTCGCAGCAAAGCTTAAATATAATAATTTAATTTATTATAAACTTGTTTATTCACATAGGTTTTTAAACTAAGAGATAAAGAAAATTTACTTTAACAGCATGTAATAAATACGTCTGCTTAAGATAATTTTTGTTTTTACCGGAATTGATAAATAAATCAACACACAAATTATTAAAAAAAGTATATGTACTATTGCAAAAAGAAACAATAATTACTGTTAATACAATATTTTACGCATATAATACATAAAAAAATTAAATTTATATGTTATAAAGCATCAAATAATAAAGTAGAATATAGAACAATTTTGAAAAGAAAATATTAAAAACAATAGAGAACTCTGAAAATATCCATCTATGAGAACTTATAGTTTTTGCATCGTTAAAAACATCTCAAATAAATAGTAACATTTGAATACGTATCCTGTCCAACCATAGCGTAGTGGATTCGCGCGCTGGGTTAATAAACGGAAGGTCGTGGGTTCGATACTTGTCGTGGGAAGTGGTGGTTATTTATTAAAATCTTGCTCAGAAATGAACGAAAAAAAATAAACGTATCTGTCACTTATAAGATGTTCCTTGAGGGATATATATATTTGGTCCTATAAAATTTATTTTAACGACATAAAATTTTCTAAAAAATACGGAAGACATCTGTTATAAAACGGAAATTTAAAAACGGATATTTCAGAAATCACGGAAAATTTTCTGGAATTTACGGAATTTTTTTCCGTTAAAATACGGAAATAGTACTGGCGTCTCGATTGCCAGTACAATTTCCGTCATTTTCAGGAAATTTTTTTTACAGTGTAGTAGGAAGCACGTCCAGGCAATAATCGTTTGACTTTTTCCTCTGATACTCTGTTTCGCCCATTCCTTGCTTTATTCATTACTTAGCCGGTCTCCATGAATCGACTAACAAGGAAGGTCTCCATAAGCGCATACTCAGAAAATTTTGAAAAAATTACAGAATGTTCTTCTCATGAGGATATATACGTCTATAAAAAAAATTTCCGCGGAACCTCGATATAACGTCCGTAAAAAATTATGAAACTTTCGTTTATTTAGCGATTTATCGCCGGTTGGCGACGGAATGAAATTTCAAAGAATACGCTTTTATGACAAATACTCTTTAAAGAAAAACTTTTTCATGCTGAACTTGTTTACGTAAATTTAACTTATATAATGAATAATTTTTTATAACTACAATTTTGTGCACACATTTATAGGTTTGTATATATTGAAATTTAACGATGGTATTTTACGATTTAATACAAATATTAAATTAATTAAAATAGTTTCAAGCTCAAAAATAAGGTCGATTCTGAACATTGGAAATTCAAGAAAAGAGTATTGTTGCTATGGAAACAACGACTTCTTCGATATATAAATGTGTAACGAATCCGTTTGTCATCGAGCTTTTCCTTCTAAAATACATTTAAAAATTACTTGTATAACCGGTGAAGCCGTTTAAATTGAAAAAAAAAATCGTGGAATGGCGGATAAAACAACAGCAAAATTTCATTCAATCGGTAATAAATAAAAAAAAATTGTGAATGATTTATTTAATCTGATTTCAAGAATATTTTAAATTAATATTGCTGCAAACGTACAGAGAGTTGAAAATGTTGAACGCAAAATGCAAACGATTCTGAAAAAGAGGATATGATATCATGAGCCCTAGAATTAACCCATTCGTATAATTATTTTAAGCTAATGACAATTTTATGCTTTCAAATTTTACAAAAATCTCATAAGTCTCATAACAAGAATTTTTTCAAACCTTTCGTTTACTTTAATATGCCTTTCATATTCATATATTTTTAAAATTTCGATTGTTAACTAAAAGTGAAAATAAACATTTGTAAATTGCAAAAAAATGAAAATTATTTAAAAATTCAATAATCCACATAACTTAAATGTCAGCGTCGCTATAACATAAAATAGGTATTTGCAACTTCCAAAACATAGAACATATTCTTTCAGTGTTAAAATTAAAGAACTGCAACAACAAGCAGCTTGTATATATTATAAAAAAACAATAAAGTATTTCATCGTATAAGTTTAAATTCATTAAGTATTGCGCATTCAAATAATTATTTTACAAACAAGTTCAAAATGCATTAAAATCGTTTGCGTTTGGCGAGCCAAACGTTGCTAGCCAAATCGCGTCTTTTTGCGCCAAATACTCGAAAGTATTTTATTTTTTTGCCGATTTTCTACTGGGATTCCGCAGCTAAATTTCACTGTTCCTTTATTACATACATTAGTAGCTTCAATAGAATTTTTTTCAAAATTTTCTGAGTATGCGCTTTAAGGAGACCTTCCTTGTAAGTATTGGATAAAGCAAGGAGTGGACGAAAACGATTATCAGAGGAAAAAGTCAACGATTATCGCCTTGATATGCTTCGTGTTACGAATGGTGCACATATAGCGATTTATTATTTGATGCAGAAAACATTTTTATATATGTTACAGTGAAAACCCGAAATCAGTCAAAACCGGATTTAACTGGGGAAAACGGGTTTTTTCTAGCGCTGTAAGTTAGAACGCGTTCTAACAGAAATAAATCAGTCAAAACGCGTTTTAACTGGAACTCTCAGTTAGAACGCGTTTTCCCTAGTTAATTCGATTTTTGACTGATTTCGGGTTTTCACTGTAACATAGGTATGTTACTAGTAGTCCTAGCGCTCTCAGTTAGAACGCGTTCTAACTGGAATAAATCAGTTAAAATGCATTTTAACTGGAGATCTCAGTTAGAACGCGTTTTCCCTAGTTAATTCGGGTTTTGACTGATTTCGGGTTTCACTGTAACATATGTATGTTACTAGTAGTCCTAGCGCTCTAAATTAGAACGCGTTCTAACTGGAATAAATCAGTTAAAACCCATTTTAACGGATTTATATCAATAATGTTTGATAGATACAAATAATATTGTCTAACAAAATAGTCCAAACCCGAATAAAATAGGTTTCACCTTGTGCTCTAAGTTTGAACGCGTTCTAACTGGAACAAATCAGTTAAAACGCGTTTTAACTAGAGCTCTCAGTTAGAACGCGTTTTCCCTAGTTAATTCGGGTTTCGGCTGATTTCGTGTTTTCATTGTAACATATGAAGGGAGTAGATGCAAAATTCACACTCTCCACATAACCCAGTTTTTAGAAAAATGCAAAAAACAGATTATTATTAATAAACATGATATATTGGCACAATTTCTTTTGTGTGATATATTTGTTGCCATAACAACTACTTGCACATAGTCCTAAACCTGTAATAATTGTGGTAAAGATAGAATTTAAATTTAAATATGGAAAATGTGAGTTTTGCAGCAAACGTTTAAGGGTAACGTTAGTTATGAATTTAAAACAACAAGAACCAAAAAGAAAAAAAAATTGGAGGGTATTATTTTGGAGGGTAATAAACAACAAAACTCGAAAAAACATTTATTAAAAACAATTAGTGCAAAAATTTTACTATTAGACATGGCTCAACTTCTTTACTGTCATTAAACTAGTGCAACATTTTACACTACTTCTTACTTCTGTACCTCCCTGATTGGTTGAATTGGAGAGTGTGAGTTTTGCAGCAAAACAGTTGTTGGATAATGTGAGTTATGCATCAAAACGAGATTTTCAGCATTTTTTATCAACCTTAATATGTTTTTTATAGTCCAAATCACATTACTGTCCAATTCGCCTTAAAAAGACGAACACGGTGATATGAATAACTCAATACCTTAAACAAGTGGATAAAGTGACTTTTGCATCTGCACCATTCATATATACTTCTAATTTTGCACTTCTTTTCATACATGTATCTGTTCATATGTGGTTGTAGTAAAAGGTTGAAACTTTAGAAAGACTAATTGTAAAGTGTCTTTGTATATTATGTTAAAGTGCGAAATATAGTTTTTATTTTGTTGTAGTTTCAGAAAGATAAAAATTGCAAATCTCTTACCAAAACACCCAACTCCTTCCAGACCATATCTTTCTGGGCATTCACAAGTGAGTTCACCATCAATAATTTTGCACTGGCCTCCGAAACATGTGCTGGGTTTGCAGGTACCCCCTGAAATAAAAGAGATGGTTAAACGATTATTTTTTACTGACTGGCTAATTTCATTAAATCAGACATACCCCCTTGCCGGCTATGCCAACATAATTGACCTCTTTATGGTTGAAAACATTTAAAAACGGGTTCTTAGAAAATACATCATCATTTTTTGATAGTTTTTCGGTAGATAATAACCCCGACCACGAGTATTTAAGCAACAACCATATAATCCACCATAAAGATATATAATCCACCATAAACGAATTTTCTGTGAACGAACACGTTCCTGTAAACAAACTACAAAAGTTACATACTTGTTTAGCATACTCATCCAAGCAATTTTCAAAATCTATACTGTCTAAATTAGGTTCGAATCGGTCCAGTATTTCGGACGTTATCGGGATGATACAGTTTGCTTTATATATATACCAGGGGGTTCAACCTGGACATCCTGGTTTAGAGAACATAGGTAAAAATAATTTCTAATTGAAGACTTTAATATATATATATATATATATATATATATATATTATTTAAATTATATTTTAGATTACTGACCAATTCGATCAAAAAGAAAATTATTATGAAAATATCAATTATGCTTTCAAATAATAAAGCTTTTAAATTTAATTAAAAGAGGTCATACTTTCGTATTAACCGCATGGCAGCGGTTAAGAGTAAAAAATTTCACTGTTTATAGCAACTTATTTTTATTATTCTGAATATTTCAGTGTTTAAGCGCGTAGTTCGATTACACATCAGTTATACATGTGTTTTGTTTATATATATATTTAATTTTTAGTTTTAATTTTGTTCTGGAAAATAAACCGGAAACAAATGCTCAATTATTTACATTATTTAAAGTGAAAACGTGTTAATTTTCTTAAATCGGGTGTATTAAAAGAATCATGCAAACTCAGTATAACTGAAATACAGTTTTACAACAAATTTCATCTGAAATTACATTACTTTTTCTATTCTATGGTGTAAACATTGAAGTTGTGCGATGTATAGAAGTTAATAATTTTGAAATAAAGACGAAATTTGTTGTCTCGATCGTTTCCCACCGTCTATATTACGTCATCGTTACTCGCGGACTTGTATTTATTTTGTTATGTAGGTCTGTAGATGTATAAACGAAGTTAATGCAATTGGTCTATTTCTAAATAAATCAATCTAAAAATATTTTTTATAACATATTTTAAATGAAAGAGTACTTACGTATGCATAAACCGCCTTTCAAAGTATATCCAGCCGGGCAGACGCATGTTTCAAATCCTCCATTTCGTACAACACAGGTGCCGTTGATGCAAGGTGTTTTGGTACATTCCTCTAGAAATCAATTAGTTAGTATAAAATATTTATTTGAAAAATCACAAAGCTATATTATGCAATATAAATCCATTTCGTTTTAATTATTTTTTTTAAATAACGAAAGTAAAAGAAAGTCTCTACATATTTATGTGAAAACATATTTCTTCACAAACAAAACCAGCATTCACCGTATAGAGCACTACATTCATTAAAACATAAGCTAACAGTACGGCAGAAAGTACTCCGACTTATAATGGTACTCTAATTCTGCAAGCAGTTATACCTTTCTCCCGCGCACGCAAGTCAAAGAGTGAGGGAGAAAAGTGGTTTTTCTCCCAGTTCTTCTTCCGCTTTGTGGCAACCGTAACGAGAAGCAGTTGGGAGGGAATTTTTGCTTGTAAGGGTAGCGTGGGATGGCTCAGTAGTATTCCTTTTCAGAATGCTATCTGTAGCTAGCCCGATATATATTTTTTGAGATGTGTTAATGAAAGAATGTTGTAAAGTCATGCGAGACAGAATCACCATCGACTTTGAACTTTTTATGGACCTTACCCACGAATGGCAACAACCCCACCTCTGAGGGTAATTTCCTTCCGAAAAAGACTGTTTATTGGACGAAGGGGAAGCTGTCTTAAAATGTTCTTCACGCCTATTGGTGTTTTTCTTCTCTTTACCCACAGATGACGTGATATGGGTAAAATCGAGGCTAACGAAAAAGAAAGGCTACCGCGGTGCTTTACGCGTATCTTTTTTTACAGACCGATAGAGTCACGTGAGGCTCGGATGCACCAATGAACGTGTACGAAAAGAGCATCACGTCACTCTAGCAGTCTGTAAAAAAAGTTAAGTGGAATACACCGCGGTAGCCTGTCTTTTCCGTTAGCCTCGGGTAAAGTCCTGGAAGTCGTTTGTGATGAAGAAATTTCCCTGTCCGTTGAAGTTCTCCAACCTTAGTTTTCTCATCTAGTGCCATCATGCCGTGTTTTTTTTTTTTTTTTTTTTTTTTTTTGCATTGTGATGAATCAAAAAGAAGCCAAGTTTTGTGTTGAATTCCGTGATTAGTGGTTCCAAGAAATAAGTAATCTGCAAGATATTGTTTCGTGAAAGTGTGTTAATATTGTTATAAATGAAGTAAGTACGGCATGCAAAATCGTTTTCATGCAATTTAAGTAAAGTCTAAGCAACAAAAATTAATGTAACAATCAAGAAGTGTAAAGAATAAAATCCAAAAATATGATATCATCTTTTTTATCAAACGCTGCATAAGAAAGATGCAGCTGGATATAATTTCAAGTCTTAAACTTGATTTGAGGGATGGAGTAACTAAAATGGGAGTTTTGCAGTGTAGTTGATGATTTATTGCTCTAATTAATTTGATTTCTAGTACTAGAATTGTATATATAATATTTATTTAATTTTCCTGTATGCATGCACGTGTTTTTCCCCTTAAATTCAATTCTTCATGTTTTATTATTTGTGTCTTTCCTTTTCAAAATAAATATTCAAATTGCACTTTCTAAGAATTTTTGGTATTTTTTTAATTAAGTGTTCATTTCTTTAATTTTCGTAACTGTACCCTAGAAAATTTGTTGAAATGTTAGACATATGTAGTTCCTTAAAACAATAGCAACTTGAAAAGCTGAAAATTTTAAAGATATATGGCATCAGTCGCATCAACTTTAAAAACTACTTAAAAATTTTTTTGAGATATTAATTTATTATACAGAAGTTTAAAAAAAAATTATTTATTCAAATTTAACTTTTGAAAATTGTGAGCATAGAAAATGTAGTAAAGAGGGATCAGGAAAAATACAACAATTGAAAATATTTTTCTAATTTTATCGACACAATTTAATATTTTTATGTATGTATTTCATAAGCTTTGGCAATTATGCAGGTAGAAATCTAAGAATTAATACATACTATATTGAAAATTTTTTGATAAACTCCAATATTTAAATTTAAACAGTTTTAATGAAACAGGTTTTGTCAATCAACTTTATTTAAACAGCTTTTAATGAAATAAATGTCAGCAATCAAAAAATAAAAAAGTATTTCAGTGATTCCTTTTACGACGCATATGAAAACTAGTTGTTTATTTTCAAAAAGAAAAGAAAAAAAGAAAAGGACTCTGGTAATGCATAAGATTTTTATAGAATTAAAATGGTATTTTGCATTTTCATTTAAAAAAGAGATTAAAAGTTTAATTAAATAAAGTGCATTAGATTTTGTATAAATTACACACCTAGTTGTCAAAAACTGTAATAAACTTAATGAGTTTATAGATTAATTACGAAACAAAAATTAACAGTTAATTATCACTAAACTCTATTTTTAGAACAAGTGTCCAATTACCAATTTATGGAACGACTAATCAAAGAAATTTCACTATATATATAAATAATCTATATATATGTGTGTGTATGGTGTGCGTGCGTGTATTATTAAAGAGAAATATAACTATGCGAAAATGTGTTCATATTATCCTATTTTATAGAAAACATAAAAAATAATACAATTGGATGTAATACAAATAATACAATTGTTAATTAATATTTATTCATATACATGTAATTGGAATTTAATACACAAAAATAATTTCGTATGCTATATTATATTTTTTACAAAATTATAAGATTCTTTCGTGATTAAATTTTCGCTTGTCATTCCTACTTATAAAAGGAAAAGTTACATTTATTATTCCACCATTTTAGGATTATTTCATGTAACTACTGATTTATTTCCTTTCAAAAAGACATCCCTGGAAACAGGATGTATTTTTACTAACGATCAATAACATATTTCCAATGAAAGAACGACACATAAAGTGAATACAAAGAATTGTTGTCAGAACCAATAATTCTGTGCCCGACGCATACACCAATCAACCACATTACTATAGGGGAAAGAAGACTCAGGAAAAGACAGGCCTAGCGATTCACGATCAAAAGCCGGTATATAGAAAAACACGGTTTCAGAGCTTCGCAGGCGAAAAATCCTTTGCGAGAAAACCCGGGGTTAGCGATTGAGCGTAAGAATTTGGATTACGGGAAAACACGGACCTAACACCTAAAGGGTAAAATGTGGTACAGAGTTGAAGACGCATGGACGTCTGCAGCCATACAGAGTGAATCTAAACTCTTGGGCAAAACTTTAAGGGGTGATAGTACACATCAAGACAAACAATATCAAATACGAAACTAAGGGTCCCAAACGTCTTCCGAAGGAGATAGGCGCCATTAATGTTTGGGGTCCAAAATTTCAAATAATTATAAAAAATTGAAAAATTGGTCGATTCGTTTGCGGTTTTCGCTAAAACTATTCTTTATGTCAGTATTTTCTTAAAAATAAATATTAAAGAAAAAGTTAAAAAAATGTCGATAGAGGGCGCTTTAGACTTTGGAGTAACGAACAACTATTTTTTACCGTTATTTTTGTGTCTGATTAAATGCTTTCAAAAGCTTAGACTTAAACTTAAATTTTGAGCTCAAAATCTGAATCGTTGGAAGTGGTTAAGTAGCGCAAACTGAACTGTGTTCAGGAGTTGAAATTTGAACCCCCCCCCCCCCCCTGAACACAGTTCAGTTATTCCCGATCTTGGTGTCGTAGACCAGGCAAAAACTACTGCCCCCTACACGTAAAATAAACGATAGAGGGATGACAAAATTAAATAAAAAAATTACTTTAAAAATAAATTTCAAAGATAAAGTTCAAAAATGCCGATAGAGGGCGCTTTAGACTTTGGAGTAATGAACAACTGTTTTTTACCGTCGGCTCCGGCAAAGAACCTGGTTGCGAGATTTGCCGTCGTAGCAGGCGATATCCGGGAGATGCCCGGGGTATTCACTAATGTTCCCAACTCCCTCCGCCGGCGCGATTTTACAAACCATCACGCGTAGAACGATTGGAGATGATGTCGAATGGTGATTGGTCGACTGCCCGAGACGATGTAGGAGGAGCTTAATGCGCTTGAAGAGGATATTTTTCATTTCGTTGAAGATTCATAAGAAAGTCTGATCTTGCATATTCATGTTTGGTTTGTTTTTAATGATGCTTAGGACATATTAAACGTTTCTAACAAAAAATTATTAACTTAATCCAATTAAAAGAAAACAATCCATATGTACAAGTATAATTTGAAACAGCAAATCAAATACTTCTAGCTCTTGTATTTTCAGAGCTCATTATCTAATTCAACTCTTGTTTTTTTTTTTTTTTTTTTTTTTAAAGAAAAAATAAAACTAATATTTTAATTGTAAAGGTGTATGAAAACTAATTTAAATTTGTAGTTGCTTGTGTAATTTTTTTAAGGGGAAAAACTATACGTCCAGCATAATTTATTGATACATATAATATAAATAATGATATAAATAAAATTACTAGGTTGTTAAAAACTTTTTGAACTGTGTTATTTCATAAAATCAACATATACTTAAGCAATGCAGTTTTCAGATTTTTATATAGTTATTTATTTCATAAAATCAATATATACTTAAGAAATGAAGATTTCAAATTTATATATAGTTTTAATTTTTTTACTGAACTTAAAGGTTTATTAAACAAAATATTTCCTTCATATCTTTAAGTCAAGACAGCGTAAAATACAAAATTTTCAAACAAATTCATTTAATTTTGGAATTATTTTTTTCTTTTTACAATTAAAAATTTGCAAACATTGCATGTATCCACTGAAAAAAAAAAATCTCATTCAGTATTTAAATAATTTAATAAGCTATACAAATTACACTTGAGCGCCTAAAATCCATGCAACTTCTAAGCCGTTAAAAATACACATACACATGTATATTTATTTTTTTATTTAAATAATTTAAATGGTTTATTACGAAATACACACACACATACATAAACCCTCCAATATGTAATAACAATGCTCACAAAATGTGTAGTGGTTCCATCTGTTCGTGAAATAAGCAATTAATCATTCAACATTTTTTTTCGCAAAATTAAAATAATGATTACTATATTTATTATTACTAGTGTTAGATAGATTTATCTCCTTTACTGTCACTATTATTATTTGTAATACAGTTGTGATGAAATGATGCCATTGTATGCTTTATTTAATCTATTTATAATAATTTAATTTGGTTGTTATTGTTTTTAGCCTAAGTGTTCCAAAATTAACATGTAAACTCTTGAAATCAACACAATCCCTGTATATGATTTTCTGCTATTCCAATTTTCACAAAATTCTTGAGATCACGATGACATTAAAATATATATTACTGATGTAGACGACACATACAAAAAAGTTAATAAATAAATAAATGGATTGCTGATGTAGACGACATATACAAATAATAATAATAATAATAATTAATAAATAAATACAAAGAAGAAGAAGAAACAGAAATAAAAACAAAAAGTCCTAGCTTCCGGATATTAATAGAGGCCAAAAAAGTTTTGTTTCTATTACACATTATTAATAACAAATAACATTAACATACATGTAATGTTTGGGCTTGTACAAAGTGTATCAAAATAAACATAAGATCATATTTCAAGCTATGTCTAAAAAACCCAAGTTTCTCTTTAACATAGATTGGTTTATTTTTCTCATAGATTATATTTTGCTAATTAATCACAAGAGAATGTATAACAAACCTGTACGCAAAAATATTAATTATATATTTTAAAAATAATATTAATTATATATTTAAATAATAATATTTATTTATATTAATTATATATTTAAATAAAAATATTAATTAATATTAATTATATTTATTTAAATATAAGTAATAATTAAAAATTTAAATAATAAAATAATAGAAAAAAAACCCTTTAAATATGGTAATCTTCCACAAATTTATCACTACAGATCAACGATTGGTAAAAAGAATTTTTGTAAATTAATAGAGATTTTTTAGAATAATGCTTAATTTTAAAAGATGAAAACTTTAATTAATTAATTCTGCTATTTTGATCATCATCTGTTACTAAAGTTCTAATATAAAAATATTTTTTAATGAAAGTTTAGGAGTTATTGCATTTTAATAAATGTTCGTATAGTTATTAAAAAATGGCTTATATGAGATCAAATTTAATTTAATTCTTGAAATTATCTGATATTAAATTTTATTGTATGCAATAAAATTTTTAATTTTTATTTACCTTAATTATAATTATAATTTAATATTGTTTAACTTGATTCTAATTAAAATTTAATTATCTAATTGATAATAAAATATTGCAGAGCAATTGATAAAGATTAACTGATCTTTATATCAATGCTTAAGAAGCGCTGTTAATAAATATTCTTTATTAACTAATTCAATAAAAATCAAAGCAGAACTCTAAAAATGCAAAAAAAAAATGGGAAAGGACACAACTTGATACTCAAAATTACGAGCCTGGTGCTTTAACCACTATACTAGATGTGACACAAGGTTATTAGCTTTTAATACACTTGTTCATTTAATACGCTTTAACTCCTTCCATCAACATCTACGTAACCATCTTTTAGCCAGTCATCATTCGACACCGCCTCCAATCGCTCTACGCGTGACGGTTTGTAAAATTGCTCCGCCGGCGGCGTGAGGCCTGCATCGTTGCTGGTGGGCACTCTTTCGAGCAGTTTTTGTGATTCCTCACGAACATCATGCGTGTACCATTTTCTACATGTCAACCTTCATTCATATTGCGCACTACATGCATACATCAAATTGTTTCTTTTTATTTTGCGCGGAGAAATTGCTCATGTTTGTTATGAATATTCGTATGAATAATATATATATATATATATTATTTAATTTTGTCATTACTCTATCGTTTATTTTACGTGTAGGGGGTAGTAGTTTCTGCCTGGATTAATTTTAACACAATTATTCAAATTGGTAAAGAAATCATATGAGTTGTAATTTTCCAACTGCACGAAAAATGTCCGGGCCAGGATTCAAACCTGCGATCTCTTGGCTGAAACTGCCATGCTCTACCAACTGAGCTATCCCGGCATGAACTGGATGAATTATGCCCTCCAGATTCAACCGGGATAGCTCAGTTGGTAGAGCATGGCAGCTTCAAGAGATCCCAGGTTCGAATCCTGGCCCGGACATTTTTCGTCCAGTTGGAAAATTACAACTCATATTGTTTCTGCCTGGTCTACGACACCTAGATCAGGAATAACTGAACTGTGTTCAGGAGTGGGAGGGGGGGAGGAAGGTGTTTCAAATTTCAACTCCTGAACGCAGTTCAGTTTGCGCTACTTAACCACTCCCAACGATTCAGATTTTGAGCTCAAAATTTAAGTTTAAGTCTAAGCTTTTGAAAGCATTTAATGAGATACAAAAAATAACAGTAAAAAATAGTTTTTCGTTACTCCAAAGTCTAAAGCGCCCTCTATCGGCATTTTTTGAACTTTATCTTTAAAATTTATTTTTAAGAAAATACTGACATAAAGAATAGTTTTAGCGAAAACCGCAAACGAATCGACCAATTTTTCCGTTTTTTATAGTAATTTGAAATTTTGGACCCTAAACTTTAATGACGCCTCTTCGGAAGACGTTTGGGACCCTTAGTTTCCTATTTAATATTGTTTGTCTTGATGTGTACTATCACCCCTTAAAATTTTGCCCAAGAGTTTAGATTCATCCTGTATATGTCATGCAAATTCCTATTTGATGCATAGCCGGATTAGATCTGACATTACTTCCAGATGTGGCTGCTCGGGGTACTAATTTGTACATGTTTCTGTTTCTCAGAATTCTCTATTAATATAATCCTATCTTCATATCATTATACAGCATGTATACAAAACATATTATTACAATATTTGATTTTGTTCTTGATGCAGAATTTTTAATTCACAGCAGAGTAGGTAATGTTTTGTAGAAATAAAAATTTGAAAACTTGTTCAATTTATCATTATTTTGCAGCAACCCCTTTAAGAAGTCATATCGCATATCTAGAAGACCGTAGTTACAACTAAACAATAGAATTTATTAAGGGAAAATAAAAATAATCTATATGTTATTGAATAGGGAAATACATGAGCCGCGAGGGGTGTACTGTTTGAATATAATGAAATTTAATATGTCACTGAAAATAGTTTTGCCACACTTATGAACCCACGCTTTCGGAATTAACGAAAAAAAGATTATTTGATATGTGACGATGTTCTTCTAGTGGTGCGATACGTAAAATGGTGAAATTAATTTTTTTAATTTATCAGCATTGAAATAAAAAAACGTTTTCATATGCGTAAGATTCTCATCATCATAGCTATCATTATACTATTACCCAGCAAGAAAACTTTTATACTTACTTCTTTTGCATTCATCGCCATCTAAATAGAATCCTTCGTAACAGGTACATATTTCTTGTTCATTTACAACTTCGCATTTTCCATACAAACATTTTTTGTCCGTACAAAATTTTTCTGGAAAAACAATTAGGATTAAAATAGCAAACAATAAATAAGATTCGGCAAATTTAAATGGAAATAAAAAATTTAAATGTAAAAAGTGTATCAGACAGTATTTGATAATCAATTACATTAAAATGCGGATTTTTTTTTTCAAATAGTCAAAATGCCGCGCATGATCTAAGAGATACATGATAAGATTTTCTGTTGTATTTCTCGACTGATTTAAGGTAAAGAATGAGCCGTGTCCATATCGTCTTGAATCGTGAGGTACATTCCAGTACCTTGCGTCGTGTGCACATGTTTACTTAAAGAGCATAAATTTGTTATTCTCATTTAAAAAAATATATTCTTTTTATAAATATGTTTTATATGATATGTTTTTGAATAAAATTGCATAAAAGTTACATTTTTAGAATGATCATTCAAAAAAATTGTTTGTTTGTGAGACGAGTTACATTAAAAAATGTATAGGTCATATACCTACTTTTGTAAGTATTTTTGGTTTGTTCGATTTTACATTTTATTATAATGTGTTATGTTGGTATATTTTTTTGTACAATATTTTTTTACTGCGGTATTATTTATTTATAAAATACAGGAACTTGGATCTCGCAGATCCAATAGGATTGTTTTGGAATACGCGCAATAAAATCCCCCAAATTCTTATTATCGATTATAAATTAATGATTTCTTTTTTTAACTAAATGAACATAAATTTGTTATACTCATTTAAAAAATATATATATATTTTATAAATATGTTTTACACGATATGTTTTTGAATAAAATTGCATAAAAGTTACATTTTTAGAATGATCATTCAAAAAAACTGTTTGTTTGAGAGATAAGTTACATTAAAAAATGTATAGGTTCTGAGGTAACTTCAGTTAAAACTAGGTTAGCAGTCCAATATTTATCCCAATACCCATTAAGTAAATAAACACAAGAGATTCGCTCATCGTGCATCATAGAACTATTAAACCATGGAGGTAATCATTCACAAAGCAAGATCTCCATGGTGAATTTTGCAGCGCCATCTGGTGTTGAAAAATATGCGTATCTGTAAACGTGGCATACGTAATAAGAGAAAAGAAAGGCATGCTCATTTCGCTCATGACAGACGATATAATGCATTTCACTGAAATAATGACGAAGATTTTTTTTTTTTACATTGTAGAACTAGTTATAGTAAGAACGCACATCATTCATCACGTTTAACGTTCAATTTCCAGCTTTTTATATCATCCTTCCCAACTGCGGTACCGCTTAGAAAACTCAAACTTCTCCAAAGAGACTTATAACAAAATTTGATCGCCAAGAGATCAAACAAGTTTAGTGCCAAAGTCTTGTCATTGATGATTAAGCAGCAATTTACAAAGTCTGATACTTGAGAAACTTCTTTTTGAGTAAAATCATAATAATTATGCATATGCTGCGAAATGAGTTTCGATATTTAACATAATTGTTTTAAATATAAACTATAATAACTGGGGGTGACAATTTTTTTAATGGTTTTATTTTTTTGTGGATTTTTCACAATCGGCAGAAATTATGAAACTGAAAAAATGCTTTAGGAAAACAGTAAACTTACTTTTGCATTTTCCATTTTCATCAACATAACCATTGGGACAGATGCATGTTTTCTTCCCATCTCGTACGTGACAAGAAACTTCTTTCCCACCACAATCACATCCTAAAAATTAAAGCAAAATAATTGAAGTTAAAAAAAAATTATCATGAATAGCCGGAACGTATTTTCCATTAATCCTAATAATATTATAAATCTGATTGTGTGCAAATGTTAGGCTGAAGTCAGCGTCAAAATGGAGCATTTAATGATCCTGTTTCTTTGCATGTACGTTGATTATAACACTCAAATGAACATAGGCTGGTTTTTGTTCATTTTATTCAAATATTTTTCTTAATAATTCAAAATTTCGTTATTTTCATAGAGAATAAATGGACATTTTCCCATAAAATTTAACCATTTTACTTTATCGTTGCTAGGGCT
Source organism: Maratus michaelseni (assembly GCA_963931845.1). Classification (NCBI taxonomy): domain Eukaryota; kingdom Metazoa; phylum Arthropoda; class Arachnida; order Araneae; family Salticidae; genus Maratus; species Maratus michaelseni. The sequence continues at coordinate 83,415 of CAWVPG010000151.1, read as the reverse complement.
TTGATCGTTGCCAAAAAATAAAAACACGGACAAATATTTTTTCCTCAACAATTAATTTTCAATTGAACGATTTTCACGTGAAAAATGAAAATGAAAAAGAATTCAAAAGAAGATGAATTTCCGTGATATTTGAAACAAAAATATGGAGTATTTGTTACGATACATGAAGTATGAATATCGGTTACATTAAAAAAGATATTTTCTGTCAAAAAATTGCGTTATAATTAGAAGGGAAATGAACAATAATTATATTATTAAAAATAGATTGCGGTTGGACCATGGAACTATGAAAAGGATCCTCCTCGGCTTGGACAAATATGACGTCATAAATAAAACATGTATTATCAAATATTCGTAATAATACAAGGAGCATGAATATCAATGTATAATGGAAGTAGATAGATAATGGACGTAATATTTACGATGAAAAACTGAAATATTTTTTTATCGATACTGATTAATAATTAGCTTGAGTGCCAGTTACATACCAATGTAAGTTTTCCGCTAAAATTTACGTCCTGATTGCCAGAAAAAGAAAATTAACAAGAATTATGGAATTAAAAAGAGATTTCTCTGAGGAAAATGTGACGTCATATTTGAAATAAAACGGGAATTTTCAAATCTATTTTACAAGGAGCGGGAATTAATTCCTTACATTAATAATACAAGGATCAGTAAGTATAGAAAGTAGATTAATTTCACGACATATTTAAAACGAAAAATTGAAATGTTTTTTTAATCTATACCGATTATTAAGCATGAATATCAGTTACATACAGATGAGAATTTTTTGCCAAAAACCACACCATGATTATTAGGAAAAGAAAAATAAATACGAATCTATTATATTAAAATCTGACCGCCTGTTTTTATTTCGTAACTACAATTTTCAGATTGTTGAACGCAACGCGTATTACTTAACACCGGTTATCATTCATCCGAGGATGTCATAGACTCTCAGAATTTAAAAAAATAATTTAAATTCCGAGATATTATTATTATTATTATTTATTTTTTTTATTTATTTTTTTTATTTTTGTGAATTTTAACGAAATTTCTCTAAAAATGGCAACTAAATTATTCCATTTTTGTGGATAAAAAAGAAGAAATAAAATGGATTAATATATTTTTTCTTATTAAAACTGAAAAAAAAAAAGAATTTATTTTCAATTTGAATAGATGGTGAAAGAAAAAAAAATCTTGATTACAGTAAAATTTTTGAAAAATAAAAACGTATTTTCACATATTCAAACTTCATGAATCAATTTATTATGGAGAACAAAAATCGTCAACATATTTTCATTTAGAAATAAAGATTTTTTTTTCAGTTATAGATTAAATCAAGGAGGCAAATTTAAGCTCCTTGCAGTTAGGTCTACAATAATTGCTCCCTATTCACAAGAATTGAATTTAGTGAAAAAGAATATAACTATTTCCGTTATCTTTGAAGGATAGCTATTACAACGTTTCACAAAGGCGTTAAAAGTAAAATGGTTTACCAGGTAAACTCGACGTATGTTTTTATATAATTCGCCGATTTCCACGATTTTATTTGGCCCGCCTTTTTTCATTGGTTGCAGTTTCCTTTTCATGATTACTTGTCACAAAATTTCACTTTTTTAAACTTAGTTATGTCAAGGCCTCTATAACATAGAAATACTGTATTGTCTCCTATGGAATGTGATAAAGAGTTAGTTAATTATTTACGTTTCTAATTATCGGGAATGAAATATTTTGCTTAATTAATGCATTTATTCTTCTTTTAATGATACGTGAACGAAGTCACGGGTAACAGCTAGTGTTAATATATGAGTCGTTGATTTTGAATTTGGGCAGGTCAGTTTTTTATTATTGCAAGATATTTAATGTTTTGAATTTGATTGGGTTTAAGAATATTCGTAAGACTTAATTAAATACTTAAAAAAGTATTAATACTTTAGTATTAATCTATATATATAAATGAAAGTCCTGACAGGGATATCATCAACGCACAGCCCAAACTACGGAACCTAGAAATCTGAACATTGAAGAAAAAATACTTCTGAGGGCGTAGAGGTGCACTAAGAAAGGATTTTCTAAAACTCCATCCCTAAGGAGGAAAAAGTGTGAAAAAGGGGAAAAAAAAAGAAAATCCTTACAAATCAGCTGTTATAGTTATGTTGTAACAGCCATTCTGAAGAGTACCAGACCGTTCGGTAGAGGAAGTGAGAACAAAAGCTAAGGTTTAAGTTAAAACCAGTTTATTCAGTCCAATCGGGCAGGGAGGTTGAGCTAGAACTACTCGTTTTACCTAACTTAAACAAAAAGTTTTGCCTTCGACTTGAAGCGGCGTTAAAATAAAGAAATATTCATTAAGTAAAATAGAATATATACGGAAAAATATCATTCGCCGTCCGTCGACAGCGGAGAATCAGGGTGCAATTCAAGATAAGACAATTCCACGTTTAAATCTGGTGAGCTCTGATACAGGCTTTACATCAGTTCAACAGGCAAGTAAAACTTAAAAGGTTAATCCGGCGTTAACCGCAGTAAGGGAGGCTCCGAGGTAAGATACCAAATACTAGATGCTAGCTCCTCCACACTGCTACTAAGTATCGATGCCAAGTACAACTCTAAACGAAAACTCGCAGCTTATATATCCACAGTATCGATTGACCAGTTACAATAATTTGCATAAATATCGAAGGAGAACAGCAACTCACAATTTCCGAGATTCACACATCCATCGAAGGTTAGAGAAAAGAGAGCATTGATAAACTTTTACGCACATGGATGGTTAGTGGACAAAAACTACGATCGCATTCAAAACATCGCCTACTCACGTGACGAGAGTAGTCGACCTGTCACAATGTGACAAATGATAACATATATTAATATATTTTTGTATGCTAAATCGAATGGTTCCAAGTACATTTTTCTAAGTCCAATAGTTCGTGAGATATTACATAATTTGTCTAATTTGGCCAAAACCTCAAAATTCTAACATTACAAATGATAATTTCTAAAAATACACGCTTTATTATAGCAACGGAAGAAATTCAAACTGTCGATAAAAGGCGAGGGACTGCTTTTCATCATTATAATACAATGTGACGAAATCAGATCTATGGGGAAGTTTCTATAATTGGATAAACCCGATTATAAAAGATAGCCGTTTTTAAACACTGTGCCGAATGGATTTTGATGCGAATTGAACTGTTAGTTAGATAATTTTTCAGGGGAGGTTTTGGTATATAAAATCGTTGTACGTTCTTTAGTTACAGAATCATGTGTCAGATGAATCCGTTTATGAAAGTTTAGCTCTTTTAAAATTATTCTGTTAAATGGATTTTACTGGGGTTTGCACTGTTAGATAGATTATTTCCAGGGAAGGTTTTAGTTCATAATGAACAGAGGAAAGTATTTTCAACTAGGTAAATTATATCCAATGGTTGGAGTTATCATAGTTGAGATTTATTCCATCATAGCAAAAAATGCCGGGACCAGGACTCGAACCTGGGTACTTTGGCTTGCCGTGCTAACGCTCTTCCGGCTGAGCTATCCCAGCGATATCCTGGCTGGCATACTTCACCCGGTTTCACTCCGTTGGAATAAATCTCAATTATGACAATCCAACCATTGGATATAATTTACCTAGTTAAAAATACTTTCCTCTGTTCATTATGACCAGCTCGTATGAATGAAATTAGCGCTGCCGTTCGAAGCCTTGTCCAACAAATAAGAGTGAAATATACCAGCCAGGATATCGTTGGGATAGCTCAGTAGGAAGAGCGTTAGCACGGCAAGCCAAAGTACCCAGGTTCGAGTCCTGGTCCCGACATTTTTCGTTCTGTTGGAATAAATCTCAACTATGGTACTCCAACCATTGGATAGAAGGTTTTAGTTCTACATTGTTTGGTTCTAGAATTATGAGGGAAATTTATATAATCAGGCGAATCCGATTATAAAATACTAGCTTTTTAAAAAAAGTTCTACGGATTTTGATGAGAGTTGCATTTTTCAATTTTCAGGGAAGGTTTTAGTATATTTCCTACAGTTTTCTTCACCAAAACCTAGTATAAATGATCAACTAAAGTCATAATCTGCCCAAATTTTGACTGAAAAACTACAAAATATAACAGCGCAACGGTGTTCGGATCATTTTCAGCAATGCGGAAGGATATTGTGGGTAAATGTCCAAATTGCTTTAAAAAAAAGATCAAATTCACCGATATATTTCGTTTGATTCAAGATTCGTTTGTTGAAACCGATCAGCGAAACGGGCGAAGCCTGCTAGTAAATATATATGTATATAATATGTATACATATATATTAATGTTATATATATATAATATAATATTAATTTATATATAATTAGAATACATTAGTATATAATTAAGTAATTTAATACTTAAATAATTTTATATATTGTGAGGTCTCATTTCATGTAAATTTAACATGCAGTAATGATTATCCATAGTACTTGAAAAAAAAAATCTTGCTTTTGGCATACACCAGAACCGCTTTCAAAAGCAACGATTTATTGAAAACGCTGATTTTCTTTGAATGGAATATAATTATCATAACAAAATAAAATTAATATTTTATTTTATTTACTTTTTTATTTCAATACGTCATTCTTCTTTAGAAAAATTATAATAATACAAAAAACATTTCATAGGGAAAAAAATATTCAGAAATAACTAATTCTATTCAAAGTGTACTTGCCCCACTTTCAAAATCAAGAATTTGAAATACCATTGACCAAATAAATCACTAGCAATAAATTTATACCGATATAAAAAGATTGGGAATTGATTAAAAATATAAATCATATCATATATTCTAATACGAGCAAATCGTGTGTGTGTGTGTGTGTGTGTGGTTATGCAAATTTTATCTTAAAACGGCTCTAACGATTTTGACGAAATTTCGTATCCTACCGTTTCGGGGCACCAGAAAACGATTGGGCTAGGTCACATATTTGAGAAAATTCGATTAGTGGGTCATTTTCGGTCATTTTGGGTCATGGTCAAGCTAATTGTAACTAAAAAACGGTTCAAACGATTTTGATGAAATTTTGTATCCTACCATTTTCGGGCACGAGAAGACTACTGGGCTGGGTCACATGTTCGAAAACTTTCGATTAGTGGGTCAGTTTTGGGTCAAGCCGGGTCAAGTTAATTTTATCTAAAAAACGGTTCTAACGATTTTGATTAAATTTTGTATCCACCGAGTTTCGGGGACGGCAAAAACATTGGGCTAGGTCACAAGTCCGAGAAAATTCGATTAGTGGGTCATTTTTGGGTCACTGTGGGTCAAGCTAATTTTATCTAAAAAACGGCTCAGACTATTTACACTAATCCTGTGGTTTTCGGGCACAAAAAGACTCTTGGGCTAGGTCACGTGTTCGAAAATTTCCGATTAGTGGGTCATTTTGATCATGGGTCATTATGGGTCAAGTTATTTCATCTTAAAAATGGCTCAGACTATTTACACTAAATTTTGCATCCTATGGTTTTCGGGCACGAGAAGACTGTTGGGCTAGGTCATGTGTTCGAAAAATTTCGATTAATGGGTCATTTTGGTCATGGGTCATTATGGATCAAGCTATTTTATCTTAAAAGCGGCTCAGACTAATTACACTAAATTATGAATCCCATGGTTTTTGGGCACGAGAAGACTGTTGGGCTAGGTTACATGTTTGAGAAAATTTGGTTAGTGGGTCATTTTGGTCATGCATCAGGATATTTGAACCCAAAGCTAATTTTGACCGAGCATAGCTCGGTCTTGCCTGCTCGTGTTATGTTAATTTGTAGTAAGATTTAGCTTTGACAAATTATTTTCACAAAATGGATTTGCCCCGCTTTCAAAATCAATGGTTTATATCAAAATTCTTATTTTTTTCAGTTGTGTCAACTTAAAAATATTTATACAATATATGTCTTATCTATATCTCAAAAATTTTCTAACGCTTATATCTCAAGAACATAGACTCTCGTTGATAAATACTTTCGTCACACATGTCACATTTATAACGTCAACCTAGCTATGACATCGAGGAACGACATAAATTTGCAGTCATATTAACAACAAATACATAAACACGATATAAATATTGCATTTTTAATCAAAATGTGATCCATAATGTATTTAATTTTATTTAAATTGCACTTGAATACATTTTAATTATTATAAAAATATATATTTAAAAATTCTCCTAGTGAAAACCTTTGATCATTTAATATTGGCATTAAAAACATTCTATTCTATTATATTACTTATCGATCTTTTTAGGTGCGTTCGTAATTATATAAATACGTAGCACCTTTTGTTGTCGTCTGGTCCGTCCGTTTTGTCCGTCCGTCCGTCCGTCTGTCTTTCCGTCTGTCCGCATATCACAACGCAAGAATTTCCCAACCGTATGGTTTGAAATTTCAGATATATGAACTTTGCAGAATTTTGTCGAGACGTTTCAAATTTTATGAAAATTGAATCAAAACTTTAGAAGATATTAATAGAAATATTTATTAAGAAATTTGAATTTTTTTTAATCGGTGCTTTCTTGTTATAGGAGCTTCCGAGGTTTAATCATTAAGCGGCCGAGATACTTATTTTATGACAGAAATTAATTTGCAGAGGATAGAATTCATTTTACAGAATTAAAAATTATCAAGATCTGAATATATTTATATGACGAGCTATAGTACGAACGCACCTCATTTGTAGCGTTTGACGTACAATTTCCAACTTGTTTAATTTTATCTTAGGTACATCTAGAATATTAGCACTGTGATTCTTGTTTCACTAAAGTTTCATTGTTTATATAGAAAACTAGTTTCAGAATAAAAAAGATTGAACATCTAGCTGTAACACAGATGGCAGAACGTTTACCAAGCAAGCGAGCGATACCGGTATCGAAACGTGGTGTTTTCAAATGAATACATTTTAGAAAATAATTTGGCGCAAATTCGAGAAGTTTCTTAAACAACAGAGGTCGAAAAGAGAAACGTAACTAAAATTTTCCTCTTTGTGATAGTGACAGTAACAGATTCAAAGTTATGGATAATAACTCTTGATAATGAAATATATAACATAAACAATATGATCCACTGAGCAGGGCTCCCAAATGGTCCGCTGTTTGAATACAGGTATTTTCTTTAAAAATGTTATTTTCAGATATTTTTTTTTTTTTTTTTTTTTTTACAAATTTTTCAGAACCACCTTCGGAGGTAAAATTTTGCGGAAATGTTGTAGAAATCTACCATGAAATTTTCTGTTAAAAAATATTGGTATTCAGTTGGCGGACCATTTAGGAGCCCTAACTGAGTCACGAACGCTTCAATATTTCTATGGAACAATGTTACGCTTTGTTATGCATGTTATGCTTTTTGGTAATATTAAATTTTCTATCTCAAATGTCTAATCGTTAATTTTTCATCAATGAGTTTTAAAAGGATTAAACCTACTTTTGTATAATTAACAATAGGGGGAAGCTAAAAATCAAAATCAAGCTTTCAAATGCAATTTGAGGCAAATTATTTTTATCAAAAATATTTCTCTCAAGCGGTATGAAATATCTATATGCAAGGAATAATTATTTTTGACTGATATCACTGATGATAATGTTGCGCCATCTTCAGCTATTTCAGCATGCCCTCTCGTAGCAACAAACAGGTTTAGTTAGTCAGAAGCTAGCTTTAAATAACTAGGGGGCTCTGCCCCCTGCTCGCTACGCTCACCAACCCCCGTTCTGATTTCACAGCCTCTTAAAACCTGGTAAATGCAATGTATCTTGTTTTAAAAAGATGATAATGAGGATATTACGAACGGCGACTATCTTCTGTAATCAGGTTATAATGCTTTTTCATTTAACTGGTTATAATGCTTTTTCATTTAATTCATCTTTTTATTTTTAATATTCATGTGTAAACACGATTTTTATGACGTAATTTTCTTTATTTCCTGATTTCAACACGTGATCATTTAATTATTATTTTAAACTTTCATTATTGTTTTTAATAGTCTCGCGCAAATACATTTTTTATTTGAGATAAAATATAATCATTTGCGCTTATTTAGAAATTGGCAACAATATAAAGAAATGACTTTTTCAATAAAAGATTTTTTACTCGATTTTTAAGGATTTTTTGAGTTTTTATTGTCCGACCGTGATAATTTTTTGAATTTCTGAAAGCTTGTTATATTTCGCGTCGGGTGGTATGATTTTCAAATCCGTAGGATGGCTAGAAAAACAGGTATCGCTCCTCAAAAAAGTCCCTAGTAAAAAAGCGATGAGAATAACCCGGAATATCTACGCAGATTTTCATTGGCCCATTTATAAACCATTACTGTTCTTTATATATAGAAGGATGTAACATCGATTCGTCACTCCTCTGAGGGGTGATAGCCAAATAAAATATTTTATTCTTTTAAGAAAAGGTCCGTCGTTGAAAATCAATTAATACAACCCATCATGAGTCCGTCTATCAATCAACTGAACTCATCAGAGATTTAAAAACACCGAACAAATTGGCATCGCATCCACGTCACGAAGTTAAACAGTGATGCTGACGCCACCTTGACTTTGTTGTGACACCATAGTGCCGTCTGGGGCTATATACTTTAGATTATTGCTAATCTAACTAATAAAATAATTCTTAAATTACTTACGTTTGCAGGACTTTGCAGCCACATCAAATTCGTACTTTTCATCTCGGCACTGGCACTCTGCAATTTTCTGTTTGAAGTCATACTTGCAAACGACACCGTTTCCATTACCACACTTTACATTACAGATGGTGACGTTCTCACAGAAATCTCCACTAGTCCCCTCAAGGCAGTGACAGAACCAATTATTTACTCGAGCCATACAGAGACCTCCATTTTGGCAGTTCGAATTGTCTTTACATGTCCCTATAAAAAACATATGAAATTAAAGATTGGTTAAAATGAACTAATGTGGCAATTAAAACTACTGTGGCAATAAAGAAAGAGGTTAAAAACACTGTTTTAGTGGTAGATTTTGTTTATGCGACATGGTAATTAAAATAAATGCTTTTTAATTTTTCAATTTCCTTTATGCGGAGCCCCACCAGTGACCGAGAGGTTCTGCTTTCAAAGGTTTTAGACGGGAGGTGCCGGGTTCAAATCCAATCGCGCCCGTCTTGTCCAATCGTTTGGAGTTTTCGAGGTTAACTTCGAACCATGGATATCGTTGCGTAAATACGGATTAGGTTCCCTTAGAAAGACCTTCCGGCGGGACAGTCTCCATCGGGCCTGTATCCCTCGTGTAGGTAATCAGCCGTCATAATTACACCACAACCACCTTATGCTGAATGCCTCATACTTCCATACCTTATTTTTATTTTTACATACAAGGTGACAATTATTGAACTATATGAAATAAAACGTAAATTATTTAAAAACTATTGAGTGCACAAACTTTATTCAGCATGTAAACGTCATTACAGATATTCGGATTTAGGTTATGACATGTTTGATATGGCTACCATCATTGGCTATGATGTGGCGCAGACGAATAGCAAAATTCTGCATGACCCGCTGGACTGTCGGAAAATTGATGCTGTCGATGACCTCCCGAATGGCAGTTTTAAGCTAAGCAATGGTTTTGGGGTTATTTCTATACGCATTGTCTTTAATGTAGCCCCACAAAAATGAGTCACATGTGTTCAGATCCGGAGATTATGGTGGCCAAGCGAATCCCATTCCAGTGGCCTCTGGGTATCCCAGAGCCAGAATGCGGTCTCCAAAGTGCTCCTCCAGGACATCAAACACTTTCTTGCTCCGATGGGGTCAAGCTCCGCCTTGCATGAACCATATCTTGTCGAAATTAGTGTCACTTTGGATAATGGGGATGAAACCATTTTCCAAAATCTTCACGTATCTTTCAGCATAGACCGTGCCGTCAACGAATACCGCACCAATTATTTTGTGACTGGACATTGCACACCACACAGTCACCCGTTGTGGGTTCTCCACTGACTTATCGATCGTGAAATGCGCTCAGGCACGCTGTACCGTGACATTTTCACTTGCAAATGGCCGACAGCAACAAGTTGCGTGCGCATGCGCATACTAATTCCCATCATGCCCTGTGGTTAACCACGAAGTTTGAACTTCATCACACAAACCGTTCAGACGTTATGACGGTTTAATTTCATATAGTTCAATAATTGTCACCCTGTACATACATATTACATATTTATTTACTATATATATCTGCATACATACTGATATATAACTTTCAATAGATCCAATTGATATAACAAGATTTTTTTTAACAAATGAGAGCAATTGTTACCAATAACAAATCTTCCGTAACTCTAGTTCACAATAAAACCATTACTTCTTTTCATAATAGGGGTGCTTTAGTTATAAATGACATTTCTTAGCCGACTGAAAGCAACAAACAACATTGTCGCTAAAAAAATTCTTGAAGTAAATCAAAACAATGTAAAACAAAACTGAAAGATTATTGAAAGGATAAAAATATTTCTGAATTTTATTAGAAACAGAAAATATCTTTAGAATTAGTAATGCTTTTTTATATAAAATTTCAAGGTAAAAAAATACTTCATTATCTTCATTATTCTTAAAGTTATAAACGAAAATCTAAGGCCGGATTGGAGTGAGATGCCCTGTATTTTTGACAGAATAGGTGGATCAAGATCCTGGTTTCCTATAAAAAAAATACCCGGATGTACTATCTGAGTACTTCTTCCAGTTTGTAGCCACATAAACTGAATACTCTGTATAGACACATAAATTACTTTTGTTTCAGAATATAAAAGTATTAAATGCTCCGATTCTTATATAAAAAATTAGCTTTCTATTTTAATGATTTCTGTTTACTAAAAAACTTCAATTTTTAGTATTTTGTCACTTTAAATAATGTCCTTCTAATACAGTAGGGAGAAAAAAATGGTAAAACCTCTAGTCATACAAAAATCAACATTTTAAAATAGATATTGCAAATAATATAATAAAATCACTTGTTAATGTTAAACTAAAGATGTAATTAATGCTTAAATTGATAAAAATATTACACAAAAAGGCTTTAAATACCTTTAAAATAGCTTGTTATGTTTAATATAAACATGACATAAATATACACTTTGCTTTTGATATTGAAAACCATTACATAAGTAAACTTAAAGAGAGAGCAAAAAAATCTTATTTTTGTAAGGTTATGATTTTTGTTATAAATATATAATTACACTCAAATGTTTTACTAGGTATCTGGAACAAACTCTTTTTTCTCAGAAAACGCGAATTAGGCTGTTCTGGGAACAGAAAAAAGAAAGAGGCTAATCTGAGAACTGAGATACTTCTTAGAAGAAGTATGCCAGTGATAAAAGTTCTGAACAGGGTGAAGGCATTCAGTCAAAGGGTAGATCATGAAATGAATAAGGTTTTACATGCTAATGATCAACGTCGTCTGGCGTCGTTTGAAGATTTTAATCGAAGATACAGCTTGAAAGTTATTGGAAATGTTGAAAATACAATACTTCAATCTTTAGATAGGAATTTAGTAGAATTTTGAAGGATGCCGGTTATTGTAAATGTCCCCAAAAAAGTATCAAACAGTAAAATTTCTTGGCAATCATGGCTTTCAATGTTCCCTAAATATCCCAGACATAAGTTCTGGTGACATTTTGTGAGTTATCAATCAAACAAGACTTTTCTAATGAGGATTCAACCAGTATTATTGAATAGAAACTCATTGTGTGGATTTATGGGACAATAACTCACAAGTGTCTCGCCGCAGACATCACGTGACCAGACTTGGAGTCCTGCCCTTTTACATGTTTCATTCAAAGTTTTAAGCACATTTTATCGTATTAAAATAAGTATTTTATTTTAATAATAGAAATAAATCCAATTGTTATTAATATCAAAATTAACATTTATTAAAATATTCCGTTTCAAAATCAAAAAGTAGAAAAAAAAATTCTGAAATAGAATATTTAAGTAAGTATTTTATTTTAAAAATAAAAATAAATCTTTAATTGTTATTAACATAAAAATTTACTTTTATAAAAAACATTCCATTTATCGTAAAAAATATAAAGCAACCGATAAAATATTTTTAAAGAAAAAAGTTGAAAATAAAACTGAAGTAGAATATTTCACCTGTAAAACATTTATAAATAAAAAAGTTTAAAAAAAACTGAAATAGAATGTTTAAACTCAGGATTATCCAACCTTTCCGTAAGCAGGGGCGCACCTCAGCTATTGGCAAACAACGAAGGGTGATATTATTCAAAATATGACAAACATGCAACAACATAAATTCACTATGGTGATGGTTTTTGTGTGTATGGGGGGTTACACATATTTCTACTACACTATATATTTCAGAGTGTAGGCATAAGAACTTTACGATTCAAGAGTTTCATGTATGGGCGCCCGGGAGGTAGGACGGGATAGGAAAGGCAATTGGCCTTGCTTAGATTTTCAAATTTACTTAACTATTTATTTTCTCTCATGATTTAAAAGAATAATAATATTTATTCTTCTCAAATGATTTTAAATAATTACACAAAGAGTAAAAGGAACTAACGATACCTCATGGAAGACAGTATTATGCACTGTTTTTCTGTTTAAGCCCAATGGTTTTTACATTCGTCTTACAAATTGCATCAATTATTCATTTTGGAAAAAGCCAGTAGAATCTTGTTTTTGGATTTTTAATGCGTTTTATCTGTTTCTTTTCTGTATTGTTTGTTATGCTGATATGTTTACATATGCAGTTTTGATGAGAAAATTCTCAGTTAAATTTATTTCCATGCTTACATTCTGTATTTTTTTTAAAGTACAATCCCTATCTGTTTCAAAACCTTGCCTCTTCCTTGATTTTATTCAGCGGGCCCCTCATGGTCCCATGTATATGAAAAATGCAGCATAAGGTAAATGAGAGAAAATTTAGCATTACATTTTTTAGGCGAATAAGGGAAAGGGAATAATGATCTCAAAATTTTCTAAGTGATAGGGCTAGAAACCTTAATGCCTTTTACAATAAAAGAGCATGCAAGCATCAATGATTTTAGAGCTAAACATATTTTAAAAGGGATTTTTATTTTTAGAAAAAGTTACTAACATGATGCATTCAAAGGGGCACCAAGAAAACATTCAAAGAGCGCGCCATGGCACCCGCGGGCACCGCGTTGGACAGTCCTGTTTAAACTGATAAAATATTTTTAAATAAAGATCTAGAAGAAAAATTGGGAATAAAAAAAAGACGTGAGATCAGAATTCATGCTATCTAGACTCAAATGCAGCACTCTTACCATTCAAACCTCAAACCTATAGTCGTTCAGCAACAAAACATTAAAAAAAGTAGGCAAATATGTGATATGAAGGCAGGAATCTAAATATAGTCACGTGATGTCAGCCGCGAGACACTAGTCAATAAGTCCCATTACCTTCTGAAGTCACAATTTTCATAGTTGTGAAAAGAAGAGCAAAAATTTGTTACAATAAATGCTTTTTGGACACAGTTATGATTTTTTTTATGTATTTATCATCTGTTTTTGTTTTTTGTTCCTTACTATAGATGTGTGATGGAATGAAATAATCGTGGACTATTTTGAACATTAAACAGAACAATGCAGGTATCCGAAAAAAAAAGATACCATTAAAAATTATTCGGATATTGAATTAAACGTCTCATTTAGATGTTCTCATCGAAATACCATGAGTATTAAGGGCAATTTTCATATGGCGAAAAATGACGAATATATCGCTGTTTCAATGTTTTTATGTGAAATGTACTCAGACCATCCCTAGTATACTCTAACAAAGTTTCTTATGATCCAATAATTGTAAATATACGATAAAGGATGCCCCTTTAAATGTTTATAAATTTAATTTTTTTTTAAATAGCAAGGGGATCGATCTGTCCCCGACTTCCCGGGTTATTCAACACACTCCCTAGTGAAAGCCATTTTTGTTTATTGATAACTCTAAAGACATTTTGTATTAAATATATTTTTTAGATTATCCACTAACAACACCGAAGTTTACATAAGAATAATCAATTATGCATTTGAATAAAGTTTTGATTTTTTTTAAAAAGCGATACTTTCTTATTAGCCGCATGACAGGAGTCAGCCAAAGAAATCGCCAAGGATTTCGCTAGTTATTTTTTGATTCGGATTATCTAATTGTTTAAGTGCGTAATTCGATTACATATCTGTTAAATTTGTGTTTTGTTTATATTGTATTATTTTATTTGTTTATTGACTGATGAAGTTTTAATTCCATTATGGAAAAAATGTCGGAAACAAATTCTGATTTTTTTTTCAGTGCAAACGGGTTACGCGACAGACATAAGCATTTTAAAAAATCATGTTTGAAAATTAGTTTCAAAGACATAAAAATCAATAAATTACGATATGGTTTTCAGACAAATTGCATTTGAAAGGACATTTCTTTTCCTATTTGACGATGTAAAATATTAAACTTGATAATATGTTTAGAAGTTAAAACAATTGCAGCAAATGCGAAATTTATTGGTTAGGTAGTTTTACTACTACTGATATGACGCCAGCGTTACTCACGAACATTTGTTTGCTTTATAATATAGATTATTCTCAGTTTGTGTTTTTTCAATATATCAGTACAGTAATCTCTCAACAATCGCGGTTTTGACACTCGCGATATTTCTTATTCGTGGGCATGAATATATGGAAAAATTTAACATTCACTAGAATTGTGGCCATGATTTTTGATTATTTTCCTCTTTTCCACAACTTATGATGGTCAAATAAGTTTTCCTTGTGTGTATTATCAAATAACTTCTCATCTGTCAACTCAAAAAGCGGAGCGAGTGTCGTAGGATAGCTAAGCAGTATAACATTAATAACAATAGACTATTCATTGCAGCATTGATAGAAGATGTACCAGATAAGATAATAGTACTTTCTGACTATTAGTTTAAAATGTACAGGTTCTGGTAGGGATGGAACGGAAGCTTTTCTTAAATGGAAGAAAAATCTGAGAACACCCACAAGCATTTAATTGTTGTTCAAAAATCGTATACAGTTTACTGGTTCATTAATACACTATCATCTTTGAGTAACTAGACAGGGTTGAAATTTCCTTAAACAAGAAACATATATCTCTGTACTTGCAAATCTTTTTGCAGTCAAAAAGCTAATTTAGATATGCTTCTATAAATAAATTTAGGTTTATAATATGTGTTATGTATACGCTCAACTTGTTATGTATAACGTATTGTACATAGACATATTTTTTATTATATTAAATGCTCTGCTATTGTAATACAATTCACAGAACATAACCCTTTTTTAATCTGTAATACTCGTTGTTTTATTTACCAAGGATTCCTATGCATAATTCACATTGTACAAAAAAACTGACGACGCGATTTACAGGTTATTACCGAAAAATAGTTTCAACATCCGCGATATTTTCCTGTAACGGTAAACTTGGCCTGTTAAGAGCCATTTGTTGATTAAAAACTGAAAATTTTCTTTGTTATTGAAAGAGTAAGAGAATGACAATGACATATGGGAAATCCTATTAAAAGTATGTAACCTGTTACCTGCACCATAAACTGGGGTTACTTGGACCCCAGTTTAGGGATTATTTGAACCTACAAAAAACAACCAGTCATGGTTCTAATGTGTTGAGAATTCTGACATAATTCAACAATGCTAGGTGAATTACGTCAATGTCACGTCAATCGACCCAAGACTGATTTAAAACCTTGTTTTTTGTTACGTGTCCAAGTAACGCCAATTTACGGATATATTCAAAATGATACAATTCCATTGACTTTATATTTTCTTTTTCTTATATAAGATTAACAATTAGATTAGTAATAATAAAAACATTTATTTATATAAAAAAAGAAAATGTGAAGTGAATAGTCTTTCTTTACCGTATGTTTTTAACTAACGTAACGTTTTTGTCTCTAAGACTAATTAACTTTTAAGAATAGTGATCCGTGAAATGTTAGACATAACCTCTAATAACTTTATAACAAAAACTACAACAAAATAATGTTATTAGTAAAAAAAAAGGAAAATATTAAAAGTTTTTTTTAATTAAAAAAAAAAAAAAAAAAAAAAAAAAAAAAAAAGAAAAAAAAAAAATTAGAAATTGTAACCATAGTACTTTCTATTAAAAAGAATTATCTTTTAAAAAGTATTTTAATAATCATAAGGTCATGATATACTTATATTTTTAAAAAATGTTTAAAGGATGTTGAGAAATGATTTAATGAGTCATCGAAATTGATTTTAACAAAACTTACTTTTGCATACTTTGCCGAGTTCATCAAATGCTAAATTTTGATCAGCACATTTACAACTTGCAGATTTCCTTTCTACGTCGAATACACATTTTGCATCTCTTCCACAATCTTTGTTATTACACGCAGGGATTTCTTCGCAGAAATCGCCTATGGTACCGTTCAAGCATCGACAAAACCTGTTAGATTCACCATCCGAGCAAGAACCACCATTCTTGCAATCTGAGGAATCACGGCATTGCTCTGTAAAATAAATAAATAAATAAAAATATATTAAAAAAAATTTCCGTGGTGACATATTTTAGTTACGTGCCAGCGTATCTAAGAGAGGATGAAGCTTTATATGCCAAGTAACTATTCAGCGCCTCGAACTGATATATCCGTTTAGTAAGCTGTAGGTTTCACTGAAATAGAAGCATTATTTAAGTTAATTTAATTCCATAAATATAATGCAGTTTTAAGGCATTGGGTAACGATTAATACTATCAAGGATTACATTCATTTGTTTAATTAAGATTTTTTTTTTTATCATGTTGGAAAAATATTTTTTTTTATCATTTAAAAAATTATATAGTCAAGACAACATTACAATTTTGCCCATTTTGTCGGCGGAAAGAGGGTTGAAACAATTAAATGCAAGGTAGTGATATTAAAAAACAAGTGGGTAAGTGTGATCGAAGATCGCTCAAAGGGTTTCGTTTAATATTCCTTTCAAAACACTTTATCCTTTCTTTATTAAATTCAAACAAATTTCATTTAGCAACAACAACAAAAAAAAGCCATGTTTTTTTATAAAGTAAAAATTTACCGGTCTATTTTTTCCTTTTTTCGAATATCTAAACCAGCTGGATAGCGGTCCAAGCCCGCTATTATATTCTGTCATAATAATATCCGTCATACAGACTAAATGCAATATTTAAAAAAATAATTTCAAAATTAAACAAATTGTACACATTCAAAATGTTAAAATAGGCGAATATTTCCATAATCGGGTTTTTATCACGATTCAATAGGTTTCTCAAACTCATATATTTACTATTCTCTATTATTTATATTGATACTCGCTTTGTATTATTCTCAAACATTTGAAAAATTAGTTAAACTTCCTATAGGACGTCAGATTTTCTTTTTAATTTTCTAATGACGTGTATTAATCTGCTTTGTCCACTTACACATACTCATACTCCTTGTATTATTGAGAAATCTTAGACATTTTCCGTTTTATTACGACTATGACGTCAATCAATTTTATTTTATATTTATCTATTTTCAATGGGTAAAACTTTTTATTTCATTTTCCTTTTTCACGTGAAAATCGTCTGATAGAAAATTAATTATTGTAGAAAGAATTTCGTTGTGGATTTTTAGTTTTTGGCATCGGCTATAACTAAAAATGTTTCAATTTAATAGGAAAAGGCTGTTAGAATTTAGGTTTTTTATCTCTATTTATAAAAATAATACGGATTTTTCAAATTTTAATATTTTGAGCTCTTTAGAGCTGCTATTCAGATTTATACACTAAGTTTCAACTCTGTAAGTTACATACTTTTTGAGAATGGCTCTGTGACGGACAGACAACGGAGCGGGGGTAATAGGGTTTCGTGAGATGAACGAAACCCTAAAAATGAATTAAAAATGAATTAAAAATGAATTAAAAATGAATTAAAAACTAATTTATTAAATGAGTATGAGATTTTATGATGATTTTTACAATGATAATTTTTATTTTCATTATAAACATTCACCAAACAGTTATAAAAGAATGAAAGCAAACATAAAAATTTTAAGTTAAATATATTGAAAGCTTTGTCAATTTTAAAAGCTCTTTCTTTTGAAAATAGCATGTTTCATAAAAATCAGCAATTTATTAGTTTATTAATTAATGTTTTAAAATAAATCTTACTTTTGCATCTATAATCGACCGGATCGAACTCAAAATTTTCATCAGTGCACTTGCAAATAGCGATTCGTCTATTGATGTCGTATACGCATTTCGCGTTGTATCCGCATTCCTTGTTTATACAGCCGGGAACTTCTTCACAGAAAGCTCCTTTAGTTCCATCCAAACAATCACAATAACCTAAACGTCCAGTGTTAATGCATGTTCCTCCATTCAAACACTCTGAGGAGTCTCGGCATGGCTCTAGAAAAGAGAATGTAAATATCAAAGTTCATATTAATTCAAACTTATTTAGTGCCTATTTAAGATTGTTTTAAGATTGATTTTTCATATACGAAAAATCCGCCGCAGAATTCGCGGAGCGCGGCGTTCCTCTTATACCGAGACACTTGCGGGAGCCAGGTAGAAAGGAAAAAGAAAAATCTAAAAATTGAAACCGGACAAATTTAAAAGGAAAATTTAGTATATAAAAGACACCGAATTTTTGGGTTCGGGGCTCTAAAGCTACCGAACGACCTTTGCGGCTTTGAGCTCTATGTTCGTATAGTATATGGAGACGTCCAAAATTAAGCAATGCACATTTTGATACTGAAATTATACAGATACTGAATGGGAGACAATGAGAGATTTGCCTTAAGTTTTGTGTTCGCTTACTGAAGCTTTGAAAAATTTTTTCTTGCCGTCCTTACATTGTTGAAATTTGGAGTTCTAATAACAGTCTTGGAGAAATGAAAGTCTACGTAAATGGACGTTATGTTGACGCAAACATAATAATATTTTTTTCCATTTAAAAATGTGAATGTAATTTTTTTATTTTAAAAATGACGTTGTTTTTACTTTAAATAGTTGTTTATAGAAAAACATGTTGCAGTTTTTAGAAATATTATTTTATCTCCGATAGTATTGAATATTAGGGATCTATTTAATTTTTTTATTCAAATTTATTGCTTTAAAAATGACGTAATTGTCACTGGCAGAAAAAATCCGTTCTTTTCAGATCCTTGATACCTAGAGTAAATAATAAGAAACTACAGATTTATAAAGTTTAGTTAGAAAAATAGCGAGGCATGATTTTACTAAGGATCGACCAGTTTTGGACATGTTTTTGTCAATGGGATGCCTTCAAGAAGAATTCTGAAAAGAATGTGATCCTAATTCCTATTCCTGTACATAGATAAACCTGAAAAAAATGTATATCCATCTTTCTCGGGCGCAGAATCAAATTCGTGAACGTCAATTTTGAATTTTTCAATTTGTGGAGACCACTGGAATGAGTAAAAAAAATATATCCACCGAATATGTAAGTTGTAAAACTGACAAACTTTCATTGGATGATTTCGAAGTTCATTTTGACTTAAGACCATGTTAAATATTCAGATTTGGGGAAAGTTAAAATAAAAGCTATATGCAGATTAGAAGTTCATTTTATAAAAATGTGTATTGAGTAAGATCTTTATTTTTATATTAATCAGTTTCCCGATTTCTGATTGTCATTATGTTTGTTACAAAATTCGTTCCTACGTTCATAAAGAGACTCCGTGCTCCTTGAACTCGTATGAAACATATAAGTATTTATGAGTATTATTTTAGTGCTTAAAAATGTGGCTACGATTGAAAATTTTAATAATCCTAATAGTATGACAATTTCACAGCCAAAGAAACACACATGCCGTGGTATTCCACTGAACACGGTTGCTTTTAAGTCTACGTTGGTCACATAACAGTTTAGCAGTTATTGATATTGAGCTTTTCTTGATCGTGTCAGACAAATTGGGTAGAATTATCGCGATCTACCTCTTTAATTGGCTACGGATTATTCGATGTGATGTCACTATTACATTACAAATGTTCACAGTTCTAGCACAATTACAGCGGTGACAAAAATATATCTTTTCCGTGACATGATGGTTCTCATGTGAACTTCATGTTACTCTGCTGACAAACCATGCGACGGCAGTGACGAATATTAGTATTGCCTGCTGGTTCTGGTGTCTTGAGGAAAAACGACAGTCAATAAAACTTTCTGGAATTTATCAAACGAATTCGAGAATCCAGTCACTTGAACTGAAATGAATTAGTCTGAGTTTTGATGAAAATGGTTTAATCGGACACTGGTGTTTTTTGGTTAGAAAGATAAGATAATCCTATTATATGATTTTTTTACGTCTAGGAAAGAGGTAGAAATATGTAATTTAAAAAAAAAACTTAATATATTTAGAACAAGAACCAAATTATTATCAGTTTTTATTGAAAAATGCTCCATTTTTGAACTCTTTAGAGTTTTGTGTTTCGCAGGATTTCTCGGTGTGGTCACTTCTGAAATTAAACAAAAACATATTAAAATACACTATGTAGTCAAAAATATCCGGAAATTTTTTATTTTAGTCATTTTGCCGAAAACCTTGAGAAATACTTGAAATTTCATTGAATTTGAATTGAAATTTGGGTATGTAAAAAACATATTTTGTATCACATTTTTCCGTAAAAATTTTGTCACGAGGTCAATTAAGGGACTAGAAACAAATTGAAAACGAGAAATAATATATGCGATCATCATGTATCATAAAAACTTTAAAATGATCTGTATCTATAACAAATTGTTATATATGCCCTGTACACCGTCTGCTTGCATTTGTGTAATAATTGTACGCATATGCACGAAGATAGAAACGCGTAGTTTAAAAAGTAAAAAAAATCTTCAAGTTTTTTGTTTATAATATTAATGGTTCTACACCGAATTTAACGCCACTTTCAGAAAACTTGTGCAGAAGAAACATTATTCTGAAATTAGAAAATGAATATGTTGAATATTTAATAAAATATGAGCATATAAATGAAATAATATTTACCTGCGTATGCGCAAAATATAGAACAGTTTTTATTTCATAATTTAGTCGTCACCTGTATAAGACAACTTGTATACAATAGCCAGCTGAATATCAGAGAAATTCAAGCAGTTATAGGTGCTTAAATAAGATGCGTTTTATCTACTTTTTAAAAAATGTCTGGACTAAAAAGGATTTTCCAAAAATGGAACATATTTATAAAATATCACAAGATAATTATACTAAAATACATAAAAGATACCAATGCTCTAAATATTAATACATACTTATAAATGAAGAAAAATACATCAAATAAGATGTGAGTAAATTGTCTTTTATAAATTTCAGCTTGTGAACAATTCCTTATCTTCAAGTTATTTTTAGAAAAAAAAACTAAGATGTAATGATGTAGATGAAACTCCCTACTTTTTCATTACATTTGATTGGCGTTTTATATAAGTTGTCTCAAGCTGACTGCTAAATTATGAAATAAAAGAATGTTCTACCATTCACACAAGCGCAGTTAATATTTAGTTCATACAAATGCTCATCTTTAAAGATATATTAATTGTATTAATTTTCTAATTCTTATATTATATTTTTCGTACACTTTGTAAAAATTTCTCAAAGTAGCGATAAATTTGGTTTAAAACTCTACATGTCAAACGAAAAACATGTGTCTATTTCTAAAATTTTAAAAGGAATGTATATATTTTCATAAACATACGGGATAAGCAAATCAGTTTTTTTGGTTTTTAAAATCTGGCAGTACAAAAATTAAAACTTTTAGCGTAGACAATTTTTTAAGAATAGCAATTTTCTCATAAACATTGGTAGTTAAATAACGAGACATTATTTAAAAGGCGTCCTTTCAAAGTTCATCACATAGTGACAAAACATGGATATAAGTCGAACAGATATTCGGTATGAATTGCAATGGCTTTCAGCAGGGTTTTACAAAACAACAATGCGTCCATCGAATTAAATCGACTTTTGACGATAAATTCACCACTAAACCAGTTATTTACATCGGATTTAAGAACTTACACTAGTCACGTGAAGACACACTATAAACCATGGGAGAGTTCTTTTCATATTTCTCGCTTGCATTTTAATATTTTTAAATTATTTTTGTGCATGACATAGCTGAGATCAATCTCTAACCGGGCTATTTTTTACTTTTCCAATTTTGGTTGCAGATGTTTTTTTTTATATAAAGTTACTTTCACTTTCAGAACCGGCTTCAAAAATGAAAGTAGTGTCTACCAAAAACTGCTATGACAATAGAAAAAACGCAATACTCTGCACAAGTGATCATTTCCTAGTCATTGTTTATATGGAAAACACCGACACATTTTAGTCATATCTAACGTAATTATAGAAATTTCATTGTGTGGTTTGTTTTAATATGCTAAGAAGTTTTGTTCTGTCATATATTTGTTTTCAAGAAAAATTGTTTTAAAGGTTAAACAGTCATATTCCCCCTTAAACATTTTTTCGAGAACAGTGCACAGTGAATAGCTGTGCACATCATGAAAGATATTTTTCGGAAAAAATTAATAATTACTATATTCGACTTACTTTTACACGTGCGATCAGTGGGATCGAAAACCAAAGCATTATCACTGCACTGGCAAAACGCATTTTTTCTGCCCACATCATATTGACAGCTGGCTTCTCTTCCACAATTCATATCTCGGCAAACAGGAATTTCTTCACAAAAGTCCCCAGTAGTTCCCTCTAGACACCTGCAAAATCTCGATAAACCTAGTTCTTCATATTTACAGTCACCACCATTCTTGCATTCCGATGGATCACAGGTTCCTGTAAAATGAAATGATATTAAAATGCATTTGAAAAAATAAATAAACAACTGTTTCATATTTCAAAAAAAATGCGACTGGAAACCAAAAAAAAATAATTACTTAATACAAATGTTCTAGTTTACAAGAAAAATTCTTTTGTTGATCCAAACATCTATTTTCATAAGTGAAAAAAAAAACCTTATGAAAATTGTCGTTTTTGGACCATCAGAAAGGAATAAATTAGTAAATTAGAGAAAAACAACTGAAAATTATTTGTTTGCCGAAGATAATATTACATGTACTAATAATATAACACATGTGAAATCAGACGGAGTCTTTTTAGATTTTATAGGGAGAGATAATATAATTTTATTTGACCTATTACATAGATAAAGTTTAGTTTTGTTAAAATGTAACGCTAAATACGTAGTAGAAGAAAAGTAAATTTTAATCATGATTATCAGTACTTGGAGTAAACGTTTGTTGATATAATACAAATTTATCTTATGTAAATATCTATGTATATACCATGCTAAAAATATCAAGGGAGCCTATGGATTTTAACGAAATTATGATAGTAAATCTACTGATAAGTAGTATAAAACGAAACAGCCAGAGTCTAATGTGTAGCAGAAAGCAGAAGTAGAAAACTTCATATACAAAACAACGTTCATAACTTCAGATGGCAGAAAAAGGATATAAGTGCTGCTATCCCGAGGTTCTTTTTATCACAGTCTCGTTCGTAAAACTTAATTGTTCAAAATTCTTTTCAGAAAAGGTTAATTGAATATGTCACAACAATCTGATTTACCGCTATCATGGCCTGACAAATTATCGAGAGACTGGAATCCGGACAAACACAAAGGAGTGTAGCAAAATCTCTTGGAATGTCATTTCAAGGGTGTGGAATTGATAGTTTTCGTGAGTAACAAACAAGGCAAACGCTACAGAGGTTTTGATAATATGCAGTTATCGTAAGTTAATATGTAATTAGTATAAATGAATTTACAACTGAACTAATGCTTAATTAAATTAAATGAATGCCTATTTAGTATAAATAAGTGGTTACTTATAGATAACATTAAAAAATAACTAGATTTCTTAAAATGTTCCTTCCATACCGCCTTTTTGAAAATTCTGTGCGTATAATAATTCCTATCCATAGAAGAACCCCTGATAACCCTTCTATGCATTTCAATAAGACTTAAATTAAGTGAATGTAAATATGAAAAGTGCGTATCAATAAGTATTTCTTACTCTTGCAATCTTGTGTATCAGGATAAAACCCCATATTTTTGTCAAGACAATCACAGTAGGCTCTTGAAGACTTTATATCGTATGTGCAGTTGATGTCACTGCGTTGTGGGCACAGGTCAGGACATTTATCGATGACTTCACAAAATCCTCCACTGGTACCGTCACGACAGATACAAGTGCCATCTTTGCATTCCCCTCCATTTTGACATTGGTAATGTGAGCTACATGTTGCTGTAAAGTCAAGAATACGGATTAACTTAGTTTTATATATTCTAAAGTGTTTTAATAATACACAATTATCTATTTAGTTAATATTTGTAAATGGTCTTGCTGCCAGCTGTTTTAAAATACAGCAGAGCTCGCATATTGGAACAATAATTTACTAAGATAAATTACTCTATTAGTTATATGGGAAATGACATTGCTGGAATACCAGGTTTTAGCAATAATTATGAAAGTTATTAAATAACAATAAAAATTATAAATACCATTAACAATAATTCTAAAGCTATTAACTTATAAATAACTATAAACAGTTAATTGTCCATAATATTCCAATGAGGGACTATTCAATAAAAATAATAGATCAGAAACAGTAAAATTAAAAAGTATTTAACTCGTAACTACTTCATAGAAATTGTTAAATAGCTACTGAGAGCGGCCTTTGAGACCTCTTCATGATGAATAAAAGGTTTGATTAACTTATAAGATGCTGATTGTATACTAAACTTTGTGTACTGGATGTTTATTTTAGGAATTCACGTTTCCAAATGTGTCTAGTGATACTACTAGGACTGAAAACGAAATAAAATTTCTTTAGTATCTATATATTTAAGACGAAAATCACATTCTCTCAAATCCTCATAAAAATCGTCTCTTTGCGCATGCGTCAACGTTTTTTTGAAGGCTCAGAAACCTTCTTTTAACCCTCAGAAACGGGAAACCTGATTGATTAACCCAACCCTCACCTGTTTAGCCTAGGGGGATTGAAAAGGGTTGATTGAAAATGAATAAAGCCGTACAATCGCATTGAAAGCATAGACCTTCTAATTTATTTTTGCTCTGAGGTTGAAAGTTAAAGCTTTTTATTTTTATAAGGACTCATGTTTTCACTACTAAATATGCACATTTTCCCCCAAAGTTTTAAAGGAAGCTTGGATACAGTTATATTTATAATCGATTGAAATGTCAGAGAGTTCGGAAGATGAGAACTATTTTTTGTATTGCTATGCTAAAGGAGCCGACGTGAAATAAAACAAACAAACAAAAAAGTGAGAAGAAAACATTTCGTTTACAACTAGATAAAAATTATTTTTTCACGAAATTTTTACACGGTCTATAAAACCGTTTTATTTATCCCCAATAAAGATTTCAAAACGTTCGGACAAAAACTCCTTTTTATTTTAAAACTATGAAACAATCCTGGGTAAAAAAAACAAAAAAAAAAACAAGAAAATGAGCCCTTTTATCACTAAATATCAATATTTTTTCGCAAATTTTTCTTTTAAAAATATAATTCCATACAAAATCGAGTTAAAGATATAAAATAATAAAAACGTGATTTTTAATAATTTATTTATTATCACGGACAAGGGCAACGCCGGGCAGGGGTCAGTTAGTTGTAGTTAAACTAAAAGTTAAGAGTTAAACTGTGAAAATTGTAAAAAAAAAAAAAAAAAGCAGTGGTCTGTGAGACCGTTAACATCTGTTAAAAGTTAAATTCAGATTGTAATGATTTTATTTAACTATTAGCAAGCTACGCCCGCTACGCTGGTCAATTTCTTATAACGAACTTTTAATTCAACAAAATATTGACATTTCATAATTCACTTTTATATTTTAACAGAATAATAAGGCTACTACAATTTGTGACTCGTGCTATAGCCAATATACACGCCAGGACACGTCGCCCTTATCATTACCTTTTTACGCATGAAGGTTTTGCCATGGTACTCCATTGTGAAATTTAGTAATTTTTCAAATTCAATATTTGGAAAATGGCATAATCATTAGATTTGAAATTTATATCAAGAAAAATACAATTTTTTAACTTTCAAACACAGTTTGCCTAACAATTTTCTGACAAATTCTTTTCAAGCTACTATTTTTTTTCAGTAACTTCAAATGTTTCATTTTCCGAGATTAATCTGTGGCAACAATTAGCGAAAAACCCAGTCGTCAGAAACGCATAGTTTTTTTATTAAAGAGGCTGTTGGAGCAGGGATTGTCACCACCAATTTGCCCCCATCACTTTTGAAATCGGTTCGGTAGTTCTAGAGATTCCATAGAAATTGTAATTTAGAATGTTTTTAGAACGCTTTTCGCTTATTTCACCCTTTTAAATTTCGAATTTTTTTTTATTTTGTTCTTAGAGAGCATTTACATCTTATAAGTAACTACAACGCCAAATTTCAAATCGGTTCGGTAGTTCTATAAAATTCCGCAGAAATTGTAATTTAGAATGTTTTTAGAACGCTTTTCGGTCATTTCACCCTTTTAAATTAAAATTTTTTTTTAATTTTGTTCTTAGAGAGCATTTACATCTTATAAGTAACTACAACGCCAAATTTCAAATCGGTTCGGTAGTTATAGAGATTCCACAGAAATTGTAATTTAGAATGTTTTTAGAACGCTTTTCACTCATTTCACCCTTTTAAATTTCGAATTTTTTTTTATTTTGTTCTTAGAGAGCATTTACATCTTATAAGTAACTACAACGCCAAATTTCAAATCGGTTCGGTAGTTCTAGAGATTCCATAGAAATTGTAATTTAGAATGTTTTTAGAACGCTTTTCGCTCATTTCACCCTTTTAAATTTCGAATTTTTTTTATTTTGCTCTTAGAGAGCATTTACATCTTATAATTAACTACAACGCCAAATTTCAAATCGGTTCGGTAGTTCTAGAGATTCCATAGAAATTGTAATTTAGAACGTTTTTAGAACGCTTTTTGCTCATTTGACCCTTTTAAATTTCGAATTTTTTTTTATTTTGTTCTTAGAGAGCATTTACATGTTATAAGTAACTACAACGCTAAATTTCAAATTTCTAGCTGCTTCAGTATAGAAAAGATCGCAATTTTAGAACGTTTTTCGCTTCGGCACCCCCGGAGGTACTGTCACCGACATAAAATATAACCTATGTTGGAGCAGGGGTTGTCACCATCAATTGCCACCATCACTTTTGAAATCGGTTCGGTCGTTCCAGAGATTACCCTCTACAAACAAACAAACAAACAAACAAACAAACAATCTTTACTCCTTTATAATATTAGTATAGATTTGAAGTAAAAATATAAAAATAATTATCTCATTAAAAGTTTGATTCGTAAACTTTAAACTGAATTTATTTTGAAATGCATGTACTTTAATTTAAAAGGAGGAAGGAGTGCATAAATACGTAAATGTTATATTCTCCGAAAATAAACTTCTAAATCGTTGTTAAACAGAATTAAGAAAACTGAAAAAGTACTTTAATCAATATCTTCTACATAAGAGGTATCCAACCTTTTTGTAACTAATTGTATACTCAGAAAACGCACGCTTTGGTGTGCATAGTAATAAACGGAAACTCAGAGACTTTTATTTATTTATTTATTTATTTATTTCTAAACTATAATAATTGCGAACGTTCATATATTTCACGAATTTTGATTTTCCACATCTGTTACCTATCTTACCACCATTTTTCAATTTTTAATGATAGTGCTGACTAAACATATCCTTTCCAGTTTTAAATGCAGTCGGATATTTGTGTTTTAGGACAGAAATCCGAAATCTTTCCCATTAGATTTACTCTGATTATTAAAAATGGTGGCTTTTATAACCATCATCTCTTTTCTACATCATCCTTTCCAAATTCACCGCCCCCTGAATACTAGGCCTGAGCGCTGACAACAATGGCGGCTGTCGCAGGCCGATTTTTTTTTTTTTCAGCGTTTGAACGGTCCCTCGAAATTCCACACCAATAATTTCTAAAAGTTTTCTTCGCCTTGTTTTTCAGAGATCAAATAAGTCAAAGATAACTTTTAGATATTATTGGTGTTGAAGTTCGAGGGACTGTACAAACGATTCCGCCTGCGGCAGCCGCCACTTTTTTCAGCGCGCACGCCTAGTATTCAGGGGGCGGTGCCAAATTTGTCGCACGCAAATATATCTGCGAGTCAGGCACATTTGTTTAAATATTGTAATGATTATATGGTAACATTTTTACTGATCACTGAAATACAGGAAATTGAATACATGCATTCTGTCAACAATAAATTTATATTCGTATTACCTTCTAGTAATATTTTTATTAAGTGGATTGTGAAACCAATAAATTAAAAAAAAAATCAATAAAATCTCAATATATTAAGAAAAATATTATATACCAAAATATTAACAGCCATTTCGCATTTACTTCAGCAGTAAAACATCAGTTGAATAATTACATTTCAGAAAATATTTGTTACAATATTAGGTGAAAAACTATTATAAAACTATTTGAGCACTGCAGAGAGAAAACAGAAATTTGCTGATACTTTTGACAATGATATTGCTGGTATATTCACTTTTTATACCTTTTTCACAAATTTTTGTAATTTCTTACGTCTAATTAGAGCGTGAGAAATTGCCATTTGAGTAGAACATAATATTGCTGCTACTTTAATATCACATTTCTATGTGATATATTGTACTGCAATTTCCAGACATAATCAAACTGTTATACTTGCAATTGGGATGTCTAAAAATCGGCTTGAAAACACATATTCAAATAAAAACAAAAGCAAAATAAAATAAATTCTGATATCAAATACTCTAACAAAAAATCTGCCGTGGAGTTAAAAATCCTACAATAACCAGGTTTTTTCAGAATATCTATCTATAATATAAAGGACAAACGTGTCCGTGCGTAATGCTGACGTCATTTTGCGAATGGCAACGCTTGACGACAAAATTTCGGTTTTGCGATTTTTGCTACAGCAATTTTTTAAATTTCTAAACATCGCACATTTTTAACATTTACACCGTTATATAGAAAAACAAAATCTACTTTCAAATACAATTTGTTTTAAAATTGCATTGAAATTTAGTCATTCACTATATTATTTAAATTAAATTTCAAACATGATTTTTTTTATCTATATCTCTATCGCTTGCAGACGATTACAAAATATGAATCCGTTTGCACTTTAAAACAATAATAAAAAGTTCAGCATTTGTTTCCAGCTAATATTCAATAACGAAATTAAAACTTCCTTAAGCAACCAATAAAATAGTACAAATAAAACACAAATTTAACAGACATGTAATCGAAATAAGCACTTTAAAACGCTGAAATTATCAGAATAAAAAGAAACTTTTGTAGATAACGAAATTTTTAGCGATGTTTTCGGCTGTTAATATCTGGCACGAGACCAATACGAAACTGTCGCTTTTAATAAATTTCAAAATTTTATTTGAATATCAATAATTGACATATTTCATATAAAGATGCTCTTTGTTGTTGTTAGAGGGAAATATAAAAAAAAAAATTACTAAATGTAAAAAATCTATTAGAGTTAAAAAAATATATATATTTTCACATATATTTTATATCCCGGGAAGCCCGGGTCGGATGCCCTAGTATGTATAATAGCGGATGATTTAAAAGAGGTATAATAACCATTATCACGTAAAATGCTGATAATAGAAACATATTTCTAATTACAAAAAATAAACAAATCAAGTATAGCTTTTAAATATGGTATTTGTTTTGCAATGATATGTATACATATTAAAATACAAAACTTTATTTTTTTATAAGGCATACAACTTATATTTATAAAAATGCTGGCCTGCGCCTAAGAAGGACATTAAAACTATTCCAGTCGTTTACGACCACAACTTCTTGAGTTATGGTATATTTTGAATCGTATGAATTTAACTCCACAACGCCCATAAGTAAAAGTATATATATTTGTTTAAAATTTGTTAGGGGGTATTGTACTGTTTTTACTAAAAAAGAGTAATAAAAACAAATTTTATCAAAAGATACATGACATCTATGGGTGACACACAAATTCAAGATCGTTTCACAGCAATAAAAATTAATCAATCATCCTAAATCCTACACATATCAAATCAAAATTTAGTTATCTTTAACATTCTAGCAAAAAATATGTAAGACTTATTCCTTTTTTAGCTCGCAGGCTATCAAAGCCTGAGAGCTAATGTTCCCGTCGGTTCTGTATGTACGTATGTATGTACGCAACGCGATAATTCTTGATAGAAATAGCCGTTTTGCTTCAAATTTTGCTTATAGGTTCATTGTGATAAGGCGCTTCCCTGATTAGTTTTGGAGGTCCATTGGTTAAGTATAAAGGGGGGATACAAGGGCTAATCCCCCTTTAATTTAGATAAATAGGTTTTTTTACAGAATTATCCGATTAGCTTAAAATTTTGTATATATGTTCATTGCAATAAGACGCTTCCCTGATTAGTTTTTGGGTTCATTGGTTAATTATAAGGGGGAAACGGGAAGGGGGAGATCCCCACTTAATATATTGTCAATTTCTTTATTTTTCGAGGGGTTTATTTCAAATTCTTTGAAATAAGAGTATAATATACAATTAGTGTGAATAGCCTGTGAGCTCAATGCCCTCAGTTTAACTGGGCACTTTTCTTTTTTTATTGACATCTTTATCTCAAAAAAAGAAGATCAACTCAAGTCTTTGTTTGAAGAAAGTACAAAATTTTGGAAGGTTATAGTATCATATAAGAAAAACCGAGCGATATGGATTTTGATTAGGTAAACTTTTCAAGATGATAATAAAGGCACCATGGTATATAATCACTTAAAATCTAAGCTTAAAGGTGCTCTAAAGACGTGTCACTTGAAGGTGACAATGGACGTTGGCGGGTTGAACGGAAACTAAAACGAAAGGGTGCGTTTTCAAAACACACTATTCCTATACTGCCGAAAAATAAAATTTCTCTATGTCCCAAAAATAAAATTTCTCCATGTCGCGCAAACTAATTATAGGAGTCAGTTGTAAAAGTATACAGCCATATTTATGACGACGCTGATTTTTTTTTTTTTTTTTTTGTATGTGAGAAATAATATATCATAATTTATAATTTTTTTAATACCAATTTATGAAAATTTTCTTTATTAAGAATAAGGTTTTGAAACAAAATAATTCATATAATATATTTTGGTGTCTTCATTGTACCTCATTAAAAAAGAATTATTGCAATCGAATGATTTTTTCGAGACGATATAAATTAAAGTTGTCCCATATGGGTTAAATATTGGAATCCTCTAACTTTGAGTTATTTAAGAAAAGGAAAAGTGCACGTTTCCGGGATGATTTCATCCAAGGAACCCAAATATAGTGTCAAAAGTGGGTGTAATCATCTGAAAAAGGAAAGTTGGTAAATTTTGAATTTGCAGAAGGCTTCAAAATTATAATCCATGCATTTATTTCGTATATAAAATTTAATAGTTGATTTTATAACCGATCAGTTGGTAGCCGCATATTTTTTTAAATTATGATTTGCTAAAGAGTTAGTGGAAGAAGGAGGGGGGTGGAGGCATATCCTTTTTTTCCCACAACTGAAAATAGTGTCAGATTTCTTTAATATCGTTTAATATTCACATTTAGGTTAATTCAAAAATTGGATAATTTTAACTTTTTAAGTATCTTCTTGTAGTTCCATTTAAAAAGTGTTTGCTCTGCATCATTGGAAACAAGATCTCCTGTACTATGTAATGCATCAATAAAGTAAAAATTGTCTTTTCAACATTTTTATGTTACTTATGCCGTTACTGATAAACTATAATGAAAGTTATACCATTTTTATAGGGCAATAGTAAAAAAAATCAGAAATATTTTTTAATTTTATCCCATTATTAAGCGGGTAAAGTTAAAGGTTTGACATCAGTTGAAGTTAAGAAGAGATGTTTTTTCAAGTTTACCAAGGTTTACTTACGTTTTTCGCAGTTCTTTCCAGTATATTTTGAAACCACAAGCAAATTGCAGTCACAAACTGCTTTTGAGTCTTTCATCACACATTTATGACCATTTTGGCAATTCAAAGAATCACATTTATCTAAAAGAATGAATAATATATGAGAAAAAACATAAATTATACTATTCGAATTTTAATTGCTTAAAAGGCCAACATAGTGAAAAGTATCCAAGTTGGGACTCGAAACCCGGGTCATCGGTATAGCGCACTGACGTTCTACCAACTGACACACGTGGATCGACACCCATCTTGGAACTTCTCACTATAACATGTTGGCAAGGCTACAAACGCAGCACAATATGGAATATTTCCGTGAGTCACCATCCCTGTGGGAAACACGAAACCAAAGAAAATCCAGCATCGATAATTGAATAATTCTATTTTAATACTTGGAAATTTTTCCAGGGAAAATTTCACACGCATTCATAATATTCATAACCCTTTAAGCAATTAAAATTTGAAATCCCTGGTAAAATTTCCAAAGATTAAAATAGATAAATTATACTATAAGCATTGTATGCATTAAACTGTTTTATATTTTAAGTATATTTTTATAGTTATTATCCAAAATCTAAAATTACACAAAAACCACAACAAAAGATAATAAAAAATAGATTTTGATATATATTTCATTTTCGGACTAAAGTTTATCTGTTATAATTAAAATAATACAAGTAAGTTATTTAATATTTAAAGCTTAAATTTATTCAGTTTTGATAAATGTTTTCAATCTTATTAAAGGTAACTTAGCAAAATATAATTAACTATTGTCAATCTTCAATCCATAGTGTTCTTTCTTACATTTTTCCAACTAAATAAGCTTTGTATTCAAAGAGTAGAAACCTCAAACTTTCAAATTAAATATTTTTATACTTAACTAACATTTATTTACCTTTATACAGGAGCATCGATTTTACAGGACATCAGTTTCATATTAAAAAAATAAAACATTTGTGTGTTGATGATATGATATATTACACCCGCAAGACATAAAAATTTAAAGTAATTGTTTTTAAATGTAAAAATATTATTTTAGAAAATCGGCACGGATTTATTCAAGTACACAAATGTTGGTTAAGTATAAAATATTCAATATAAATGTAAATATAAATTGCTCTGGCAATGCAATGTAAATATTTTTTACTTTTAATCTACAGCTTGTCTTATATTTCTTATGTTTTTTTTTTCTGTCCCTGCCCCTTGCTGACGTGGAGGACGTTCTCTTGGCAGGGACCAACTTCATTTGCCTAGTGTGTACCATAACCATTTTTTTCTGGGCGCTGCGGTCGTTATATCGGGTGTCTATTTTGACTGAATTTTTAAAGGATGGCGCTAACGATTTCGACTGAATTATTCTTGGTGGGACACACGTGTTCGTTGGAGGCCCCTGTGATGTGCTTTTCCTTCTCGCAGATGGCGGAAGTCACCCATCACGAATCCCTGCGTGCCGAGGTGTTTCCTGGCGAAGGCTATACGTTCCACGTCTTGGCTTCGCTAGGACGAGTGGCCTCCCTTAAGCTTTCAATGGTCTTCGCGTAATCCAAAATGGTAGGATACAAAATTTAGATAACATGGGTTTGACCCTGATCCGTTTTATCCCGTATTTAGTTATTATGTTAGTGACCCAAAATGACCCCCTAATTAAATTTTCTCGAACATGTGACCTAGCCCAATGGCCTTTTCGTGCCCGTAAACGGTAGAATGCTAAATTTAGTCAAAATCGTTTGAGCCGTTTTTTACATAAAATTACATTGACTCTGACCCATAGTGACCCAAAGTGACCCTTTAATAGAACTTTCTTGAACATGTGATACAGCCCAATGGTCTTCTCGTAATCCAAAATTGTAGGATACAAAATGTTGACAAAATCGTTACAGAAGTTTTTTAGATTAAATTAGCTTGACCCGTAGTGACCCAAAAATGACCCACTAATCGAATTTTCTCGATCTTGTGACCCAGCCCAATGGTCTTCTAGTAATTCAAAACGGTAGTATACAAATTTAATCAAAATCGTTTGAGCTGTTTATTAGATAAAATTAGCTCGTGACCCGTTATGACCCAACATGGCCCACTAACATTTGCCTAGTCGATTGGTCTTTTTGTACAAACGGTAGGATACAAAAGTTCGTCAAAATCGTTAGAGCAGTTTTTTAGATAAAAATTGCATACAACGCAGACACACATAGACACAAGATTTGCTCGTATTATATTGTCAGATCAGCTGAAAAAACCGATCTAAGCTCGATTAAAATATGCTTTGTATTCAACTCGATATAACGGTAAATCTCTGTACAACATATAACAATCGATTCTTTACACCCTGATTGGTTTAAATCTCTTTTCGAGAACGTTCTATGGATGTGATAGGTTGAATCATATATCTTGGCTTCAAATGGCAATTTCTAGAAAATGCCTTCAAATTCCGCAAGCCAATTTTTTCGCAAAATTTAGCGACATTCATTCATTTGGCATCAAGCATGTGTTTTGGCATTGGTATTGAAAGTCAATTTTCCTGCCAAATCTCAGCAAAAATGCCAAAATTTCACCAAAAATCACCAAATTTGGCGAAATGTTGTCAACTTTGCCACCTCGTTTACTGCCAACTGTTCAACAACTTAATAACTGTTTCAACTTTCATTCCCTTTAAAACGCATTGACCCATAACGACTCCAAAATGACCCACTAATCAAATTTTCTCGAACATGTGAGCCAGCCGAATCATCTTCTTGGATCCCAAAACTGTAGGATACAAAGTTTAGTCCAAACCGTTACACCCATTTTTAGATAAAATTAGCTTGACGCGCAGTGATCCAAAAATGACCAACTAATTGAATTTTCTCGAACATGTGATCTAGCCGAATGGTCTTATTGTAATTCAATACGATAAAATACAAAATTTAGTCAAAACCGTTAAAGGCGTTTTTTAGATAAAATTAGCTTGACCTGTATTGACTTCAAAATGACGAACTAATCGAATTTTTTCGAACATGTGACATAGCCCAATGGCCTTCTGTAATCCAAAACGATAGAATACAAAATTTCATGAAAATAATTTTAGCCGTTTTTTACATAAAATTAGCTTGGCCCTGACCCACAGTGACCCAAAATGACCCTCTAATACAATTTTCTCGAACATGTGACCTACCCTAATGGTCGTCTCGTAATCCAAAATGGCAGGGCACACAATTTTGTCAAAATCATTTCATCCGTTTTTTACATAAAATAGGCTTGACCTTGACCCATATTGACACAAAAAGACTTATTAATTGAATTTTCTCGATCATGTGACCTAGCTCGAGCTCGAAAACCGTAGGATAAAAAAACAATTAGTCAAAATAGTTTCAGCCGTTTTTTACATAAAATTAGCTTGACCTGTAGTGACCCAAAAATGTCCCACTGATCGAATTTTCTTTATCATGTGACCTAGCGCAATCGTCTTCTCGTGCTCGAAAACCGTAGGATAAAATAATTAGTCAAAATTGTTAGAGCCGTTTTTTAGATAAAATTACCTTGACCCGCAGTGACCCAAAAATGACCCTTTTATCGAATGTTCTCGGACATGTGACCTAGCCCAACGGCCTTTTCGTGCCCGAAAACGGTAGGATGCAAAATTTAGTCAAAATCGTTTGAGCCGTTTTTTTACATAAATCTACCTTGACCCTGACCCATAGTGATCCAAAATGACCCATTAATAGACTTTTTTCGAACATGTGACCCAGCCCAATGGTCTTCTCGTACCCGAAAACGGTAGGATACAAAATTTAGTCCAAATCGTTAGAACCATTTATTAGATAAAAATTGCATATATATGCACACACACACAAGATTTGCTCATATTATATAATATATGATATGTTACGTGCCGTGATAAAATTGTATGTGTTATACGTTGCTTAAATATAATTTGAAAGTTTTATAATATATTTACATATGTGTAGGAAGAGAAAATTTTGTATTAACCCTTTTTTAATGGAATATATATATATATCTTCTAATTGTAAGCGCATGCTTTAAAATGTATATGGCTATTTGGATTTTTTAGAATTTTTATATTAATTAAGTAATAAGACATGCAAAATATTCAGTTATAAAATGTTTCTTGAATGACGATTACCTATTTCACAATCTTTTCCTTCGTATCTCACTGGACAATAACAAGCAGCATTTCCATTTTCGATTTGGCATTTTCCACCATTTCGGCAGTTAAGAGCATCACATTTATCTGCGAGAAAATCATGCAGTATGAAAACACTTTTCTCTTAATTAAAAAATATATATATACTAATTAATCACAAATGGATGTTTAAAAATAAATATGTGTTGCTTTGGTGTTTTAGAAATTATTAGATTGATTAATACTTTATGCACCGATATGACTTAAAAGTGCCATTAAAGAAAATCTGATAAAAAGTTTATTTAAGTCATCTAATAATAGTATAATATTTCAGATTTACGCAATTTTTTTTTTACAGTATTTAGAAAGTTTAGCAAACTTTACGAAGCTATATAGTTTTTACACTGGATATTTTCTGAATCATTGATGTATGGATAGCTTTTAGACTGTTGAGAGATGTATAGTGAGAAAATATACACTCAAAGAATCTCCCATTTTTTAGATAAAAATAAAATATATTAAATTTAACTACTTAATAGCAATTGCGAGATTTCTAAAAACATTATTATTAGTTAAATGGTACCGGGTTAGTATGGTTCTGAAATTTCAATATCACTATTCCCGAAGACTATTATTTTCCTTATTTAATCGTAGAAAATTATTGCAAAATATTACTAAAGATTAATATTCAAAAATAGCGGCATTGGAGATAAAGGAATCTATGTACCCTTTGTTATAACTATTGTTGTAAATACTTTAGGAAAATATCTAATATATATGCGGTTTAATAAAAAATTCTAACTAAAGTTCACACTATTATTGCTTAAATTTGATTTATTTTAATATTAAGTGTAAGGGGGGGGGGATAACTAAACTGCATTTTATAATTTTATTTATAATTTGAGACACAAATGAAACTTAAAAGAAATAGTATGAATTGTTTTGTGTATGATAGTTACCTATTTCACAATCTTTCCCTCTGTACCTTTCTGGGCATTTGCAAATAGCTTGTGCGTTGACGATGTCGCATTGTCCACCATTTTTGCAGTTAAGGTAATCACATTTATCTGTAACAAAATTATTCTGTAATAAAACGCTTTTGTCTAGAGTAAGAAAATAATAATAGCATAAAAAATAATCAAAATACTGTTCTGATCATATTCTAATGCAACGTATCTTTTGACTATATGTTAACTTAACTTGATATTAATTTTATGTTATTTATGAATAAAAATGTCTCCTTACTTTGACGATTGTTATTTTAGTGCCAAAGAGGTTAATGATTATCTTATGATTATTTTAATGATATAGTCCGAGAGGCAACGATATTTTTTATCTAACCATTTCATACAAGCTGGTCTCCAAATAAATAATTTATCTTTTAATCAATCACCTAATCTCGGCCGTCAGCTGTCACAACAGCGATGTTTACATGCTTGGGGACCGTATTTTTGTCAGTCAAAGCAAAGTAAACGAGATCCCAATTACGAATGTTGAAGGATCGATCAGACTGCGTTCAGCGTCAGCTGAACCTTTCATGTGGTCAGTCCCTCTCTTTCATATGGCCAGTCTTCTGAAGTTCGTCTATAGATTAGAGGTCATCGGAGGAGATTCCTGACATGTTTATCACCGCCTCTTTTTTTTGTTGATGACCACCTTCAGAAAAAAGACCAGGGAAATAATTTACGACTTTTTGTCATGGACGGATGAAAATTCGATATAAACACACCTTTAGAGATATATGCTACCGGTCTTGATAAAATTAGTAATCCCGCTCCCGTTAGTTTCGTTTTTACGGGAGAATATTGCAGCTCCCGTGGCCTTATCCACCAAGATCGCGACAGCTGACAACTATTTCTTTCCTGATTGAATAAATAAGATCAATTACATATTTGAAGATAAGCTTGTAAAAATTTGTTAATTAAAAATGTCGGTTTCTCCCAGACTATTATGATTAAACTACTTTTTTTCACTTTTAATCTGCTTTAAACAGTCAATTTCCAATTGTGATAAGTATTTTATTAGGTTCTTCTCATTATTGTAGAAAACAAATTTTTATTGTTGTATAGATTTTTAAAAAATCATGCTCGAAAAGTATTTAGAAAAATCTCTAAATTTCACAGTAAAAGGTTAAAATAATTTAAAAGGAAGAGAGAAAGACAGGTAAAGAAACTCATGTGTCACAAACTAATTGGTTGTTTCTGTCACTTGCTTTTCGACAGATTCTTATCTCCCACCTACCCTTTTCCCATCTTTTCCTTCTACTACCTTTTAGCCTTGCTTTGGCTTTCTTAGTTAACGCAATTATTTTTAAGCCTGAAAAATAAAGACTAAATTCATTCAAAACTTTGTGTTTTCTTAAATTTTCTGGTGTATTTAAGAAGTTATTTCCATTGTACTGAGATATATTACCAATATACAAATTTTGTTTACAAGCAATGAATTGTTTTCAGTAATTTTCCACAGGCATAAAAATATATTTTCTAAAAAATATGTTAAGATGATATCGATAATCGGCTTACCTATTTCGCAGTGCTTTCCAGAATATCTGCTGGGACAATCGCATACAGGTACCCCATTCTGTGACTGGCACTCTCCACCATTTTGGCATAAATAGTTTTTGCACTTATCTACATAAATTTAGAACAAATATTACGAAACTATAATTTATATTTCATTGTAAATTTTATATATTACAAACAATATTATTAAAAATCATATAACGTCAATCGCCAAATAAAACTAAAAACATGTTGCAAAATCTCAAGGGAATTAAACGATATTATTATTTTAATAATTCCATATTTGAAGATACTTTTAAATTCTTATGTGGACAGGTAATATAAAGCTTTTTTCAGCATCTGTTCTAACCACAAATGCAGTTAAACTTCAGTTATACGCGGGGAATATATAAATAAAAAACGCATTTTTGCAATGTGAATTTTATGTGTTCATAAAAAATATTAAAAAAAATATCTATGTGAATCAAAATTAAATTTATGTTTAATTGGAATTTTCGAAGAATATATTTAAATAATTGTGGTCGGTATTTTATCAAATTCAGAGATACTGAATTTATTTGTCTTAATTTCTAATAAAATCCAAATAATTCACTTATATTTAGGAAACGACAGCTGAACTTTGAAAATAAGTTAGTGCTGAAAAATGTTAACGGATGTGGAAATAAGTAAACAGAAATTCGCGAGATTTCACACTTCTTTTATTTTTAGGATTATGTCGTATCTCTTTATTCTAAAGAAAATTAACTAACACTGACACCTCCGTAAATGAATTTTTCTCGGCTAATATTACGAAAAGTATTGCAGATCAAAACGAGTCGTTGGTGGTCATCGTAATACTTACCCATCATGGATATGCATAATATAAAATATGAAAATAAAACATGTGTAAACTATTTATAAAATGCATTGCAATTCGAATAAAATCGTGGCTTGATGGCGTCCTAAACTTTAAATGCTCTATTACTGAATTACGTAAAAGAAACATCCTCATATATCTAAAATGACAATCATATTAACTATCGGTTTACTACGTCGGATTAAGCGTCTCATTTCCATTTAAAATATATCTTTGAATTGAAATTTGAATGAAATACAGGGTCACGAAAAGACTAAAAGTGTAGAAAATATTATAAATATCTCGGCAATTCATGATCCGATCGACTTCATTCTTTATGCAAAATTTTTTTATTGACTTTTATATTCCTTAAAATAAACAATTTCGAAAATTTTTATATACTTTTTATCAGAACGAATAATTCGAGAGTCCTAAAAAAATAGTTCCGGATAATCGAGGTTACTGAAATTCAGTAAGCTTCTTCCCATTATTACATACTAAATACATACCAAATTTCAAATCTCTATCTCAATTTGTTCGGACGACATTTTTTTTTTCTAAAAATATGTTTTTCGGAATCTCCAGTGTCTGAAACGTGTAAATCCTTAAAAAAATGTTTTTCGATTTCCAAAACGATTATAAGATTTACGCTACACTACGTATGATGGGTAAGTAATATAAAAATTGGTAGTATTAAAGAGAACTGTTCGATAAACATGTTGAAGTAGACAGTTTTAAATCTAAGAATTATTTTAAGAACTATTTAATGTTGAATTTGTTAAAATAGTACCGTTAACAAGTTTTATAGGAACAATAACTATGCGTAGAAATTTAACCATATTTTGCAGGTACGTACCTCACAAGCTTGCGGTGTGCAATGTGCAATTTTTCTTTAAATAAAAAAAAAAATTTGTAGTAAAATTTAATTGTAGTTTCAACACACTTTAGACCTATCATTTTAATAAACAAAATCGATTTTAGGGAAATTTTATTTCTTGACATGCTTTTTTATAATAATTTTTCAATTTATCCGGATTGTATTAATAACACATTAATCCAGATAACTGGACTTTCCCTGTGAGATGAAAATCAAATGGATAAGAGTAGTAATTGTGAACGAAAAGAAACTAATCAAAATATTATTTTTTGACGTCATAATTGGATAATAAATTTTTTTCATAATACATGTAACCAAAATTTCAACAAAATTAATACAGAGAGTTATTAGGTATTTGTTTTTCACAACAAAAGAAATATTAGCCGTCTGTGAAATACTAGTGGTAGCTATTTTTAATCAAAGCAAAACATATATTTAAAACTGTAATTTTGGACAAAAGCAGTGCGTTTTTATTCTAAGCAGAAGCAGGTGTATGCATAACCAGGGCAGTATTTAGGTGAGGCTAGGGTGGGGCAGTTGCCTCCCCAAGAAATTAGATTTTTCAAAATCTATGAGCTATTAGATATCGGACTCAAATAAATTTTTCAGAAATTTCATAAGAGCTAAAAAAACTTGTGAAAATTGACTAAAATAGAAAAATTAGCATTAAATGAGCCACTGATTTTGGTAGTGGGGTAAATTCAGTTTATGTTATTGGTAGATATTTAATTGTTTGCATTTAAATGGGTTTGAAATATTGGTAAACGGTAATAGACTTATTTTATATTTCTTGTGGTCTTGTTTCATGAAAATTTAGTATGCATTAAGGATTATCCGTGTTAGATTTTAAAAAATCATGGTTTTGCTATGCGCCACACCCAGAAAAAAGTTTTGTTGAATCAAAAAAAATTTGGTTGACCCAACGAAACTTTTTGTTTAAATATAGGTCAATGGAAATTTTGTTTGAATCAACAAAAATTTTTTTTTTTTGCAATTCCAAAAAAAAAAAAAAAAATGTTTGTATCGTTAGCAAAATTGTTTTGCTAATTCAAGTAAAATGGTTAAATTTTACTTGAATTTTGCTAAAACAACAAAAATGTACTCAACAAAACATGTTTTGTAGTTTTAATCAATTCCTTTTTCGGGTGCAATGGACTTGCTTCGCTTTAAAAAACAACTATTTGTGGGAAACGTTGATTTTCTTTGACTGGAATACAAATATAATAACAAAAAAATTGAATATTTTATCTTATTAACTTATTTATTTTATTTCAAAATTCCATTCTATTTTAGCTAAGTTACAATAAATAAAACAAACAAAAAATTAATTTAATTTTATAGTAAAAAGTGGAAAAAAAACGAAAAAAATATTCAGTAATAAGTTCTATGCATGTAATTATATTTCTTAATTTAGATAGTGAAGATTTGTAAAGTATTCATGAGATAAAAGTTTGATTGTGCTTGTTAATATTATGCTATATAAAAAATAATTCTTTTCAAAGTAGATTTGCCCCAATTTCAAAATCAACGCATTTGAAATATAGTTGACCCAAAAAAATACTAGTAATAACTTTATACTGATATCAAAAGATATTTATCGTAAATTAATTGAAAACATAAATTTTCTGTTAATCTATAATGAGATTTAGCTATAACTTTTTTTTCTCCACAATATAGATATGCCGCACTATAAAATCAACAGCTGAAATAAATTCTCCAAAGCATAGATATTAATAATTCTGAGTAATATTTGTTAAAGCCTCGCCATTGCAGGCATTCTCAAAAATAGACATATTTATCATTAATGCATACTATGGCTAATTAGAAAATATATATGCGTAAATAAAGCCGTACCAATTTCTTCTCATCTTCGCATAACAAGATCAAAATGAATTTTTGTTCTTCCCCCTCCCCAGAAAGTACTGAAATGGCGCCATTGCGCGTATCGCTGTGTACTTTATAAATTTTTTGAAAGAAATAATTCCAAATAAACTAGGGGAGATGGGGGATGAATGGGACAAGGGATGGATGGGACGTTCTCAATATTTCAGGCAATAAAACTTTTTTTTAGTTACTTCCTAACCTCATAGATTTCACTACCATAGTGTGCTTCAGAACCAAAAGCGAGGCCACATGGCTGTTTTCAGTTTCCTTCAAATTATCATTTCCTGAAAACTCTGCATAAAAGTAATTTTTTTTATATTTGAAGTTACTTAAATATCTTATGCAATATAAACAATTAAGATATGTTGTAGTTTTTTATTTCAAGACACAATATTGTTAATTAAAATGAATGAATATTAACTATTATGACAAAATAATTTTTGAGACAAAATAGCTGACAGTTGAATATATGCATTATGGGGATAAATTGGGACATTTCAAATGCGATGAATGGGATTGTCTCATTCATGCCTAGAGGATGCCGAAAAATATATTTATTAGCTAAATAATATTATATAGTTTAATAAATTAATAATTTATGGTAATTATTCTTTTAAAATTCCATCCTCATTGTAGCCATCGTCTGCAGTCATTGAATGTTTCCGTTTATGGGCCTTTTAAGGCAAAGTTGATATGAGTCCAAGATGATTGGCTAACAAATAATCCTGGAGATCATATTAGAATTTACAATCTCTCAGCTTTTGCCAAGGAGGCATTTTTGTCAGCTTTTAGTCCTTAACATTGAATAAAGTGAGGAAAATATTTGTGTCCCATCCATCCGTGCTGTGGGGATGATTGGGACATAAAGGAACTTTCTTTAATTTCATAATATATTTCTGTATAATAATAATCTTGAATAATATATTGTGCATAA
The DNA here is from genome assembly GCA_963931845.1 of Maratus michaelseni. NCBI lineage: Eukaryota > Metazoa > Arthropoda > Arachnida > Araneae > Salticidae > Maratus > Maratus michaelseni. The sequence goes on along the minus strand of CAWVPG010000151.1, from coordinate 40,187 downwards.
GATGTAGTCAAACACTTAATGTATGAAATATGATATATAATATTGATAATAACTTAAATAAAATATTTAAAATAAATATTTCCCTACATCTCCCCTATATCTTGCTAAAATGTGAAAATAAAAGTCGTTAAAAAAGTACCTGCATGTTACAATACTACACGGTATTATTTTCAAGATATATAAAACTGAGATAGTGGACTCAGAACCTTGAAAATGATACCACATGAAACTGATAAATGAAACAAATTGGTAATATTTTTACAACTTTCATTTTCACTTTATAGCATATCAAAGTTTATTTGTAATAATAGAAAGTGACTTTTATATACTATCTTTAAACGAAGCAAATATTTTAAAATTCTCGCTACATCAGCTTCAATTGGATATATATATATATATATATATATATATATATATATATACATATATGCAATTTGTTATGCATAATCATTTGACAATAAATATTTTTACACACTTTCATTTAATTCTACATGTTTTTTGTTTATTATATGTAAAGATGGGATCTTATAATAATTTTTTCCTTCATTGATATGCTGTAATTATAAAAAATATGTACATAGGTGTATTTCAGATGATAATACAACATTTTAACATTTATAAAACTTAATTATAAATTAATAAATTAACTTTTGGCATTTCTCCATTAGTACCAAATATTCTTTATGGTAAAATCTCTGTTTACGTGTTTAAAAATCAATGGAGTTAATTATGTGGAAAACCACGTTCGCCAAAGTAGGCCAACTGGCTGTGAAATTGTAACAACGAAATATTTTAAACACTAAAAAGGAGAAAATATAAATAAAGAAGTCTTTCCGGTCTGTACCGGGAGGAAAAGGTAACTTCTATATTCCGTGTTTTTTAAAATTCAACTCACCCGTAGCTAAAATGTGTGGAACCCGATTTGATTATAGAAGATACGATCCCGGTTTTGGTTAATACTGAATTTGAATGTGAATTTCAGCATGAGAGTTACAGCATAACAAAAATAAGAGTGTTTAAAAAAATCAGCCAATCTAAAATTTCAAACAGTGTATAAAACAGTGTAGATCTCAGCCATTTTATAAGTTAAAACAAAAACAAAAAATGCTCCGGAATCCTTGCATCACGATTTAACACTTAACGGAAACTATTTTCTCAATTTATAATTTTTTGTACATCTTTTTGAATTTTTTAAAATTTAAAACTTTTTAACTGGCTACCATTTTGAAACAAGATGGCGGATGAAGCTGGCCAGTGAACTCGGTCGAGACTTCGGTATGTTCTGTACACATGATCGGCCACATTCATATTGGTTCAAAAATACGAGAGTTACAGTATAACAAAAATTAGATTGTTTCAAAATGTCAGCCACCCTAGAATTTCAAACTTCCATACCTCAGCCATTTTTTAAGATAAAGCTAAAAAAATATTTTCTGAATTCTTGTATCACAATCTAACACTTAACAGAAACTATGTTTTCAATTTATAATATTTTTGTGCATCTTTTTGAATTTAAAAAAAATTTAAATTTTTTAACTGGCCGCCATTTTTAGGCGGATGAAGCTGGCCAAGAAACTCGGTCGAGACCTTATATATGGGCTTATATATATATGGCTATATATATATATATATATATATATATATATATCAACATTTGTATGGAGGGTGGTTTCGACGTCTGGGGTCATGATCGGGGAAAATATATCAAAATTTTCTGGAATTGCTTACTTCCGAACGGCTGCAATAGCTAGCTTTTTGTAATGAATGCTGTCTAACAAAGATTGTAACATACATATTTTAAAATACTCTTTTATCATTTAATAGTTTAATATTAACTAAACTATGATTATAGACTGAGAAAACAAATTAGAAATCCTGAATAGATAATGTGAATAATGCTTTTTTCCCTTTCTGTTGCTCTATCTTAAAAAATGAAACAGATAAAATTATAATTGCTTTAAAGAATTCACCAAGCTACGCTTTTTATTAAGCGTAAATGAAATCGCCGAACTTTCACTAATTGGGGCTCACGCTAAGTGAACGTGTTGTAAAATATTTATTTTGAAACTACATGAATTGGAACCATGGAATTAGGCGTGGTTTTTAAGATAAACACTGAATGCTTGACAAGAGAGTTTTTTTAATTACTTTTGACTTTTATTATATTTAAAATAACTTTGAGCGTTGTTTGGTTTTTAAAGAATGAAACGTTTATGAACTTTGAATGCACGACTAATATCGCCTTCATAATCCGTCATCGTTTGGATGCATATGTATACTAATATATGATAAATAAATCTACAGCTACACTGGACTGAAAAGGCTCGAAGACAGGTTACTAAAATAATGATTTTCTTCAGACAGACTCAGAGTAAAACTAAATATTGTTTTAGAAAAACACTTGCTTATCTTCAGGCATTCCATGGTCTAGTCTACTTCTACTACATATATAAAATGCAAATGGGAATTTCGTTCTTGCTGCTTATAACTTGAGTTCTGCTGAATAGATTTTGATGGGATTTGCACTGTTTGATAGACAATTTTTCAGGGAATGTTTCAACATATAACATATTGTTCTACCCTTTGAGAAACCCTTGAGAATTGAAAACCCTTTTTAAAAAGTTCTACTGTTTTGATTCTGATTAGACTTGCTTTCGCATTGTTATTTAGATAATTTTTCAGGGATCGTTTGATTTTAGTATATTGCATATTGTACTGGGTTCCTCAGTTATAGAATTATGGGGAAAATTCGTAATCAGATGAACCCGATTATGAAAATTAGTCTTTTTAAAAAGTTCTACTGGGCGAATTTTGATGAGGCTTGCATTGTTAATTAGATAATTATTTAGGTATGGTTTTAGTATATTGCATATAGTTCTATCGTTCTTTATGAAATTGTACTGTAAAAGATCAACTAAGAGTTGGTCCTTAACAGTTCAAATTTTGACTGACACATTAGAAAATATAATAGCGCAATGATGTTCGTATCGTTTCTAGCAGTGTGGAAGGATAGTCCAGGTAAAAGTCCGTATTGCTTTAACCCTTTCAGGGGCAAAGCGCTTCCCTTGCTAAAATGTTGAAATGAATGAATGACACCGGGATTTACGAACCAAATTATTTGGAAATAAAATATTTCACATACATAATGAGTGGAAAATTTATACTAAAATTCTGGCCCATTGTGGTATTTGGGAATTAAAATTAGGTGGTTTCATAAACATACCACCGCCCTTGAAAGGGTTAAATTACCCGATATATTTCGTTTGATTCTAGGTTCGTTTGGGAAAACATATCAGCGTAACGTGTGAAGCCTGCTACTTTATGATAAATTCCACTTAAAAAAAGTGGGTTTAAGGTCTCACTGGATATAAGTATAATGAACACACACTGGATAGTATATTAATCGATTCAAAATACTGATAAAAGTATTTAGACATTTTAAGACGAAACAGAAATCTGTAAAATGCTTACGCGTGCAATAACCACCAATTTCTTCATAATCCTCATCACAAGAGCATATTTTGCGTCCGTTGTCGAATGTGCATTCACCGTCAGGTCCGCAGTCACATCCTAAAAATAATTCATGCAAATGTTAGTTATGTTGTTAAATTTCATGCAGTACTTATTTGGGTGTACTGAAATATATACACTTAAGATATACGTACATTTAACGCCTGAATTAAATTAATATTTAAACTCACTATGAGACATTACACAGACTTAAATACATATAAAAAACAACTAAATTAACCATATACTTAAAAATATTTAAAATTAAAATCAAAAACATACAAAGTATACATACGTTTCGCTATGTCATCGCATAGCCTCTTCAGTACTAACATCAACCACAACAACAAAACATGGAACACGACTGGATTCAGTTAAAGTTGAAGTTTTTCTGTTGGAAACAAGAAATATCTATTAGGAATTGAACCTGATTTGTTCAAGGTATGTGGGTATAGCTTAGTAAACCATATACTTTGAACGAATCAGGTTCAATCCTTAATGAATATGCCTTGTTTCTAAAAGAAAAACTTCAACTTTAACTGAATCCAGTCGTGTTTGATGTTTTGTTGAGTGGTTAATGTTAGTACACTGTTAAAACTTTGCAGCAAAATGTCCAGTCATTTGACCGTTTCTATAGAAACCGGTTACATAAACGTAATTTAATTCTATTCTGACCATATTATTTTACCCATATTATGGTCAGAATAAAGTTAAATTCAGTTATGTAATCGTTTTTATAAACACGGTCGAATGACTGGACAGTTGGCTGCAAGTTTTTAAGTGTACTGAAAAGGCTATGCGATGACATAGCGAAACGTATACTTTGTATGTGTTTAATTTTAATTTTAAATGTTTTTAGGTATATATTTTAATTTAAGTGTTTATTAAATGCATTCAAAGCTGTCCAATGTTTCAAAGTTAGTTTAAATATATACACTATTTGAAAACTGAATCTGAAAATCCGTTTACGGATTGTTTATTTAATTGACGAACTACAGGCTGTCGGGTAAATCCATTCAGGTTTTAAAAAATCGTAAAAAAATAAAATAAAATATCGTATTGGAGTGATATTCCTACCATAAGACTCATCAAAGCGTCGGGAGTTTTGTGAAAAAAGAAAAATAATAACATTTTCTTTGAGCCGTTTTTAGTCACAAAAAAATCGACCATTGGAGAAGTGTTATAATTCAAATCACTCACTGATATGATAATATTTTTAATTTTTATGATTTTTAGAAAATGTGAACGAACTTTTAAGACTCTTTTAACTACTTTTTTTCTTTTTGGTACGAAAAATTCTAGTTTTTCACAAGTGTTATAGTGTAAACAGTACTTTGTATTAACAATTTGTTAAATTTTTATGAATATTTTAAATCTGAAAGTACTTATAGGCCTCTTTAAATTATTTATTTTCTTTTGACACAAAAAGCTGATTCTTTGACAAGTCTTATGGTACAAAGAGGACTCCGATAAGATAATTCGTTAATATTTTTTAACGAATTGTTAAACTGTGTACGGACTTATGAGACACCCTGTAAATGATAAAAATGATATAAATGCTAGTGGTATTAATCTTATCGGATTATTAACATTCGAATATCATATGTATGATAATTAATGTTTCTATTAATGTATTTTACAGATTTTCTCAGAATTATCAATACAAACATTTAGAGAAGATAGTATACATTAGCAAAATCAATCTATGTATAGGAAACTAAGGTTTTTAATTCCAATATCAAGTCAGACATACAGGATGTTTCTTACAAAGACAAATCAAGATTTTCGTACTTAATTGATCAAAATATTAAAATATATCTTCATAAAATTAAATTTGTTTTGTGCGAAAAATAGTGATATCACAGGAAGTGCGTTATTGGTGACATCCTCAACGAACAGACAGACAGACAGCGCCCACCCTAGGGACCAGCTTTTGGCTAATGGCCAGGTTGAACCCCTAAGCCTAGGGAGGGAAAAATATTACTATCCGGCGCTAGCTACAATAATAACAAGTTAAACTACAATTTTACAAAGTATAAACGTTACCCAATTTTGCCACAAGGCTGGGCGAACGTTAAAATTATTACAATAATTGATATTTTACATAAACTTTAGTTATAGTTATTTATATAGCATTTTGAGATTAACATTATAATGACAATTATTTACAGTCGTACATTTTGAATGCATTAATACGTATACAATAACCTTTAGAGGTATAATATATTTTTAAAAATGATTACAATATATAATTACAATATAAAATTCAAACAATATTATTTACACACAAAAACATTTTGAAATACATTATATACAGTAACCCCTCACCCACTCGCGACACACGGCAAACAAGAGCAAATATTCATAAAACTAGTTTTGTTTTGTGTGAAATGTACTGATATCACGGGAAGTGCATTGGCAGTATGGAATCGCATGGCCAGTCATTTATATTGTGAAATAGGAAGCATCTACACTCTAAAAAAATCGTCAAAAACCGTAAAACATACCGGCAGCAAGGTGCCGGAATACCCCTGTGATTGGAAGAGATTTTTCTGTTATTTGTTCTGTCTTGTGATTGGAGAATTTGATGAAAATTTGACTTTCGTTTCTTGAAATTTCCGTGTTTTGAAGGAAAAAATCATACGTAAAAATTTCGTTTCTAATACGGAAAAGTAACACGTAGCACAGTTGTCGGTACACCCCTGTGTTTTGAAGAAATTGCAGACTTAGATTGGAGAATTTCAGGTATATTTTATGTTAGATTGTTGAGTTTTCCGTATTTTGCGGGAAACGAAGCAAATAAAATCGGAAATTTTTATGTTTTAACGAAAAAAGGAAACGGAAAAAAAATATTCAATTCACGGATTTTTTTGAGAGTGTAGTTAAGATTTTAAAATATGTATTTCGTTAAATTTACGTTTGAACAAAATGATAAGAACGTCATAAATACTTCGAAACCTCAGCTCCTGATAGGAGGATATTTTCACATGCCATTTAGAAAAGCATTTAAAACATATTTTGTTCGGATTCGGTCAGTCCGCAAAAATTTTTAAAGATGGTGAAAGCAAAAATGCTCTCCCACTTGTAAAGAGGGCCGAAATAACGCTCCGATGCTCTACCATTGAGCAAGCTTAATGATGGAGCATTGGAGCGTTATTCCAAGGATCCGAGTTCGATTCCCGACTTGGACATTTTTCACTCTGTTTTTTATACGCTTAGTTAGCAATGTGAAAATTCACGTATTTAATATTCAGTAAAATCAATGTTGGCATTTTATTGGAAATAGTTTTAATATACATAACTATTTCTGGAATGTTGGCACTACGTTCAAATTTTTACGATTAAATACCAACATTTGTCCACATATTGGTTTTATTGGATTTATATTGGATAATTATATGTCATCACCCCAATATTCAGGCAATATTTCATGTCAACAAATGGAATATTGGCCCAAGATTGGACCAAAATTTAATTAATATTGGCCCAAGATTGTACCAAGATATAGCGAATATTGGATTGCTACTAGCAGTATTTTAGAAGTCCTCTTCACCATGTAATTGGTGAACTTTTTGCCTTGTTTTTCATTAAGCATTTCCTTGTTTGAGTGCGATTTCGAAAATATCAATTTATAGAAATAATCCATGATGGGGCTTTTTTTATAGACTAACTAGCTAACCCGACCGGCGTTGCCCGGGCCCGAGATAATTATAATCTCAGAGAAAAGCGTTAACCCCCTCCCTCCCCATTACCGAAAATATAATGAATAATTTGTTCAAGAGAACCACCGCCACCTACATTAACGCGATCATTAAAAAAAGAATTACATTTTTCTGATAATTAGAACATAACGAAGACGCTACGCTAAAATAGCCGGCAGGTGACACCCCTTCCCGACCTCAATTTCAAATCTATATCTTAATTAGTAACCTAAATTTTTGTTCATTAGTAAAAATTGGCAATTATTTTCTTTTATTTTCGCAAACTAAATGGAGGGATCGGCCAGAAAAACACATCTCTTTGTAGTTCAGTTTTTAATGAAAGCAGATCCCTGCCTGAAACTTTCTAGGATGTTTTCATTGGCGCCGGCAGATTTTGGCAGTTTTTTGCATAAATTAAAAAAAATACCGACCGAATTTTTCAAAAATCACATAGTCAGATGCAGAATATTTTTTTTTACATATGCTCAGGAATTTTCAAATTGATATCTCAGTTAGTTTTCTTAAAATTCGCTAATTAGTAAAATAATTTCGAATTCGTTCATTTCTGCTTGCAAATCCAATGCGCTGGTTCGTTTCTTTCGCCATTTTGATTTAAAAGGTGGCATTTTAGAAGCGATGGTTAATGAGAATCTAATTGATATCTAGGCTAATTATCAAAATATTAAAATTCTGAGGGTCAGGTGCACCAAGAGAGGGTTTGGACTACCTAAATCTAAATTTACAGACTTCTAAGTGCGCTAAATTTTCCTAGCCATCGCCAACAGATACACAAACAGGCACATACACACACACACACATCGAAACTTTATTTTATTAGAATAGATAGTATGAGTACATTTATTAAACAGCTTCCAAATCATTAATAAGAGGTATTGGTGAGTGGGTGAAAATTTCTTTTAGCATATATAAATTCAAATCCAGTATAACACTTTTTCTGGAAAATTATTTATCAATTGTTTATTTGCGGACTATATCTTCATACGAAAATAACACCCAAAATATTAACTGAGATGTGTTTTTAGTTTAAAAAGAAACTTATTATCTCAATGCCATACGTATTTCTTTTTCTAAGGATTTCAAACGAATGTTTCGGTGTGTTCTAAACACAAGATCATTTCTCAAAAATTTTAATTGTAAGTAGAAATTTACATAAACTGTTTACATATTGAAATTCCTTAAAGGGGCAACAACACTAATTAAATTCTATGGAAAATTGCTGATATTGAATTAATTTTCTTCTTGAGAATTACTGAAGTGATTTCATTTTTTTAAATAGTTTTGACGTTTGCTAAATTATAAACGCATCGTGCGGAAAGAAAGAAAAAAAATGCAATAGTTAATCATCTATAATGTTAGATTTTGTTTTAAAAATTAGCAATACACCCAGAAAAAAGTTTTGTTGAATCAACAAAAATTTGTTTGACCCAACAAAACTTTTTGTTTAAATATAGGTCAATGGAAATTTTGTTTGAATCAACAAAAATAATTTTTTTTTGCAATTCCAAAAAAAAAATTTGTATCGTCAGCAAAAAAATGTTCAAGTAAAATGGTTCATTTTTACTTGAATTTTGCAAAACCAACCAAAATGTACTCAACAAAACATGTTTTGTAGTTTTAATCAATTCCTTTTTCTGGGTGTACAAAAAAGGAATTGATATTACATTAAAACAAAACTACCAAAATATAGCCAAATAAAACACACACAAAAATTTAAAACTTTTAAAATTCTTCATAAAATGTTTTATAAAGGATACACGATGACACTATTTAATAAAATGAATTTAGTGGCATTTGTCATTGATTGGTATAAAATGCGTCATTATTCCTTACATTAGTGGAAGGTGGATCACATTAATTAAAATCGACAATATGCAAATTGTATTTCTTTTAAATGCTAAAGGTGTAAATTAACAACATAATACAAATTAAAATAACTTTTATTAGTTGTTTTACATGTTTCGACTCTTTCCGAGTCATTTTCAATGACCTTTTAATTTACCGAAACTGTGGCTCGAGTTACTGCAGGGTCACAGATATGAAAATAAACAACCAAGTAAAAAATAATAGATAACGTGCGTAATTAAAAAAAAAAAAAGTACATGAAAATAATAACTTCAAAGCCCGTGCAACTTTGGAATATTCTCATTTTGTTTTTGAAAATGTCTCGGAAAGAGTCGAAACATGTAAACAACTAATAAAAGTTATTTTAATTTATATTATGTTGTGAATTTACACCTTTAGCATTTAAAAGGAATATATTATTACAAGGTGTTATAATTTATTATACTGTAATATGCAAATTGTTTGAGCGTTAGGGACATTTTATTTATTAATAGCCAATTAAGATTTTTTCCGGGAAATTTTGACCGCATATCCACGAAAACACGGATAGGGAATTTTATTGCAATATACACTGTTGTTTTGGAAGCAGAGAGCTCTAAACTATATCTTTAGTGGTTTCACTCTAGCGAGAAAATATTCTAAATTATTAATATTGCACTTTAAATAGCTCATTATTTATTAGCAGTCAAAGTATTAATTTGAATAATATTTTAAACCCATTATTTAAGTAAGAAAATATAAAAGTACTTACTTGTACAAACTCCATCTTTCTCTGCGTAGCCTTCAATACAATAACATACTTTTTCTCCATCTTCGAATTCACATTTGCTGTTTTCTCCGCACTGACAGTCTGAAACAAGGGAAAGAACATATAAAAAATCAATCGTTGCAGTGCCAGTAATACACAATGTGTCCCAGACAAGAACACACGAACATTAAAATTTCAGGAACATCCCTATAATGAGGCCATACCATTCATTTAATAGTAATATTTGCTTTAATGATTTGCAGAAACTTCTGCAATATTCTGAGATTAAATGAGGCAAATATTGCTTTATAATAACACCCCCTTGTCTCACCTTAGGGATGTCCCTACAAAATTTAATAACTTATTAACTATAATAAAAACAGTTGAACACTAATAAAGCGAATTTGGTTTATAACAATTCCTCGGCTATAAAGAACTTAAAAATTGGTCCCAAACTACTATCCTATGTAGTTAAGATTGTTTTAAATACATATAATGAACTGCTCAATCGGTAAATCGGTTATGGCAACCCCAAAAATAATTTCTCCCTACAAAATGTTGCACATGAAGCATAAAAAAGTAAAAAATTATAGCCGCTTATTTGAAACAACAGTTATTTAGATACCAATAAGAATCAGTTAGTAAATCTCCTTTCAAAATGCAGAAAAACATGTATCCACATTTTTAGGGTTCCGTACTTAAAAAAAAAAAAATTCGATAAGATCCCTCGTGTGTCTGTCTGTCCGTCTGTCACAGCCGTTTTCTCAAAAACTATGGAACGTGGAAAGTTCAAAATTGGCATAGTCATAAAGGCTATTGACCCATATATTTTTAGATTATAGTCATCCATAAATTGCGTTAGGATTTTTTTTTTTTTTTGTATATCGTGTGGGGTATCGTTCAAACGATCTCGTAACACCGAACTCAAAAATATATTTGTTTTAATTTTAGATATTATATTTTTAGAGATATCATCAAAAATGCACTGAAAAAATATTCCCTCCACACCTATTTCTGAATATCACTGAAACTAAAGTTATCAAAAAATTGGGAATTGAATTCCACTATTCGGAAATAGTGTAATTCAAAACAGTACGTAATACTTAGCAAGCCACCCGTGGCTGACAATTTCTGTTCTCAAATCCGATTTACTAGAGGTGCTGGGTTCAAACCCATATCGCAATCGTCTGCCTTACTGTTCGAAGAGTTCCGTCGTTTTCTGTAAACCTTGCGTAAATACGGGTAAGGATTCCTTAGAAACCCTCCCCCCTCCTCTGAGGTCAATATTCTCTAGGCCTATATCCTTCGTGCAGATAATCAGACGTAACAAACACTGCTGCCACCGTAATACTTGGCCCTTATTCATTAAGGCACTCACGCTTGTTTTCACCATCTACATCTACTGCCTGTTACGTGCAAATAGCTAGGTCGAACGCTCAAATGGTGTTCACTATTAACATGATTGTACTTTGACTGCAGGTCCAAACATGTTAATGATGAATACCATCTGAGCGGTCGACCGAGGCTATTGCGCTTAACCTGGAGTTAAGGTAAATGGCAAAAACAAGCATTAGTCATATTCACCATTGTGTTCCATTGTATTTTATTCTTGTTCTGTTGTTGGTTATGGGAATATACCTAGGTACTGACATTCACTCATTTTGTTTTGCAATAAATCACAGTTTTACCGGGCTGTTTCAGTGGTAACGGATAAATAAACCTACGTAGTTTTTGACTACACATGTGTGTGGGGCCTCCGTGGCCGAGTGGTTAAGACACCATTCCGCTAATCGCTTGAGAGCGTAGGAGTCAGGTGGGCGGGTTCGACTCCCGCCAACCCCATTGCACACACTTTGTGGAGCTCACGGATGTAACTCTCTGGTGTTGTAAATTTCCTTGTGGCTATCTCGTCCCTGTATATTGACGATGACTCCCCCCCCCTGATGACTTCCCCACTGACTGGCGATGACTTCCCGCTTATAAGCGGGCACTTGATGTCAAGCACTCAAGTCAGATGTATATTCTCAATAAACAAACAAACAAACAAACTACACATGTGATCTACACATGTAGATATTTATTCAAAGACACGTTTTCAACAAATTAGTGCAAATTGAAAGAAAATTGGACCTATGCAGTTTTAGAAATAACCGATTAAAAGAAAATGTGCTTATAAACTTACCAACACAGACTCCATCTTTTTCAGCACTGCCTAGGTCACAGATACATTTCTTGACATATGCAAATCCTCCTGTTGATTTGGAGAGTCCCACAAACATACATTTGCCTTTGCTGCCACAATCGCATACTGAAACGAATTAATTATTTAGCACCCATTTTCTCTAAAAGGCTTACAGTAATGTGCACAAATAGATTAACAGCTTTTATTATTGAAATAAAAAATAATCTCCCCCAAAATTATATTTAATCTATTTGTGCCTGAGGGAATTTGTGCATGAAATCCATACATCACATGCTTATTCGTTAACGTGTTACAATTAAAAAACTGAATTCTTTCAAAAATGTTAAACAATTTTACAAGCATGGAATTAATTTTTTTTTCTTTTTATCTTAATTGATCGGGAAAAAAATTAAAATTTTCATATTTAGTTTCTATGTAGTTTATTTCCTTCAATTCGAGCCACATGACATCGGATTATATGTAGATTTATAGACAAAATGCAATTCGCTTACATTAATATCTTAAAAATCATGTTTCTTTCAAATTATGCTTGGAATTTATACATTGCATTATCTCAAAAAACGAAGTTATTTAGTAAAAGACGCGAAAAGCTTTCAAGCAAGAAATAAAATTAAAGGGAAAAAATTCAAAGATTGCATATTTAGATTCATATGTAGCTTTTTTACTTCGATATGAACCACGTTACATCGATTTTCTGAACAATTGCGGACAGTGCTCTTTTAAAAATTTCGTCATGTGTTGAATTTATTTTTGATGCTGCAATAGTAAGATGGTGAAATTCCATCCCAAATTTTGGACTTCTGATTGGACTATAGCTCCAAATGTTGGAACTAGATTGCGTCATCTTATGGTTGGATCTACTGCAGCACTAACAGTTATTCCGAACCAGGACGAAATGTTTAACACTGTAGGGTTCAATAACGTCATAATAAAAAAGGATAAATCTGTTATATTTCGAACGATTCAAGGATATTTAAACTTCTTTTAATGACGATTGGGGAAATACCTCTGTTATTCAATTATATTAATATCTCAAAAATGACTTTTTTGCATCTTCTTCATGAAATTCATATGCTGTATGATTATTCGTAAAGTGTCATAACTTGAAAAATGAAGCTATTAAAAAAATAAAAACTATTTCAAGCATGAAAGCCTATTAATTTCGATTGACAATGGATCGAGAAAAAAATTTCATTTTTTTATAGTATACAGATAGTAACTTATTTACTTTAATAACAGCTACTTTACATCAGATTGTTTGAAGATTTATAGACAGTAGGGTTGAATAAATTCATAAGGAAAAATGACAAAAGTTTTCTACTTCGATTATGTTTGCGGATATTTAAACTTGTTTGTGATGATCGATGGAGCTGTATGTTTGTAATTTACTCATATTAATTTGTCAAAAATCATTTATTCTGTGTGTCAATTTAAGAAATATGTGCGATATGTTAGGTAGGAAAAAGTAATTTATATTAGACAGACAAAAGTATCATAAAAAATATATCGGAATTTATTTTAAAGTTTACCCAAAAGTTCGCTTTCAAATATTTGATTTTCGAGTAAAAATAATAAAAATACTTCAATGGCATTTAGTTACCATTATTTGTATTATTCTAAACTATAAAATTTCAATAATTTCTAATAATATAGGAAAAAACATTATTAGAATACAAAGACATTTAAATATAACTTAAGTTACTTCTAGAAATTTTTAATTCATCATACCCTTACTCTTTAGTCTATTCCAAGCGGTTTTTATTCCAAAAATAACATGAAACGTTTTCGCCAACGTAATACATAAGGATTTGATATTTGAATTCTACCGCTCCATTCGGAGTATAATAATATATAAACATTTGGAGGATAATAATATTACTAGTGCTAATTACATTATTAATAATAGTCAATATGTTAACAATATTATTTACTCTTAATACTGTTATTAGTGGTAATAATACTATTTGTATGTATCTTTGTATTTTTCTAATAGTTGGCAACAATTGACTACAGTTTTATCTCTGGAGCCTCACACCCCTTTCGCCATTACTAGTTTCTGCATACATGATCATTATATGATCGTCAGACGATCATTTACTATTTCAATGTATGAAAACACGATGCAATACTTTGTAATTGCTAAATTTCAATAGAATTAAATTTACAAAGAAGGTGAATTATCACTTTACTAAATAGCGTACAACCATTAGAGTGAAAAAATGTCCAGACCGGGGTTCGATCCCGGATCCCTTGGTATAGCGCACCAAGTGCTTTACCAATTAAGCTATCCAGACGACATCCAGTCTAGCATTCTCTCTCTCTTGGTAAAGCACTTGGTGCGCTATACCAAGGGATCCGGGATCGAACCCCGGTCTGGACATTTTTTCACTCTAATGGTTGTACGCTGTTTAGTAAAGTGATAATTCACCTCCTTTGTATTTCATTAATTTACAACGTAATTTCAGCTCTGCTGAAAAATTAATTAGTGTATAAAGAATTAAATTTGTTGAAATGTTTTTTTTTCATATTTTTAATAGCAATTTTCTACAAATCAAGTGTTAAAAGTCAGGGTGCGCGTGTTACACAAAGGTGCGGCATATACGAAAACATACTATTAAATCAATATATCATTTTAATACAAATTAATAATTCCTTCATATTAACTTACGTTCACACGTTTCCTCATCTTGAAGAGAGTATCCACGCTTGCAGTTGCATTTGGTTTTCCCTCGATTATCCTTCACACATCGACCATTTTTACATCTACAGCCTGAAAGATAAATAAATATGAGAAAAATCATTAAAAATTAATCATTAATTAAAACGAATAATCTCAAATAAAACAGTATCTCCGACATGGATCATTCAAGTTAAAAATCAGGACAAAAGAATTATTACTCACTATGTAATGTCTAATGCAATTTTTGAAATTTAGTTATTAGCAGCAGAATGTTGATGACCAAAACTACCGACTTATCACATCTTCACAAATTTATCTATGTACTATAAAACAGCAGTAACATTTTAAAATATTACTGTAGTATGGCATGTCAAATTGAAGTTTGTAAAGCGTATTCGATAATTATAAATACTTTTAAGACTTTTTCTCACAACTGATTTTATGATAGCCAAGAATATCTGAAGTATTCTCTTAAAGATTAGTTCACGCTTTAAAAATTAACAGTTCACTATTTGAATTCTAGTTTACATATTTATTAACAATATTCAGCAGTAAGGAATTTCGATAAGATTTTTATGTTGTATGATGAATATATTCCCAAAACTACATCACTGTAAGAAGTAAACACAAACATAAAACCACTATAAAGAGCTAATTTGTAAATATTTTTAAAAATTTTTGGTGGTCTGACGTATCATGATTATTTATATCATTATTAGAAAACTTGGTAGTTTACAATTTTAGCCAGATGGAACCTCTAAATTAGATACCCTATAATAACAACTACTCTATAGTGATTTCTGAGATATTACTTCGAAGTTTTCAGGGCATTTTGTCTTTATCAAATTTGCTAAAATCTGCAAAATCACTAAAATACTGATTACACATTCACTTAAAATATTTTACTCACTATACTCGAGAACCCTCTTTGCCTTGACAGTATCATCTATAAACTTTTTGCGAGTGCATTGTCGCAGTGAAGAGTGGTGATAAAGCTTCGACTCATCAGTGTGGTTATTCTAAATTCATATTGACATAAGTAACAACTTCTAATGCACTTTATGGTGACAGGTACTAACAAGGAAGGTCTCCATAAGCGCATACTCAGAAATTTTTAAAAAAAATTACAGACTATACTTTTTATGAGGTGGTATACATTATTAAAAAAATTGCCGCAGAACCTCGATATAGCGAACGTAAAAAAGAAACTTGAAAATGTCGCGTTTTTGGAGATTTATCGCTGGTTGGCGACACAAAGAAAAAAACGCTTTTATGATAAATACTATTTTAAGAAAACCTTTTTCTACTTTTCATACTGAACTAGTTTAAGTAAGTTTAACTTAAATAAATACGCTTTTATAACTACGGTTCTGTCATATACGTTTATATGGATATATAAAGAAAATTAACGATCGTATTCTACGGTTTAGAACAAAATTTAAATTAATTAAAAATGCTTCAAACTAAAAATTAATGTCCGACTCTGAGCACTTTCAATTTGACTTCGACATTGTTAGTGTCGGAGACAACAAAAGAAAAGTATTGTTGCCATGGAAACAACGACTTATTTTATATCGAAATGTATAATGAGAACATTCTTAGTCCGTTAAAATATACTTAAAAGTTATCCAGACGGCGAAATCGTGTAAAATTTAAAAACTTCACCAATACTCAACTTGTATATACATTATATAAGCTTATAGAAAATATAAACTATTAAGTTTAAATAATTCATAAATTACTACGCATTTAAACACTCATTTAACCAGAAATTTTCAAATGCATTCAAGTCGCTTGCATTTGGCGGGGAAAAAGTGTTGCTCGCCAAATCGCGTCTTTTTGCGCCAAATGCTGGAAAGTATTTTATTTTTTTTACAGAATTTATACCGGGATTCCGCATCTAAATTTAACTGATAGTTTCTTATGTACCCGATACTTTATTACGTAACTCCATTAGCATTTTTTTCAAAATATTCGGAGTATGTGCTTTAAGGAGACCTTCCTTGTAATATGTCTAAGAATATCTCCAAAGCATAATATTGCCATTAGTGGTTTTCAGAATAACATGTGTAAGACAGATTCCCTCCTAAAAACATCGTGTACTTACTTAGCATGTTTATCTCTTTTGTTCTGTTCATTCATGAAGTTATATGCTATACAGATTCATAAACTGGATGCATGCAAAGTTTGTTACTTAAAACATTTTTTAACTAGAAGAGCAAACGATTCTTATAAACATTTGTCCATTGATCTGACATATTACCGTTATAAGATCACCTATTTTGTTACTTATGAGGAAGGTTTTCAATTGATTTTTTTTTTACTTTCGGAGTATAGTAGGAGCTTCATGTTCTTTCTCCCATTTTAGATATCTTGAGGTTGTCCAGCGACCAAAAACGATTTTTCGATTTTGGATACATCTCAATTTTTCAGACAATCATAATCTGTTTTTATACAGGTAGTTTATCAAATATCAGTAGAATTTTAAATTTTACGATAATGATTCAGTAGGATAACCTCCAATTTTGCATGGACAGGCGAATTATTCATAGGAAGTGTGAACTTCCCTTCTCTGACAGCTAGGCGCACTTATTATAGGTGTATACAGGGCCTGATTACCAACGGGGCACACTTCCACCAGTAAAAAAGAATAGATTTTTATTCCTTATTCATGGCATAATTTTGCATGAATAATGCGTTTTAATAAGACGAAAATTTCTGTTAAATTTTACTGGTGGAAATGTGTCCTGTCGGTAATCAGGCCCTGAGTGTATATAGTTGTCTCGATCAGTTTTATAATTAGTAAATATGACATTACAAAGAAGCATAGTAATCAAAGATTTTAGGCCGATAATATTATAGGTATAGTGTTCTACACGACCTTAGTGTGACAACCGATACCCTTTTGATAATCCAATTCTCTCAGGCATAAATACACAATTTCTTCGTTCAGGTAAACATCATAGGACCCACCAGTTCCTTTGCAGTGAGAATTTACTTGCTCACAAATGTATCTTGGACCAGAAACAAAAAGTTAAAATCTAACAGATATCAAATACTTTAAAGCGAAAACAAGACTTTCAGTGGTTTAGATATTTCTATGAAAAAAACCTCTTTTATTTAAAAATTGCTTTCATGAATTTGTAATCCTATTTTCTTTATTATTTTGCACACAATTAATTTGTCTCTTTCCTTCAATTCATTTGTCTCTTTCCTGAAATCCTTCTTTTAACTAGTAACCATATTTTGATTAGACACACGTCAACTAAGATTTCAGAAAATAAAAGGCATAAGAGACCATGAGTGCAAACAAATAAATTTAACATCGCCAACAGTCCTTAGCATTTAAAAGTAAAATAAAGAATAAAATAATTGGTTTAGGATGCAGTTTGAGCAGAAATGATTATCTTAATCGAAAGTTTTTATGCACATTAAAAATTTTATTTTAAACAAATTCCCATGGATAGCGTTATACTTTCAAATCTGAAAAAAATAAACATGCAAAATTCTAGATAAGTAGTTAAAGACCATTTTCCCTGCAATGTACAACGATATTTCAAAGTTTGAAATGGATATGCGTATTGTTTGAATGTGATTCAAGCTACAAAGAGTGCACACGTATTATATTGTAGTATATTGTAGTAGATAGTACAAAATGAATGGTCATTAATTACTTGAATTCCTTATGTTTTATGCTGCTTTGAACAAATAACGACATCTATGAGCAATTTCTTGAATTGAAAATTTACTTATATAAACTTTCAACCCTCAGAAGCATTTTCGTTCAAATCTCATACTCCAATTACTTGATTTTTATTGACTTTCAAAATATCAAAATGTTTTTATTTCAAATATGTTTGGACCACCTTGTACATTTACAAATTCTGAATGCGATCTTTAAATTGAGGAACGTGAAAATAACTGAATCAGTAGAGCGTTTGTTTATAATTAAGGGTTATTTGATAGATAGGAGATTTTAAATATCTACCGAAACTTTAAATTTCCTAGAGAAAATGCAAGTTTCCACACATTTTATGCGTACTGTTCTATACCGTTTTATGCATTTCGAAAGAGTTGTACTTGGACCAGACCACTCACATTATCAAACAAGTTGGAAATTGTACGTCAAACGTGACAAATGAGGTGCGTTCGTACTATAGCTAGTTATATAAATATTCAGATCTTGATGATTTTTAATTCTGTGAAATGAATTATATCGTCTGCATATTAATTTCTGTCATAAAATAATTATCTCGGTCGCTTGGCGATTCAACCTCGGAAGATCCTATAACAAGAAAGCACCGATTTTAAAAAAAATTCAAATTTCTTAATAAATGTTTTTATTAATATCTTCTAAAGTTTTGATTCGATTTTCATAAAATTTGAAATGTCTCGGCAAAATTCTGCCAAGCTAATGTATCTTAAATTTCAAACCATTCGGTTGGGTAGTTTTTGCGTTGTTATAAGCGGACGGACGGACAGACAGACAGATGGACGGATGGACAGACAGACAGACGGACGGACCAGACGACGACAATAGTTGCTACGTATTTATATAATTACGAACGCACCTAAAAAGCTGTCAGGTAGTTATCATATGGACTGCGTCATATATCTTGAAGTAATACTTCTGACAATAAATAATGAATTCCCATTATCATTGTCGCCTTAATGCCTATTTCTAGGTGCGTTCGTAATTATGTAAATACGTAGCAACTATTGTTGTCGTCTGGTCCGTCTGTCTGTCCGTCCGTCGTCTGTCCGTCTGTCCGCATATAACAACGGAAAAACTACCCAACCGAATGGTTTGAAATTTAAGATATATTATCTTCGCAGAATTTTGTCGAGACATTTCAAATTTTATGAAAATCGAATCAAAACTTTAGAAGATATTTATAAAAACATTTATTAAGAAATTTGAATTTTTTAAAAAATGTCCATCTGACCGTGCTCTAACTCTCGTAAATATACTGCCTTGTAAATTTTATATGTTATTACGGTTTACTATAGCACAATAGCTATAGAAAATAAAGTGTGTAGTATTTGTAGTTCGTTTACAGCGGCAAGGAAAAATATTCCGAGACATTATGGTCAATGGAAAAAAATCATTTCAAATGCATTTTAATATTAGTACACCATTTCAAACCAGTGACATATCCAGTCGTTAAAGTCAGAGGCTTTGAAATTTTTTGATAAGGCTTGTCACAGCTTGTATTTTCCTCTCTATTTTAAGGATATATAAGTATATGCAGAAGTAGAACGCGTAGTCCCCACTGTCAAAAAACTTTTGATTATAAAGTTTTTAAATTCTTAAATGTAATAAATGATGTTATTCGTATTGAAAGAATTTGAGGTGGGCTCAAGAAATTGTTAGGAGGGGCTCAGCCCACCCTGCCCCCGTCTGGTTACGGCCCTAATTCAAACATAATGAAATTTATATGCATTTGTGAAGTGCACTAAAACATGCTTTTTGTAGATTACGGGATGCAAAACGTTTCTTATTCATTTACAGGGTCACATAAAAGAATTCTGTTACATAATGATCTATGGGAGAAAATCGTTTGCTGTGTATTTTAATGACGTTACACCATTTCAAAGATAATGAAATTGATATGCATTACTGAGCCGCGCTATAAGTTTCTTACTGAAAAGTATGGTGTGCATTGCATTTATCGTTCATTTACAGAGACACACAAAAGAATTCAGTTACACTACTGTCTATGAGCGATAATTTCTGGAACTGCGTTTTCAACTTTGGTTTGCATTTTTAAGTTTAATTAAAATTTTGTATAATACGTGGTGTGTAGAAGTTCTGTACATCATATACAGGGCTACACAAGGGAATTAGTAAGTATTACTCACTATGGATGTGAATTAGTTAAACGTGTTTTTTACATGTGTCAGTCCTTTTCTGTTCTTAGTATACTAATAGACGTTTGTGGAATATAAATAAAGTCATATACAGGGCTACGCAAAGAAAAAGATACATTGCCGTTTGTGTTTGGTAATTGCTGGAGGTGCGTTTTAAGTTGTGCTATACGTTTTTTACCTGAATTAAAATTTAGCTTAATATGTGGTGTGTACAAAAATCTTTAGAAAATATACAGGAGTGTACAAAATAATTCGAGTGCATTTCCATCTATTGGAGAAAATTGATAAAAGTGAGTTTCTAACTGAGCAAATTGTCAGCATGCTATCTAGGATATATTCAAATCTACAGGATCTTACATAGGCTGCACAAGAAAATCAATTACTTTTTGTCTATGGAAGGTAATTGCTAAAATTTGATTTTTAAATGTTATATGTTTTCTAAACTGTTCACTTACATATCTTCTTTAATCTTTTTTAACGGTGACGTTCCGTTACATTATTCTACAAGTGTTGGAAAGTGAATCATAATCTATGGTTCGCGAATGATTTTTCGCTCTTGTAAAATTTCACCTGACGTTTCAGCATGTATTTTTGTAATTGTCTTGGAAGAATATTTTTATTTTGGTATCACATGACGTTAAATGAAAAAAAATATATTTTTTCCTTTTCCGCTTCGACATTCGGGGTTGCTATATCAATATTTTAGCGATTATAACACTCTGCGGATTTTTACGATTTGAACGATATATCGTTTTATCTAAATCCGTTAATCAGCTGAATCAGTTACTAATTGCAGAATAGGACATGAAATAATTAGGGAATAAACGTATGCATATAAACATTGACTTTATATTCTTTCATATTGGCACGTACGCTTTCCTGTAAAAAATATTTTTTAAGGTATTTCAAATCTGTCTGATATAATGTTTATCTAAAAATAATTTTGAATATTTTCTTAAAGATTTTACAGAACCATGGCATTTTGGAGGCAACGAAAATTCGAAAAATCCTAACCGAGATAAATACACATAACAATTTAGTTCAGTATCATTAACTGATGAAATATATTTTCAGAAACAGTTCTAGCTGCTTTTCGAAACGAAATATGCATTCGGTTTTCCTTCTTTCTATAATGCGAAAGGGATCTTAATCCTTAAGGGTCTCTCAACACCCCTGTACCTATAAAGGATTCTAATTGCATCAAGGTGGAATGCTTCTTGGAAAACACGTCAATGAAATTAATGTCCGGCTATTGAAATATAGACCGAATCACAAAATAGCGACGTGCTTCTGCCGGGGAAAATGCGCCATGATTAAAAGAAAATTTGAAGTTAATAAAAACCAGTCGGATGTACCAATCCCAAACCTTTCTTCTATCTCATGCATGTTAATACTTCAAAATTCGCTATCACATTGCCATGAAAATCAATATTTCTCATCATTCTGCTATACGCCAGCTGCTTGCGAATCGTTTGGTTACCTGGATACGGAGCACCTTTCGTTGCACAAGCAACCGATGTACAACACAATTACGACAATTACAAGCTACTTTTGGACCGTACCGGCAGGAAAATATAGCAGCCTGTTCCTTGGGGTTTTTTTTATTTTAGCTAATTTTACTGAAAACCACGAAGCTAAAATGCGTGGAAGTCGATTAAAGAAGATTCATTCCCAGTTCTCGTGAATATTGAATTTGAATGAGAATGTCCCCAAATTAGTCAGCTATAGTCAAGTTGGCTTCATTTATGGCTACTTATTTTTGTCGTCAAATTTGGAGATATTTCAGCAAGTGTCGCAAAGCTTGGCGGTAATTTGACGCTGGCGAATATAAATATATAGTGTTAAGCAAATGCGAGTTGGAACGATGATTACAACAATGAAAGAAAATTTGCCAGAATTCAAGTTATCTAACACTAATAAATTAAATCCGTTTCTGGTGAAATTCTGCTGTCCTGTTTCAAAATGGCAGCCACCCTAAAATTTAAAACTGCTATATCTCAACCATTTTTTATAGGCAAAACTAAAATTGCTCCGAAATCCTTGGATCAAGACCGAACATTTAACGGAAATTTTTTTTCGGATTGCTAATTTTTTTGTACATCGTTTTGAATTTGAAATCTTTAAATGGCTATTACAGCGCCCCCTTCCGGTGGAATATCATCAAATTCAACTGGGACCTGCAGGCAATAGTTAATAATATGTACATAAAATTTAGTTCAATTCTCTGCATAACTTCATACACTTTTCGATGATACATTAATGAAAATGGAACAAAATTGTGATCACAGCGCCCCCTTTTCGTCGGAATATGCCCAATTTCAAGTAGGACCTGCTGTCCATAGCCAAAAACCTATAAATGTAATTTAGCTCAGTTCGAAACCTAACTTCATACACTTTTCGATGATATAAAGAGGACACACGGACAGACAGACATTTTATAAAAACTGTTTTTCAGAAACTCTGACCTCTAAAACATGTAAATCCGTCGAAAACAGGAAATCGAAAAAAATTTTCGATTACAGTACTTTCTTCTATTATAGATAGAAGAAAGTAAAAATATGCGACAAGAAAGATTAATCACAATTTTTAGCATTTCTGTGTTTAAAGTGAGCAACGAACTATAATAGAACCCACTATAATAGTAGAAAGTCGCATCATCACAGAAACTTTCGAATAAGAACTGATATTTTCACATGATGTCGCAGAATTTACGAAAGTTTTAATTCTGGCTCCAAAAAATGAGTATTGCGATGAAATTAATTCTAAACTAATAAGCATTATACCCTGCATGTCGAGAACATAATGAGTATAAATCTATACTAATATTAAAAATAAGAAACGTATTTGTAGGAGATAATTTCTGAACTACCTAACCGGTTTTAAAATAATGGTGGCAAATTAATGGGAACAATCCCATCTTCAACATAGACTTCAACATTTTTGTATCGGCACTGCTGCCCCCAAGAGGGTGCCAGAATTAAAACCGTTCTAAAATACCGATTTTTTTTAACATTTTAGGGCTAGAAACTTGAAAATTGATATGGTGGTTACTTGTAAAAGGTAAATGCTCCCTAAAAACGGTTGTTAAAATATTTTTCAATTAAAAGCGCTATATGGCAGAAAACGTTCTAAAACCACAATTACAAAGCTTCTGAACCAATTAAAAAAATTCTTTCCCTATTTGGTGACTATCTCTGCTTAAACCTTAGGTTACTTTTTATCCCCATATCACTACCCACTAGTGGATGCAAGAGAGAAAAACGCTTAAAAATTAGTATTTCTTGAAAGTTGTTATAGTCACAAACTATTAACACGATGTTTACTTTTAAGACATAAATTCTCGCACAAAACGGATTTTTAAAATTTGACATTTAAAAGAAGGAAATCAACAGAAAACGTTCTAAAACCATAATTACCCTGAAAGTACAAAACCAATTTCAAAATTTCTTTCAGTATTTGTAATGGTGACTATCAGTACTTAAACAGTATTTTTTTTTATCGTGGCACCCCTGCACCCAAGGAGGTGCAAGAAAGAAAAATGATATAAAATTACTAATTTTTTGAAACTGCTAGAGCTAAGAATTTCAAATTTATAATGGTGGTTACGTTTAAGATGTAAATTCTCAATGAAAATGGTTTTTTAAAAATTCCAAATTTAAAAGGGTAATGTGTGCGATAAACTGTCTAAAATAACAATTACTCTGAAATTAACGAACAGTTTCAAAATTTCTTCCAACGTGAAATACATGTTAGATGACATTTCTAAACACACAACATTTTAACCGATTTTCGCAAGGAGAAAGCTTCAAATTGGTTGTTATGAAGTTTTTCTATTTTGATTAGTAGTATTTATATTAGTAATAGCATTGTTATTTTCACTTCGTGTTAATGAGTACACAAAGTAAATTTTAACAATGTTTTAACGTGTGTTCTATTTCATGCATTCAAATCCATGAGCCTTGTTAGTTATTCAATAACTGAAAAAGAAAATATTTCAATTTCCAGCAAAGTTTCTAAAAACAACTTAGAATCTGATGAATCCTCCAGATATTTTCAATTTATAAACTAGAGCTTTCATCAGGGTTTTATGAAATTTAAATGCTTCTCAACATATATTAAGGGAAACTAGATTTATTATTAGAAATATGAATAATAATTGTTTAAAGACTTAGAAATCTTTACTGGTGGTAGATTTGGTCAAAGATTTTTATCTCTGAAATCCATTTAAGAAGATAATAACACTTCCGAAATCCTACCTGTGTCACCCGACACAATTCTTCTTTTTTCATTTAGAAAATTTCAATCTCTTATTCGTCTTGCATTCTGTAACTATACTGTTAAAAATGTGCAGCACACTGTCCAGTCATTTGATCGTTTTTATTGAAAACAGTTACATAACCGTAATTTAACTCTGTCGTAACCATATTATTGCCTATATTATGGTCAAAATAGAGTTCAATTACGGTTATATAACCATTCTCTATAAAAACGGTCAAATGACTGAACAGTTTGCTGCACATTTTTAACAGTGTATAAAGAAAGCACAAGGACAAACATTGGGTCATGTTGGTATCTATTCATCTCAACCGGTATGTGGCCAATTATATGTCGTGATTTTTTGGGTGTGTACATGTAAAAAATTGAAAATGTCAATAGGCTCAAATAGAAATAGTGGCAATACGATTAATCCGGTATGTACGGAAACAGAGTGAAAAAATGATGATTTCATACTTATTATATGAAATTAATATTACAAATAATATAGTAAAATCACTTGTTAACGTTAAATTAAAGATGTAATTACTGCTTAAAGTGATAAAAACAATACAGAAAAGACTTAGAAATACCTTTTAATGTAAAGATGACATCTTTCATGCGCTCTAATGGCGACTTCTTTCAGATCAAAGTAATAAATAAAAGTTTTTGAAAATGATAAACAGAAATCACAAAATCACATGTATAATGTAAGCAGGTGTTTAAATTGGTCAAACTGAAAACGTAAAACTTATTATTTTATTTATTTTTTTAAATTTGTAAATCATCACGTGCCAAATTTTAGGTAAATAAAAAGAGGCTGATTCGTTGCATATGTTATCGTTTCGCAAAAATATTACTATTGATTCTTGGATAATGGATGGTAAATAAACTCTTGATGGAAAAATTACTTTACTATTCTTGAAGTCAATCTGCAAAGGCTCTATTCTAAATAGTCTAGCCGAAACTTTAGTTTTTCAGTCATATGCCATATGTTTTTTTTTATTCTCGTTTTAAATTTTCTGTTTGTCATTCCTATATAGCATTGTAATGTTCCATCTGCTATGGTGAATGGGATTTCATAAACACCAGAAAGTTGACCAGGCTCTACTGTATCTATTTTACTACATACTTTGTTTTTTAATGTTTTCTAAGTGAAATTAATATTTGTTTGTAAATACAGTTTTCTTTTATTTATAAGCTTTAACGGTAATGTACTTTCAGAAATATTATCTTCTATCGAATTTTAATGTGTGCACGTAGTATTATTTTACAGCGTCAAGTACGTTTTATTTTAATTCTCTCTCTCTCTTTTTATTTTTACCTATTATCAAAGTACTACAAATTATGTCCTGATAGAAATAAGGATTTTTCGAAGTTAATGTATTTAACTATTAGTATTAAATAGCACCTTTGTAGGCCCTGTAAATAATAACACAGGTTCAGAGACAGAAGATTAATAAATTGGATCTCTGGGCGCGTAAAACGGGAATCGACTGCCACTTAACTTCACATACAAACCAAAGGCACTTGCTACTTATTATCTCAGCTATTTATAAAATAAAAATTTGCAATCTTACCATCGTTCTGAGCAATCACAGCTAAGCTGACGCTATCATTTAATTGTGTAAGTCCATGTTCAAGTGTAAAAGCTGCAATTGAAGAAAATAATGTGCAGAATACGACGAAGGCTTTTAATTCCATCGTCGAGTGTAATATTTTCACTGCACAAACAACCTATCGCGTTTCCTCACCAACTAATAAGTGCAGCTGAAAAATATTTTTAAATAACCCAGTACCCTTCAATAAAGTAAAAAATTAAAAATTATATTCAAGGTATGTGAACTGGAAGTCTGCAGAACTGATAAATTATCTTAAGTGTCTGATAACGCATTCAAAGAAATCAATATATTAGAACTGATAGACAGAATGAACCAGTATAACACTTTATACGTGAGAAATAATTGAAATGAAACTTCTTGAAATGAAACGTGCTATCAGCATTGTGAAGAAATACGCAAATTTTTATCTGTTTAGATTATTTCATTGTTAGTTCGATATCTTTCTAAAATACAATCGTATTTATATTTCCTGAATATCAAGGAAGAAGAATCATTTACATAGCAATGTGACACAATTCTACTTAATAGTCTCAAATTACTATCACTTTCATTTTTCATTCTCATTTTTAAGACAACGTTGTTTAATTAAAAAACATGTTTAAAAAATATAAAGAAATGTGGTTATTTATTCATTACAACTTCAAATGGGAGCATCCACGTTTGAGATTTATTTGAATTCCTTGCACCAAATCAATCCGGAAAAGTACATAATTCATGCACATTTTCTTTAGTCTTTATAAGTTAGAAGTGGTCAACATTTAAGGATATTAATGGGAAATTCACGTGACAAACTGTAACGTATATCCACCCAAAAAGTAACCCGATTGAAATGTTTCATTTTCAGTGAGATACGTTGAATGTACCAAAACATAATCCAGTCTTTTTTTAATGGAAACATATTTTTAATTAAAAAATTAGAGTAATAAATTCCTATTAAATAAAATTATAATTTTTAAATATACAAACATTCTACGTCTGAATTCCTAAATTTCACTATACAAATAAATAATCAGACTTACATTAAAAATATAAAAACAACAATAAGATACATTAAAATTAAAAACAAATCGGGATTTTTATCGGGATTCAAGTATAAATATCCAAGATCCAAATTAAAAGGTGTGATTTATAAAATCCCATGTAATAAGTGTAATTCTGTTTACATTGGTGAAACTATTCGATCTCTGGAGATTAGCTTAAAAGAACATGAATATTTTTTAAGAAAACCACCTGAAGTTCGAGGACCGTCAATCATGCACTCAAAACAGATCACACTCCGGAGTTTA
Source organism: Maratus michaelseni (assembly GCA_963931845.1). NCBI lineage: Eukaryota > Metazoa > Arthropoda > Arachnida > Araneae > Salticidae > Maratus > Maratus michaelseni. The sequence goes on along the minus strand of CAWVPG010000151.1, from coordinate 12,449 downwards.
CTAATGCTAGTGTTTTAAGATTAGATTACAACATATATGCTAGCAGAATACTTTTAGAAATTTGTATACTAAATTAGAGAAATCACACTTGAATGAGGCTTGCGCCGTTCCTGAAGAGTAATACAGTTTTGCTCGATATGTAACTTCAACTTTAACTCTAAAAGGCTTTCCTTTTGCTATTGTTTATGTGATGTTTTTACTAATGAGGTGCTAGGCTTGTAGAACGAAATCTCTATTTTGTTTTTAATTCTAATTTATTTTATTGCTGTTTTTATATTTTAAATTGAAGTCTGATAATTTATTTGTATAATAAAGTTATAATGTATGACCTACATTAAGTTTTGCATAAAAAGAAGCAAAGTCGTGATAAACATGGCTATTGGCTTTTACAGCAGCACATTCCCACCATTAATTTTTGAGATTTAAAGAAATTGCAATTCTTGACAGTATAAGGCAATGGTTCCCATTATGGGCCGAGAGCCTGCCCATAGGAGAGGGGATTTGATATTTGAGGGGAGTAATTCCAGGTTTGTAATTCAACTATTCATGCAGTTCATACAAAATTTCAAAATACAACTATAACCACAATATCCCGATCAATTGCATAAATAACTTTTATGACATTTGGAAACCGCTCTTCTTTATATATTAATTATTTTAAAAAACATTTCTGAATGCATTTGCATTTTTGAATTTTTTTAGAACTTTTTGGTTAGTGTATTTCTATTCACACTGCGACACGTCACATGAAAAAACTTTCACACATAAAACTACTTAAAACTACTAAAACTGACTATCTTGAACACATTTTTCATAAAAAATTGATGAAACGTCTAAACTAGATATTCCCAACTGAAACAAAAATAATAAATTCGCAATCAGGCATTACAGAAAGAAATGGATGAATAATAAATTTCTTATGGATCGGATGTAGGCTTCATATACATTACGTAAACATACATTATGACGCATACATTTTAAATTTTAAAATCATCTTATACATTATACATGACAGTCAACTGGTGATAATGAGGAAGTTAAATCCCGGTAACAGAGAGGTATATAATGAAGGAAAAGAGAAATGCTACTTAAAATTTATTCAGATAAGGATCCAGAAATGTTTTTTTATGCATTGCTTTATTCATAGATAGATTCAAAAAATTTTCACGCACTCTTAATAAAGTAGTAAAATTAATTATTAAATTGAGCCAACGCTATAAATTTAAAGTCAAGTGTAAAAGTCTCGTTAAGAAATTTTGTAGAGATAAAATAAAAAACAATGTAACACATTTGTTTCCCACTGGGATAAATTGGTACAATACAACAAATCTCTTCTACATATGAGGGTTCAATACTATATGATTTCGGTGCATTTACAGAATGATTTTAAGAATATATTTTTGATAAAATAATACTTGTTTGTAAGCTAACAACCTGTAAAATAACTTATCATTGGTAAGATTTTTTTAAAGCTTTCTCCATGTGAATATGAATTTTCTTTTCAAATATTAAGACATATATGTTACAGAGGAAACCGGACATCATGATTTTAAAGAGGCTTAGGTGGAGAAAAAAGTTGTGTACTGAAGAGTCTATGGAGTCTAAGGGAATCATCATCCATTATCGATTGCAATCTCAAAAAAGAAAATATTAAATAATACTCGGAAATTTTCTAAAACTTTTTATATTACGTTTGTGTATATTATATTTAAAATTTGTGTATAATTTTTCAAGTTACTTGAAAGTTCTCGCTACTTTTCTGTCTAAGATCTTAAATTCATTTTTCTATATTTATGGACAAACCCCTAACACATTTTCTTTTATAAACAAGGAATATATAAGAAAATGTACATAAATTATGTATCTTTCCATACCTCTGTAATTAAAGTAACTAAAATAAAGTGTCAAATGTGGGTGTTACCATTTGAAAAAACGAAATGTTGTATAAGTTTTAATATGTAAGTCTACCCGACGCCTTATGACATAATAAATCACATACAATTATAAAGACCTTTATACATTTTAAAACGGAACTTGTCTTATATTTTTGCAGTATTTAAAATTCAAGTTATAGCTGCTGTCGTTCGGATTTTTCTCTGGACTGTGCATTCGGCCCAGAAACGAGGGAGAGAGAAATAAATCGTATATTTTACTCACCAAATTGCAGCAGAGAATAAAGAAAATAGCCATTCAATTTCGAATAATGTCTTCTTAACAATTTCCCGTATATATCATAATGTAACGGAAATCTTTTGTACGTCCTTGCTCAAAATAGCGTTCGTGCTTGATGATAAATGTTACTCACTCCATATTCTATAGAAATGCTTTTGTCGTGCACATCAGTTATGTATAACAATTTCATTATGATTTCATTAAATAACATCATAAAAATTCATCGCAAACCATTTTATTCCATACAGCATAATATAACAGAATTATTTTTGTGCGTCCTTATAAACGAACTATAACAGCTACATACTTCAACTTTAAAAGGGAACATGTTATAGTAAACATCAATGACATACATACAGGGTGTTTCACAAAGGACCCCTAACTTTAAAAATCAATAACCCGGAAACGGTGATAGATAGAAACATGAAACCAGTGGTATGTTTATTAAAAAAATCGTAAGAATCTTATCCATAACTGTCAAAATTTAGTTAAAAACAGCACTGATAGGTGGCGCTGAGAGCGTTAAGAATCCTTCTAAAGAGAGTTCAGAAGCATAGAAAGACTAGCCATCGAAGGTTTCGCTATTGAAATCTGACCGCTATTAGCGTATAGTGAAAATAATTCCGAAAGTGATGCATACCGTGGCAAAATGTGTGTTTATTGTGTTGGAGTACCACCGATTAAATCAAAGTCCTACTGCCACAAGAGGAAGTTTTCAAACGCGACTTCAAGTCGAAAAAGGCCCAGATGGGAAAAAAATAAGTGAGATTTAAAAAAAAATTCAACATAGAGGCAACGTGGCCGATGCGAATTATTTTCACTATACGCTAATAGCGGTCAGATTTCAATGGTGAAACCTTCGATGGCTAGTCTTTCTATGCTTCTGAACTCTCTTTAGAAGGATTCTTAACGCTCTCAGCGGCACCTATCGGTGCTGTTTTTAACTAAATTTTGAGATTTATGTATAAGATTCTTACGATTTTTTTAATAAACATACCACTGGTTTCATGTTTCTATGTGTCACCATTTCCGGGTTATTGATTTTTAAAGTTAAGGGTCCTTTGTGAAACACCCTGTATCAGTCTCGTGGAAATACAATTATGTTTATAAGTGTTAGGGCATAGATAGACAGCCAGATAGACAAATCGTAGTCATGAACATCTTTCAACTACATTAAAAAGTGTTAAAAACTGGGTTGATTTGGGAAGTTTCCTCAGAAGTGAAAATCGTTGCTTTACGTTAGAGGTTTAATACAAATATTAATATTCGTTTTTTTTTATAAAATTGTTCTTCTAATTATTAATCATATTATTATTTTTTCAGTGACTATACGGTTTCTATCAACTGGTGTGCTGAAGTTCGTTTAAGCATAACTCAAAAACTACTTATCTGATCGAGCTGACGATTTCTATTCGTATATTAGAAACATATAGAAATCAATTTATATTTTAAAATTCATACGTTGCAATTTTTATTATATTTAATATTAATTACATAGGTCATATATCACATTTAAAATATCAAAATTACATATTTATTTATCAAAATTACATATTTATGTATGTTTAATACTAACATCGCCGAAAGAAACAAAAGCTACTTTTATGAGATGTAGAAGTTCTTGATATTGAATCAAATAGAAGATAAGATAGATGCATAGAAGATCAGATTAGGCAATAAAACGTCATTTGCTGTAACTTGGTAGAGAAAGACCATATCGTCGCTACCATGTCAAACTACCGAGCATGAAAAAATGCATTTTTCATTACTTTTAATAATTGGCCGATTGTCACCACTAAATTTTATTAGAATTCTTCGCCTAATAAAAATACTAATAAAATTTCTGTGAAGAACAGGGTTGCCAGTTTGGGTTTCTTTTTTATTCAAAAATGCTCAATTCATACCAGAAATTTTAAGAAAAAATATTTAAGTAATCACAAAATGACTGTCATTAAATAAAGTAAAAATTTCTATTTAAAATTTTCTGTTCTGGATTCGAAATTTCTGAATACTCGACAAGGTTGCCGAGCTGGCAACCCTGTTGAAGAAAACTGTTAAATTTTAGTGGTGACAATCGGCCCATTTTTAAAACTAACGAAGAATGCATTTTTTCACATTCGATAGTTTGACATGGTAGTGACGATATGTCCATTGTACTCATTTTTGGTGTGTGTCAACCACTTAAATCATAGGCAGGGCCGTTCTTGAAACACATGCAACATGCACATTTTGTTATGTGTTTTTCAGACTAATAATCTTCAGATTTTTTAATCGAAGGATTTTGCTATTAAATAAGATGAAGATTAATATGAAAATATAATGATAACAAAATGCACATGTACCACATGTCTTAAATACGACTCTGGTCATTGGTATACTCGTAATATAAAAATCCCTGACGGCTCGGCCTACAGGCACAGGTAGATTTCAAAGACGCAGACCGTGGGGCACCTGTTAGTCAGGAATTGCGGAAGAAATGACCTTTTTGCGATGATGCTGCAGTTGGAAACTTGCTTGCAGGCGGAGGCAGCAAGGATTTTTTTTTTGCTATAAGAGTTGGTCCTTAAAAAACATGTCAATATAAAAGTTTTAGATAATATTAAAAGGATTTATAATAAATTTAAGCGGATTTGAAATCTTGGGAATTGACGAAGTTATGAATTTTTTTCTTCTAAAACCCCCCTTCCCCCCCCCCTTAAGGCAATTTTTAATTATATCAAAAATCTGTCATACATAAGTTTTTGGCCCTGTTCCTAGAAGTAATAATAACTTTAAACGGATTCGATACGTATCATAATTAAGAAATTATGGGTTTTTTTCGTTTTCACAAAAAGCCCCCCCCCCCCCGATCCCCCCCCCTTGGTTCGATTTTGCCCATTAACGAATTTGACCGAGATTTTATGCCCCTTGATTTTATGTATCAGTTTCGAAAATATGCGGGAGTTGGAACCGCCTACTTAGTAAAATAACTTGTTTGCAGGCGGAGCCGGCAGGGATTTTTTTGTTTTTAATTTTTTTTTGCTATAACGGTTGGTCCTATAAGAAACTTGTCAATATAAAAGTTTTAGATAATAGTAAGAGGATTAATAATAAATTTACGCGGATTTGATATCTTGTGAATTGACGAAGCTATGATTTTTTTTCTTCTAAAACCCCCCTTTTTTCCCCCCCTTGGGGCCATTTTTAATTATATCAAAAATCTGTCATGCATAAATTTTCGGCCCTTTTCCTAGAAGTAATAATAACTTTAAACGGATTCGATACGTATAATAATAAAGAAATTATGGGGGGTTTTCTGTTTTCACAAAAAGCCCCCCCCTTTCCCCCCCCCCTTCGTTCGATTTTGCCCATTAACGAACTTGACCGAGATTGTATGACCCTTGATTTTATGTATCAGTTTGGAAGAGTTTTATTCAGAATTTTTCAGTTATCGTGGTCAGAAAGAAGTGACATAGATAGATAGATAGATAGATAGATAGATTGATAGATAGATAGATAAAGTTTCGAACTGGGGGGTGGTTTTGGGTTCTGGGAGTCATGATCGGCGTAGATCTGCAAAAAATTTTCAAAATTTCCAACTTAGGTGAGAATGTAATAGGTAGTATTTCTTACGAAATGTACCTAAAATGCCTATGACCTCCCTTTTATATATTACATAATAATAAGTAAGCTTTAATAATACCCACTATTTTGTGTATGTTCACCAACTACTTTACATATACAATAGACCAATCATAGACATAACATAAATAAATGCAAGTGTCACCCCTTTAGTTTATTACGCAAAAAAAATATTATTTTTTCAATATTAATTGAAAGAACAGTTTTAAAAAATCTTAAATGAGCTTTTCTTCAAAGTGCCAACAATGGTCAATTGGGCCTTTTCCTGCCAATATATACAATTAAGGATTATACATAATATCCATTACAATTAACGTTATAGTGTTAAAAATAAAGGTACAACATTTTAGAAAATATTTTAAGGTAAGGTTAAACCTACATTAAAATGACAGTTTTGGCAAAAAATTCTGATTATTATTATTATTATTATTATTATTATTATTATTATTATTTTAAAGAGCAATCTTTCACGATTCCGAATCGGTTTTAATTTTATTTCTACGATTAATAAAAGAAGAATTATGGACAATTCAATTAACAGGAAATGATGAGTCAAATACCGGAAGTGAGAGTAGTAAGGCTAGGAGAAATGTAAACAATGTTTCTATGCATGATTTTTTAAAGTTTTTTACATAAAACACTAATAAACTTTAATTGACACTTCTAGATTACTTTAATTGGTACTTCTCTATTATCCCGTCGACCCCTTTTCATAACAAAAACTATCGCCAAATAAACGGGAGAACGTTGTCATTGGAATATCCAAATAAATAAATAAATAAAATATAAGAATTTAAGGACACAATTGTTATTTTAATCAATGATATAACTAATAAATCAGTAAAACATAATCAAAAATACACGCAAATGCCGAATTAAAAACCACTTGATGGCATAACAAACACGTATAATGCTTCTGACATTAAGTAAATGGAACTGCATTTTTGGCGTGTAATCTTACAGTTTGGCGATAGTTTTTTTATTATGAAAAGTGGTCGACGGGATAATAGAGAAGTACCCTTTAATTAAAATTAATTCTAAATTAAAGGAAATCTTTAAATGCTATTTCTGGAAAATCGATTTTCCATTATTTCTATGTTTGATAAACTTCATTACATAAAACGTTTTAAACATATTTCAGCGAAATTTTGTCTGAATACTTTCCATATTACTCACGATGTTCTGAATGAGAATCTAAGCTCTATGCGATAATATAATTTTTTATAGGGACTCAAATATAAAAAAAAAATGGTAATTTTTAATAAAAATTATGCATTTTTCGACATATGTTTAAATATTCCATTTAATTTTGAAGATATAGTAAAATTCCTAGTTCGGTGTGCAGTTAAGTGTAATAGTAGTAGGTAGTACAAAGGAAATTAAAATATATTTAGTTGAATTGAGTGTACGCTGTCTGGCATAGGCATGAAATTTTATTAATAAAATGACAAAAAAAAAAACTCTAATTTTTTTTAATGTTTCGAAGATATTACTAAGATTTTATGTTTTTTCATCATTTTGTAGTACAATTGAACTAACAATATGTTTATTTATTTAATATTGTACATTTTGTTTTAAAAAGCGCTCCGATTGTAGGTAGATATCTTAAGGAGGAGTCAACAATTGTGAAAAAAACATGTAAAACAGCTGACATTGATGTACTAAAAAACACACCTCCTACTAATTCAAACTGTAAATCATCGTATAAAATGTGAGTGGTAGTAATCGATTAGCCATAACCAAGGTAATACTAGATACCGAGCTTGCTCATTCATTCTCATAACGTCACAAAAAGCCGCGACCAGCGATTGGTACAAAGCGACGAGCCCATCGTTTTGTGCCAATCGTTGCATGTCTTTCGTCGCGGCCAGCCACTTTTTGTGACGTCATGATAATGAATGAGCAAGCCCGTTATCTAGTGTAGCCCCACTGAGCTCTATAATAATACGGAGAGCTAACTCACCGATCCACTTTCTGCCGCAACCGCATCACACTTTCAGTGCGCGAAAGTAATGAATCCTGCACTTTTCTTAATATTACAGGCAATTTTTTTTATTTTCCGCACACTTTTTGTCACTTTTGGCTATTTCTACAGCTTTTTCATATTTTTATGAGCAATACTTAATATAGTTTTCTCTTTTTTTGATTGAACTTATATAAAATTTACTTTTTCACAATGATCAAATTAAATATTGGCAATGAATTTAAATAAAACTTGTAGATTTTACAATAAAAAATATATATCAGTGAAAATTGTAGCAACTTCGTTATATTTTTGAAAGATAATCTAATTTGAAAATATCTACCCCATACTATTCTATGGGAGAACATCTATGTTTTGTCAAAGATTTTCCTCCGAAAATCTTTGGCATTGTATTCATGGGCGGATCGCTGGACACAATGTATTAGAATAGGAAGTTAGCTCTGCTTTCTATTGTTGAGCTCAGTGTGTAGCCCTGTCATAACGCCTACAAATGAATGCGGCAATAACGTCTACTTAAATATTTCTTAGGGGGGGGGTCGCCTATATTTAGAAAGTGTAACAAACTTTAAAATTTTCATCACTGCCTACATTTCACATCATATTTGGACTTTTCTGTATAATATTATTTTGAGTTACCGAAAGTTAAGTTATTCCGTAAAATAATCTAAGAATTGTGTAAAACAGATTGCAATACAGATATTTTTTAAGCATAACTGAAAACCTACTTAGCGGAATGAGATGTAATATTGCATTCGCATATTTGGAGCTTCTAAAAACTGAATTGGACATCATTTTTGGATGCTTCGATAAATTGTACCTTCTTATAACAAACGGAAATTAATTTGATCCCGTAGTTTAGGAATTATGAAAGTGTAAAGTTTTTTAGTTTTCTAATGTTGAATGCATTTCTGATCGCTGCAAAACCCATTGCAATAAGAGTAGATTTTTAAGAATATGTGAATCCAAAATTATAGCTCATTCCACGATGTTCGTTTTTCAATTATACTTAAAAAACTACCCGCATTGCGACAAGAAGTGTCTGCAAGAAGTAGGATAATGATACAGTCGACTGCAAAATGAATCGAGCACCGGAACCCCTTCAGAAAAATTTATAATGCCCGTCGGCCCCTTTAGCCCCCCCCCCCAAAAAAAAACCTTAATACCCTTCGCGCTTCACTCGCTTTGCGCCTGTCCACGGACGTAAAAAATGGACCTTTGGTCCATTTTTTTTTTACCCTTTCTGTTATTCAGAAAGATTCTAGTCCCTTTTGCAGGTCGTCTTTCACTCGCCAACGTTGGCCTGTCCACGGACGCAAAAAAAAATGGACCAAAGGAGAATATCCTTTGGTCCATTTTTTTTTGCCCTTTCTGGCCTTCAGAAAGATTCTAGTCCCTTTTGCAGGTCGTCTGCATTTTATCCTGCCATTCGAGCAAGTAGGCGGGCAGCAGGTATCCCTCCTTTTCGCCGCATTGTCTCAAATACACGACTTTGCCGACCCGTTTGCGCTCCAAGATGCGTCCCTTGTTCAAAAACTCGTAGAGTCTCGCTTCCCTATCGGCCTTATACCCCGATGCCAAGCGGTAGGCGAGGAGATGAATCAGGGCCGTGTGTTCAATCACCCAGTCGGTTTTCCATTCTGGTAAAATGTCGCTGCTGAGACAGCTACCCACTTCTCGAGCCCAGGCGTGAACATTGCTTTTCCCTAGCAACAGAGCCAACTCTAACGTTCCCCAATACATTTTTCCATTCTTTCCCACAGCTCCGAAAAGATTAAAGTAGAGTTGGCGGTCCATCAAACCCACTCGAAACTGCATGACTGTTTTTTTCTTCTTCTCCTCTCCCTTCCCGTCTTTTTATCCTCCTTCCCCCCCCCCTTTCCAAACCCGTTTACGCCGCTCGACCGGCCGCGCGCGCAGCTCTCTCCCGATTCGTCGCTGCGCGTCCCGCCCCTCGAGCGGGCTCCGCCTCCTCAGCCTCAGTCGCTCGTCCGCTTCGATCCGCGCGGCATTCTCGTTCTTGCTCTCGCTCTCGCCATGTCCTTTTGCATCCAGTATCAGCCCACACCGTATCACCACTACGTCCTGACCGGACTCATCGGTCAAGACGAACTCCTCTACTGGTTCGCCCGAGATGTCATCAGCGTCCTGGGCCTTCATAGGCCTTCGCGAACCCTGACCAACGTGCAAGTGCGGCACGTGGCCCCGACCCTGAAGAATACGCCGCCTCACTACCTCAAGAAACGCGTAGTGCGGCACGAAGCGGCCATGCGACTGTTTCAAATGTCGAGGGTCGAGTCGGTGCAAGAGTTTGGCAGGCGACTCGGCTCGGATCAAACGTACGTCCGCATCTTGATGGAATGGGACGAAAAAGACGTGAGTCATCCGACAATTCTGCTCATCCTGAACGTACCGGGGATACCGGATATGGTCCGACACCCCACCTTCTTTCACTGGTTTGAAACGTTTAAAAAAAATGCCGTGTTTAAACTCTACCCGGATCCCCTCATCGAGACGATGATGAAATGTATCCAAGAGATTTTAATGAACCCGCCCGTCGTTGCAGAAAACAGTCAAGTCACTGTACTGGAATCACGTCAAGAGGATGCCTGTCCTCTTGAAATTTTGTTTGAGTGGAAAGGAACTCTGAAAAAATTTAAACTTGTTGAGGATAAAGATGCTGCTGCTGCAGCTGCTGCTGAAAAAATGTATACCGAACTGTAATTCTCTATCTAGAGGCAAAAAAATGGGTGCCCGGGAGTTGTGCTGATGCATGCACAACTCTCGGGCACCCATTTTTTTGCAGTCTACTCGTCACCAACGTTGGAAACGTCAACCAAAGTGCCCGAGAGAATGCATCAGCATTCTCCCGGGCACCCATTTTTTTGCAGTTCATTCGTCACCAACATTGGAAAAAAAAGGGTGCCCAAGAAAATGCATCAGCATTCTCCCGGGCACCCATTTTTTTTACGGTTCATTCGTCACCAACGTTGGTGACGAATGAACCGTAAAAAAAATGGGTACCCGGGAGAATGCTGATGCATTCTCTTGGGCTTGACGTTTCCAGACTGTCATCAATGTAGTTGCCCGCCTCCTATACATCCATTGAATAGCGACTCACCCATTCACCTGCGTCCAATGCTTGGAAAAAAAAAAAAAAAAAAAAAAAAAAAAAAAAAAAAAAAAAAAGTCTGGATCGATACGCATGAACCCACGTTCTGCGCGGGCGCTTCGTTCGAGTTTATTCACTCTTCCCCTTGCCTGTCCTTGAAGCGCGCGCCTCTCAAAGAAAAGGGTCTTTGGCCCTCCCCGCGTTCCTTCACCACCTCTCTCTCTGCTTCTTCCCTCCCCACCCTGGCTCCCGCGAGCATAAATAGTCCGGCGCGCGCTCTCTTTGGCCTTCTATATGCCGCGTCATGCTCTTTCAACTCAAGCTCGGCACCGGCGTGCTCTGGGGAGCCATCGGTCAAAATGGCTGCCTGTACTGGGGAGCCCTGTCTGTCGCCAAACTCTTGGGGTATCGATCCCTCTACCAGTTTACACGTCATCGTTCCAACGTGCTGCTCAAAGACATTGCCTCCCGCTATCACGCCCAAGAACACCACCGGTTCCTGGAAACGCGGCTCATGACTCATAACCGCCTGCTTTCGGTGCTCGAACGTTGCCGAAAGACGCGAGCCCAGCTCATTTATGACCATTTCAATCGAGGCAACTTTTACGTGCGAGTGGACACGGATCCTCGCTACCCGAGAGCCGAACTGTGTAATCAGAACGATCCTCTCGCCGTCAATTTTTTCCTATGGCTCGAAGGCTATAAACACCAACTCTTTGAAGAAGCGCTGGAAGTGGACTCGGATCCGGACCGCGATCGCGAGGAGGAGGAGGAGGAGGAGGAGGAAGAGTATGAAGTGGTGGAGGACGAGGCCACTGCTACTGCTGCTGCTGCTGCTGGTTACTCTGCCGCCTCGCCCCCTGCTGCTGCTGCTACCGATGTCACCGACTATAGTCCCCGGTCGCCGCCCGATTTCACGCCCTACTCTCCAAGCTGCCCCCCTTACGACCCCAACGAAGATGCCGAACCTGCTGCTGCTGCTGCTGCTGCTGCTGCTACTGCTACTGCTGCCATTCCTCCCATCGCTCATCCTTCAACGCTCCCGTTTAAAAAAAGATTTTACACCCAGGATGACGGGATCCTCTTTTGGTTTTCAAGCCTCCCACCCAAAAAAATTATTGTCATGCAAGGCAATTGCTCCCAAGAATTTATTCCCAAAATGGACTAGACTTTTTTTCCCTGCTGCCTTTTTGCAATGCCAAAAAAAAATTAGATGAGATGAAAACTCTCTCATCCCATTTTTTTTTTTTGCGCGCGTCGTTTCCTGCGGGGAGCCGAGACCACGTGATCACCACCGTGAAGGTCGAGTGACTGAAACCCGTTCTTCTTCTCAGAGTCGATTCAGTTGTCAACATGCTCTTCAGAGTGAATCTACGCAACGGAACCTCTCTTCAGGCCGGGATCGGCCGGAACGGCAAAGTGTATTATCACGGGGAGGCAGTGGCGATCCTGATGGGGAAGCCTACTCTCGAAGGGGAGGAGGAAGAAGCCCTCGGATGGATTCGCAAAGTGGCCAGTTGCAAGATGGGCGACGTCTTGCCTCATCTGACGCATCCTGGACTG